>CM046889.1:15393811-15619111 GCA_025688845.1 Cucumis hystrix
TTATTATTATTATTATTATTATTATTATTATTATTATTATTATTATTTTAGTTTTTAGTTTTTTTTTTGTTTCCTTTGTAATTTAAATTAAAACTGAACAACCAAAATATTGAAATTAAAATTATATTATAATGACATAAATGTCAGAAGAACATAATCTTAAATTCGAAAAATGAAATTAAAGCAAGAAAGCAGGAAAGCCGTGGACACCTCATGATCCTCCATGTGTCCGACTCAATTCTTCAATCTTCTTCATCATTTCTTCCATTTGTCTAGACTGCATCTCGGAGAACTTTCTCTGCTCTTCAATCATGCGTCTAGTTTCTTGAATCTCTAGTCGTTGTTGCTCAATGAGGATTGCATTAGCTTCATCGACTGCCGTAGAATGTGAAGAAGTGGTCGAAGAACTGCTACCTAAACTTTTACGGGACTTGGGTCTGGGTCACCAACCAAGACCTTTTGAGTAGACTGGATGTTTACCCAAAACCATCTCGCAAATATCATCATTAGAGAGTGGCTGAGAATCCTCTTGGGTAGACTGGGACTGAAGTGTCAGCATTTGACTCTACAAGAAATAAAATTTTATGTAAGTTATGAATTAGAGAAGGGTTAAGTTAGACAAAATCAAGTTCAAACTAACATGCGCATCCGCAGCTGCAGGCGAAATGAATTCTCCACTCCGAGCATGGGTTTCTCTGAATAATTCAATTCGATCGACTGGTATACCTCGTTCTTCAGCAAGGTCATGTTGTCATTGTAGAAACGACTTCGACCCACTACTATGACAGTAAGGTTGTTTCTGCCTAGCAGCCTTATTCGTCCGTGATTGCTCCTGCATGAAAATATGTTCGTTAAGAGTACACACGCCCGTTAAGAAAATTAAGTAAAATAACACATACCATTGGAATTCGTAAATCTCACCTGAAATGTACGACTCATATAGTGATCGCAGAGGAAGTGTCAATCTTCAATACGTCCCACCAATATGTTAGGTGGGTTGGCAAGTGCCTGTTCTGGGTCGCTGAATCGTTTGAAATGTCGGTAACAGTCACCTCTGAACTCTTTAAAAGATGTGAGCATCTGATGCTCAACAAATCTAGTAAGTGCTTGATCGTTGAAATCAAGCACGAAAAATCGCTACGAATGAAAAAAAAATCACACATTAGTTTTCTTTATATAATGAGGTGTATGTCTCTACAGAAAAACTAATGCACTTTTGAATTTACCTGCAGGTCGCCCTTGACGACCTCAATGTATTCTCTCCCAACATCATCTTAACCAAAAACTTCAGGGAAGAGTATTCGAGACAACCGGGGTATAACTCACTACGAGCTTCATTCAATAAGTCATGAAATATGTTTGATGTTTCTTCTTCTATGTCTACACCAATCGGAGCTTCTATTTCCCGTTCGTTTTCAATCGGAGCTTGTAAAGCATATCAAACATTTCATCCTCTTCATCAAAAGGGTTACTACTAATTTTTTCATCAAAAGGGTTACTGCTAGTTCCTTCATCAAACCTTTTAATACCCCTATGTAAGTTCACTACATCTCCGTGATACAACCATTTTGTATAGGAGGGGGATATTCCAATAGTCAATAGATGTCGCTCTACACCCTCTAATGAGTACCAGTTTGAGTTCATACATCTCTTACATGGACACCTTATTCGTCCGTAAGCATCGACGTGCAACTTGGCAATCTCTAAAAATTGGGACACACCCTCTCTATACTCAACCGATAACTAATTCCTAAGTTTCATCCAACTCTTATCCATCGTTAAACACCTAAAACATGAAACTGTTTGATCATTAGTCCTATATATTATTAATCCCTATCAAACCCTAAACATAATTACTCCATGAATAAGTTATGGCAAATCATCCCTCTCTTTTATTTGAAAGCTAAGTTCAAACTACAAAAGGCTACCATAACTGCAGGATAGCTAGAACAAACAAATTAACCAAACACTATATCTACTAGAAAAACCAAAACATAATTCATACGTTTGAATTTCATAACACTCAATTTTATTCATACAACATTTGCTTTATTTACATTAATCAAACAATCAATCCAGAACAAACTAACCTTATACGTTAACAAACTTACAATAAATATTTATATATTAACAAACTAACCTTATAAATTAATAAAATTACAATAAATATTTATACATTTATTTATTTATACATTGATTTATTTATTTATTTATACATTATTTATTAATTCATATATACAACCACAAACTTACAATTACATTAACACTTATTTACATTAATCAAACGACCAATTCACACCATTCAATTTCTAAAATACAAATATACAACATCCAATTCATAAATTCCAAAAAACTAAAACATAATTCAAAATTCAATTCCTAAACTAAAAACTAATTCAAAATCCTAATTTGTTATTTAAATAAAACAAAAAACACATAAAAAAAAGGTATACCAATATGCAATGACGATGGAAGCGACAACGGCGACGACTTCATGATCTCCCTCTCGATCTCTTTTTCTTTCTCTTTTTCTTTCTCCATTCTGTGAAGAATGGATTAAAAAGACGGAGAATTTTCGACGCACATCGAAAACGTCGAAAAATTTTAGGTATTCCCGATGCATTTAAGGACACGTCGGAAATACCTAAACCATATTCCCGACGTGTCACTTATGGCATCGAAAATACCTGACCTATTTCCGGCGTGACTAGCACATCGTCGGAGGAAGGCAACACGGGCAATTAATTATCCGCTCTTCCTCCGACGCGACACTGTAGACGTCGAAAATACCTAAACCATATTCCCGACGTGTCACTTATGGCGTCAGGAATCCCTGACCTATTCCCGACGTGACTGGCACATCATCGGAGGAAGGCATCAGGGACAATTAATTATCTGCCCTTCCTCCGACGCGACACTGTAGACGTCGGGAATAGTGGCCCATTCTCCGACGCACCTGTCACCGCATCGAAGGAAGGCCAAACGGTACATTTAATTGTTCACCATCTTCCGACGCAACATGGTGTACGTCGGGAATAGGTGGCCATTGTCCGACGTATCTAGCACCTCGTCGGAGGAAGGGCAGGAAAATTTTGACGCTCATATTCATGCGTCGGATGAAAGGTCTTCTCTCGACGTGGTCCAAGTGGCGTCGCGAAACAACGTCGGATTTTCTTGCGTCGAGAAACTCTCGATTTCTTGTAGTGGCCCGAAATTTTCATAAGCAAGAAAAATTTCTTTCAAGCTTCTTCTATGAGTTTACTGAGCAATTTTAAGTGTTTATCTGAGTGCAGAGATTCTGATTGATTTTTGTGCAAAGTCAATTGAAGAATAAAAGTTGTTTTATTCTGGAGATGATGGGACAGTAATTCTATTTGCACAAAGAAGTAGACCCGCGAAATGTCTTAAAGAAAACGCGACCTACAACTCCACCATTTTCTTAACCATTTTTTTGTTTTTCTAGCTTTGCGTTCTGACCACTAGTCGTTTTGTCCACTTGACGAAATAATCAATACGCGACTTGACTACACAAGACACCGTACCTTAAGCGAGACACAAGGCGAAGTGCAACAACAATATATATATTTTATATTTGGTTTAACTATATACTTTTATTGGTACATTCCTAAAAACATATCATATTTTTTTATAAACTGTATTGTTTATACCACCCTTAATTAATATTATTATAGTTTTAGTTGTGTTATAGTGGAATTGTTTATGTTTTTTTTTTTTTCATTTTAATATCATTTTGTTTTTTTCTTTTGATTAGTTTCATTTCGATTGTCTAATTTAGGTTTTGATGTTCCATTTCTAATGATTCTAAATTCTTTATTTGATTTTGATTGTATATATTAATTGCATTAATGGTGACAACTAGTATATACCATATGAAGAATGTTAACTAATTTGCTTCTGTTTTTTAAAATTTTGATGTCATGTAAGTTATATTTTGGTACATCAATTATTGCATAATGCATATACTTCATATTGGATAATATATATATCCGTTGATGGTTATACTAGATTTAAATAATATATTTTAAGGGTAAAATAGAACTTTGATCTATGAGGTTTACGTTTATAATACACTTTAGTTACACATTTTTTTATACTAATTCTAAATAGTTTCGGAATAAAGTTGACGTTAGTTGATTAAAAAAAATGACATTTATAAATAATGGAAGTTTAAGGATCTATTATTAAATCTTTTTTCAAATATTAAAAAAAGTTATTTTTAATTTAAAGTTTAGAAACTTGGTTGAAGAATCTATTAGAAACACTTTTAAAAATTTTAAAGATCTGTTTGGTATAAAATTGAAAGTTTGGAAACCTAACTATTAAACATTCGAAAGTAGAGGATACTTTATGAAGTTGATTAATGTCTTATGTAATATGTTATATACTTGGTGTGAATATTTTTCTTTCGTCAAAAAATCAAAGCAAGCTTGGTGGTTTGAATTACTTGAACTATTAAATAGGAAAAATGCTAATTAAATAATCAGATTTCATTTGGATTTTTGTTTTCTTTTATTGTCTTTGTGGATACGATGACTTCTAATATCGATTTATATGAATTGAACGTTGATTGTGCCACAAATTGAGAATGCAAACTTTATTACACTATTATTCTACGAGAAAGCACACTGAGTATATTATAGGTTCAAAATATAAATAAAATTCTCTCATAAAAATATAAATAAAATATTACAACAATTTATTATATATATCGGTTTATATGTACTCAGAACTTATATACTATCTTAGTTGGTCAACATATCAATATTAATCCTACATTTTTATAGATTTAAGAAGAAAATTGATTCAACATTTCCTAATTTTGTAAAAAAAGGTTAAAAATAGTAAAATATTAAAACAAAACATTGAAACTTATCCATCAAACTTTATATATCTTTTCTTTTTGTCATATTTTGTAAATAGTTGCATTTTTTTCTATCTATATAATCCTTAAAAATATAAATTCAAAACTTGTAGTTGCATTTTTTTTCTATCTATATAACCCTTAAAAATATAAATTCAAAACTTGAAATTTTATAACGTTTGTTTCAATTCTTTTAAATAAAATAATTTTTAGCATAAATTGAAGTTGAAAGATTTGAACTTCAAATCTCTTTCATATTTAGTAAATAAATATGTCAAATATATATATATATTTATTTATTTATTTATTTATTTTATTTCTGTGGTTATTATGTGCATTTACAAGCATATGCTTTGCTGTTCATAAAATGTGACAGAAAACAAACGCATGCCATTAATTTAATTGTGGTTGAGAGAAATAAATGTCATATTTCTTATTGCACTAAGTTAGGTTATGTCTTATTGTGTGGAGGATGCCTTTACCATTAAAAGCTCCTTTTCCCTAAACCTAATTACATTTTAAAATATTATTTCTTTTTTTTTCTATGATTATAAAAACATTTTTTGTTTTTCTTTCAAATTTGTTTTTATTTTACATTTTCAAACATTCAAAAATAACTAAAATATAGCAAAATTTTAGAGTCTATCATCTATCATCCATAGATACTTTTTCTAAAATTTTGTCATATTTTATATATATTTTTTCAACAATATTGTCATTTATAATAAATTTACATTTCTTTTATGATGTATTTAAAATTATTAGTTTACTTTTTGTGTCAATTGTCGATGTCGATCTTAGGAAAATGTAGACATGTCAAAAAAAATTTAATGTCTAATTATTCAAAATTGCATTATATTTTATTTGATTTTATTTATGTGACTTTTACGGTTCTTACAAATTGTAAATAGTAGATAACAAATTTAAAAAAAAAATCAGTAAAACAAATTAATAACGTTTATAAAAAAATTTCAGAAACTATAAACAAAAAGTTAAAATCTTGTTAATTTGATAGTTTATTTATTTCTTCATTCTAAAATAATAATTGAAATTTTAGCAACTTCTAAAAACAAAAGTTAGTATATAAAAGTTAATATTTTCAGTTTTGAAAAGGAAAATTGTTATGGATATATATAAAAAAAAAAAAAAACTTAAATAAATAAGAATATTTTGTAAATAGTTTTAATATTTTATTATATTTAAAAATGTTTCTAAGTAGCAATGACTTCTTGAATTTTAATATTTTTCTAAAATTTAAACGGCTAATAAAAATTTCAATAACCACAAAAGATATTATCATTCTTTACTTATATTATCGATTAATAGTGGAGTGAATTTAGTTAAAACAATAATTGACATTTATGTGATGACTGGAAACTATGTGTCTAATAAAAGAAGAGGAAGAGAGGTTGGGTATACCCACATCCGGCACATATTGGTTACTAAAAAGCTCTAATGGTTAAATTTAATTCCCAATAATAACAACTTTGCATAGCTCATCAATTGATACGTTTACTTAAATAGAAGTTAGGGGGTGAACTGTACTGTGATCATCTACACAATAAAGTTCAGTTATGAGTTCTCCATTTTTCTTTTTGTTCTTTATAAGCCCATACCACTCTCATCCAACACTATTATTTTTTTGGTGTATTGGTTGGGTCTATCATTTTTAATATAGGTTATAGGGTGCATTATTTTTCAAATCACAGATTTTTAAACTTTAATAATTATTCAATTATATAATTGGGTTTCATCAATTATATTCTTTCTAAATGTTAATAACTTTTCTCACCTCAAAAATGTATCATTATTATTTAATTAATTAAAAGAAATTATTCTAAGTTCATAAGTTTGAAGTTGAGTCTATATCTCTTGTACATCAATTTTGTACATATATTTTACCTAAATATATTCACTAAAATATAAGAAATTTTGTATGTTGATAGAGGAAAAAGATATCTTATATGGCCTAATAACATTTCACACATTATTTTAATGAGATATTGCAATTATTGATTTGCATTATAAATAGCAGTGCATCCGACCCTCAATGGTATCAGAGCCTCAGTTGCTCATTTTACTTCTCTCTTCTTTCTCTCTCTATGGTGTAGTCTCCCTTCTGAATCCGGGGGTGGAAGGATGGTGTTCTAAGTTCTTTTCTGGTAAGTAGTTCTTCTTATGATTTCATTTCGTAACTAATGAATATTAAGTTTGGGTGTCTCTCCTCGTCTTAGTTTATTCAGTGGTTTGAAATATGAAAATTATAAGTGTTAGTTCTTCTGATCTTGATAAAGGAGTGGTGAACCTTCAAGATCTGGACAAACTCTTCTAATATTCATACTAGAACCATGCGAATATTCAAGGTTTAGAGGGTTGATTGATCGAAAAACTTAATATGATTTAGTTAAAATCTGTTGTTATAAGAAGAAACTATTGCCTCAAAGGATCGAAGTTCATCATCTGGAAACTGATGGATTCTCTCTCTCCCCTTCTATGATAAACAAACTTCTTTCTAAACTCTCTCCTCACTCTCCCGCGATCATAGACACCACTGCTCACTCTTCTTCTTCTTCTTCAAAGAACCTTAGATCATGCGACGATCTATCAAAGGTTTTATCTACTCATAGCTCAGCCGAAGCCCATCTGGCTCAGGTTGAAAACTGTCTCAAAAATTGGTCTATCCCAAAGATCGATCCAAGCCAGGTATACAAGATTAATACCTTCAATTTCTCTCAGCAAGATGTCATCGTCGTCACTGAAGAGAACGTTGCAATGAAAGATGAATTCACTGCAATCAAGCTTCTGCCTGAAGAAACCCTCTTCAAAGTCAAAGATAAGTTCAAGTACCTCCACATCGGATGCGTTCAAGTTGCCTTGAAACCTCTCTTCAGAGAAGGATTAGACGTACCAGTCTACCTTGCCTTAAGAGACAAGAGGCATCTCCGGTTCACTCCCTCTCTTCTAGGGATTGTTCAGTCAAACCTGGAGCAAGGACCAGTCTACTTCAACTGCAAGCCTGGTCTTACCATCTCCCTTCAAGATCGGAACATCATGGATGCCCTAAGCCTTGATGTTCACTCGCAAGGACTTGAACTAAAGGATGGTTCACTTCCTTTCGCCGTCTCATACCGCATCTACTTCAAGCTGATGCATACCAACCTTTCTCCTAAAGCCTTAGGTATCTCCCCCAAAGGCTACACCATGCTTATGGAAGTTAACCTGGAAAAGTCTTCCATAACCATTCCAAAGACCCTCCAGTGGGCAGATCTGACCAAAGATCCCATCTGGAAGCTACAAGGAGAAACAGCCCCGATCAGTAGATCCAGCACCGAGGCGTCAATCACCGAGTTTCCCGATGGAAACGTCGAAGTTCAATTCAATTCCGGAGCCTCATATCCGAAGATCAGCGAGATCATGAGCAGCCGTCCTAGCACATCTTCTATGGCAAGGACAGAAGCCTCTCTCTCTGATAACCTGACGAGATCAGAGTCAATTCGTGCATCGGTAGATTTCTCTCGCACAATCCCCGATGTTCGTTACGAAGGATCACTTTCTCCTACCCAGTCCGATATGGAAAGGAGAACCGAGCCGGTCTACAATCAGATCAACGTCATCGAAGCACATCCAGACGACGTTGCTCGTTTTCAAGAGCATTACAGCAAGTACATTGACATGTGGCTTGCCGCTCCAAAGGAAGGTAGGAAACCCGTTCTTCCTATGCCAACCTTCATCGAAAAGATGAAGCATAACGAGCGGATCAGAAACGAAGCGCTCGTCAAGGACTTCGAAGCAAAGGGTTTCATCGCAGTCATCAAAGGGTCCGAAGTCTACGTAACAGGCAAGGGCAAAGAAGTAACTTCCAACTACCCTCCGGAGGAAGAAGCTTACTTTTCTCATCCTGTTGTCCCTGCCATCAAGATGGTCTCCTCCCCTTACAAGACCATCGACGAAGACAAGGTTCAAAAGGTTGGAGTTCGTGAGATCAAGAACATCCAACATCAGCTCAACTACACCAACAAGGTGCTTTCTACAGTTTCCAAAGCAGTAGAAAGGATAGAGAATCCGGTTCCTCAGATCAAGATCAAGAACCCAGAGATTCCTCAAGCCGATCCTCATCGACCGATCTTCCAGCCCAACAGCTTCAACATCGGTAAGCTAAAAAACGACGAGTCAGATTTCTTGGCCGAAATCGACAAGCGCCTTGCAGCTCTCTCCATCAACAAGGAAGCAAAGACCTCAACAAGCAAAGTTGAGAATCAGAAAGGAATCAACGTAATCACTAAGGATTCCTCTCAAGCTTCTAGTTCAAAGGTACTTCCAGTAGCTCAATGGGTAGACATGAAGAATCACTACCCTCGACCGTCACCTCCAGATCTGGGATGGGATGACCTTCATCACGAGAAACATACCTACGATGGTATGTCTCTGGTCACTTGGAATATCGACGGATATTCTGAAGCTCAAATGATGAACACCTTTCAAGAGATGTTGTTAGCAGCCTCAGCCTACAGCGCAAGGAAGACAACTCTTGAAACTGCCCAGATTCTGATCTCAGGTTTCACCGGAAACCTAAGGAGCTGGTGGCACAATCAACTGACAGAGCAGGAAAGATTCTGCATCCTAACTGCTACCCGAACAGTTGTCAAGACAGAGAACGTCTCTGCCCCTATCCAGGTCGAAGAACAGGATATGGTCAACCAATTGGTCTATGCAATGACGAAGCAGTTCATTGGCAGCACCCAAATTCATTTCAATCTTGCAACAGAGTCTCTCCTCGGACTACGTTGTCACAAGATGAGTCAATACAAGTGGTATAAAGATACTTTCCTAGCACGTCTTTATACTCTTACAACCTGCGGAGCCGACATCTGGAAGCAGAAGTTCGTCGAAGGACTGCCGCACTACATTTCTCAAAAGTTCTATCAAACAGTGGCAACTAATTCAGTTACCAAGTAAATCGACTGGTCTGAATTAACCTACGGAGATATCTCGGCCACGGTTCAATCGATATGCATTAATCTCTGCACGGAGAATAAGCATACCACCAAGGTGATCAAAGACTCTGACTACAGGAAAGAGCTCGGCACCTTCTGCAAGCAGTACGGCCTCGACAAAGGACCGAAGGATGAAAGGAAGAAAAAGAAAAAGTCTTCCTCCAAGCGTCTCTTTAGCAAAAGCAAAGCTAAAGACCCTGAATTTCCTCGAAGGAAGAGGAAATACTACAACAAGTTCAAGAGCAAACGACGTTATGCTGCAAAGACCAACGTCTGCTACAAGTGCAACCGAAGAGGTCATTTTTCCAGCAGTTGTCCCCTGAAAGACAAGATCAATGCCCTGACAATGGACGAAGAAACCAGGCAGTCTCTTCTCTACGCCATCAGGTCAGAAGACGAATCCTCTTCTCAAACCGAGTCTTCTTCAGACGAAGACGGTATCAATGCCCTTCTCGACGAAGGATCTTCAAGCGAAGATGCCTTCTATTCTCAAAGTGACTCAAGTGACGAAGACGGAGCGATTCCCTGCACAGGAAGGTGTGCTGGCAAATGTTCCGGTCATATCAATGTCATCACGAAAGATCAAGAACGTCTTTTTGATCTTATCGAGGAATTACCAGACACATCTTCCAAGCAAACCTGCCTCTCCAAGCTAAGGCAGAGTCTTGAGGATCACAACCCTCAGAAGACGATTCAAAGCCCGATCATCTATTCGTTTCAAGACATCCTGAACCGAATCAAAGGCGAGACGAAGAAGCCCATCCAAATTGAGGACCTTAACCACGAGGTAAAGGTTATCAAATTGGAAGTTGCAGACAACAGGCAACGTCTCAACCTTCTCGAGGAAGCCTTCCAAGCATTCCATGAAGCCTCAAATCCAAGGGAAGTTTTGGGAGCCTCCTCCTCCTCCAATCCTGAAAGACAGATTTCAGGAAGTGCACTGATGATTGAAGAACCAGCTGAAGCCGGAGTCATCAACTACATCAGTAAGTCTCAATCTCAAAAGTGGATAACGAAGATAGTCTTCAAGGTAAAGGACTTTCTTCTCGAAGCTGTCGCTCTCGTTGACTCAGGAGCAGATCAAAATGTCATTCAAGAAGGCCTTGTTCCCTCAAGGTATTTTGAAAAGACAAAGGAGACCCTGAGTGGTGCCAACGGAGGACCGCTCAAGATCCAGTTCAAGCTCTCCAAGGTACACATTTGCAAGGGAAATGTGTGTCTCATCAACACGTTCATTTTGGTAAAGAACCTTAATGAAGGGATCATTCTAGGAACGCCGTTCCTAACCCAGATATACCCATTCAATGTCACCAGCAAGGGTATAGTCTCAACCAAGTTCGACAAGGACATTACTTTCGAGTTCATTAACCCAATAACTCCTAAGTACATCAACAACGTTGAAGAACAAGTCCAACAGTTCATCAACCGCATCGCCAGAAAGGAAAAACAGATCGAGTTCCTTCAAGACGAGGTCAAGTCCAGCAAGGTGGCTTCTCAGATCAACAAGCCATCTGTTCAACTCAAAATCCGAAGCTTCCAACAGAAGCGGAGCAAGGGATGTTTGTTCAAGCCTTCCAAATGCGTTTTGGAACAGGAAGAAGCATATGGTGACCTTACCATATGTTGACGACTTCAAAGAAGCCTAAATCCCTACCAAGGCTCGGCCCATTCAGATGAACAGAGATTTAGTCAAAGTCTGCTCTGAAGAAATAGCAGATCTCCTCAACAAAGGCCTCATTAGCCCGTCGAAAAGCCCGTGGTCTTGCGCGGCCTTTTACGTCAACAAGCAGGCCGAACAAGAACGTAGAGTTCCAAGGCTTGTCATCAACTACAAACCTCTCAACAAGGCCCTCAAGTGGATTAGGTACCCAATCCCTAATCGCCAAGACTTGCTAAAGCGGATTACTTTAGCAAAGGTCTTCTCAAAGTTCGACATGAAATCTGGATTTTGGCAAATTCAGATTCATCCATCCGACCGTTACAAGACGGCCTTCAATGTTCCATTTGGTCAGTACGAATAGAATGTCATGCCCTTCGGACTGAAGAATGCACCGTCCGAGTTTCAAAGGATCATGAACGAGATCTTCAACCAATATCAAGAGTTCACGATCGTCTACATTGACGATGTCTTGGTATTTTCCAACTCAGTTGATCAACACTTCAAGCATCTGCAAGTGTTCCTCAATGTCATCAAGTCCAATGGTCTTGTGGTATCCCAACCAAAGATCAAGTTGTTTCAAACAAGGATCAGATTTCTTGGCTACGACATCAACCAAGGAATCATCAAGCCCATCCAACGGTCTCTGGAATTCGTGCACAAATTCCCAGACGTACTACAAGACAAAACGCAGCTACAATGTTTTTTGGGGTGTGTCAATTACATCGATGATTTCATCCGCAATCTCCGCTCAATCTGTCTGCCACTCTACGACAGACTGAAGAAGTCTCGAAAGCCGTGGACGGACGAGCATACTCGAGCAGTCCGATCAATCAAATCGTTGGCCAAAAGCATCCCATGCTTATCCTTGGTGGATGAACAGGTCAATCTCATCATTGACACCGATGCCTCCGATATCGGTTACGGCGGCATTCTCAAGCAGGATCTTAACGGCAACACCTCTGTTGTCCGTTACCATTTCGGAGTCTGGAATAGTGCACAAAAGAACTATTCCACCGTCAAGAAGGAAGTACTAGCAATAGTACTTAACGTCCAGAAGTTCCAAGGCGATCTTATCAACAAGGAGTTCGTCATCAGGACTGATTCAAAGGCGTCAAAGTATATCTTCGAGAATGATGTCAAAAATCTTATCTCCAAGCAGATCTTTGCCAGGTGGTGCACTGATGATTGAAGAACCAGCTGAAGCCGGAGTCATCAACTACATCAGTAAGTCTCAATCTCAAAAGTGGATAACGAAGATAGTCTTCAAGGTAAAGGACTTTCTTCTCGAAGCTGTCGCTCTCGTTGACTCAGGAGCAGATCAAAATGTCATTCAAGAAGGCCTTGTTCCCTCAAGGTATTTTGAAAAGACAAAGGAGACCCTGAGTGGTGCCAACGGAGGACCGCTCAAGATCCAGTTCAAGCTCTCCAAGGTACACATTTGCAAGGGAAATGTGTGTCTCATCAACACGTTCATTTTGGTAAAGAACCTTAATGAAGGGATCATTCTAGGAACGCCGTTCCTAACCCAGATATACTCATTCAATGTCACCAGCAAGGGTATAGTCTCAACCAAGTTCGACAAGGACATTACTTTCGAGTTCATTAACCCAATAACTCCTAAGTACATCAACAACGTTGAAGAACAAGTCCAACAGTTAAATTAAACGATAAGTTTCTTCTAATCATACAAATTAAATTTGAAACTTTAACGTGTTCTCGAGAGCTAAGAAACGTGTAGGTATTTGTGAGTTGATAGGGATGAGTGAGTTGCTCACATGTATATAATTTAGAGAAAAGATTGAGTTGAGATGGATATAATTTATTGAAAAGGTTGCTTTGAGGATGAAATGACATAGAAATGTGTGTGGACCGAATTCAATTTGTCATTAATAATATTATGGTCACTTCTTCATCATAAAGAAAAACCCTAATTTATTAACATCCTTCAATTGCACTGTGCAACTTCAACCACCACCATTAAAGCAAAGCAACCACATCATTTAAACCATCAAACCTTATATTTCCACCAACTATATTTACAGAAACACACTTTCCCACAGCTTTCTTCTTCTTCTTCATCTTCTTCTTTTTTTAAAGATAAAGATAAATTATTTCCCATATGGACAACAAATACACCAATAATAATCCTCCCGGCCTGAGCTCCTCCGAGGACGACAGCCTCGCTGCCACCGGCATGAGGGCCGCCGATACCTTGCTCCGCCTTGTTCCGATGGGGCTCTGCATCGCTGCGCTTATTGTCATGCTGAAGAACTCTGAGGCCAACGATTATGGCTCTGTCGCTTATTCCGATCTCGGAGCATTCAAGTATGTATGTCTATTTATTTTTTTAATGTATATGTGAGGAGGAAAAAGGAATTTTGTTTTTTTTTCTTATTACATTTTCAAATTTTTGTTTTGTTTTTTAGAAAAAATAACCAATAATCAGTAGAGGGAAGGGAGGGGTGAGTTTTGCTTTTTGTTTTTCTTTTCCTTCTTTTCACTAATATTTTAAATTACTACTTATTTCTACACAATATAATTCTTTTTTTTTCTTAAGGCCTTCTCTTTTTTAAAATAATAATAATACATACATACATACGAATTGCTTGATCAATTTTTCATATAGTTTTAAATTTTAACTTGGCTTGTTAGAACACAATAGAAATACTATATTTAAGTTTAAATAATTTACAAAATATGTAACAAAAATAAATAGCTTGTTAGGTTGGATCCTTTTGTTCTAGGCTTCTAGCTATTTAGGTTTTTATTTTTATTTTCCGAAAATTGAGATTGAAAACACACATTTTACTCCTAATTTCATGGTTTACCACTTAATTCCTATCAATGTCTTAAAAAGAAAAGGAAAAAACTAAAACTAAAATAAAAGTGTTTTTTATTTTTATTGTTTTAAAATTTAGTGTGTAATTCAACTCTTTTACTTGAATATAATATAGGAAGAAATGGAAAGAAATAGGAGGAAAAATAGACCATCAAACAATTATAAAACAGAGGCTTTAGTTCTTTCATTAAAAAAAAAAAGGCTCATTTCTTGTATTATGTATGAAAAAAAATAGATTTTTAATAAATACAAAAAAAAACATGCTATTTACTCTTCCTAAAAAAATCTTAAAATTTTATTACAGTTAATTTTGGTAGGAAGGTTAAATATTTTGTCTTATTTTTTTAAAAAAATTTAACCCTGTCAAGTAAGTGAAATTGATAAGAAATAAAAAGAAAAAATAGATGGGAAAACTGAAATAGAAAAATAAAAGAAAATAGAAAGAAAGAAAGGAATGAATATATTTAGAAAAAGAATTTGGATATAAAATATGTGTGTGTGAGTGTAGGTTTTTGGTGCATGCAAATGGGATATGTGCTGGCTACTCCTTTTTGTCGGCGGCGGTCGCGGCCATGTCTCCTCCTTCTACCCTTTCTAAAGCTTGGACTCTCTTCTTCCTCGATCAGGTTTTTTTCTACTTCTATCTTTTCACACATTTATTTTATATATATATATCAATTTCTCTTCAGCATAAATATATAGGATGTGGAACTCATACACAAATTGTTTTATTATATCCTTAATTAACTAGTCTTCCTGTCATAAGACTTCTTACAATTTATATGGTTTACTATCTTTTTAGGTTTAATTTAAATATTAACCCCTTATAAAGTAGTAGAAAACCAAAATTAGAAGTATTAAATAAGACCAAAAGACTTTCATTTATGTAGTGAAAATATGTGTTAAAAGTATGGATATAAAATATATTTAGCTTATTTCATCAACTTAAGCTCTAGGTTGATATGATATCATAGCATGAAAGTGATCAAGTTTAAATATAATTGTATATTAACGAATTATTATAAGCAGAAATATTTGTGATTTGACTTGATACTAGAATAGAATAGGAATCTCTTTAGTAAGCGAGAAGAATTATTGTATTCATTACATTTACAATAACACATTAGGGTCGTCGTTATTGTATATGTTTTACGAATAGAGTTTTGTTGAATCACGTTGCATATCTCGATGGATAGTTGTTGACGTACCTAACCCTAGCGGCGGGGACGGTATCGACGGAGTTGTTATACCTAGCCTACAATGGAGACACAGAAATAACATGGAGTGCAGCGTGTGGGACATTTGGGAAATTTTGCAGCAAAGCTACAGCTTCAGTTGTGATAACCTTTGTTGTGGTAGCTTTTTATGCTTTCATTTCCATTTTATCTTCATACAAACTGTTTAGTAGATACAATGCTCCATTGCCTCATCCTAATTCCAAGCAACAACTTCAAATGCCAGTCTTCCATGGCTAGATAGATTTTACCCTAAACCTAAATTTATCTATTTGCTTTTCTTTCCTAGGCTTTCTTTATACTCTCTCTCCCCTAGATCATCATCTACTACGCTGCAATTGTATAAACTGTTGTTAAGAACTTCTAAGGTTTTCAATAATAATTAATCATCACTTTGGTTTATGTTTAAATGATTAGTTATTTGTTTGTGTGATTGGATTATTATTATTATTATTATTATTATTTCAACATGGGTTAGTTTGGTTATTCATCCAGTTTTTTTTTAAACCAAAATGGAGTAAACTGAAGTGTAAAATTTGGATAAATATACAAATTATGATTTTAGAGATTTAATTGATAAAATGTATAAAGTTCAGTAATACTTGTAGATGCTTACAAAATGATCATGTTAACACAATTTCATACAAAATAAAGATGTAATATTGGTAGATCATCCTTGTATTGTATTTAAGAAATGGCGGTTTCAAATAGAGACACTTTTTGCCTAATGGGTCATTGGGCTTAAATTCATACCAATGGAGAGGGATGTGTCTATATACATACATATATATATATATAACTCATTCAAAATGAAATTATATAATGAGGATGAAAAATTGAAATAACTTAACACCTCATGGTAATCATTTCACTTGTTTGTTCTTGTTTTTTTTTATTAAATTCTATTTTTAAATTTTACATGGTAATAGTTTTGTTTTCTGTTTTATTTTTAATTTTCTTTATTAAACACTTTTTAAAAACACACACACACACAAAAAGTCCTTAATTTCATTTTTTTTTTCCCTTCAAAATAGAAATGTGAAGAGAGAAGATTTTTTTATTAAACAAATTTTAGAATTGTATGGGAGTAAATAGTTTGATTGAAGGTACCTAGGAATCACTCCTTGAAAGTTTCAAAAAATTGCTCGAAATACTTAAACATGCATTCAAACTACCTATAATAAATGATTTTTAAAAACAAACAAACAAAAACATAGTTTCATATTTGCTTGCTTCTTTATTTCAGTTTTTTTTTTTTTTTTTAAAGTTACTTATAAAACAATAATCCTATCAAATCCATTTTTCAAGGCTTTATATTTCCATTAAAAACTCTTATTCTCATTCAAAGCTTACTTTCCGTTACCATTTCAATTTTTTTTAAAATTTTGTTATTATTAAAAACAAAAACCAACATGTGTTTCCTAACTGATTTTGTTTCTATTTTTAAAAACAAAATGTATTTTTTAAAAAACTTCTATTTTTCATTTTCAATTTTCCTTCGTAATTTTCGAGTGAATTAATTTTTAAAAACGCTTGTTCTATAATTAATTTTAAAAAACAAATGGATTTTGAAGAGGGCCCTTCAGAAAATATGAGAATTTAGCTACACAATTTCAAATGCTATTTCTTAAAAAAAAAAAAATGAAAAAGCCATCATAAGAAAAAATAGACCGAAAACAAACCTAAATTTTAAAAACTAAAAATGAAACTATTGTAATCCAACCTCTAAACACTGTGTGATGGAATTTATGTCATAAAACTCGTAGTTTTTTTTATTTAAAATCATATTCTATTCAATAAAGTTGTTATTAATGAATTATTAGTGAAATTGAATATTATAATCTTGAATCCAATAAACTAAGGTTCCAAGACAATCTTGAATAAACTTAAACTTTATATAGTGACATTAAACGTGGATCCAGTTTGGGTATATAACCATAAACGGTCTATAGTGTATGAATAAGGTTGGGCACCTTATTCTGAGATACTATTGATGCAGTCTGCTTTGTAGTAATTAGTACAACGATGTAATAATCATGAATTGCTCATGTGGAGACATGAAAATGAAAGCATCCTATGTAAAGAGTTTACATAAGACTGAAACTATGAAATAATCGCTTTTATGTTATAACATTGTTTACTATATAAAATGATAGTTTTGATTTTATTGATAACTCAGGTAACTTAATCCTAATCTTGAGCTAACTATGAACTCTTGTTCACATGGGATTATCCTTAGATCTACATAAGTGAGGGCAGCTCATCGGCGTTGGTCCAATAAGCCTTCCATTTTAAGGGTAAGACTGGGCAGATAGTTAGGGACATAAGGTGAAAGACGAAATTCGCTTTTGCAGATTATAAAGTTAGTAGATAGGTTGTTCCCTTAGAGATTGAATCTAGGTCTTGAACAAAGGGCTCCACTCTATCATTGGAGTGAGAGAGATTCAGTTTATAGGTTAGACCTTAAACCAATTGTTCAATAGTGGATCAATGGGACTTAAGAAACAAGATGTAATCTCATAGGTAAAACAGTAATTTTAACTCAGTCAAGATTATGAACAACCTGGGAAGGATTCACTTATTAATTATGTTATATCATATGGACACAAATATATCTATATTGAGGAGAGTATAACTACGAGACTTTAGTGGAATGACCCATTAGTTAACAAATGTTGATTAGCTCAATCTAATAAAGAGTTTAGCTAGTTAATCATGGATTGTTGAGTCCATGATCTATAGGTCCATTAGGTTCCCTTGCTAGCTCATATATAATAAACTTAAAATAAGTATGATGGAATATTTCGAATTTTTCAAATTAGGATAAAGAGAGAGAAACCGATAAATATATCTTATATATACTCACTTATCAATTTAGAGATAGAGCTTTATGTTTAAATGCAAATATATATATATATATATATATATATATATATATATGAATGTGGATTCATACTCAAAAGCTCGGAAATGAGGAAAATGATCAAAGTTATGGTAAAAAGTCAAAACTTTGACCTACATTCAAATGTGATTTGAATTTCGAGAAAATGAACGTGGATTCATGTTCAAGAGGTTGAAATTAATTAAGAATTGCAAAAAGTCAAAAAGTTGACTTTTGACTTGAAAAATCAAAGCTTGGATGTGACTAAAATGGTAAAAAGACCATTTTGCCCTTGATTAAAGTTGGTGAAAAAATTTAACATTTTGTTGTATAATTTCACTGTTGGTTTTTTATCGTGCTCTATAATAATTGTATGGATAATTGGTTTATTGTTTAATTATTTAATAAAAGTTATTATTCTCATTATTATTTAATTGCATGTTATTGTATAATAATATCTATGAATACATATGTTATAATATTCTAAATGTCCCTGATCGATTATTGTTGTGAAAACAATAATAAATTAAGATTAGTATGAGTTATAATTGACAATCATAGGAAGATTATATATGTAGAGACATAAATTATAATCATATCTTCTTAATTAGAGAATAAGAATTAGACTTACCTCTTTTGAGATTATTACATAGACATGTGTCATAAATAATCTCAGATTATTGATTGTTTTGATCCTTAGATCTGAGATTATCATAGTGTCAAACATAATAATAAATTTATTCTGATGCAATCAAACGTTATCTTTAACCGAAAAATTATAAATGTTGTACTCTAATACGTTATGAATTATGTAGTTAACAATGATTAATCAAGATGGAATTTATCCCTCTTATTATGGAGAGATATCTTTGGGCCCCTCGATTAAACGTGACTGTGGAAGTGCATGGTCGTGTTATAAATGAATTAACAAGGGTATTGGTATTATTTATTATTTCAATATGCTTATAGATCGAGAAAGTAATTGAATTAGATAAGGTGACTTTGTCCATGTCTTATATTCAATTATAGATATCGCGTGATAAAAGAATTAAAGCAATAATTATATTAGGTTATACTGGATCACTGACTTAATTTAATATGGGTAGTCATAACGTCTTGCTAGAGACCAATTATGATTTATGGGTCATGCATAAAATGAGTTTTGGACCCATTACCATATTAAATTAACCTAACAGGTCGCACACGAAAGAACTGGGTCGAATTTGTCTTTAGGCTGGATAATTAATAAATTCAATTGAAGAATTGGAATCCTACTAGGAAACGTAATTAATAAGTCCAATTAGAGAACTAAAAACTTATTAGGAGACGTAATTAATAAGTCTAATTGGAGAATTGGAAGCTTATTAAGAATTCTAAGTTTATTAGAAAACCCCAGAAAGGCTATAAATAAGATCTTAGGGGTCTTATTTTACATCCAAGCAAAGACATACAATTTGTTCTATACAGAGAGAAAAAGAGAGTTGAAATGGTAATTTGACCCAATTAGCAGAGTTTCTCTGTAGATGAGTTTCTATTTTATTAGGATGATCGAGGTAACTTAATCTTAATCCTGAGTGTATTATGAACTCCTGTTCGAGATGGATTGTTATTTGATTTGTACGGGTGAGAGTGGCCAGATTGTTGACTCAATATTCTTATCATTTTGGGGACAAGACTGAGTGAAAAAAGATAGAAACATAATCACACAAGATGGAATTTGCTCCTTCTCTACTTTAAGGCAAGTAAATGAGTGTTCCCTGAAATTGTGTCTCTAGAACTTGAACAAATAACTCTACCTTCTGTATGGAACGAGAGGAGTTTCTGTTTCGTGGTTGGACCATAAAAAAATTGTTCATTGGAGTAGCACTGGTAATTAAGAACTAGAAGAAACCTTTGTTAAATGGTAATTTGACCCAACTAGTGTTACGAACACTTGTGAATGATTAACTTACTGTTATTGATCTATATCCGTGGACACAAAAATATATCAAAATATATCTACAATGAGAAGAGTTCAGCTGTGAGTCTTTAGTGAAGTGTACACACAGTTAACGAATATTGATTAATGCGGTTAATGAGTTTAGGCAATTAATCTCATATCGCTATAGCTTCTGATTTGCAGATCCATTAGGTCCCCTCCCTAGCTTCTAAAGGGTAATAGAATTATTTATATTGGTTGTAAATTCGAAATATTCAAATTTACTTTGGGAATAACTATAATGTATGGTGATACATTATAATATAAAGTTTATATTTAAATTAAACTTTATTATATAAATTTAATTTTTGATATGATTCAAAAAATTAATTTATAAGAGAATAAAATATTTGAATGAGTTCAAATATTAATTTAATGTGATTTAAATTCATATTAAAACTATAGGTTAAAATTTAATGTGTATATGATATACATTAAAACTATAGGTTTCGAGAGAAATTTATATTTGAATATGATTCAAATTTGGATTAAATATAAGATATTTAATTTAGAAATTAATTAATTAGATAATTAATTAATATTTTAGTTTAATTTTATTTAATTAAATTTGATTTAATTAAATTAAAACTATAGGTTATGTGAGAGGTATTCATTTAAATATGATTTAAATGAATTATCAATTAAGTGTGATTTAATTAATTAACTATTTATTTATTAATTTTATTAATTTTATCAATCTCTCCAACTTCTTGAAGAAATGTGAGTTATACGCACGGCAAAAGTTGAGAACAGTTTGGAGATTTTTTTTACATGCTGTGTATTCTCTAAAAAATTTATTTTCCCTGTCCAATCTTGGTTCCCACAAACTTCTCTCATCTCAGTCAAAATGAAGGTCTCCAACTGACAGATTCAAAGTCATCAACGACGTAATTAGTTCTTCTTCTCTGTATTTCTGCAATCTATTAATAATTTGTAGAAAACATGTTTCGCCTTTAGGTTATAGAAATTGTTTGTAAATATTGCCAATGTATATGGTATTTTTAAATTTTCAATTAATTTGAGTTTGAGGTCTCTATTAAATCTTTCACTGCGAAGGGCTTTAATTCCTTCCACAATGATATTGAGACCTTCAAAGTGATGTTTAAGCTCTCTCTCTCCCCCCCCCCCCCCGGCGAAACTCACTCCATAATCAAACTATCCCATAACAACTCAACCTCTCAACTTTGACTCTTTCTATAAATGTAACAACAATAGAATTGCTAAATCTTGACTTCTGACACAAAAACTCATTGCACGGCATCAGGAGGTACACCATCATTCTTTAAATGATTCTTTTCGGTTGATGCCTCAAGGAATGCATTACGAGTTATGTGGAAACTCTCAATGCCACACCAACAATGCGTCGAGAGTTTCCCTCTATTTTTGGACCTCTTTGTTAAACTCCCGATGCATTGTTAAGGCATCCCGTTTGCCTCTATCTCCCAACCCGTATCGGTATGCATCGGGAGATCCTCGATCTCCCGACGCTCAAGTTATTGTGCCGGGAGATACCATATCTTTCTAACGTCGTTTCTCTCAACGGTCTAAACCGACGTCGAAAGATTTGGAATTTCTTGTATGTAGTGTATCTACTATTTTCCATCATATTGAATGTCATGAACCTAAAAAGTGAAATCAAATATGATAAGAGATCCCATTTATTAAAAGCTAGCTTAACCTAACATTATCTCTTTAATTAGTATCATTGCTCTATGGTAGTTGAAGGACAAAGGGGCATGGCAGAAAATGCCAAGAGAGTTAGAAATTAAATGAGGTGACAGAGAAAAAAAAGGGTTTTATATAGGTTTCGATTTTATGGTTACTGCTTGTTGTGTTGGTAGTAGCTACCCATGAAATAAACCTATTCTCTCTTCATACATATTGAGATGATCAAACAAGAAAGTATTCTTATGGACCCTTGTTAAAAAAAACTAATGATCAATGTTTTGCTGTTTTCTTTGATTGTAGGAGTCTAAATGAAATGAATATGATAGGAAAGGAGGGTAAAATAAAAGTAAGTTAAATAGACAAAGACGTTATAGCTACAAAAAAACAACAAACATAGACATCAATTTTCGAGATGCATGGTTTGATTTTCTGTTCCATAATTGTTTACTAAAATAATAACAATAATAATTAATGTAATAGTTACATTGCATGATACTATCCAAAATTTGAGTATATAGGTCAAATAGTTTAGATACATACTTTAGTTAGAAGTTCAAATTTCACTACCTCACATATCTCAGTTCAAATCTTATCGTCCCACATATCTTTAAATTAAAAAAGAGGTTAGAAATATTAGAAGTATTAAAGTGTTACATAAATCATATAAATAAAATTACTTTGAAAACTATTTGCAAAGTAGTTTGTTTGAGATGAGAAAGTAGACGTAGCACACATCAATCGTAATGATAAATAAAAGTATATATATTGGTCTTGTCATAACCGAAGCTATGACATTTTTTTGTTCTTAATAAATGTTATTTTAGATTTGTTTTAAGAAAACTCTAAAATTTGTTTAGGGATATCACTTTTTAGTGAAGGGGCTTGTTCTTTTCTTTAATAATATATATCATTTTTCTTCTTGGTTAGGTACTACA
The DNA here is from genome assembly GCA_025688845.1 of Cucumis hystrix. Lineage (NCBI taxonomy): Eukaryota > Viridiplantae > Streptophyta > Magnoliopsida > Cucurbitales > Cucurbitaceae > Cucumis > Cucumis hystrix. Next base: position 15,416,884 of record CM046889.1, read on the forward strand.
TCCAAACCATAATGATACTTGGCCTCATAAAATTTTAATTAAAAAAAAAAACATATATAATTTTGATTTTTTTATCTCCATAATAGTTGTAATTAAAAAGAAAAAGAAAAAGACAATAACCATCCCAATTAATCTTCTTTAACTTATGACGATAAATATAATAATTTAAATCGTGAAAGAATAAACAAATTTGATAATATACATGTTTTTTTCTACTAATTATCCTAGAAAAAAACTCAAAATTTTTAAAAATCTATGAGTCAAATAGAAGTAAAGTAAAAAAAAAAAAAAAAAGGATTTGAAAATGAATGAATTGATTTTTAAATATGATTTAGAAAGAAAAATAGAAATGATAGAAAGGGAAGAAGGAAATAAAAAGAAGGGGAGGTAATAGGAGAAAGTGATTGGGTTGGGAATAGAAGAAGACAAGAAACATACCCAGAAAGGAAAAGGAGGAGGTCACGTGACACTTTTAACTTTGAAATTTTCAATTTTTATTTATTTATTTATTATATTATTTAGAAAAAAAAAAAAAGGGATCAAATCAATCCATCATGTCAATCTGAGTTAATGGGTTAAAGGGAGGCCACTGCCTAATTCCCCCATTCCTTTAAATCTCGTCAAACCATACACTCTTTCACATATATATCAAACTTCATCAACCAACCCTTTTTTTTCTTCTTTGTTTTGTATATATATAGCCTTTTCTTTGTTTTTTTTTTTTTTTTTTTTTCACTCATTCATTGCAAAAGAAATGATGATAATAATTAATAAAATAAAGATCAATCTGGTTTATAAAGTATGATTAGGACTCTTTTGTTTTCTTGACTTCCATGAAAAGATCTTTCATTGTAAGAGATGATAGTGATTGAGGGGAAAGTATAATAAATTAATGAGTGTATATATATACTATTCAATTTCAATTACGGCTCTAACTTTTATAGTGTTCAAATACAATATCTTTAACTTTTAATTTGTGTTTAATTAGTAAACATATATTTAATATGTTATATATATTTTTAAGATATAAAATTTTAATTATGAAGATAACCTTTACTCATTTAAGAACCACTCCTTATATATCCAACATATAGTGAAGTACATTTTTCTTTTACAAAAACATAATGAGTCATTATTACAAACTTGAAAGGAAAGAGTGGATGAACATCAAAACCAATGACACATCCAAAAATAAATAAATAAATATTGAAAAAGAGAAAATGTATGGTTTTGTAGCAATTTGATCAGTTGAGTTTGAATAAGAAAATAAGACCAAAATTGACCAAATTATTTTGAAGAAACCAAGACATCCCAACCTAATATCATCATAAACATGTTCAGAATTTGTTGTACATCAAGGACCCTCACTGTTTTTTCAATCTCTAATTTCTTAATATAATTTAAGAAGGAAATTTCTTCAATATCTTCTCCTAAAACTATTTTTTTTTTTAATTGGGTGCATGGGGCCAAACAAATCTTAGAAATTCAAAACAAAAATTTACTGAAAATCAATTTTTAATTGGAGGTAATTTGTCGTTGTAATAATATCTCTAGAAAAATGAAATTAAATTTATGGTATTTCAAATTAATAGGTAAACAAACGTATAAGATAGAGACATGTTTTCTTTTTGCTCTCCTGCTACTGAAAATCAAATGAAAAAGGCATAAAATAAATAATTAAAGTTATAATTAGAGCCTAAGATTCATAAAAATCCAAATGAGTAGTTGTGAATATTAGAATCCAAAAGGGAGACATGCATGTTCAAATATTCCATCAACAAACAACACAATAATAATAATAATAATATCCCTTTACTTTATAATTTACAAACAAACCATATCTACAAATTTCAGCTCCTTTGTTCCCATATGATGTTGTATGCTTCTTCACACTACAAAATCACTTTTATCTTATTACATAACCAACATTTCCACATTCTTTGTCTCCTTTTGAGATTGATAGATCTATGTTTTAAGGAAATTTAAATTCAACCTTCTTCAATCAAGTGTCATCAATTATATTTCTTTAAAAAAATCAATTGGTAAATACTTGAATCCTTCAAACTATATTTGTAAAAGTTAAGTTTTTTCTTTTTAAATTGCATCTTGAATGTTTGTGTCTGTTGAAGAGACTAACATATTGAACAACAAACCCTGTAACGGTTGCTTTTCTCCAATGTAGAGATAAATTTAGGTACAAATGACTCTTTTTTTAAAAAAAATATATCAAATTGAATAGATATAAATATACAAAAATATTATTATACTTATACAAATTACTAAACTTTTATTTTATCCACTATAGATATATATAACATCATGGGCTTGAGATTTTAGTATATTTGAAAATGGAACTAACTAAAAATTAAAAAGGGCATACGTATTATCCAACAAAATAAACAAAAATCATAAGTTACCAAAAAAAATTTCAAAAGATTTAAAAGAAAAAATGGGCATACTAATTTCTTGATCCTTTGTTAATTCTATCAGCATATAATTAAAGAAGGGTATATTTTTGTAATCTGATTTAACAGTATTTTCTAATTATACATCAAATACAATTTGTTTATCAATGTCAAATACTTCTAATCTTACGTATTGAACTTGAAACTGATATATTACTTATTTTTCTTCTTTTGTAAATACAAAGACAACAAGAAAATCACTGCAAAAAATTAGAATGTCTCTTGAACATAACGTGAAAGAAAAGATAGTTATAGACGGTGTTTATCGTGAAATTGAATAGAATATACAACATGGTGGGATATATATGTTTGGTAAGCTGTTAACTTCAAAGGGTTGGATGGAATATGGAGTGTTAGATAAATGGCATTTATATCAAACAAATTAAAACCTACTCTCCTTCTTATAGCCAAAGAAAATAGTATAACTCTTCACTTGATCAACAACCTATTCAAATTTGCTTTCTTAAGTCCTATATAAATCAATCAATTTTCTTTTTTTCTTTTTTCTTTTTTTGGCAGATTGCAACTTACTCTTTTTTCTAATTACTATACTTCTCAATCACTAAATGCCATTTATGAATTATTTAATTTGCTTTTATTTCATAATATTTCTTTTTCTCGAAAATTTCTTCGAGTCTAGTTAGGATAGAATTTCAAAATTAAATGATTGACAATTAACAACTATGAATCTAATCTTGGCTTGACCCACGACGTTTTATGAGATCAATCCTACTCTTTTATAGAGTTTGAAAAACTATGAACTTATGCGCATATAAGTGATTGACGAAAGGATCCTTATTGTGAAATCTAAATATATATTCAAAATATAAAAATATTCTTTTCCTAAGATTTTCCTCTTTAAAACTCATAATTCAAAATCAATTTCAAAATAACTTTGTTATACAAAAACCTTGATCACCAAACTAGTGGATTGAGTGAATCTAAAAGGATAACAAAGAATTTAAATTATTTACAATTGCCGAATAAAACTGTAGAAGTTCAAATCTTTTATCCGTTCAAAGAATTCAAATAGGATCTCTTTTTATAGGAAAAAAAAAAAAGAGAATATGTCAAATACTATGGTAATATATCTACTACTCACATTCATAATTTAAATATGTCACTATAAATAGTATATTAATTTATTTTTGTAAATTCCATATTATTCTGGATTACTTCTATATCATGAGAAACAATGAATGAAGGTTTCAAAATATTTGGGATAAAAGTGATACAAAAACCCTAAAAACTTTTAGTAACATATGTACTTCTCTAATTAAAAATAATTGACACAGATATCCATTTATTTAGTGGACTTCACATAGTTTTAAATGCCATTATTGTGAGAAACAGTAAATGTAAGTAGGTAAAGATGAACACAGATATTTACGTGATTATTTGTTAGGTACAGTGTATGAAGAAGAGAAAGAGAGATTGATTTTATTAATAGAGAAGAATATATGATAGGGTAGCTATAAAGTTATAGGGATATATATGTGTGTGTGTGTGTGCATTTAAGAAAGACCCGGTGGTGCTTGGTTGATTTGGAGCGCAACATATATTGAACATTAAATTTAAGTTATTTTCTCTCTCATATAGTACCCTATGTATGTTTGTTAGTGTCTCTCTACGTACCCTACACCTACTATTTTTTTTTCCCTCTATCTCTCTCTTTCTCCACCCTACACTTTCTGAAGGGGTTTTGTGAATCATTGAGAGAAGAGGAAGGAGGGAGGGAGGGAGGGAGAGGGCCAGAAAAAGGGAAGCTCACCAAAAGAGAAAATTAAATTGGTGTTAAAAAGAGAGGGCTGAGAAGAGAAACACTCACTCACTCACCCAAAAGAAAAAAGAAAGAAAAAGGAGAATCTAATCAGTAATCACACACCCCTTCCCTTTGGACTGTCCTTAACCATGTTCTCTCCCTTTCTTTTTTTCTTATAATTAAAATGAAATTTAGAAAATAAGTCTTGTCCTTTTCTTCGCTCTAAATATTAAATTTACGACGGTCGGTAATAATTGGGAATCATCTCTTCCCTTAAAAAGTCTAATATTTTATCACTTCATTTTAGTACTTTTACTATAAAAAAAAACAAAAAAAAAAAGTTTAATTTTTAAAAACTAAAAATAAAAGTGTTATGAAAGAGACTTTTATCTTTCAAATTCGTGTCTAATTTAATCTTAAAAAGTTAAATGTATATATATATGTATAATAGTTCCCAACTTTCAATATTATTACATTGTTATGGAATAAATTCTTCAACTTTCCAACTAATTAATCTGTATTTGACAAAGTTCCTCAACTTTTTATGTTGTGTGGATGAATAGTTTGAATTTTTGTTAAAAAAAAAAAAAAAAAAGAGATCCTAAGAGACAGACAAAATGAGGCTTGAAAAGAAATGTGGGAGAGAAATGGGCCCAGAAATTGGAGAGTTTTTATTTTATTTAAAAACAACAGAAAAAAAGGGTGTTTAAGGTCAAACAGCCATATGATTTCAATTTCTCTCAAATTGAGAGAATACTTTGTTATTTTAAAAAATAAAATAAAAGATAGTAAATACCAAATATTTATTAACAATAAAAAAAAATGTATAAAAGAAAAAGGCATATATCTAAATTATAATGTTAGATTGGATTTTGTGGGCTGCTGTTTTTGATCACTTTAATAAATAGAATTTGGCAATTAATAATAAATAGAGTTTATTAATTTATTTATTTTGGCAAAGGGCAGTAAAGGAAGAAGGAAACCTAAATGTAAATTCTGAGCAGACAAAATAATGACATTTCTTTTCTTTAATTATTTTTTTTGTTGGACAAAATAATGACTTAAAAAGTGTTTTAGAGATAACCTTTTCATATAAACAAAAGGTATGTTCAAATAAAATAACAATATTTAAATATAGTCTCTCTTTTTTTATTATAAAGTTGAAACCCCATTTTTTTCTATTAAAGAAACCCAGTTTTTATTTCTTTGTAAAGTTCAAAACTTTTTTACTTTACTTGCTCCAATTCCAATCATTTTCAAATTCCGTTATTCACATTAATATTTCAGTCAATAATTACATAAAAGTATATATATATATATATAGGAAATATTTCAAAAATAATAGAAAAACAAATTATTTATTTTTTACTAGCAAAAGCTTATTACACTTATTCTTCTTTAAAGCGTAAATAAAAATATGATAACATTGTATTATCACTATTCTAAATAGAGAGCGTTAAAATAGATAGAAGAAAATAAACAACGCGCCATTCCGATTTCTCGTTAAAATTTCCTATGCAATGACTAAGTTTTGATACATTTGAATTTAAGGATAAAACGTAATATTTTGAATTTTAAGTACAAAATCAAAAATATAATAAACTATATGGACTAAAAGTATGTCTAAAACCCAAAATTTATTATTTTTTATTTTTTATCAAAGTGGTCTTATTATTTAAAAATTTTGTGCCTTTTCTCTTAGTTTTTATTTTTTTAAAAATAATTGTAGATAGTGAAAGTACAGAGATGTGTTCATGAGAAGATTATTTTCCCTTCCAATGAGATCTTTTTCACTTATTTAGTTTTCAATGTTAGTCCTTTTTGGAATAAAAAAACAAGGCAAAGTATATATTATAAATAATCTAAAGTGTAATAACAATAATGATAATAATGGGAAAGGGGAATATTGAAATAAGGCAAAAAAGAGGGTTAAAAAATATATATGGAAGTATGATGAGTTGACAAGACCTAAAAGAAAAACCTAATTTGTAAAGTACTTTAGGATCAACTTCCCCTATTGCTTTCTATAGAGATATTTTGATTTCTCCTAAGTTATGTCTTTCATGAACAATCATAGAATTCTTTTATATATATAAGGAAATAAAAAACAATATAAAGTTTAGTCTAACATATGATTCTCATAAAAGAAATTTTTTTGTTAGTGGTAAATTCAAGTTCAAAATATAGACTAGCACGATTTTATAAAAAGGTATTCGAATCACATTGAACAAAATGATTTTACATAGATGATTGTCTAATTTTATTTCATCATCTATCTATTTTCAATGTCAATATGAAATTAGTCTACATGAAAGAACATATTACGTCATTGTGTTATTAACAATATCAACTTCAAAGATATAATTAGAATTTTAAGACAAAATTTTAAACAAATACAAACCATATGGCAGAATGATGAAATTATTATTATTTTTTCATTTTTAAATAACCAAAATTACTATATGAGTATGAATAATGCAAGTATCATAATCATTAGTGAATTATTATTTGTAAAAGAATGCTTATAATTAAGTTATAATCATATATATAGAATCATTATGCATTTTGTTTTTAGAATTTAAAAAAAAAATAAAGAAAAAGAAAAGTTAAGGATGATAATAATGGATGAAAGAAAGAAAGTTGAAGGAGTTCAAAGTAAGGAATGTGTATGAGATGATTTGTTCATAACAACACCCTCTTTCTTCAAGTTAAAAGAAGAAATTTTGTTGAAATTAAGGTGACAGGGTTCCTATGAGAAATTCATAGGATCCCTCGTAAAAAAAATTTCCATATTTCACTCTCATTTAAAAATTTCAACTACATTATTAATTTACATTAAGAAAAACATTTAAGGTATTCAATTTACGTGAAAATTTAGAATTTGCAAGAAAAAAAATATTGCAGCTTTGAACTCTTTTAGTAAAACTAAATAATTAACTACCAAAGTATTCAATATTCATAATCATTGTTTGTATATCTATACTTAAACATGTATGCATTATTTTAGTCGTTGTTGAACCATAGAACTTGAAATTTAAATAAAATATTTAATTATAAAAGAATAGTAAGACAATAAGCATAATAGTGAACTAAAAAGAGGTCGTAACATAGTAAAGACGAAGAAAGGGATGGTAACAGGACTTCTTCATCCCTATTGACTTAGGCAACAACAAAAATTTCATTCTCTCCAAGAAAAACAACTATGTATAGCTTAATCTCTACCTTTAAGAGGAAGAAATTAACATTGTATGATAACGAAAAATTTAAGAATCTATAGAAGTAACTTGTCGACACAAGCATAATTCAACAACGATGAGTTAAGTTAAGTTAGACTTCAAATTTTTATATTTCAAATTTATATATTCAAATAATAAAAAACTTTAAAGTTAGAAGTTAACATTCTCACATCCCATATTAGTGGGTTTGAATATGGGATTTGGTTCTCATCCCCACATTTATGGAGACTATAGTTCATAAATTCAATAATTGAATTTGTGGTAGATACTTAGTTATTGCTAACAAATTTATTAATACAAGAAATTTTGTGTGAAAGAGGTGTAAATCTTTATCGATCTTATAAATTAGAGGACAGCAAACTTCCTAGATTTTATTTTAAAGAAGCTTGATGGTATATATGGTTTTTGGCATTTGCTTAAATTACTTTGGTTTAGTGATCCTTTGACTAAAAGTAAAAGAATGAACATCGATTAACAAAAGGATTTTAGAGAAAAAGTTGAATCTATCAACTTTCAAAAGCATTTAAAACAATTGAGTCATGTTCGTTTTTAAAATAATAAAATAATAATGAATTAATTAAAATAAAACTAACTTTATTTATAAATAAAAATAAGTTTATAAAACTTAATTCAACCAACAAATGTATATAAATTTAAATTCACTCATTCCAATATGCTGTAAAAAAGTGACTTTTAAAAGATAACGGTTCTCCATTTCTCCATAAATATATATTCCTTTAACTTATCCACTATTATTTTAATATAGAGACAAAATCCAGTAAACCACGTTAGAATTGACAGAAAAGGTTTATGTTTATTTTAATCTTTATTTTTCTTTTCTTTTTTAAACAAAATCGTAATGAAGAAAAAAGAAATCCAGATATTTATTTTTGTAGAAAAATGATAAATTAGCAATCAATGATTTTATTGCATTTGTTGCCAATGGTAGTATAGGACTTTTTATCTTGCTGTCAAAATTTGTTGAAGTATCTATTTTAGCCATATATATATATACAAAAATATTATTTATGTTGAGTTGTTAAATGGTATATTAATATATTAAACAAATTAAAATAATGGGTAATTTTTATTTTATTATTTAAAAAGTTCCCAAATATGATAAGGGGTATTTGAATGCATCTTGATCCAGCTTTATATATGTGTATATATATTTTCTTCCAACAAATGCATGAGCTACATAGGTCAGCTAAAGTACCTTTTGGAAACAACAAAGATCAAAAAAGAGATTTTAAAACTTAACATTATAAATATAAAAAATAGAAAAAAGGTTGTAATTTACCAAAAAGTACATCTGCTGGAATATTGGCATCTTTTCCCAAACACCACAACAGACAACAATCACGGAAACCACCACTTTTAATATTCAATTAATTACATTTCTTTTCTCTTTTTTTATTCTTTTACGTTTACCATTTATTATTATTGGTACCTACTTACTCAATAACATATTGTAAATTAATAACTAATAGTGTGTTCCATGTTGATCTAATGATGTAAGATTTGAGTATGAAGGAAAACGTGAATTTGAGTAGATTTATGTAGAGTATGGGTAGTAAGAGGAAGGGAAATGTGTATGTGTATGTGTGGGAATATTAATATTAAAGTTTGAAGTGATATATATATTTTAATTTATATAAGGGAAAGAGAAAGAGAGAAAGAGAGAGAGAGAAAGAGAAAATGAAAATGAGAAAGGGAGAGATCCTTGAAAGGGACAGGGTTTAGATAACAAGTATGTCACACATCATTACGAAAAAAGCTTCAACAAAGACAAGAGAGAGTTTGTGAACTCAGACGCTCCACTCCTCTCCTCTACTCAGCGCGTGTTTTTTAAACCACTACTTTTTGATGGAACAGCGAAAGAACAAAATTCTCAATCACCAAACCATCTCTCTCTCTTCTATTTTTTTTTTTTTCCCCTCTCAGGTAGGGGTGGGGGTGGGGGGGACGCTGTGGGATTGTTTTTTACAACGAATAGTAATTTTGGATGCCATTCATGATCATCATAAACACACACAATTCAAAGTGGTGAAGAGATTAATTAGAAGATCAACCAGATTAACTAAAATTAAATCAAACTAAAACAAAAATTCCCCTGCCGTATTTACATAATACACGATGGTGGTGAATGGTGAATGGTGGTGATGATGATGATTATGATGCCTGTTTTTGTGTTAAGAATTAGCAAATTGAAACCAAATCCGTCTATCATAAAGGGGGAAATTTCAGTATAATCCTAAAACATGGAGAGCAAAATGGGCAAAAAAAAACGGGGTTTGGTTAGTGTTACCCAAAATTAGAAATCCCTTTTCTTCTAATCTCTCACCAATGGATTTTCCCTCCGCCCCGTCCGGTTACTACTACTACTGTTGCTGCTGCTATTCTGGTGGCCTCTGCTGCTGCTTCCGCCGGTCCCGGTGAATAATAATGGTCCGAATCCGAATACAGAGACGGATTTTGAGGATCCTCTTAAGGAAGAACAAACTGGAACGTTTAGGACTGGTGTTACTCTCACGTTAGCAGAGTATGACCGTTCCATTCCTCTGTTTTTGAATTTTGGTCCGCCATTGAAGCTGCTTGGACTGCTTGAGCTTCTCTCCAAGTTGTGGAACACGATTTTACCTGACGAGTTCATTCGTGGACTATCTACCGATACTCCTCGCATCCCTAATCTACTGGAGGATGACGATGATTCTCCAGGCGTACGCCGTATCGGGCTTCTCCCTACTCTCGTCGCCGATGGATGATGATGATCTGCTGTGGAAGTTGATCTTGGATTGCTCTCCGATTTAGGCCTCGGTTTCACCAGTCTCATCCGCGGTGGATTGTTGTGATTAGGGTTCCTATGGAGGGAAATCGGATTCGTGTTCGGCTTATTTTCGCAATCGAGTGACAGTCTGTGAAGATCTTCGTGTTCGTGACCTGAGGAAGAAGAGGAAAGAGATACACGAGAAGAAGATAGTGAAACAGACTCACTATCGGAATCCTTTAGTAATGGAAGGCTCAGCGACGAATCCAAAGAGGATGACAAAGACGATTTCGAACTCCGGTGAAGGAAGTACTTCAAGGCCTTCGAATTAGCTTCGGAGAAGTAAGAGGAGGTCGTCGTCGTTTTGTGGTTTTCGTTTTTAGCGCTGCCAGTGCCAGTGCCATTGCCATTGCCATTGCCATTGCCATTGCTGCTACTCTGGTACAGCTTTTTGAGCCCCAAAAGCTCCCTCCATCGACTGGAACACCGCGGCGCTTTAGGAGAAAAAAGATACGGATCCGTACTGCATTCTTCCTCAACTCTTCGACGGGACTGAACCGTAGTCTGTGGCGAGGAAACGCACCTGGTGGACTTCAAACCGTTGACTGAGGGTCTAACAGACGAAACCTGAAGCGGCACGAGTTTGCCATCAAAAAACAGCTCATCCGCAGGTAGCATCAAGGAAACGGGATCTTGAAGACGGAACTCGAAATCAGTAACTGGAAGCAGTTCAGGATCCGGATCTCGAGTAGTGTCGGAGTCGGCACCAGCAGGAGGTTTAGTCTTAGACAAAGGTCCGGCGAGGTTAGAAGGAGGGGAGTCATCACGGCTGAAGGAGAGGCGAGGGCCGAGCCAACCATAGGAATGACATGGAACAGAAGAAGAGCAGTCGAGGAAATTTTCGGAGGAGATTCCGACATTGTTAACGCATGCGGAAGCCATGGATAGCGGGGGGGGATGATCATGCGAAGGTGAAATGGAAGTGCGGTGGGAGAAGGAAGTGAGGGGGGGAAGATGGTCAACGTGGTGTGGAGGAAATCACATGGGCTGAATATCCGGCGAGATCTGGAGGAGAGAGAGAGAGAGAGAGAGAGTTTAGGGTTTGGAGAGATGATGAGTTGGGCTTTCAGAAAGAGGACCGTGGTGGCACCGTACAGGGAACTCACTATTTATATGTATAAAAGAAATAAAATGATTGATATTTGATAATATATAAATATATAAATATATATATAATATGGAAGTGCAGCCAAAAATGAGAATGGCGCCATTTCCATTTTGCTTTATAATTAATTAGACATCAGGGATAGGCATTGTAGCCCATTTACTATTCCACCTTTCTTTTCTTTTTCTTTTTTTATCTCCCAAGCTTTAACTTCCTATTAAATTTTGTATCTTTCTTTACATTTCTTTCATTTACAAATCTACTTCATTTAAACTCTAAACCTTACACTCACATCACATCAATTTTTAATTTTATATCTTTCTACTTTTTTTTCAAAAAATTTATTCAACATTCAACATCATTTGTCATTCATCTCCATTCTAACTATTCTTTTCACAAATTCCAAATGCTTTACTCATTTTCATAAACTTCGTGGCTTAATCATATCTTAATGTTTAATGTAATTAAGTTGAGTGACTTTAATCTTGATTTTGAATGTTCCACTTATTATTCAGTCCAAATTAGTTTAGTACATGTATAATTACAATTATTAATAATTTTAGGGATAATAATATAGTGTATGATGAAAAATTACAACTGTAGCAAAATCCATCATAGTCTATCAATTTATGGTTATTCAATAATAAAAGTCTATTTCTTACATATTTTTATATATTTGTAATTTTTTTTAAATATTGATATATATGCTAATACTTCGAATCTAATTGTTGTATATGCCATTGTCCCAACATATATCCATCTCCCGTGGTTAGTTAGGTTTTCTTTTAATTATAAGGTTTGACCTTCTGAATTTTTAAAAAAATATATGTCTATATTTTAAAAATAAGAATTTAGTATCTATGATTGGATAAATTCTCATAAAGAGTTCCTCGTGGTTTGATTAAATTCTAAAAAGCCATATAAATTATTTAGAAAGATTTTACCAAATACTATGAACTATATTCTAATTATAAACCGTAAGAACTAAACTCTAACTTTCTTCATATCAATACTAAATTTGTAATTTACTCCTTTTGTTACTTAATTTTTTTGTTCTAAAAAGGAAAAATATGTTCATCATCCGTCAATTTAATCCTTCTTTCTTTATGGGGCATATTTGTTGCACTAACAATATATTGATGTAGTGGTTACAAAATATTAATATACGCAGTATATATTAAAACTAAGATGGTTTGCACCACAAATTCAAGCACAACATTATTATTATAACTCAAACGAACAATTCTACCCAAAAACTATAGTAATTATTAGCTATAATAACCAACTCACTAATCCAACCATCTCCTTCTCAAAGGTAAAAAGAGCTTAATCAAAATATGTCTCTATAAAATTTTAAATAACCCAAAAAAATTTGAAATTTAACCTTAAACCATATGACATTAGATATTTTAATTCTTTCACATTTCCATAAAATATGACCATATATATTAAATAGCTTATTGTATATACATATACATGTGTGTATATATATATATATATATATATATATATATATATATATAGACAATATAACAATAAAAAAATGGAAGGATAGAAAGGTAAGATGATATTATCACATTATGAATATGGTTTGGCAAATTCCGCATTAATTCCTATAAACTAATTCCAGAAAGTAAGTTAACCAAATTCAAATTATATATATATTTAATTTAGACCAGAATCTATGAATAAAAGAAACCTAATTATCATAATTTGATAGTTGAAAATCGACTAATAATAATTAACGCAATTAAAATATAATTGAATGAAAGCTAGTGGTGAACAATTTTGTCAAAGGAAACCCAAAAATCAAAACCTAATGAAATAAAAAACATTAATTGCATGCGATCCCCCAACCTTATAGTAATTAATAAATAGGTTTTAGGTTCCAAATTGATTAAGAAACTAATTCACAATAGTTTTACTCTATACGTTATAAATTTTAATCATTACTCAATTGATTTATCATATATAATTAATCTATGGTTGGCACTTAAAATCCCAAGTTACAAGAGTGGAAAAAAATCAATTAAAGACAAATATTGCATAACCATAAAGTAAAGTGATTGTTGGTCCATTATTAATATTATTATTATTTAGGAATAAATTCTATAGTGATTTTTCAAATAAAAAAGAAAAAAAAAAAGAAGATTTCAAACCAACTTGATTGTTTTAAAAGTGATTTTTTATTCGCCAAACAATTCAGGATTAGAAGAGAAGTATTAAAGTCCCCCAAAATCGCTTAAAATGTTGATCCAAATCTGTTTTATTTCTTTCGATTTTCTTTTTTGTAGTTTAACAAAAGATTCTGCAAATTAAAAACCAATTCTCACTTTCAACCATGAGACAAATATGAATATTGAATACAATAGTATGAGATGGAGATTCTCTGCTATCCTTAATATACAAGAAATTCGAATACAATACTTAACCAAACCATATTCATTTTAATTCTCCTACAAGTTTTCTCCAATTAGTAATGGAATCTTAATTCATTGGTGTAAGTAATAGGGCCCCTTCTAACCAACTAGATTCATAACAACTAACTTTACTTAAAAACTATCTCAAATCAAACCAGTGATTCATAAGAGAGAGAAAGAGAAAGAGAAAGGGAGAGTTAGGAGACAGAAGAAAGTTTGGGATAGGGCTCTCAATAATACCACCATCTGCCAAGTGATTCTGTCTTCAACCTCAAGCAGTCAGAAGTTGGAACTCCCAACTCATGCAGCTGCTTCTGCAACACTTCACATGGCAGCTGTTTTCATGAGAGGACACAACAAACATAAGCAATCTGCCTCACCAGCTGCCAACAAACTGCATTTTTCCTTCACCATCAGCTGCTCGGCGGGAAATCCGCTGCGGTTTTTACTTCAAAACGGCCGTTGGTTTTCGAACGGTAGCTCCACGGGAGTTGCATTGCCATAGAACTCTTCCAAGTTATAGAATGCCCTCTGCTGGGGTAGAAAAATATGGATAACCACATCTCCTGAGAACAAAAAACATCACAGCAATTTGCTTTACTTCTTAGTTCATCGGTATCAAAGATCAATTGATGCACATTTTGGACTAATATCTTAACTGAATTCCAAAACGGAGTTCACGCATGATATGGAAAAAGGCATAGCACACCGATAATAAAGCGATGATGAAATGATCCTATAGTCACAAAGAGGTCTCAAAGCCATATCCGCTCTATATTAAATGATGAGCTCTGATCGGTGGAAAATCACATTTCATTTTGGTAGACTTAATCTGAAATGGTCTTTTTTAAAGATTGAAGCATTGGTACTTCACGAGATTAAAATCTAATGCTCTTTAGATCTTCGCTGTGGACATTTATACATCAATTCCTTTTTCATATAAATGGGATGCCACCAAATCAAATGGCCTTACTACTTGCATTAAGTTCATCATCCATCCCTACTACTAAATCTCAGAAAAATTTTGCTCACTCTAAAAGCTGCTTTTAGAAACATCCACCAAAGAGCTTGAACTAGTACCTAGAAGGATATATTCAAACATTCCAAGTCCCTTAACACCAAAGTTGCACCTTTTAATAGACAACAAGGCTAAATTTTAAAATTTTGTTTACATGCACTTTTAGTATCCTTTTTCTTTTATTCCCATCAACATGAACCTTTTTCTTTTCTCGTTTTGGTTCTCTGATCCCTTTGTTTTCTTTTCACGGTATCATTTCAGGAGTTTTTTTTCCTCTAGGTATACTACGTATTTTTGTATAGCTATTAGTAGTTCAACATAAGTTGTTTCTTTCTAATTGGTTCACTGTCCAGGTTTCTGGTGCATCCATCATCTCTAACGGAACACTCATTTATCTTCAAAGTGAAATACAAATAGTGCATACCAAAATCCAATAAAGTCCAGGAATTTGGCTTCACATCACCAGAAGGACTTCTTCCATACTTCTTCTCGGCAAGATCTCTTATCCGGGATCTGCATTGCAAAATACAATTGAACACCAGTTTAAGGAAAACCTTCATATATAGATTTCCTTATTGCAAGCGATAAGAGGACAACAAACCAAAAAGGCAGCAGTACCCAATAGCATCGATCTGAGGGCGAGAAAATGCTGTTGCAATGATGAAAAATCTTGTCCAATAAACTAGAGGTTTCACAAATAGAACCCGGATATCTGCAGCCTTTACATCACTTGCAACCTTCGCCATTGATACAGCAACTACAGAGATAAGCATTGGAAAATTAGTTCACCAATCATTCCATGTAATGAAGTTTTGAATTCACAATATAATCGGACAAAATACGTATGTTACTTATGTACTAATTGTTCATCCATAGCTTGTGAATTTTTGCTTTCTGCCTATTGAAAAGTTGAATACTTGAGATACCTATTGTTTTCTATCTTTGATTGCTCTTTGAGGTTTTTTGTAGTAATGTACAGCTTAGAGTGTCCTGGTGGCGTGTGAGAAACAAAATTCATTTTTAACTGATTCAAAACTACTGGAAAGCAGTTTTTTAGTTTCTACAGGAGGGGTCACATCTTCCGCTGCCCTTAGACTGTTTTCTTTCGCTATTTTGTTGTCTATGGTACACATCCAAAAGGCTTATTCAATCCCTTCAGAATGAATATGAATTCTCTCAACCTCTCCAATTGAAAGGACTGCCCAGGTGGATTGGAGGATCTACACTTGTTTTTGGATAGACATGTAATTTGTATGTAACCATTTCACATCAAATGAGAGGGGAAAAGAAACCTCTGGAAATGCCAAGGAAATCATTTTTTCCATTCCACTTCCCATTTCTGTTATTGATTCAACCAAAGAATGATAAGATTGTTCCATTCCTTTCGTTTAAATACTTAACAACACTACTAGAAACCATATCAAGTTAAGATATATCGGCTAAAATTATTCATTATACTCATAGATGAAGCAGGAAGTTGGCAGGCAAATCACCACATGAACACAACAGATTTGTCCACAACATGCTTATGTTTGATTCTTGATCTTGCTAATGCAAAGAGACTTCACTTACATGAAAGGCTTTCCGCGTCATCGTCAATTTCTGCACTAGGAGGCTTTTGGTCATTGCTCTTGAATACCACATTCCCATATTTCTTGAACAATTCATCATACATGTCATCAGTATCATCATTCATATTCTGCCAGAAATCATTGACTGGGTTGATCAATATCACAAGTAAATGCAGTACTTCACGACAATAAAAGCATCAGACATTTAAATGCGCAATAAAATGCATCAAGATATCTACCCTATGGCAATCATTTAAAATAAATTAATATCAAGAGTTAGTGCAGACCAGTTTGATTAGTTTTGTTTTTTTCCTTTATACCAAATTTAAGTTTGAGTCTGACAGTATCGTAAGTAGTTGCAGTAATGTGCAACAGCAACAAAAATATCAGACATTTAGAATGTGTAATAGAACCCATTACGATCTTTACCCTAAGGCAATCATTTAAAATAAATTGATATGGAGAGTTAGTACAGATCGGTTTGGTTAGTATTTTTTTTCCTTTACACCAAAATCCAAATTAAATTTGAGTCTGAAAATGAAAACATAATGATGACTTGATTTTTCTATGAAGATCAGAAGTAAATGAACATACAAGTTCCAGAACAATTCAAAAGAGTGTCTTGGATTCAGCCTCTTCAATCCTCGGTTTCTTGTTTCCTTTTTACAAAAAGCATCATTTAGAACCCAGTAAAGAAACATAAAGTATGACTCATAGGCTAAATCACTGTACTCAATACTGAATGTTTAATACAGTTCAAAGTAACTCAATCCCACCATTATCAATGAAAACTACAGAAGAGAGAAAAAGAGAGACAGATTTCTCCTTTCTTTTGAAACTTCCGATTTGATGAAGCTCCTCTCAGGCAGCTGCATCATCCAAAGATCAAAGTAAAGGGAATATGAGAGAGAGAGATGGAGAGGCTAATTTTCTTTTGCAAGTTACTCTCATTTTGAGAATATTTTTCCCCAGCAGATCCAAGGAGAAGGGCTCCTGTTGTTTTTGCTAATAACTTTCTTAATTTTGACAAGGTTCTTATCAATTCCCAAAGAGCTGCAGCATTCAAACAACCAGTGGAAAAGGAAAAAAAATACAAAGAGAGAGAGATAAGTGAGCTTCTTTTTCTTTTTGCAAATGACTTCCAAGTAGATAAGGTTCCTCCCATAATCCCAAGTAGCTTCAGCTCCCAAAATAAAGAGGAAAGATAAGAGAGAGGCCTCTTTTCTTTTAGCAAACAACATCCATTTTGGAACAAAAAAAAAGGTAAGATTTCGATCAATCAAGTTATGCCTCAACGAAATCCCAGAAACCACACATCAATTAGTAACAAGAACGAAATCTATTCCAAATACATTAACGAAACATAATTCAAGTTAGTTCCAAACAAAGGAAATGAAAAGAAAATACCGATAAAAATCCATCTTCAGCTTCTCCTCGGACGGCGAACAATGGCGAGGACTCCATTGACTTCAAATGGAAGTTATTGACCGAGGGTACCCTCCAAAGGCAGTTTCGGTAAGGAAATGGAGACCCATTCCAACATGAGCAGAAAATTTGTTTTCTGGGTCTTTTGAAAACTCCGAAATAATCGTGACCCAATTGCCGGAGCTCAGCGCCAAACAAGGTTCCGGCGCCGGCGCCGTGGAGAGATAAGGTAGTGGATAACGCCATGGTTGTGTCCTTTTGCGGTGAGGGAAGATGTTTTTAAACGATGAAGCAATGTTTATTTGTCAAATCGAATTGTCGCATCTTCATCATTTCATTCATGAAATTAAACTCCATATTATTAACCCATAAAATATAGGAGTTGTGTTGCTCTTCCTCGTCTCCAAATTCATGAAATTTCAAAGAAAAACATACTAAAGTTTAATTTTTTTTCTAATGGAACATCTTGTGCAAGAGTCGCCATTTGTGTTCAAATTTGTCAACTTTAAAAAGATTTTAATTTTATTTTTTGAAATTAGGAGTGAACTCAATTCTTATTTTCAAATTTAGCAAATAAATACATAACATTTCAAATTTGATTACAAATTAGATTAAATTTGATTACAAATTAGATTAAGGATAGACACTGAAACGTATATTTCTATATTTCTATTAGTACAATATTTAGTCTATCATTTATTAATTTAAAATTTTTGTCTACCTTATAGTTTTCATTTACAACCACTTTCATATATATATATATATAGCTGGCAGAAATTATATAGTTTTCTTTTATAAACCGTCACGAAACATTTCTACCGTTGATAAAATTTAAAATTTTATTATAACTTATGTTTATTTTACTCCTAACTACCTCAGAGAAAAGAAAATTATCACCACATATTTCCAAAGAGTAAATATTTGTGGCAATTCTCCAATATATATATATATATATATCTTTTATTATGGATATTTTAAACTAAATATTATCTTTTTTCTTTTTGTGTCACAAATATCTCTTCCTCCTCTTTCCCCTTTCTTTTTGTTCTCCTAACACTGCCACTTTCTTTTTATGCTTTTGTTCTACATCTGGAACCTCCTCTCAAGTTTTTTTTTTCCTTTTTGAATCTATAGAAGAGAAGAGAAGAGATGAGACAAAGGAAAAAAGAATGAAAAGAAAAAGGAAAAAAAGAGGAAATTGAGAAAATGAATATCAAAGAACAAGGGCAATAGTGACCATATCTAAGGAAAATTCTAAAACTTTGTACACCCAAGTACAACTCAACTGTAACATTTGTACTCTGACCGACAAATCATAGAATCATAGATTTGAACTCATATTCCACATTCTTTCTTTGTACCTAATAGGAATAGGAATAGGAATAGGAAGATTCATAATATAGATCTCTTAATCACTAATACATTACTAGGTCACATCACACTAGAACTCTCGAACAAAGAAAAGATGAATAAAAATATCCAAAATCCTCAACTTTAAGCTACAAAAGCTCCAACTGATAAAAAAGAATGCCAAGTAAAATGTACTTAAATGCCTTCAGACAAATTCCAGATATTCAGATATCTCCATTTACCCAAGCTTTTACTTGCATCATCTAAACCAACTCATCATAACTTTTCTTGTGTTTTGAAAATGAAGATAAATCTACAAAGAGAGAGGAGGAAAAAAAACAGCATCATAAAGAAAGAGCAATCTCACAAAAAAAGAACGTGAATGGAGAAAACGGTGGGAATCAGGTTGTTAACACATTAATCAAAAAAGAGAATTCTGCTGCTAATGCTGAATGTTATTATCTACGTACCTAACATAAGAAGCCATGCCTTGAAGGCAAACAATAATATAAATAAGAAAACTAAAAAAAAAAAAAAAAAGATATGTACATGAGATTGGGAAGTGTACAAGTTAAATCTTCTAGAAGATTGGGATTTAGCTTGAATTTTGAAGGGGATGAAAAAACTGAAGCAACAACAGCAGATATATTTTCAATTAACATAGAGGACAAGATTTGGAGGTACTTGGAATTGAGGCCAAAAAGTTACAAGGGATCTCATGCTTTTAGATATCTAAGAGGATGTGTGAGAATGTAAGCAACAAAGGCTATTTGCCTAAGCTTTGGATTAAACCTGCCACCAGACCCAGTGAATCCTATATTATTGTCGACGTTATGTCTTCCTCGTGATTTCAATAAGTCTAGGCATTCTTCCAACTGGTTGAGTAAATCATTTCTCATTCGTACCTTGTGAATGAGAAGGTGGCACATGCACATTTCTCCTTGGGAATAAGCAAGCAAAACTGCTGAGACCCAGGTCTTTGCTGCTCTAGCATGATGTTCTTCGCCATTGTTTGCTCCCTATCTTCTGGCCCAGCTTGAATGGACTCCAGCTCTTTCTCCGTTTCGAGGTTTCGCAGAAAAGACCAGAGGCTAAAGCCTGCTGAAGCCACAGCTCAAATTCTTCCTCGTCTTCATCCATCATTTCAGCATCCAATTCCCAAGGAAATCTACTCGACTTGGATCGTTGTGTGGTTTTCCCTAAACCGACCATGTTTACATGAAAGCTTGGGCGATGAGTATTGGGCCTGCAAGCCATTCCCTGCTCCAAAGTCCAGTTTAGAACTTAAATCCTTGAAGATCAGAGCATGAACCCAAGCTATTAAATTACAGACTATCAACCACTTACTTGACAAATCGCCCATTCGGACACATCAAAGATTTTGCTCTCGGCACAAACAAAAGCACGTGGAATATCCATCTACAAGAAAAAGTAACGTTTAAAAGAGTAAATCAACTTTTTAGATTGACAACAGTAAAATATGCATATCAAACACATCTCTCTATAAGACAAGATGAGAATAAATAATATAATGGAACCCCATGTTGTCTCCTAGATCTAACATTGGATAAAGTCAATACAGGGCAATAAGGTTGGGACTTGGGACATTATTTCATGGATATTTTACTATCAAGAAAAATAGAAAGGAAAAGAAAAGGAAAGAAAAACATAATATTGTTGGTAGAGAACTTGAAAGAGGCTAGAGAGATCTCATAAAGGATCACAATCATTAGATACTCCCCTTCATGGTTGATTGAAAACAATGGATGGAAAAAGTAAAGGGAACAAGCAAGAAAAAATGCTTGAGCTTGAGTATGTGAAGGAACTTACTTTCTGAGGTTTATCAAAGACTAGAGAACCTTTATATTCGACCCATCCGTCTCCATCCTTAGCTTGATGATATTGACAACAATCCTGACATCAAAGCATGTACCGAACAAACTTATTCTCAAAATTAAAATTCACACAAAGAGAGATTCAAACAGAGAGTACATATGATGCTTAGAGAATAACCTGACACCATCTTGCCTTCGTTTTATTCCTATTCGTGCAGACCCATATGTGTGAATGACCGCATTTACTGCACTGTATACGTCTTGACTCCTCAGAGCAATAATCAGAATTCATCTGCTCACAGAGTAGATTAAAAGTTACTTATACACTAGCAACTTGAGACATGCTCAGACAAGAAGAAACAAGCCTTCAGAAGCCACAACTGTCCCCGACAAATTAATTCACTTCAAGTAGTCACAAGAATCTAACAGTGAAAGCATGCATAATTAAGGATTAGGTACAAGCTTCTTCTGTAAGAGGCGACTTGGCATTGCCACTTAAATTCTTTGGGCCAGTATCTCAAATGGAGGTTATGAAACTAATTCTTAAAAAGGTATCAAAATCTAGACTGGTTCCTCTCCCTACGTCTATCTTCAAAAATAATTTTCAAACCATTAATTCACAATCAATAATTTAAAAAGAATCATACAAATCTACAGAAGAAACTACAATGGATTCAACCATATAGGAAACAAAAGGACAGTAATTTGAGGGTCCAATTTGGAATGGGTTGAGCGGTTTATAATAGCTCACTCAAATGTTTGGGGCAGGCTTTAAGAAAATGGGAGTAAGGGGCTACTTTAACTCAGTGTTTGCTAAGGTAGCACTATTTTCATCTCAATGGTTAAAATAACCATCCCTCTCCCATGTTTCTAATGACTCCACCAATTCAGACAACTAACTCCTGTAAAAACCACCAATGACAGACAAATTTCAGCAACAACCACCCCCAGTGATTTGCTTTGATAACTACTTCTAACGGTCAACTCTGACAATCACCTCTAGCAACCACCTATACTTGGTCGATGACCAGTGCATGGTAATAGTCTTCTTTTATTGTAATTTGGCATTACTAGAAACATTTTGAGTGTAGAGCAAACCAAACAAAATTGTGTAAATGGACTTAGAGCATTGGTTGCTTTTGTGCACTTTCAACCCCAAAATGACCAAATGGATGGAGAATAACGTAACTTAAAATCTAATGCATTTTTTAAGATTGGCAGAACATATATTTTTATTTCTATTTACAAAATATGATATTTAGATGCCAAACTTAAGAACTCCAGGTTAAAAAATTCAGCAACCTAAACACATAAATTGTAAACTCGAACTAGAATAATTTACACCCCAAACATAAACTTCTTGAATCTAGGTTCAAATAGAATGCCTCGCAAATACAAACTTCTTAAACTCATATTAAAATAATCTTTACCACAAATACAAACTATCTAAACTCAGATAAAATAGTCTACACCCCAAAGACAAACTATTCTAACTCCACAAAACTATTATATAATCCCGCATATTACAATAACCACAAACTAGAGTAGCCCAAACAAATCCGAAGAGTCTATGTAAGCAAATGCTTCAAATCTTACAATGCCATCTAGACGTAACTTGAAAGTATATTGAACCCAAGAATAAAATTGACTAATGCCTAGAAGATGCTTCATTCTCTCTCTCCCTCCTACAGAGTCTAGTCAGAAAGAAATTGCCATCTTTATTAGTATAATTGTATTAGCCTCCTTTCTAGTTACCATAAATATCATCTGAGTTAGAAACAAATGAACATTTATCATGAATGAGAACACACATAATTTAAACTATAAAATGTCAGCATCAATCGTACAAAGATTATGCACAACCTGTTGTGAAGTCCCATAGGACTGGGACCTCTGGCAGACACTTTTAGTCTTCGATTCCTCCTTTCTCAATTGCTCATCATAGTCTCTTTTCTTCACAGAGTCAGAAAGAACCTAATTTTCCATGCAAACATGAGTAAGAGATCATAATGGCCATAGATCTGAAAGCCACTCACAACTCTCGCGGTAGATATGATGAAGAAACAGAAAGCTAAGACAAAAAAAATGAAAATTACCTCATATGCACATTGAAGCTTCTTAAATGACTCACTCGCCAATGGGCTTCCCATATTTTTATCAGGATGCACAAGCACGGCCTAAAAGAAAAGACAAACATTAGTACAATTTTTCCTCAAGAGATTCTAGGAGTGACCAATACTAGAATGTTGGCATCAAGAGCAAATGAAAAGGAATTTCATTAGCCTCTGACATCATTTTACTTTTCCCATATAATATTCCCAGCTATGTAGCCAGGACTGAGACCATGGGAGTACAATAATTTTTTCAGGCAAATTTAACTTTGATATTGTTTCACCCAAACAGTGATCAATTTCAAAACATTACCCTTAATATGTTCTTTAAAAAAAAGCAGTATACCAATGTACCAAAACTGATTAAGAGTTATATAAATATGTTAATATGATACAAAAAATGAACTGTAGCATCTTTTCATATGAAATAGCATAGACATGAGTCACATGACATAAAATCACGAATAGATCACTATATATTTACATATTATGTTAGAAAATCAACATGTTACTACATCTGACATATGTCTCAATATAGATATAGAATTCTGTTACAATTATAGGACAATTTCCATTAGATAGAGATGGTTTTAAGAATTTTCCTGAGGAACATGCCTAACAGGAAAAATATCTAAGGAATATAGTGATGCTTCATTCACATACGGCAAGTCAGTTCCCCTTCAAGATATATTTTTATAATTCACAAGAAAAATGTGTTTGAGAGTGATCCCAATGACTAAATTACATAATTAGACCCCCATTATTTTTCAAATGTGAAAAAGGGAAATCGTGTTCCAAAATAATGAGCACACCATGTCACCTTTTTTCTGTATTCCTTTTTTAAAACTATGACATCGATCTTCTTGTGGCGTGTAAATCCCAGCGCTTCATAATGGTCCCCACTATCCAATATCCTTTTCATCTCATCAATTGAATCAGTCTGATCTTTGGTCACCTTGCTACAAGAAGCCTCTTTTTGGTTATCAACAACAGATGTCACAACAGTTGGGCTGGCTGACTTACATGGATGAACCTTCTCGGACTCACTGGTAGGAATAGAGTATTCACACTCTCCTGAGAATTCATCTCCCGAAACTGTTTCAGATTGTTTCTGCTCTTCAAAATGTGAGCTCTCACTCGCCTTATCACACCATTGGAGCAAATAATTTAATGCATCATTGGATAGAAATGCAAGATTTATTGAGAGAAAGACACCCGGCCATCCAACACGAACTTTAACACAATATATAGCATATACAGTTGCCATCAAAACCACCAACCGTGCATGATTAAGAGAGAATAAATAACCTGCAAATAAGAAAGGATAACCAAAAACCCAAATCAACTGACAGAATTTCAAGATTCAAATAGCAATTTGATTGAAGTGGAGTACAGATTCATCAAGAAAATTTACCCTCAAGGGAAACGGATATTAAAGTGGGCATAAGGGTGAATAGTGGTGTGCAGAAGTATAAAAAGTTCATATAGATCTCTAAAAAGTTCATATAGATCTCTTATTGCAACCACCATGAGCAGTGTGCAGTAAAATTGGAAAGTATTGGAAACATCTATCTTTCTCTACATGTCATTTCTAAATTTAAAATAATTATTTTAGAGATAATATGCCCATAAACATTTTCCTTCCCAGTATTATAGACATTTTATTAGTACATGTAACTTCATACAAACGGAGAAATTAGTTGATACTTTTGTAACACCCTCGTGACAGTTCACAGATGAGATATCAGTCTTGGAAGATGCAGAGACAACATTTGTATGCAAAATAGCACTTTTTCAGTCAATATAACATCTAAAATGGTAAAATGTTGCCATACTTCACCTTCCCCCAATATCTTCAATAGACTTATTTATGAAATACATGTGGAAAATGCTTTTATGTTTTCCTTTTTACCCTGTTGATTACAGAAAAAATAATTGCATGGTGGAAAGCCATACACAGATTGGAACATTGAACCTTCAATCACAAAAAATAGAAGTAAACTATGGTTATTGGCTAATGGCTACTATGAAGACATGCAAACCACAACCATGGAAAAGATCTAGTAGTCAACTCTGTAACACAGTATTAACTATTAAGATATGTGTCTGTGTAGGAAACCGAGAATAAGAAATGTGAAAAGTAACACGTATCATAGGGAGGAAAAAGAAATGGAGTTTCAACCCTATCAACAAGGACAGACCCTAATCTAAATGAATATGAGATTAAACTGGTTACAAAGAGCCCAATTTATGGAAAGAAGTTTGTACCTCCAACTATAAACAACGTCCCTGTAATCCAAAAGTTAGCATACATCCACAAGACTAGAATAGCAAAGAGCCCCACAATAAAAAGTCCAGGAGTGTAACCCAGATATTGAACAGCAACTCCTGCAGCTCCCTGAAACAGTGGACTAAGCTATAAATATAATGAAATGAAATTTCATTTTATTGACGTATTACACTATTAAACTAAAATAGAAGGAACCTTGTAAAGCAACTTAACAAATAATTTTATCAAAGTAACTTAGAAAATATATCGATTATTGCCAACTTCCATGACATTGTAAAGCTACTGGGATTGTAATTCAAAGAACAGGACTAGACGTTAGAGAAGGAAACAGGAGAGAATTCCCTGAGTCAAAGATCCACTTTAACAAATGGCTACCGATACCAAAGGGTTTCAGCTATTAACAGAACAATAAACCCCAAAGTACCTTTACAGTGATGTTTTCAACAAACTTACATCATGAAAATAAAATCTAAAACATTCATAGTCACCCTAACTCAACCACGAGCAGCAAAACAATGGCACCAACAAGGATTATATGGAAAAGTAAGCTAGTAGAATACTAGTATGAACCTTTGTGGATAGAATGTTAAACATCTCTAGCTTCTCAATTGTCAAATTTATAACAGTGAAGATCCAGTGTAAAGTTTTAGCCAGACGTCAATGGTTTGACCAATTGTTGATCTCACTCATTCGATTGAACCGTTTGGAACTTAACTTCTTAAATCTCGTTATCATTTCAAGTAACATCCAGATCCTAATTCTGAAATAACCCAAAATAACAGAAAAAACTTTTTATCAGGTATCAGAGAGGAATATACCATACTAAGAAGAACGTAAACCAGGCAGGACATGGAGGTTAAACTAAGAAAGCAACTCCACATTATAAGAAGCAATGCAGCAGAGCCTAATCCAATAAGCGATCTGAAGCCTTTTATAATGCAGTCCCACCATTGAAGCACTGCTAAACGTAGTAAACTCCCCATCCAGGCACAGCCTCGGCACACCGTTGGCCAATGTCTCTCAATAAACATCCCAACTTTGTCTCTGAAACTAAAAAACGCAGTTCGAGCACGCGAATAAGTGTGTTTCTGCGACTGAAACCATTTCCATCCTTGCTTGAAAAGACCTATATCCTCCATGGCAGCTAAAAACCAAAGCCAAACCCTTTGTTGAAATACCCTAGAAGAGAAGCTGCTCTATTGCTATAGATAGCAATCAATGCTACCAAAAAACACAGTCTCCCTTGAGAATTTGGATGTAAAATTTAAAATGCACCCCATGGAAAAGGAATCTAAAACCTTGATCTTTCCTTTAGACTATCACAAAAAAAGAAGCCCATGAGCCACCAATTCACGGGTTTCTAGCTGCAAGAAGATCAGGAAACTTCTTTACGCACAACCACACATTAAAGTAAGTAGGGAAACCCTTTGTAAATAGTGGAATGAGTTAAATTCGATCACGATAAGGGGTAGTCAGTTTGTTCAACGCAAATTGCTTCACATGTAAGTTTCCACGAAGAAAAAAAAAGACACAAAAAAGAAGAACCAGCAGGAACACTTTTCT
The DNA here is from genome assembly GCA_025688845.1 of Cucumis hystrix. Classification (NCBI taxonomy): domain Eukaryota; kingdom Viridiplantae; phylum Streptophyta; class Magnoliopsida; order Cucurbitales; family Cucurbitaceae; genus Cucumis; species Cucumis hystrix. The sequence continues at coordinate 15,443,862 of CM046889.1, forward strand.
AAGAAAAAGAGGAACAATCAAAAGATCCCACATACTACCATCCTTGAAAATCAACAGCAACCCAAGAAGAGTACCCAAAAAAGGAATATCTCAGTTTCTTCTTTAGGCACAGGAATCAAGGAGAAGAAACCCATGTCGGATAAGAAATAAAAAATCAAAACAATGGGGGAAACAAGCATGAACAAGAAAAACAGCACATTGGGAATCAGAAGAAGAAATAGAAGAACCCAACACAAGAAGAAGATGAATGGAGCCCCAAGAGACAAAAAGGTGTCATTCAAATCCTCCAAACAAAGCTTTAAATGAAGGAATCAAAATGAAACCAATCCGGGTAGTGAAGGAGAGAAAAGATGAAATGAAACCCTAACTCTCTTTTTTCTCTCTTTTTTCTCTCTTTTTTTTCTCTTAGAAGCATAACATTGCATAACTCGTGAAAAGAGAAAGTGCCCACTTGAAAAGTTTGAAAAAGTAGAGAGCTTGGAGCAGAGTTTTGGTCTTAAATGGTGAGAGAGAAAATTGGGATGGACGGAGCTGGGGCAGCCGGAAGAGGAGGGGAGGGGAGGGGAGGAGAGGAGACTTGCTTTTACATTAATGATTCTGTGGGATCCACTTCAGTTTTCTTCCTCAAGTTTTCTCTCAAAAATTAATCATCTTAACATTCTTATTAATTCTTGATCATTTTGTTCTTCACTTTTATTGAACATTTTAAAACACAAATTCACTCACATTCAAATTCTTCATTGTTAAATTATTGTACACTATAAAATCTTCACTGCAAGTTATGGCTAAATAAAGAATGTGTACTCTAATTGTCATGACATGGGAGAGAAGTCTTCAAAACAAAACCAATATACCACTTTCTCTTTCTATTCCTTGTTTTTTTTTCTAAGTACACCTTTTATTCTAGTCCTTTGGTTCTTTATAGATAATGAAGTATTAAAAAACTCATTTTTACTATGGAAAACTTTCAAATATTACAAAATATCATTGTTTATCTATCTTGTATCATGATAGACGCATATGAAATTCTATCTTAATCTCTATATTTTTTTCTAAATTTTGTCATTTAAAATATTTTTATTGTATTATGTTTTAAGTATATATTATTTAACTAATAGGTAGAAAGTAGCATCTTACCTTCAATTCGACAATAAATTTTATCAAACCATACCTGTTATGTATTGTTTGTTAAAAAGTTTGCTATCATTATAGTATTGACTTAGTTGTCTCTTTTTAGAAAAGGAACATTTTTTATTTGGAGTAAGTGTTGTTGGAATAATTTGTTTTTGAATGTGTAGACTTGTTGTTTGATAAGTTTATTGGTTTTTTTTTTCTTTTTAAAAATAAAAAGGTAAATATTTCATTAAATATATTCCTTTTCTCCATTTTTTAATTTGAAATAAAGATTAAAGAATTTGGTCTATCAAACCCCACCTTTCTTCCCTATACAAATGTATACATACTGTAATTTCAAGCTTTTTAAACTTACTATTAAGTTTCCATGGTTTGATTATTGTTAGTAAGACCATTAATTTGTAAACTTTTTTATATTGAATTTGTGAACTTTGTTGAAAACTTTATAAATCTTGTATTACTTTTTATGTTTCAAATTTTAGTTCTGATTTAATTGTTTGATAAAATATCAACTATTTTTCATATACCAAGTTTATAAAATAATGTTTGTATCTGTTTTATTTTATGTTAAATGTTTTTCATTTTTAAATCTTAGATCTAATATATTCCATGGTCAATTATTTCATTTTTTTAATTAATTTGGCAAATTTAAATTTTATGCATAATCCATGCATTTTAAATATGATGTTTTTTATAATATGTATGGGAGGAAAATGCTCAAACATTTGACATTTTGGTCAATGATATATGACCGATTAAATATTATTGAGTTTTGATACTTTTATTTTATTGATTTACATTTTTATAGTACAATAAATGTGAGGTTTGCTTTTTCAAAAGAAAACGAGGTATGCATACTTGAATGTTCAAATTTATAGTCAATAGTACATACCAATTATCGTTAATGTATGTGTTTACGTTGTATTAACCTTTATTTTATTATTCAATATGTATCATAAGCTAAGATCAAACACATTTCATTGGCTCTGTTTATCCATAGTGTCCTATAGATCTGCTACAATGCTTCGGTTCTACTAAAGACAACTGGAATCCAACCCACCTTGTCCATAAATTTTCAATTATTTTGAAGCAATATATATATAGACACACACATATTCAACTATTATATAATTTGTTCGTCACATGCTGAAACATTAGAAGTTATTGCAAAGTTTGGATCTTATCCATTTGTTTTGTCAATTTTAAATGGTGGTATGACAATAGAAAAAGGTGAATGAAATGCATAAATTATTGAAACATTACCGTTGATATTGTATATGTAAGTGTATATGCCTGTAATGACATTTATATTGTATATGTAAGTGTATATGCCTGTAATGACATTGTATAAAGATGTATATGTACTTAAATCGTCAATTTATCAAAAAGCTTAAGTTGATAGATTAAGTCAATTTTAATATAATATTTAATACCAATATCAAACGAGGAAGGAGATAACGTTGGAAGGACTTGAACACATAATCTTCCTAGTGATGGGCTTATTTCAAATGTGAAGTCCAGCCCTATTATTTGTTAAGTTTTTTTTTATTATTATTATTATGCAATTTCATGTGAGGGTACACAGTGAGTAGAAAAATAGAAAAAAAAAAAAATTGTGCAGTTCTGTTCCTCATCCATTTGCGTATCGATATGTGGTATGTGTATTCTTGGCATGAAGGTCTTCATTCTTCATTCCAAACGATGGAGATTTTGTTTGGAGCTAATTTTAGTGGATAGTTGCCTACCACATATTATGAGATATTTCTATTTTTCTTCATTGTTATTGTCGTTTGTTGCCGAAATTATTATTCTTGAGATACTTGACTAGGGAGAACTTTGTTGTACCCATTAAAGATTATAATGGAGATTTTGACTTGTCTTCCGTGGTTTTTTACTCCCAACGTTGAATGGGAGTTTTCCATGTTAAATTCATTGTGTCAATACTTTGATTATTATTGTTGTTATTGTCGATTAGCATTCTAAGAGGGTCACACAATGGTGGGACAATTGATCCAAGTTAAAAGTGTTTATCCCAGCACCTAGACCACCTATTTTGATACCATTTTAATCATTTACCAAAAAGTTTAGAATGATCTCATACTAACTTGTTTGCCAAGAAAAAAGAATGTGTAAGCCAAGGTAAACAAGGAAACACATGTAGATTTATACAATATATTACAAAGCCTTCCAATAACTCTTCCAACCAAAAGAAAAAACATATAAAACAATGTAATACTCTTTCCCCAAGCTCTACTACATAAGAGAATAAATTAAATTGGGTTTAGTCACTTTCACAGTGCAGATGAGAAAGTATTCCTGTCATATTGTGCAGTGAAGGTTCCTGTTGTAACAGTTGAGGCTTCAGATGACAATGTTGAATTTCCAAGGGTGTTTGATCCTGAGGACAGACTATCAGAAGACATCCCCTCTCTGTTCCCTTTCTTTTCCTCTGGAATCTTTACTTTTAGATCCATGAAGTCCGAAATCAGCCCCGGTTTCGTTATCTTTCTGTCTTCGACACTCATCTCGCCGGTTAGCATCTTTACCACAGTCGACATGGATGGACGGAGTTTTGGACTGTCTTGCGTGCAAAGTAGGCCAATCTTTAGATATTTACAGGCCACCTCAGCATCGAAGTCCCCGTTTAAGGACGTATCAACTAGGAGAACGAGCTCTCCTTGTTCATATAGATTCCATGTCTGCAGCATTCAAACATAGATTCAACACATTAGTACACAGCAGGTAATGAAATTAAATCTCTGTCTGTTTTATAACAAATGATCGGTGATCAGAAGATTTGCTCAAGTGAGTTCTAAGATCTAAATAGAAACAAAATTAGCAGCTGAATCAATACAGATAGAGTTGAATTTAAAAGGCAAAGATATTGAATGGAAGTAACATTGGATATACTAGCCTACTTCACGTCTCTACAATTTTCAAGTCTTTGTTCATTTTGGCGAACAACCCTTTTCGAACTTAAAAATAATAATAATATATTTCTTAACATAATCACAGTTCACTACTTATGGGAAGAATAAAGAGAGGATAATATGAATAAAACGGATTAGAGAAACCTGTGCGTACCCTTTCAAGAAGATATTGTTCTCCAATTGGTAATTGTGTATTCGTGTTCCATCTTCCGCTGACTATTTCCACAAGCAAGACTCCAAAACTGTAAATGTCTGATTTTCTTGTCACCTGCCCTCTTATCGCGTATTCTGGAGCTAGGTAACCACTAAACAAACACAATAGAAATTAAAATTCAAATTTCATCAACAAAGATAAAAGATTGTTCTCAGGTTGGAAACTGAATTCTGGCTATTGTGTTCCTAGGTCTCAACGCTTTAGTGCTTACAAATTTAATGTTTGTACAATCATAACAAATGCAAAATATCATTGATGCTACAGCCAGATAAAACTATTTGATCAAGACAGGCAAACATACAAATTTAACACAAAAATATACGGCTGTACGACAAACAATCATTAAAGAAACTCTGCCTATACTGTGATGTGTCAGAGGTACAATTCTACAGATGAACTACCAAAAAACCAGTCTTTCTTCAAACATCCAAAAAAGTATTATATTTCTATACGATACACTAGAAATTGTATGCATAATCAAAAAGTTCAATCAGAAATAAAGTGGCTTACATTGTTCCTGCCACTCGTGTACTGACGTGAGTCATGCTGGCTGGAATAAGTTTTGCGAGACCAAAATCGGAAATTTTAGGAGAGAGGTCGTGATCGAGAAGAATGTTGCTTGCTTTGATATCTCTATGTATAATATGTGGCTGTACATCCTCGTGAAGGAAGGCAAGCCCACGTGCAATTCCAATGCAAATCTTAGACCTTGTTCGCCAATTAAACTGGATGCTACTGTAACCTCGTCCTGAAAAAGAAACAATATCTTGAGCATTGAACTGCAGTTTAACAGAACAAACAAAAGCATGCCCTCCGAGCCTCCATTCACAATGTAAAGGAAAGCAGATAATCCTAAAAAGAGGGACGCTCAAGAATACAACTCAAGCAAATAAATTTGAGACTAGGATTCAGTTCGTACCAAGAAGAGTTTGTGCAAGGCTATTGTTCTCAAGGTAATTGTAGACAAGAATTCTATGATTATCGTCCACACAGCACCCATAAAGCTGAACCAGATTTTCATGTTCTATCTCAGAGATGACATTAATTTCTGTCAAGAATTCCCTCAATCCTTGTCTTGACTCAGCCGAAAGAACTTTTATGGCAGCAAGCTTTCCATCTTTTAGCTTCCCCTGATCATAGACAGTAGTTCTCAAGGTTATATTAATGATGAATATAGGGGATGTGTAGCTTAGAAACGCTTTAAATATAAAGCAAAAACAATTATAGTTCATGTTAAAAGAGATATTCAGCTACCTTGTAGACAGAACCAAAACCACCCTCCCCTATTTTATTCGCCAAGCTGAAATCTTCGGTTGCAACTTTTAGCTCTTTGTATGTGTAAAATTTAACATTTTGCATGCCAGCAAAATCTATTGCATTGAAGAAGAATGAGAATGTTAGAATTCCTTGCAGAAAGGACTGCACAGAGTTGCACATTCAATTTACATATTTAAATTTTTAACAAGAGACTCTTCAAATATGCTCATTAAAAGACGAGGTTATGCATGTCCGGTGATTAATTTACCTTCTTCGTCGACCGAACTACTTGTTGGGGGTTTTACCCTCTTACTGAACAAAAAAGGGAAGCAAGTCATATCTATATGATAAAGCAGCAGCTTTTGTCTGCTCCTTCAAGGACTGTTATATGACCAAACCGACTTAAATATTGAAACCTGTCGGTGAAACAAATCAGATTAGAGTCAGATACATGGATAGAACAGAATAAATGTAAAAGAATCTCATATGTTGTTAACTTTTAGTAAGAAGATCATCTATGCAGAGACCGTCCATGGAAGCAACTATTGTATAATTATAGTCCAAACATAATATGATTTTCTTAGTTCATATAATCTCAAGATGGAAAATGTGTACTTCTCCAACTTATAAATACAAGTTTATTTGAGGGGGAAAAACATACAAAAAAATGCCAAACAAGAAAAAATCAACAATGCAGCAGGTTTGCATCATGACAAAAACTATACCCGATATTACTCAGTCCTCCCTTAATTCAGAAAATGTCCATATGAAGGACAATTCATTATTGATTGACATTTGCAAAGATTATTTGATCAGATATAACGAAAAAACATATGTTCCTTGCCACTGCCCAACAAAAAGCAAACCACATCCCCCGTCATCATTCACCAGCTGCATCCTTTCAAGTGAAATTAGCTAGATGATTTTCTAGATCTATGGGAATTAGTGGAATTTTTAGGACTAATTGCTAACAAAAAGAAATGTAATATAAACGTTGAACCCAAATGGAAAATTGAGAATCGTAATTAAGAATCCTCATAATTGATAAGAAATGTTTATCGTAATGGTATGAAGAAAAAGCTCAATAGCCTTCAAGAAGCAACCATGAAAGATAATGGTGAGCAAAGCATCATCCAGCCAAGGTCACCTTCAGAGAAACAATTTACCTTCTGAGTTTCCTGAACCCAGAATTCACTTCCAAATTCGAGATCAACTTCATCTAACAGAGGAAAGTCAACAAACCCAACAAAAAAAAATTGATCAAGAAACGAGATCCTTTCAGAACTAGCAAATAAACGATTCAGACTACTAACCCAATTCCCAGAGTTCTTTTCAAATTTCAAGAACAACAAAAGAAAATGAAGATGGGTAAATCACCAATCAAAGCAGAGCCAAGAACACGATCATAACTTAACAAAAAGTTGAACCCAAACCAACAGAAATCAAAAGAGACCCAGAAGCTAAGCTGACCTTAGAAGGTGAGCTGTGAAATCGTAGCTATGCAGCTTTGAAAGGAAAGAAGATAAAAAAAAACATTAAATGGGTAGAATGGAGACGGGAGTTGGGGGTTCTGTGGAAATTTTTATATAGCAACTCTAGTCTGGGCAAGTGGGTTCTTCTATCAAGCTACGCGTACACCACTTTTGAAAATTCAAACAAAGTCGCCATTGTTTGCTGCTTTAATCATGACCCTTAAACCAAATTGAAATGGCTGCCTTAATTTCTTGTAAATCGATGACGTTAGTTTATTTGTTGTGTCATTTGTGGAGGGGTTGAACAAATTTAGTATTTTTGCAGTGTGAAATGTTGGGAGTCTAGTCTTCTGCACACCCGTTGAAAATGGAAAATGGCAAAAGGAAGAACTTGTTTTTTCTTAAAAAAAATTATGCTAATGTCAAACAAATGTGATCAAATTGTCAATGCTTCATTAATTAATTGCATAACGATATGTATTTGTTTCCAAATTTAATTCCATTAGTCTTAATAGTTGAAAATAATTTAATATTAAAGGAGCGGTTATTGAGTTACCGAAAAATAATTATGATAATCTTGTTTATGAAAAAAAGTTGAATTATGATGTGTTTGAAGAAAAGATTATCGAAAAAGTGTTATGATAAAATGTATTTGAAAAAAGGGTTATATGGGAAAGGTTACGAGGTGATTATTATAATATGTGTTTGAGGAAGTGTATGAAGTGAGTATGATAAGATGTGTTTGAAGTAAAACTTATATAGGTAGGGTTATGACAATGTTATAAAAATTATTCTTTTTATTTGTATTTTAAATCCAATACGCAAATTTTGTATATTTAATTTACCAGATTGTCTTATTTTTGTAAAACAATTTTTAGTAATTTCTTTAAATACGACATCCATTTTCAACTTTTTTACGCAATCGTTTTATGTGAATGAATTATTAATTTTCATTTAAAATTTGTATTCTAACTCCGGTACACAAATTTCATATATTTAATTTATCCAATCGTCCTAACAATTTCCAGTAATTTATTTACCTACTTTGTCCTTTTTCAACGTTTTTTAACGTAATCGGAATAAATTATTAACTTTTTTTAATTGATATTCTAACAGCAATATACATATCTTGGATATTTAACAATTGATTTAAATCAATTACTAGCAACGGAATTTCATTCAAACGTCAAGTCAGATAGTGTTATGAATTTTATTTATTTATTGTTTTTTTAAATTCACATTATAAATCCAACGCACAAATTTCGTATATTTAATTTACCAAATTGTCTTAATTTTCGTAAAACTATTTGTCTTAATTTCTTTAAATACGACGTTCGTTTTCAACGTTTTTTAAGTAATCGTTACATGTGAATAATTTTTTAATATAAATTCATATTCTAAATCCAAAACACAAAGAGTTTCGTATATTTGATTTTTTTTTTATTGACTTGACACTCCTTAAATATTTAAGCTAATTAACATAATACAATGAGATTGAGATTGATATCAAAATTTTAATTTCACAAATATATTGATGTGAATTCTAACATAGAGTTGATTGAAGGTAATTAAATTAAAAATTTAATTGTGTAATCACAATAAATTACCTAATTGAAGGGTAAAGAAATAAAGAAATATTTTAATCATGTAATTGTACAATGAAAAGTTGAATTTTAAAATTTTGAATAATGTAATTGTGCCAAAAAATAAAAATTTTAAAAATTTAATTGCGTAAATACAAGAAGGGTATATTAGTAATTGTAAAAAATGGGATCAAGGGAAGTTGAGAAGGGTTTAGGGGGTAAAACAAGGGCTCTGATAACCCTTTTCCTCCCCCAAACACCATCAAAGACTACACGGTGCATGTTTACTTTAAATCCATATTTTCTTTCAAAAGTAAAATATATATTATAATATTAACCAACAAAATTTAGCTCAACTAATATCTACAAAATTCAAAAGTTTTCATGTTTAAATTTGTACCCTACAATGACCTACAAAATAAGTCAAAGTTGTTTCCATAGAATTTCAAAGTTCTTTTGTGATGATTCATTATTCCATTAGGTTGAATGAGGTTAGTTTGTGACCAAAATCAGTCTTGTTTGAATATCGTCTTTCCTTTTATCTCGTTTTAGTCTTAGGGTAATGCTTTGGTATACTGAGACATGGTTGATTGATAATTTCCCCAACCTAGCCAAACATGTTAATTTTTGGCCAGCCCTGTCCCCCTAGGTTCAAAAGAGTGCTTTTCTATTTTTTTGCTCCATTTTCTTTCTACTTTTGTCCCTAATTCATTAGAATAAATATTATAGATACTTATTTATGCTTCATTTTTATTTCTATGGCATGATTTTAATCAATTAGATCTAACATTAGCATAAAATTTGAACTTTTTTTTTCTTTTTCATAGTTACAATATTTTATTTATTGAGATCAACATTATGTAAATTTTGAAAAACAAAATATTTATTATTATTTTATTCAAAACTTGTATTCCCACCTTGCTTAATAATGTGGAAGTCTTATTTATAAACTCATACATTCACTCGTGAGTTTCACCCAAATTTTGAAATGAGTAGGGAAATAGACAAATGTAGATATGTCATCTCCACATGCGTGCAAGAAGAATATAATTATATATAATCGTTGGTTGCCTCCACACTCACTATCCTGGAGACGATCTTTACATAAAGAGAGCATTTCCTAACCTCTTTCTGTTTTGTGATTTGATTAGTTGGTGAGATACCTATACATTATGCGACAAGACAAAGTAGTCTACCTTCAATCTAGATATTAAGACTACTCAACGAATTACTCCTAAACGATTTGCTACAACTTAGAATAAACAACGCAACTATATGAATATTGTGGGTTTCATTAGGCCAAAAATATTGGAAACAAAAACTATAAGATTGTGCTCAACAAATTCTTCTTGCGGAAAATTATGTCACACTGATTGCTCTCTTTCTCAATTAATTTTTGTAAGGATGAAATCTAACTAACCATTTCAAATGTTTTTCTTCTCTCACAGTTAGTATTTTATTTGAAGATTTTTGTTGTAATATTTTTTGTCTTTTTCTATTAAGATTAACTATAAAATTTTACTACGATCTTTTGGATTTTTTAGAATCGGATGAAATATATAAAATTTAAAAAAAAAACTGAAATTGTACTTGATCTTTCACAAGCCTTGTGTAATTATTTTATTCATATACATACTACAGCCTACTTAGATTTCGAGGTGTGTTAAGGTAACACAGAGTTAAAGGTTACTTGTTGGCACGAAGTAGTTTAAACTATCAATTAAAATATACCATAGTTGATGTGATGGGTTCAATCTCTCGTTCGGTTCACAAGTGTTGTACTACAACAAATTGTTCGATGAGTTTACGGAATAATCTAAATAGCAAATTTATAGCTTTCGAGCTTAATAATTTAAAGATTGGTATTAGTAGCTTATTGCTAACTTTTTCTTTATCTTGAAAGAAAAAACAACTCAACCAATCCTCTTGGGTAAAATTTTCAAATACATGAAAATTATTATTTATGATAAAAAAAAAAACTAAATAAAACTTAACTTAGATAATGAATGATAAATTTTGATTTAATTTTTGAAATACGTTGAAAATCTGAGTATAATTTTAAATATTGATAAAATAACATTCAATACACAAAAACTCAAATGGAAATTTTAAATATAGTAAAAATTGAAACTATTTACAAATTACAAATCATTCTATTAAACTTTTTATACAAAATTAAGTTTTTTTTAAGGATACTTGCAAAAATAGCAAAAAAAATTATAATAACATGGTCCATGTCACTATATTTTCTAAAATTGCAAAAGTAGCAAATTTAATAGATGATAACCATCTATGACCGATATCACTAATTACTTGTCATATTTGTCGTACAAAAAAAGATGTGACATGTGTTGTTTTTTTTTTAAATATTTTTGTTGCAATTTATTTTTTCTTATATTTTGAAAACATTAAACTCAATAGTATAAAGCGATTATAACATGCATTAAGTGTATTCAAAATAATAATAAAAAAGATGGATGGTGGTGTTATAAGAAACAAATAATAAACTAATGCAAGTCTAGTCCATATGATTCATTGCACTATTAATCACGACATTAGAAGTTTGATTTTCGTACACGAAGAGTGTTTGTAGATGAAGTGGGACGTTCAAACTTCAAAATGTAAATAGTTGATTTGATTTGTCAAAAAGTAGAATTGGTAGAGCATTTAACACGTGTGAAGGTAAGAGATTGTGCAAATGGCTGCGGGTAGAAAGTGGAACGGAAACCGTTGAATTTCGCCTATTTCGTGGATATGCCATTAAATGCTAACAAAAACTGCAAACCTTTATTTAATCATAATTAAGCGACGTTTTTCTTAATAATTTATTCATTCACACCTACTCCTCACCTTAGGGTTTAGACACACACAATTTTACATACTCACACCAACCCATCATTTTGTGAAGTGATTATCTTACTCTATTATAACTCAAATTTTTAAATAATTACCGTCAACGTTTTCTAAAACGACCTTAATTTGCTATCAACTCGTTGTCTCAAATGCCTCGTAAATTAATTCAACTAAGACAGATTATCGAAATTCTGATTTCTAAAACATGGTATATGTCGATTTTCACTGAGGTAAAACTTGATTTGACGTTTATGGAATTGATTAAATCATATATTATCGATTGAGGAGTTTGTGCTATGTTTGGAATAATCCTAGAATTTTGAGGAATTTTAATTCTTAACGGATTTCAAATAAATTTAACTGTTTGTTATGGCACGAAAGAAAACAATTTTAAAATACTAAATGATTTCAAGTATTGTTTTCACTTAATAACTTTCCTGGCCAGAATGATATGATTTTGCATGATTTTAAAGTAAGTCACGTAATTGACTTTATTATTTTTTAAGTTTTAATTAACGCATTAGTAGATAAAAATATGTATCAGTGGATTTTTAACCTTTTTTTTCTCTCTGTTCAATTACCATCTAAACACGAAGTTTTAAATACATTAATTTCAAATACGTTTTGTTCCAAATAAAATAAATAATTTCAAATCATATTTTGTGTATTTCAATTCATAAGACACGGTCGTTTATTCAACTTTCTATTTTTCAAGTTACTAAATTAAAAAATCAAAATCGCTAATCATATTTTTTTTATTATATTTCTTTTACTCGACAATAATCAATTTACTCATGTGCATCAAAATAATGAAATGTATTTTGCATATAAATGGCATAAAAACAATATAGTTCAAGTCAAACATTAAAACTATATTTCTTAGTTCAACGTATGAAAATGGGAATGAAATTGAATGTATGCATGGGGTTTCAAGACTGATTTGGGTTTCAACTTTTATACTAAAATGAATCCAGACAAAAGTTTAAAAGTTCATATATTTGAATCAACCAATTAAAGGAAAAAAAAACATTACTATTTACTTAAATTAACGATGAGTTTATTTATAAGTGTATTAAATAGGCAAAATATATGTTATATAATGAACTATTTATTCATTATTTTTCCAGGAAATGAACCATTTATGTTGTTTAGTTTAGAAATTTTAAAAGGTTAATAAATGTAATTAAAAAATAAAAAATTTATATATATATATATATATATATATTGGTAAAATAGTATAAACATAATTAAAAGAAAATTTGGTAATAAAATAGTCATGTACTACAAGTTAATCTTTTTAACATTTTTTACAACTTAAAATTTTGCCAATGACTAAATGCAACACAAATTACTATTATTGATAGAATCCAAAATTTTACTATAGCTGGTAAAATGTTTGTAAAATTTGCTATTTTTTAAAATTTTCCATTTTAAAATACTACGTAAATACATGGGTGCTTTTTTTATATTAGTTAAATAATAGTACACATAAATCAATTCCTTAGAAAATAATTAACAATTTTTAAAAAAATAAAAAAATTTGACAAACTATTTATCATTGATAGAACAAAATCACTAAGAGATAAAATTTAATACACTTAGTTTTTTTATAAAATATAAATATTTTGTCAAATATTCTAATTTTACTTTTATAAGTTTAGAAGAACAATTAAAATTTGTCTTAAAACATATGATAAGTTTGTAAATTTAATATTTGTTAAAGGGGAAGTAGTGTAAAAAAGATTATTCCACTAGTATGATATGGTATGATATTTTTCACTGTTACTATTTAAGGTCTATGGTAAAAGAAACATCTAAGAATTGTGTGAAGTGATGCACCAAAAGTTGAATGAATCATTTTTTATAATTTTTTAAACAAATTCATATTCAAATTCTACTACGTAAAACGATAATAATATAATGTCGTGGCATGATGATGGTGATGTTACAAAAAAATACACAAGGTTTGAGTAAGCACATTTGTGGTGTGAGAAGATGATTTAGTGTTAAAGTCCAAATTTATATGCTTCTTCCAACTACGCTAAACATCAAAATGGACACACCTTTCAACTTCCTTTGTTGTAATAACTATATCTTAAACTGATCACGTACAATCTTAGTCAATTTTAGCTTTATATGATATAATTAAAATTGTGTTGGAGTCTACACTATTTCAGTATTCCTTCAAGATAAATTGATTTATCGTGCAAAAGTCAAAATACGTTTTTCGTGTCTCAATTTTGGAATCGATATATAAATATAAGGGAGGTTTTAAAAAATATAACAAACCAACAAAATATTTACACGGTATAAAATAATTTTGAAAATAAAAAAAATAATATTTATAGACCCACAGTGTAAAATACCAAAATTACATTCAGTCAACACGTGATAAATTGTGTAGATTTTGATACACAATCTCTGGAATACCATGGCCCGAGATGGAAGAACATTTGTTTTAATTCATTCGATATCAGACATACAATGCACCAATATGACTCGAGATGAAAGGCAGAAGTGTAGATCTACGTACTTTGATGATTTTCAAATTTAAACGATCGTGTAGATCGTGATACACAATCTCAAGCCTTAGTGGCGTAGACATGACTCGTTATGAAAAAATTATGTCTTTATTTTATTCGATACCAGACATACATTGGCCCGAGATGTCCTATAATGAAAGACTTAGACCTTTAGTTATTCGATCTCGGACCTTAATTGCACCGAAATGACCCGTGATTAATAAATCGCAAGAACATATTTATGAAAAATTGATCTCGCGTCATGAGATTTTCTTATTTTGATATATGAACCGTAAATATTTTGGATTTTTGTTACATTTATGTAAATTACTCTAAATATAAGAGGGCTTAAAACAAGAGGTGCTTGCAAAAATAGCAAAAACATTTATGATAATAAAATTCATGTCATTACATTTTCTAAATTACAAAAGTAACAAATTTAAAAGTTGATAATTCTTTAATAATTATTTGATATCATTAATTACTTTTCTTATTTGCCATATTGACAAAAAATAAAAATAAAAAAAATTCATGAACTGTTTTTCTCTATCTTATTCCATTTTCCTTATAATCAAATTTAGTAAATTGAGCGTAGTGGAAGACATGTCCCATTAATCAAAAGTCACATGGTTCTAAATCTAATACTAAAAATGACTCCTTGCGAAATAAATAAAACAATAATTACTAAAAACTCCAATGTGGATAGGTAACAAAGCACCAGCGAACTGAATACTACGTGGATGACTGCAGCCCACAAGCTCCTGCTCCTTCCGATGCCTTCACCATCCTTACACTGTATACTCATATCAACCTTTACTCACATTATATTTTTTTATATTTTAACATTAATTTTGCAATGTCAAATTATAATATATATTTAATTTGACTTTATTTTAACTTTATTTTAGTTTGGGTGTCGTGTCTATTTCAATTATTTTTACGAAAGTTTTTATTTTGAAAGATCCATAAATTTCTTTTTCCAAATGTGAATTTTTTTATTAAATTCTCTCAAAAATTGATCTTATTCCAACTATCAATAATTTTATTTCCTCAAATATCAAATTTCAATAATTTTCTAAAAGAAGATAATTTAATTTTCCATTCATAAAGGAGAGATAATTTGTTTTTTCTTCCTAAATTTAGATGATTTATTAAAGAGAATAATATAATTTTTCTTCTTAAAGAAAAATAATTTGATTATTCTTCCTAAAGTTTAATGATTTCATAGAGGAGAGATAATTTGATTGTTGTTTCTAAATTTGAATGATTTCATAAAAGGAGATAATTTGATTTTTTTCTTACTAAAATTGAATGAAATTGTCGAATTAAGAAGCAGGCAATTTGATTTTTCTTCCACCGGGGCCTCTGTCAGACTCGAACAGCACTTAACTTTCAGGAAGATATTCTTTTAACATTTTTTTTAGTGTGTAGAGGAAGAATTGAAATTGTAGAAACAGCACCGCAATGAGCTCCGTTCTCTCTAAAGTTGCCGTCGTGGGAAGTGGAAGTAAGCGAATCATCGCCTTTCTCTCTCGCTTCTGATTTTGTTACCTATTAATTCAGGGATCATTTCAAAAGTTGTTTTGGGTTTATGGGCCAGTTTCTGGAGCCGCTTGCGCATGGAGTTTGGCCAGAAATGGGGTCTCCGTCACCTTGTTCGAGTCTGCCAGAGGCCCCGGTGGAAGAATGTCCCAAAGGAGGTGAGACGAATTTCCTCCCGTTTCTTGTTTGGTTGTCTTTCGATTACTTGATTTTATGGTTGCTGAAAAACGAGAGATCACAAACTGCCCAGTGGGATTTCATTGCTGCTTCTTCCTGAAGTTCAGAAAAGATCTCGTGAAAGTCGTTTTGTAATTTCGAAGAATGAGTGCTCAAAGTGTTTATAAATCGAACTGAAAAAACCTGAAAATGGATGAACAGGATGTCAACAATAATAATGAATAAAAGGATATCTGATCAGACTATTCTAAATTTTACAATTTGTCATTTCCAACAGAGAAATTGCAGAAGATGGGAGAGAACTGCATTTCGACCATGGTGCCCCATACTTCACTGTCAACTCCCCGGAAGTATTGAGTCTCGTTCGTGAGTGGGAATCCAAAAATTTGTGTGCTGAATGGAAAGAGGGTTTTGACATTTTTGATTGCTTTTCCAATCAATTTACCAGCACAGAACAGGTTAAAACTCACTATGTCCGTAAATGTATTTTGTTCTGAGCATATTATATATCTACTATCTACTTGTTGTTCGACCTTGTGTCCCCTTTGCGAGATGGACGAAGGTTTTAAAAGCGAAGTGGGTGAAGAAAGAATGCGAATCACTGGTATCTAGGATGTGAAGTTTAACTATTTTCAAAATATAAAAAAGGAAACGATTGGGATGTGAAATCCATACATGTTTAATATCAAAAGAGATTTGAGAATCTACCAAGTTTCCTCTGCCACATTAAGATTTTGAACTTTGACAAATAAGTATGGTAGCTGTTAGTTTTTATCTAATTCACTATATAGCATCTTTTGAAAGTTGTAGCTCATAGTATAATTGAGTGACTGTATCTTTTACTTCGTGATACTTGTGGGGCAAAAGGAATTGTGATTAAGCTCAAGTGTCTCTCTTGAAGCTGCTATTCCACATATAATGCGAACAAATCCAGCAACAGGAAAACTATTTAACACGATTGTTTATGCTAATCATATCATGCTTTCTATGGGATCAATTTGTCTAAGTATTACTACTATTTAGGAACGCGTAAGTGGCAGATATGTGGGTACTCCGGGCATGAATTCTATTTGCAAAGCATTATGCCACGAACCTGGTATATAACCTACTATTTTAGTATTTTCTCTATAAGTTTCTGCAATTCAAGCTTTCAAACAATATTACGAGGTGCTTATTTTCAGCGTCTTTTCAGGTGTTGAGAGTAAGTTTGGGGTAAGTGTTGGGAGAATGGAATGGTTGGAGAAGGATAATTCATGGTTATTGTTGGGAATTGATGGACAAAGTCTGGGTCAGTTTGAGGGTATTGTTGCATCAGACAAAAACATAGTTTCACCGAGGTTTACCAGTGTAACAGGACGAGTGCCACCTCTAGGTAAGTTGATTGTTGGATCTCCTTCAGTCATTTTTGTTTCAAGTTCCTCTTGCTTCTGTACATGATGTGTTTTGGCTTATTGGAGCTGTGCGGTATCTGTATGATCAACTTCTCTTCGTTGAATACAAGACTTTGTCTCAATTTGATGAAACTATCATGTTTAGCATTAATTTTTCATTTCCTCGTCCTGCCCTCATCCCTTTTCTCTCTCTCTCCCCCCCATCTTATTCTTCATTCTTTTGTTTGATATTTCACTACAATATTAGACTGAAAATAATTTATTGTAATTGATTCTAGAGCGTAGAGAAAGTAAATTCCCTTTCCATTTTTCTCTCCTCTTGCAACTTCAACATTCAGATATTCCCATTGTGGTCTGAACTGAACTGCATATTTATTTGGGAGTGCAAGCAGCCAAAAGTCGTACTTTTGATAAACCATGGTTAGTATACAACAGGTTCATCGGACTCTTAACAATTATGCAGATCTTAGTTTGGTTCCAGATTTGGCAATTAAGCTGCAGAATATTCCTGTTATTCCGTGTTTTGCTCTGATGCTTGCATTTGAACAGCCTCTCTCTATGGTAATATTCTAATTTCGAATATCGAAACTACTATAGAGTTGTATTCAATCCCCAATAAATATTATTTTTTGAAAAAAAAAAAGAAAAACATTTGTTGACATCCATCATCCTTTACCTTCAGTACAAAATTTTCACTGAATCAATCTTACACAGAAAATCTTGGTTTAAAATTTATTCTAACGCCAGTTTTGTTTTGTTTCCATGGAGATACAATGACCTAATGAACGTCCTTATTCAATTATCAGATACCCGTCAGAGGTTTCTTTATAAAGAATTCTAAAGTTCTGAGTTGGGCTTACTGCGACAGCAGCAAGCCAGGGCGTTTGACTGCTTGGTATGTTCATTTCTATGTATTGTGAAGCAAAACTACCAGCCTTAGCTGGGCTTGCTATTCATAATTTGTTTGGTTCATTCTTTCTACTCTCATTTTTGTTACAATAGTGAAAGATGGGTCTTGCTTTCGACAAAGGAGTATGCAGAGAGAGTAATTGCTGAATATGGTCTTCAGAAACCTTCAGATGCCATGTTGAAAAAAGTGGCTGAAGAACTTTATCAAGAATTACAAAGCGTGGGACTTTGCATGCCCTGTCCATTCTTTATGAAAGCTCATAGATGGTAAGCATTTGCATTAGAACCTCATGTTCGACTGTTAATTTCACTTAGTATATCTGTATAGGCATCAAGTACAGAAGTCATAACTCTGCTACCAAGTGTGTTGATGATACTAGATATTATTGCCTTTTAAACAAAAATTCGGATTGGCTGATTTTTTTATTTTTCTATCTAGTGATCCATAATTTTCCAAATAGTTTTGCAATCAATCAAATGTTATGGATTTGAGTTCCTCTGACAACTCTCGGTTTTTTTCTCTTCAACCGATTCTTTTGGGCCAATCTTGTTCTTTTTTAATTGGTTATTTTGGGACGTGCAATATCAAAAAAGGTTTTATCAAACCGAAAACCAATCGTATCTGAATTTTTTCAAAGAAGTTTTGAGGGTCTGGAGCTTGATTTGAATCTTGGATTTTGGCGGTTTTAAGCCATTATTCTGTTCTTTGCACTTCACATCTATCAAGGGGCCAGTGTAGTAGCTGTGAAAGCCCCATAATACCTCTAGAGGACGAGGTTCTGTTTCAAATCTTGTGGCGATGAGTATATTATGGGTGGAGAAGACTACTGATACACAAAAGGTTAACATTGCAGAGGCTAAAAACTTGATAAAAGAGAGTTTTGCATTATGAATCCGAAATGAGTGGATAAATAAGTTTGGAAAAGGTTTCCAAATGTGGTAGATGGCTTATCTGGAGTGCCAAATGCTCTTTATTGAAACACAAAGCTTTTAGAGGGTATTTGGCTCTCAACTCTAATAAGTTGTGGATTGTGGAAGTAGATAAATTACTGAGCATATACCATTGATATTTTGATGGTATATGGGAATTGAGTTTGTGACAATGGGTTCTCCATTTGCTTGTAGAAATTAGTTACCCTATGCCAACACTGCACTTCTTTTCTTGAGATCGGAGGTTCAAATCTTCCTTTCCTATATTTGTTGTACTGACAAAAAAAAAAAGTGTTAGAATGTAATACTATAAAAGGGTGCAATTCTCAATTTTGGGTCTCATGTAATGCATGAAAACGTTGTTGAGGGTAGACACAGCCAGAGCTTACTTATTTTATGTACTTCGTGTTCTCTTCTTCCTCTTGTGAGAATGTCTAACTGTAAAGGTGCTCTTTTTTTTTTTTTTTTTTTTCCTTTTGTTCTTTTGGTAGGGGGAGTGCTTTTCCAGCTGCAAGCATAGCCGGAGAGGAAAAGTGCCTTTGGGATGAAAGCAAGCGGGTAGCCATCTGTGGGGATTTCTGTGTAAGCCCTAACATTGAAGGGGCCATTCTTAGTGGCTTGGCTGCTGCTTCTAAATTCCAAAAGATTGTTAGCTATTTGTAGTTGGAGTCTTTTGGAATGAGTGCTTAATTCCAAACGTGTTTCTAATTCTTTTTAATAGAAAATTTAACTATACATTTTCTGAATGTAGGTCTAGAGTGAAATTATAGGTTGTTTTATGGATTTACTTACCTACTAATCATCATGATTCTAGCCGAGTTGAATACACTTTGTAGGCTGTGAACTTATGTTTATGAATTATAAATCGAATAAGTATTCTTCCAATTTATGATGGTATTAATGTAAGATTCTTGGACAATTCAAATGTATGCATGGACATTATGTGATGAATCATTAATCATCAACTGATTTAGTATAGGTTTATAGATTTTCAATTTTATAATATATATACAAAGCTGACACAATACTAATATCAGAAGCTAGCTTAGTAGTAAAACTGTCTATCAACACTTTCAAGACCTAGTTTCAAGCTCCATTATTTGCTTCACTTCGTTGTCAAACAAAAATAAAATTTAAATTATTGAATACACTTTCAATATACTTTTATTATTAAAATATAGTTTTGTTTTTAAAAGTTAAATAAACCTCAAATTTGAAGGTAGGTTGTACATGTCAATTCATTTTTGATGAATTTAACAAATTACATTTTATTGAAATAATTCCCTTTCATACATAAAATTTGCAAACGTCTCAATACGAATTATTCCCTCTCAATCTAGATGGTTCGATATTATCACTAGTTCCATTTTTTCTTATAAGTTTCATCACATTTATAATTTCAAATAAAATTGAATGTATTATTATTTGAAATTTATGTGGTGCTCATAATGAAAAGAAATTTACGTGGTCTTAGTTTTTTAGAAGACAGTAGAGCCAAAATACATAAGGTTTTAAATATCAATTAAAAAATCAAAACGAATAAGATCAGAGCCGTCAAAGCAAACATCAACGGCCACTGTTTAAACTTCAACAGAAGCGGCTAAAATAGTTCGCGAAAAGATTCCGATAACACAATAGGATTATATCCAGATTACCGCCATTCACGAAATGCCACGTGTCTCCCTACCAATCACACTTCTCAGATTATCAAGCTCTGAGTTCCGTTTTGCGCCATTGCATCTTTTCGAGCTAAACAAGCAGAAGAAGAGGAAGTAGAAGAAGAGAAGCTCATCGATCGGAAATGGCGGCCTCAGTGATGACCTCAGTGAGTCTTAAACCAGCTCCCTTCACCGTCGAGAAATCGGCCAGTGGTCTTCCATCTCTCGCGAGAAAGTCCTTCTCCTTCAAGGTCGTGGCCAGTGGTGGGAAGAAGATCAAGACCGACAAACCATACGGTAAAATTAGCTATCCATTGATGCGGTATTTGGCTTTTTGGAGACTGTTAGGGGATTGATTTTAGGTTTATTTACGATTCTCACTCGTATAGGAATCAATGGTTCGATGAATTTGAGGGATGGGCTTGATGCATCAGGAAGGAAGGGCAAGGTTAGTCATTCGAAATTCTGAATCTCTTCTTTCCATCGACGAATCTGCCGTTTTGGTAATCTTATTAGCTACTCCGTAGTCTGTAACTCAATCTGTTTTGGAATTTGATTGAATTAGGGAAAGGGAGTGTACCAATTTGTCGACAAGTACGGAGCCAACGTCGATGGTTACAGGTGAAACATCTGGCTCTGATTTTGTTCATAGTTTTCTGAATTTGAAAATCGACCTGAATTCAAAGCGTTATTGTTCATGTTTAATTTGACAATCTTTCATTATCATGTATCAACAAACTAAACCTTACGTTTATTGTATTCTAAACTTTTGCAGTCCTATCTACGATACCAAAGACTGGTCTCCAAGTGGTGATGTCTATGTTGGTGGTAAGTTCTTCCTCCACTTTTGAATTTGCAACCCTATTTCTTTTGAATCATTCATGCATGCATATGATATATATATATATATGTAGATTACAGAAGTTATTTATTTGAATTGAATGTGGCTAGTCAATCAATCCTAGATTTGCAAATTGACTTGATAACTTGGAGTGGAAAAGTTTATGTATAGTATTTCTATATTATTATACTCCATTTTTTTACGCTCTAAATATGTCATCAATAGATTCTACACTAATACTAATACACTCCATTCTACTTTAAAAAAAATATGATGACATGTCACAATTAAATAGAGAAGTACATGACAATTAAAGCCGTAGATTACAATAGGTTATTCATTTTATAAATTCTTAACCCTCTCTTTTGCATAAACTCAGCCTTAAAAAATAAATTATTGTTATAAATTAAAATAGATTACAATGTTTCCATTTGAATTCAACCCTTCTTACTTCAGAAGCAACTGGCATGTTAAATATTTTTTTGATCCAACGATGTGCATTTGTCTTTTACTTTATAGTTAATTCTAATGTAAACATCCATGCAGAAAACTAACATCAAAATTATGTAAACAAACAGAAGTCAGTATCAATACCTTGTGTGAAAAAGGGATACTATTGAAATATGGAATTGCATTGTGATTGAACATGAACATATTTGTTGATATATTGTGGACAACATTGAATTTCAGGTACTACTGGGTTAGCCATTTGGGCAGTGACTTTGGCTGGTCTTCTTGCTGGAGGTGCTCTTCTCGTGTACAACACCAGTGCTTTGGTGCAGTAAGGTGTGGAGGGAAAGTTAAAAGTCTTGTTTTTTCTTCACATTAGTTTTTGTAGCATGTTATTATTATGAACAAACATTATTATTAAGAAATTCTGTGTAATTATCTGGATAATTGCTTCATAAATGCTTGGTAAGATAATTCTTCTCTTTCCCATCTTTTCGTCTTGTTTTTTCCTTTACTTTGTATATTAGGGTTGGCACCGAGTTTGAAATCACTTTTTGGATATAGTACTATTTTAGGTCAAATAACAATTCTTCTATACTAATTAAAGTAGTTTTTGACTGTTTATTCTGAATTGAGGTGTAGTGTTTTTAGCTTAAAATATATACACTTGATCGGAATGTTTAAATGTTCCAATTTCTTCCTTTAAATTTTGTGTTGGACTTTTATTTATTAAGCACTTCTGTTTTATGAATTTCTTATTAATTATCTAGATGATAGTTTCATTTTTTTTAAAAATTACATTTCGTACTTGTAAGATTTCATGGGAATATTAAGAAGATGACAGATGTATCTAAGCAAGATACACTCATGATTGGTTTTGGGAAATTACCAAACTTATCTAGTGAACTTCATCTTGTTATCGCAAACATTAAGCATCTCACCACCAGCTGGATACATTGAAAATTCATTTGGTTTACTTGTTGTCTCACTCACTTGTGAATCATGTTTGGATTCAAAAGTTTACCATTTCTATCTGAGTAGGTTTCTATTCTAGCTTATATTATTTATGCCTGCCTTTACCTAAAAAAAAAAAAGTAGAATATAAGGATTTGAACTTATAAATCCAATATAATGTGTATGTTTATATATATGTATGTATGTATATGGATGGATGAATTAATACTCTAGCATGTTTTTTTTTTTAATTTTGAGATCCAACTATGAAACAAAGTCTAAACGATGCAAAACAAAATTTCAGGGGAGATTTAGCTATTCTTAAAATTTAAGTTGTTGCTTAGATTTTTAATATTTTAATTCTCATTTTATATTGACCCATTATTGTGGTTTTTATTGAATATTTGTATATTTTATTAATATTTTCTAGAAATACAAGTTTAATTATACACAAAATAATAGCAACATAAGGAAAGGATATGCTAATACATACAAGAATAATATAAACCAAAGTTATAGCTTGATTACTCTAATTATAGCAATACCCTCCCTCAAACTCAAGATGGTAGAGTAGAGACCACCTTAGGTTTGTGAAGTAACTGAGTAGAGAGCAGCTTGAGTTTGTGAAGTAAGTGAGTGAAACGAGGAGAATGGAGAGCTTTGGTGAAAATATTTGCAGGTTGGTCGGTGGTGGAGATCGAGAGTGTTGCTCTGGAATGATGGCGAACAAAATGGCAATCATTCTCAGTGTGCTTTGTTCGTTTATGAAATACATAATTAGTGTGCAATTTGAATAGCTTTGTGATTATCACAATAAAGAATAGTGGGTGATTTTTGTGGGGCTCCCATATCAGTAAAAAGCCATAGTAATTCCGAAGGGGCATTAGGTAGAGTACAATATTTAGACTCTGTGCTAGAACTGGAAACAACAGATTGTTTCTTGTTGCGCCAGAAGATAAGAGCTTCACATAAATAGAAGTAATAACCAGTGGTGGAGCTTCTATCACTAGGATCACCTGCCCAATCAACATAAGAGAATCCATAGAGAACCAGAGAAGATTGTAAAGAGAACTATAGACCATGACCCAAAGTGCCTTTAATATAACGAAGAATACGAAGGACAACAATGAAGTAAATAGTACAAGGAGCAGTCATGAATTGACTAACAATGTGAACTACTACACAATATCTGGACGAGTCATAGTGAAGTAAATCAGGATGCCAACAAGTTGCCAATACAAAGTAGGATCGTTAAGAGGAACACCATCAAAAGGAGTGAGTAACACATTTGGATCCAGAGGTGCTGAAGATGTGGTAGAATTAGTAATACCAGATTGACTGAGGAGGTTAGAGGCATATTTTGCTTTGAGATAAGTAGTAGCCATTAGACGAGGATGAGATCTCAAGGCCAAGAAAATAGCTGAAGGTTCCTAAATCCTTAATCTCAAAGTGGTTACCCAGGTAACATTGCAAATCAGATATGGCTTGAGGGTCATCCACCTCTAGTCATCATGTCATCAACATATAAAAGAAGGAAAACAATACCACTAGATGTCTAGCAAGTAAATAAGGCCAAATCGTGAGAGCTGGAGGTGAATCCAAGTTGAGTAATAGTGGAATTAAACGTTGCAAACCAAACTTGAGGAGCCTGTTTGAGACCCTAGAGAGCACAACGAAGAAGACACACTTTCTGAGGTGCAGAGTAGTACCAGGTGGCCGTTTCATATAGACTTCTTCAAATAAGGTTCCATCGAGGAACACAATTTTAACATCCATTTGAAGGAGAGGTCATTGTTTTGCACCTACGATGGCTAAAATCTGCCAACAGATGTGCTCAAGCTACTAGAGCAAATGTTTCTTCATAATCAATGTCATATTCCTGAGAATAGCCTTTGGCCACAAGTCGTGCTTTGTATCATTCAATAGAGCCATCAGAGTGAGTTTTGATTTTAAAAATCCACTTACAGCCGATAGGTTTCTTTCAAGGAGGTAAGTCAACATAGTCTTAAGTATGTATCTTCTGTAAGGTTTGAAGTTCTTCATTCATTGTGTGCTGCCACAAGGGGTTAGTATTGGCTTCCTTATACGGGGAAGGTTCAACTAAAGACATAATAGTGAGAAAACAATGGTAATCTTTAAGATGAGGAAAAGTTTCTCTTATCTAGGTGGATCGTCGGACATGTGCAGATTTAGATTCCTCACAAGGGACAGATGGAAGATCTAGGAGCATAGACATATCTTTGAGATGAGGAGAAGTTTCTTTTGCCTGAGTGGATCGTTGGACATGTGCATATTCAGATTCCTCAAAAAGGGCAAATTGGAAGATCCAGGAGCGTAGAGATAGGATTAGATCGAGTGAGCTCAAATATGGGTAGAAAACAAGGTGTAATATTGGGTGGTGAGTCAGAAGTGGGGAATAGATCAGTTGAAGGATTGATGAAGAACGGGTGAGGTCTAGATAGAGAGACATGGAATGAAGAAGGGCTAGAAAACATATGGTGTTCCTAAAAGGTGACATGGCAAGATATGCGTAATCGTTGAGAGATGAGATCCCAACAACGAGATCCTTTATGTTTAGTACCATAACCCAAGAAACACTTATAGACAAGCATAATATTCAAGTTTGGTATGTCCACGAGGATGTAATAACACAAAGAGTGTTGGTGCGGAGATGGGTGAAAACACAAGAGAGTGCTGGAGAGATGTGAGCTTAAATAATCGTCCCACCTTCTGTCTCGTACCAATCACTTGTCCCGTCTAAGGATCTTGAACCTAACAACCATGAGAAGAAAAGACAATGGTTAGTCTGAGATCACATAATTGGCTAACAGAGGCTAGGTTGAATGTGAGATTTGGGACATGATAGGTGTTAGAAAGATTTATGGTGGGTGTATTAACAATGTCAATGTGAAAAATAGACACGTGATTACAATCAGCAAAGTTGATTGAGGGAAGGGATTGAATAGGAATAGGAGAGGACAACAACGAAATGTCAGAAGTCATATGATTACAACAAGCCAAGTCAAGGAGCCAAGAAGTACCTAAGGTGACAGTAAGAGCAGTAGAGTTGGAAGAGATCACCTGTTTCAATAAGTCATGAAGATCATTTAACTGAAAGCTCTAAGATGCAATGATATTAGATGGTGTGGTAGCAACAACAACAGATGAAGAACAAGTTTTAGAAGAAAACTTGGATTTATGTGAGTGACCAGGAAGGCAGTATGGGCTAGTTAGACAGTTGTCCAAGATGTGACCTCATTTGTGATAATACCTGCACTCAATGGTAGGACAATTAGCAAACTTATGACCATGAAGTTTAAAATTTTCTGAACAGCTGCGTCGAGAGATGACAGATGGTTGTGATGTAACAGAGCAGCACAAGCTGATTCATACTCTAGTCGGAGTCCCATAAGGACTTTTATGAAATGAATATGGTCAGAACTGATTTTTGCTTGGTCTAATTGATCGAGTCCAAATAGACTGAAGAGTAGAAAGATATTCATTCACAGATTGTGTGTCATATCCTAATTGGCAAGACAACCGAATGCAGGAGTGAGAATAGGATGAGATTTAACTTAAACTTTGCAATTGGTCTTATCGCTAAGCTTATTCTCAACTCCTTATAAACTATCAACAAAACTCAAAACGCAATGGTAGTCAACCTTAAACGCAATGGTAGTCAACCTTAAACGCAAAAGACGATAAATAACATAACCAAAACGTTCACTTTATTAATAACAGACGTTTGATAAGAATATACAATTACAACACTTTGACTAAACATAAATAAGAACTCTTAAACGTCTAGTGACTTTCTCAACTCGTCGCAAGCCCTTCAACCATCTTCTTTACTTGGCTTAAATGCCAAATCCTAGAGGATAAAATTTCAAAACAAAGTCTAAAAGACTTAGTGAAGTTTTATGAAATCCTTTTTGCTATGCTCTTTGGTAAATCGTTTTCGCCAAATCATAAATACCAACACAAATCAGTTTATCAATAAACACTTTATTTTGCAAAATATGTCAAAACACTTGTAATCATTTTTACAAGAGAATTAAATCAACTCGCAAATCATATCAATATACATTTTGCATAAACACCTATTAGTCAATTATTCTTTTCTCTAAGGATCTCGAATCGTTCTTTATGCTTGGTCTCATTACTTCGCGTTTAGACTACTGTATTAACAACATCCGAGAACATACAGATTCGTCCTTGTTGCTCAGATCGCTAAGCTTTATACGCTCCTTTCAACACATAAGCCAACTTCTTATCACCATATAGCCCCGTACACATCATAGTGGCCTTGACTCTTTATGTGCACATAAAAGTTAGCATCATCTCAAGGAAACAACTAATGGTTTGAAAGTTATTTATAGTATTGAAATCATAATCATCAAATCAAGCTTTAACATTATAAATAATGTTTGAAAACATATAAACTTTTTATAGAAATCTCTTTTGAAACACTTCTCATTTGAATTTTTCTTTCAAATCAGTAAAGAGAAATCATAATAAAGTTTTTAACATAAATTCATTTGAGAGAAAACACTCACCACACTTTACCAAAGATCCTCTTCTTCCTTCTCCTTTTGCGGAGTCTTCTCACAGATCAAACCACAACACTTAAGACTTTGTTTTTCTTCTTCTCGTTAAAGTAAAACAACATTTTAGTTTTTTTTTTTAAAATAAACTCTTTGTGCTTACTTAATGACCAAGTCCTCTATTTATAGAGCCCTTAAACTAACTTAGTAATGCTTAACTCTTTTCAGTTGGTCAGCTTATGCTTAAAACTTTATAAGTGTAAATTTAATATTTAACCTAGTCATGCTTAAATCTTTAATCTTACACGTTAACACATGTCAAATCAGTTGACATTTTTTCGCCAGACCTTTCTTTCTCACCTAACTCCATTCCGCAAACAACTTCAACCACTCAACATAGCTTTCGAAGGTCTTAACGCAATAACTCCTTTTCTCGCAAAGACTCTTTCTCTTGTGAGTGTTTAGACTCTAGGTTCTACAGCAAATTCTTCTTTTCTCAAAACTTCCTCGCGAATTATTTTCTTAATTGCAAAACTTATATTTAACCATGAAAGATTTTATCTCTTAATCTTTTTTGCAGATTAATTCAAACGCTAACTTCAAAACGCCACCTCTTATCCAAAACAAAACTTTCAAAACACTTAACCAAATTTTTTCTTCTTTTTATACTCAAATTAGAAATAGGTCTCACATTGTCCGACCTCCTGGTTTAGACTAACAAGTTGAGAATGTAATTGATAATAGTGAGCAAGCGCAATAGACTGAAAACATGTGGACAGAAAATCCCAAAAGTTCTTTTGCAATATCAAATGCATCAAATTGAGTATGAATAGTCGGAATAGAAGTGTTACCTAACCAAGTGATGATTTGATGATTTTTGCTATCTCAATTCTCAAATCTTTCAATGTACTTGACGCCCTCTCCAATAGTCTCTTGAACAGTGATATCAGAAGGATCTGCATCATCATTCTCAATGATGTTCTTATTGGTGTTTTTCATGGGAGAAGTAGATTTGACAGGTTTAGTGATATCTCCAGTAATTATACCCATAACTTTCGATTATAAAAAACTCCTCATTCGATGGCTCCAGGAAATGTAATTTGTGCAATCAAGAACAATGCTAATAGGACATGGTATATCGTTTGTCTCCATCACATAAGCAGCAGAAACTAGGCCAACACACAAAGCACAAGTCAGACACAGATTAAATCGGAACGCCCACAGATTCATATTGAAAAATATAAAAAAATGTCCATATCAACACACGATTAATCAGCTACACACTAGTAATCTTTTTTCTGAACGATCATGTACTACAATCATAATACACGATTGTGTAGTTCCTTTAAAACAATTGAAAAAAAGGTTTCAAATTTAATGATCGTGTTGACCATAGTAAACAATCGTGCTACTTTTGATAAATGATCGTGTTGTTCAATGTAAATGATCATTAAAAATTTCAAATTTAATGATCTTGTTGATCATGCTAAATGATCGTGTTGGCTATAGTAAGCGATAGTTTATATCATATCAACATGATCGTATGCGAAAAAGGGCTTCAAGTTTAAATGATTATGTTGACCATGCTAAATAATTATGTTGATTTTGCTAAACGATTATGTTGACTATCGTAAGCGATCGATTAAATCATATCAACACAATTGTGTAGTTCTTTTTAAAGGATAGGAAAAATGCTTCAAATTTAAACGATCGTGTTAGCCATGGTAAATGAACGATATTGATATTATCGAATATGAGAAATATGAAATATCTTCAAAGAATATTGCTCAAAATGGTGAAGATGAAATAAAAAATTTAAACATAAATCGTTTAAAAATATAAAAAAGAAGTAATTTATGAAAATATTTTAGAATGCATTTTTGTTTGTTTGTGAGATCGATCATAAATATTTTTGAAATTTGTTACGTTTATAAAAATTAACCTTAATTGAAATGAGGAGTGAAAGTGTTTAAAAAGAAGAAGAAAGAAAGTGAAATAAACTGCTATACAGTAATCTATGTAAAGTCTTGTGTTTTATGTATTTTTTTTCTCTGTTTTCTTGCCTTCTTGGCGCCCTAATTCACGAACACGCGGAGATTTTGGTTGGCGAAAGAAATCACGATCACTGCCAATGGGCGGCGCTGTTAAATCCCAATCTTAAACTCTTATGTTTTTCTGTTCATCAACAAAACTCTTCGAAACTGGTCCTTTCCATTTCGTGTTTTTTTTTTCTCAGTGAAGTCTAGATGAGTAGATCAATCGGAAGAAAGGTTCCAGGATTTTCACTTCTATCCAATGCCAACAAATTAGGTGTTGTACCCTTCTCTTCTTCTTCTTCTTCTTCTTCCGGTGGTCATGGTCGTGGCCGAGGTCGAGGTGCCTTTCCCTCCGGACCCTTTGATTTCATTCCTCCAGTCCCCAGTCAGGAACATTCAAATGCGTTTAAACAAGAACCTATAGATTCTCGTCCTACTCCTGGGCTTGGTCATGGCCGTGGTAAACCCACTCCTTCCTCCCCACTTCGTCCACCTTTCTCTTCCTTTTCGCCCTCTGTCAGGCCCTCGTCTGTTGGTCGGGGTAGAGGTGATGCTTCGCCATCGATTCGGTCCCCTCCCGAGCCAGATTCGGAGCCTAAGAAACCTGTGTTTTTCTCGAAGAATAATGCAGGGGACTCTGCTGCAAGTACTTCACTTGGCGGGTTACACAGGGTTTCGGGAGAGAGAAACTTGCCTGAGTCTTTGCATTCTGGGTTTTCTGGTGTTGGACGAGGAAAACCCATGAAGCAACCAGTCCCCGAAGATCAACCAAAGCAGGAGAATCGTCATCTTAGACCTAGACAAGAGGGGGATGGACGTGGAGCTGGCGAGCGTGGAAGGGGTCGTGGCTTCGAACCAAGGATAGGCCGTGGTGAACCATGGAGGAACACTAATAGGATAGCGTCAAAGGACGGGCCTGATGGTGAAGTTGGTGGTGGTCGAGGAAGTAGCGGTTACCGGGGCAGAGGCGCTAGAGGACCGTATAGACGGGGAGCCAGGGGGTCATTTAGAACTGGGGAGAGACGGGAGAGAAGAAGTGGTCACGATAAGGAGGATGGATATGCTGCTGGACTTTATTTAGGCAACAATGAAGACGGTGAGAGGCTGGCAAAGAGGATTGGTACCGAAAATATGAACAAACTGGTTGAAGGGTTTGAAGAGATGAGTGGTAGAGTGCTGCCTTCGCCATTGGTGGATCAGTATTTGGATGGGATGGATACCAATTTTATGGTGAGCATTTCCTGTGTCTTTTTTTTTTTGTCCCCGTTTTTCCTGTCTATGGACATATGGACTAAGGATTAACTCTAAACTGTTTTGACATGATTGAAAAATTTACTGTTTTCGGTTTTTGTGATCGGGGTGACGAATTAAATAGCGTGCTTGGTTGAATTATCACAAACCTGATTTTGTCCAGTTTTTTTATGAAAATGTAGAGATTGGATCACTGCTCGGTTATGACTCTTTTTCTTTATGGCAGATCGAGTGTGAGCCGGAGTACCTGATGGGAGATTTTGAAAATAACCCTGATATTGATGAGAATCCACCAATTCCCCTTCGGGATGCACTTGAGAAGATGAAACCATTTTTAATGGCGTATGAAAACATCCAAAGCCACGAAGAGTGGGAGGTATCTTTTTCTGTTGGACTTCATGTTTTCGTTTCTTTGTTCCTGCCAACGTCTTTTCTACTTGTTAATTTGTGCTCTGGGTCTGAGTGAAGTATTTATGTGCGTTATTTTTGTGGTTTTAGAGTACTGATGAAAAGATCCACTGTACTCTATTTACGTTGTTCTTCCTGGATTTTCCCTGTTATTACATATTATATTTATCTAATACAGGTCTATGCAAAAGTGTGACAAAGTATATAAACTACTCACATCAATTTCTTTAACTTGGGGCTTGTTTCGTTCGCAATCTAGATTCTGTTTAATGTTTTCAATTCACTGTGGCAGATAACTCAAATTCTGTTTTTGAACACTATTTTCGGATTTCGTACTCTAAATAGTACAAATTCTGAAAACAAACATTTCTATGGTGTCAGTTTATAAACCTTTATTTAAAATCAAAATATGAATCATGTAATGAATCATATATTAAATTATTTTAAACTCAAAGTTTAGTCCCTAGGACTTAGGATAAAGTCAAAACTTAAAAGTTATTTTCATATACAGTCGCAATTGTTTGTTAAACTCTCTTAAATAGTTCTTACCTTAGAGACTATTTACTACGAAACTTGGTGTGAAACCAAAGAGTCTTTTTTTATGTTGTATGAATATTCTGCTTTCAATGTGATAGGAGTTGCTTTATTTATAGGGAAAATGTACTAGTAGTTGGTTACAAAGTAACTAACTAAGGTAGTTTTAGCTAACTGAAAATGAATTAAAGCATAACAGTAATTGTAGCTAAACTAACAGTGAAAATATAACAGAAACTAGAAAGCAGTAGATAAGCAGTAGGTTTAAGCTATTTGATTTACATCAACTTTTATCAAACCATAGGGGGTATATTCTAATTATAAACCATCAGACCTATATGGACCAAAATTTCAAATTTTCCTATAAATTATGTAATATTAAAAAACAAAAATTATACAATTTTTTTAAACATGAAGCCATGTTCATAAATAAATTAACGATAATTTATTGGATAGCTACAATTAGTTTACAATTGTTTAAATTAGAATTGTTTAAATTAGAATCCAATTTTTGAGTTCTGCTACCAAATACATATATGTAAACATGAAAAACAACTTTATTGTTGTTTAATCCCTTGTTTTCAAAATTTATAATTTCAGACTCTCTACCAGCTCTTGTCTTGGTTGTTATTTCATGACAATAGTGTTTGAGCTGACATTTTGGAGAATCACATTCTCAAGTTTGCTTAGGGATATTTATCAAGAAATTTAAACATTGTACAAACGAAAGGACTAATATGCTTAAAAGAGCCTAAATTAGAGTAGCCCACAAGAACAAAATAAGGGAATTACTGGTAGTGGCTGCAGTTGTTATGAGAAAACAACGGAAAGTTATGGAAAAGCTTTGTGCGAACCCTTGACTATGAGGGATTATCGATTATAATGGCAACGAAACCTATATATGTTTTATCCCTGCAAGAGAACGCAGGGGATTGAAAAACTTTAAAACCATCAACCATGTTAGCAGCTTCTTATGAGATTGATTATTTTGCCTAGGTGTTGACATATACATCGAGAAAGGTCCTCCCTAAGAATACCTCAAAGTTTCAAGATGCTTGTATGATTGTGTGGATTTGGGTTTCTTGGATAAGGTGGTTTGAATGAACATATTGGGGTTGGTTTAAGGGGAGACCATGGATATGGAATTGCATTAGGTTTGTTACCATTCTATTTCTGGTAAATAGTAAGCCTAGGGGTGGAATTTTTGCCTCTATTGGGACTGGGATTAGGCAAGAGACATTAATCCCTAGTATAACCAAAAAAGGGTGAGCAACTCAAGCATCAGGAAAGAGAAAACCCTCTTCCACGGAGGACTATGAGCATCCTTCCAATGTGTTAAATCACGAGAGTAAAATTTATGGTGGTTGGAATACCACTAAGAAGCTGTACTGTATACATAATCCAAAATAAAAAGACGTGTAGAAGGGTATTAAAAAAAGTCCTCTAATTTCTTTCCTTCCAAACGATCCATGAAAAAGTACTATTGGTGCAGCTCCATGTTACCTTGGCTCTAGCCTTACTTTTCAGCCTTACCTGAGAGCCAGCCACTCCAATAAGTAATAACCAATCTTTAATTCCTTTTGGAAGACACATTGACAAATGAAATTTCTTGGTAACCTCATCCACCCTCAAAATAAAAAGGCAATGGGTGAAAAACTCATTATTTAACAATGGCTGCAGATCGAATTGAGGGAGAAATTACCCACCCAGAGGATTTTCTTTGGACTGTACTCGGCTCCATGTTGATACTTCTATACCAAAGAGTCCAAAGAGAAAACTTAACTTTATTTGGGATTTTAAACTTCCATATCGTCTATACCATGAATTCATCCTTTTGGTTTTTAGTTTTTTGAGGACATTTTTTCTGGCATGAGTTGCAATGCACTAATAATTATGAAAAATTTCCCCCCTTTTTAGATTTGTATGGTATTCAAGATCAAGAATGTTAGGAAGTTCACTTGTACCAAAAGGATTAAATTCCTCGTATGAGCGATCACGCACTCTTGTTTTAATACGATGGACAGGCTCCAAAAGAGATGACCTTGGATTCATCTTGATGTTGTCTTTACAAAAAGAAAATGAATCCCAGAACCATAATTTTTCAAGACGAAAAAAGATCTGCAGGAGAAGTTCTTGAATTGGCTATTTTCAACGCTCTTATTTTTGGTGTAAAAAGCTACAGTCTTTACAAAGTAATAGTTTGAATTTCTTGTAACAAATTGGAGACATCTTTTGGGCCCATTTTGTATCTTCTTTGATATTTCATTTAATCAATGAAATTGTTTCTTATCCAAAGAAAACAAATTGCCTCGGTCTCTTTGGTCTTTGTTCCAATTGTCTTGTCCAAAGATAAACTGATGTGCCCCTTTCCTTAGTTGGGTTGCCTTTTCTGAGCTTGGTATTTTGTATTCCCTTGTAATTTTTCATTTCTCCGAATAAAAATTATTTAAAAAATCTCCTTCTAGTATTTCCAAGCTGGAAAAGATGATAAGAGATATTTTATCGTTCGGCGTGGAAGAGGGCTGGGCATTCCAATTCAGTTAGGTGTGGGCGGTTATTTGAAGCTTAATTGGGCATTGGTCAAGGTCTGAGGCTGAGCGTTTGGACATGAAAAACTTGAGGTCTTTAGTACACCCTTGTTGGCTAAGCAGATGTGGCATTTCCCTTTTGAGTTCAATTTTGTGTCTCATAGGATTATAGCGAGCAAACTGCAAAGATTTTTGTCACCCATTTAGTGGGTCTTGATGGTTGGATTTGAAGGCATTTCTAGGAACGTTTGGAAGGTTGTGGCTGTCACATCTGTTTTCTTTTCTTTTGCTAAGTTTTTGCAACTTTTCAATTGGGTACACTTGCTTGTTCTGCAAGATGGATCTTAGGTAGGGGATAGTTCATCATGACTTTGTCACTTGTATCATTTGTCTTCTATGAAGTTTGCTTGGTAGCTTCCATTATTCCTTGTATCTGGATTTCCATTAATGTTCTTTTTTTCTTGATAAGAAACAATATCCATTGATGTATGAAATTACAAAAGAATGGCACCAGCCCAAGCCAAAGGAGTTACTAGAGACTTCTCCAATTGGTCAAAGGAGATGTAAGGTTATAAGAAATTTAGGAAGATGTACACTTGCACCAAGACATTAGTAAGATAGACAATATGTTAAAAAAAAACTGCAAAAAGAGCTTTTTTCATTGAAGAGGCAGTCGTTTCTCTCCTTCCATAAAATCCATAAGAAAGCTCAAATCATATGCATCCATATTATCCTCCTTTTGTCACTGAAAGGGTGGACCACGAGAGTGCAAGTGAGGAGGCTCACAAGCTTGTTGGGAAGAGTTGTGGACCCTTAGAAGGAGAGGAATACCTCCTTCCATAATCTTTCTGCAAAAACACAATTGATGTAAAGGTGACTCAGTGTCTTGTTTACGGCATGACAATTAGACAACAATGTGGGGAGAGAGCCATGTGAGGGAAGGGCCACTATATTTTGTCACAAATGTTGATGACGTTTTGGCTAATTTCCAAAAAGAAAGAATTTTACCTTTATCACTAACTATCATGTGTCCGGTTCTTATTAACAGGTCATGCCTTCTGATGATTGGGAGGTGTTGTATTGCCAGCCATTTTGGAATAAGAGAGTGATACTTGATATGATTAAACTGAGTTTAGCTTTGGTTAATCTCTGATAAATTTTGTGCTTATTTCCAGATAATTTGCTTCCTTAAGAATACGATGTTGGTCTACAGTCGTTTGATTGTGATTTTATTTTTTGATTAAGATTTTTGTGTTGGAGATGTTGTATATAAACTTATGTCTACACCTACTACTTTTTTATTTTGATAATTTTCAAATATTGCTTTCCCATGGGATTAGTGTTAGAGAAGGTCACACTTGAAGATTTATACACTTCATCTTTCTCAAAAAAAAAAAAAAAAAAAAAAAAAAACTTGAAAATGTTTTCTTCTTGGCTAGTGCATTAATGGGCTCATTGAGGTTACTAAATTTGAAGTTTTGGCCTAGAAGCAAGTTTTTCGAGGTTTCAAAACTCCAGGAATTAGGTATTTTGTTGTTGAGTGAGGTTATGTATGACTGCAAGTCCGTACTATTCTCAACATTTAGTTGTGTTTGGCATTGAACTCTTTAAAATTCAATATGGAGTTCGAATTTTATCAGCATCCTCTTGGATTGTCATTCATTGACCTCTCTTTTTACCCTTTTTTTTCTTGTTTATTTTAATTCCTGCTAGAGAGGCTTTCTTATCTCCTCTTGGTTGGGAGGATAACATGAAAATATGATACGCTTCTTATAAGGATGGTTCTTATTCTTCTTCTAACTATTTTCATTTGGCTGTACAAGGAAATCGTGGAAGAAACCATGCAGAGCGTCCCATTGCTGAAGGAGATAGTTGACGCTTATGGTGGACCAGATAGAGTAACTGCGAAGGAACAACAAGGGGAGCTGGAAAGAGTTGCAAAGACACTTCCACAAAGTGCACCTAATTCTGTAAAGCAATTCACCAATCGTGTTGTTCTTTCTTTGCAGGTTAGTGAAGCCGCATTAGTGACTTGTTATTCTGAATTATGTTTTAGAAACGAAAATAGGAAAAAAAAATTAAAAAATAAAATTCCAAGAAGAAATTCAGAATTCTAAGCTGGAAACATACGTTACAAATGACTATGGTGTGTTTACTGTAAAGTATATACCAAACTTGTAATAATCATCATCCATGCATGCCATGCTTTACATATATAATGAGTAACCGTTAAAATGAAGCATAATGTATGACAGATAATAGTACATACAATTTAATGTTGCCATCAAATATATAGTGCAATTAATTTAAAGTTAATAGTATTGAATGTCTCACAACAATTTATTATTTTTATGTCGAAGCTATTGCAAATAATTAAGTTTTTGGTAGAATTGTATAATTGCATCCTTACTGGGCATGTATTGCATAATTAGAAGTTACATTGATAGGAATAACTTGTTGGGACGTGGTGATGTAAAGGGACGTGTAAGTTTCATAGATCAATGAAATTGTTTTGATCTTACTTGAACATAATCTGTTCTAGCTATAGGTTGTACAACTTACAACTGTGTCCATGAGTTCTAATGAAATTGTTTTCTTATAAAAAAGAAAGAATTGAAAAAGAAAAATGAAAAGAGAACTAAATATTTGTATCCTGTCCTCTTTGGTTTGAATGTTTAGGGGAACTAGGTACTGATTTGGTTTGAATGTTAATTCTCATGACATGAATTCCCTTTAACTTGCATTGTTACTGCTACTGAGTAATGGAAAATTCTGAGGAAAGAGCATTGGGTAGAAAGATGAATGACGAGGTTTTGAAACTGCCACAAAACTATGAAATGATGTAGGCTTAAATACATCAGATACAGTGCAACCAGAATGGAAAGAAAAAAACAGAAATTTCATTTGGTTCTGCTTCAATAATCTTGAATTTATATAAATGAACTGTTCCGTATTGAGTTGATCTATGGAGCCAATATCATTTTACACAACTGTTGTGTAAACACTAGGCAGCTCAACTTAACGTTGTTATGAGCTACCTAGATCCTGAGAGTCAAAACGTGCAAGTCCAAGCCACTTTTAGTTCAGCCGCTGTAAATTAGAGGTTTAATTGACATTTCCTGTCTATGTTGCATATTAGTGAGTAATACATAAGGCTTTGACATTCAATATGAAGATAATGCTAATTTGTACAATTCTTCCATTTGCAGAGCAACCCAGGGTGGGGATTTGACAAGAAATGCCAGTTTATGGACAAACTTGTTGAGGGGTTCTCCAAGCGATACAAGTAGATTTACTAAAGTTTCATCAAGGACATCAAGAATTATAACTTACACTCAACTAAAATGAAGCTACTTGCTAAATTGGTCTACATCTTTTCTTTAGTCTTGGGATTTAATTTTAGCTCATGAGATGTTCAGAAGTTTTGCACTCTACCTTTCTGTTGTGTCTCAATGGTGGTCTTTTGTAATCGATATTGCTGCAATAGCCTTGAAGTACTGCTTCATTTTTTTTTTCCTTTGGGGAAGCAATAATTGCATTTGTTTTTATCAACATTATGCACTGAGAATATTTCTTTTGTGTTGTACAAAATCTCTCCTTTATTTGCTGCTCTTTCACTCCCCCTTCTTATCATAAGTTTTACTTCTAAAACTCTTTTTTTTTTTTTACGTTTTTACTTTTTCTGTTTTATTGAGTTTGAGCAGTGAAGTGATGAGTGTGTATTTGTAAAATGAATGCATATGGTTGAGTTGATATGATAGTCTCAAGTCTTCATTGTTTTTTTTTTTTTAATTTTTAATTTGGCCAAACTTATTTTTATCTTCTACTAATGATTTAATTTTGAACTGTATTTGAGTTTATATTTAATTAATTACACTGCGAGCTATAGTTATTTTAAAGAGAAACTTTAGGATTAAAAGCAGTTTTGTTATTTTGCTTCCAAAATAAATCACAAGGTTTATTTTATTTTTTAAAAAATTAGAATAAAATGATTTTAAGGTGAAAATAAACTAAATGTGCAAATTTTAATTATTTTAATTGTTTAATCAAAATTGTCCATTTTAATTCTAAACATAACTTAATGGGTGAATTTTTTTAATTCTTTTGGCAGTAAATTATAGTTGATATAAGAAAAAAAATTTAATTAGAATGGCTTAATAGTAAAAAAGAAGACAATCTACAATAGTTACATATTTAGAAGATCGGAGTGCGTGCAACCGACATACTCAAACTCAATCAATTTAGTGGATTTAAGAACTTCGTGAAAACTTTTAGACTGTTAAAACTTACCAAATATTCTACATTTTTCTCTTAAAAGCATTTTTTTTTTATTTGTAGCCTTATGTTAAGCCACTCACCTAGGGACCTCTAAGCTTATGACTAGTAACTTTTACTACTTGTGACTTTTTAAATTGTTCTACTCTAACATATACATATATCGTACCTAAACCTATCTTTGTACAACTAAATGATACGTTCTTTGCAAAATAATAATAATTATTATAAAGTAATGAATTTTACATTATTCATGATGCAAACCAAATTTAGATAACATACCAAAATGAAAAAAAAGAAAACAAGTACGATTTTCTTTTTACTTTTTACTTTTTATTTTATTTTGAATAGATAAATACAAGCATAACTTAGTGAGAATTAATATGTTTCGAATTAAAGTAATATTTAAAGCTACCATTTTAGAAAATACATTAGAAAAATTTATAGAAAAAATAGAAAGGGAAAAGAGGAATAAAGATTGTTTAAATTTCATAAATAACATTGAGCCTTAAGGGTTAACAGTCTTCAACTGAAAGTGGAAGAAGCAAACCTAAGAAGAAACTTTTGGGAAAATTCTCGATCGAAGAATTGGAAATATCGCAGGTTGAATCCAACACTGAACCAAATTCCCTCTGATAGTGTACTGGTGGTTGTTTGGTAGCTCGGCCACCCACTTTTGATCGAAAATGGCCTCTAATGGTGCTATTCCGGTGGGTGTATCTCTTCCGCTTTTCCGTGTCTGATTTGCTCGTGTGTATCTTTGTTGGCTCAACATGTTTTTAATTCATGATTGTTGTTGGTGCAGAGAGCGGAAGATGCCGGGAACAGTTTGGAGAAGATCAAGCGGCAGCTGGCCTCTGGGTCTGGTCGGAATTTGTTGCAGGGTCCCCTTCTAAAGCGATCTGAAACAGTACGATCGTTAACTAACGCATTGCAACTCTTTCTCTCTTTCCTTTTGTTTTGAATTGATGGTTACTGCTTAATTGCGCTGCCTTTAGGTCTTCCATTTAAATCTTTCTCGTCGAATTTTAGGTGATTAAATTGGGGGATTGTTCGAGGGGTTTGTCTGGCAAAAAAGTTGTTGGTTTTCTATTGATGTAGGTGAATTATTATTATTTCATTTTTTTGCCTCCCCCGTTCCCTCATTTTGTGAACCAGGCGGCTCTGATAGCTGAATTTCGCTAGCAATGATCAAGACTGGAAAACTTTTGTTGATGACTCGTCTGGCATTGGTTTTTCATTTGTAGCAGGATTTTCAAATTTTCATTGACAACTCGTTTAATTGTGGAAATTAGACTGTTTTAGTGATATTTGAAGACTTAATTAAATCACTTAGAAGTACTTATTAAGATTATAGGACGTCAGGATTTGTGATTTCAAGGAGATTAGAAATGTGAGAAATGCCCATGTTCGTGATCTAACTGTCGGCATATTTGTGATTATGAATATGGTGCGCATATGCAGAATTGTGGTCACATTTGATCAGCCTTCTATTTTCTGCGTTTCTGTTCTTAGACAGCATTTTTGATGGCAATGATTTCTTCATTGTAGCAAATCTGATTTTCTCTATTACAATGTTTGCAGTTGAGGAAATGGAATGAGCGATGGGTAATTTTGGACCCAACAACAGGGAAAATGGAATACAAGTAACCAAACGTCCAATTTACACTGTTTTTGGCCCTTTCTTGCTTGGTTCAATGTAATATGTTGGTGGAAATAGCTCATTTTTTTTCTCTTTCTTTTGCAACTTCTGCTATAGAATTAGGAGAAATGAGGCAACTATCAAAGGATCTATTATATTTGATGCAAATAGCAATATTACTGTTTCTCCCGTGAATTTCCAGTAAGTTTGATTCTTGCAGCTTATTGGTTGACTCATATTGGTTTGAAATTACTAATTTATATTTTCTCTTCAAATTTTCTTTGTTCTAGTGGTCTACCAAAGTACGATGGTTGCTGTATCTGTATCCTCATTATTTTGTATCTATTGGGGAAAAATATTTACTTGGATGTTATTTTGAAAAACTAATTTACTACGATATCAAATGTCTTAACTGTACCTTCAGATATTGGCACACCCCAGAAACAAGATTACTTCCTCTGTGCAGAGACTCCTGGTGCAGCTAGAGCCTGGGTGTCTACTTTGCAGTAAGTTCTTCAAAAATGTCCCATGTCCGTGATTTATTTGTGCAACATCTTCATGAACCCACATAAGGCATAGTTTTTTCCGTACTTTTTCATGCCCAATTATAGCAAGAATGTATACATAAAATGGCAGTTTCTGAACTTCCATTGGAGTATATGTTCTGAGATTTTATGGACAAGAAAATTACAGAACTAGAGGATAAGATATCTATTGTTGTTCTATAAAGAAACTGAAAACTATTATACTGATTATCATTTATTAATGCATATTTGTAGAGTTGCAAACTGATTGATGTATAATCTGGAAATGGTTGCAATCTTGGATTTTGTAAAAATCATTTTCCTTCTCTAAATTAAAATACTTTTGATACTTTGGCTGTTATCCTCTTTAAAGATGCTAAAAACTTCATTAACAATCATCGTTTATTTGTAGAATTCTGTACTCTTTGATGTTTGACCTGGAAATTGTTTCAATCTAGAATTTTATAAAAAATAAGCTCCCTTTTTTAAATCGAAACAGTTCTTTTTTTGGGTAATAAAATTATCTGGTCTCCTCTTTAATGAACCTACAAACTACAGTACCAATCACCATGTGTTTGTGCATATGTATTGAATTGCAAACTAATTGATGTATATATCACCTGGAAATGGTTGCAATCTTTTAGCCTCCTAACTAAAATAAGATCTAACATATAAATATAAAGGATGATGAACTACAATATAAACGAAGTATAAAGGAACCTGGAACCTTCAGGTACGCTAACTCAAGCCCTAACCACTCAGCAAATTTTCCTGCTTCCCTCAAAACCCCACCCTCTATTTATAACCAAATTCCCAAACTCACTCCTTAACTAATTTCCATAACAACCCATACTAATCGCGTACTAATATCTCTAGTTAGGTATCTTACACAATCTTGAACTTTGTAAAAATCAATTTTCTTTTGTAAGAAACCAATAAATCTCCCGGCCACCAAGGAGCTCTGAAAATTGCACCCTAATCAGGAGAAGTAAAACAGGGTTTATGACTACAAAAGTTACTGGAAAGAAACACCATGTAGAAGCAACAAATCCCTTAAAATCTCAACACACAGAAAATTTTCATGAATGATGTGATGTGAAGATTCTTCTATATCTTTCCATATAAACCTCATAAAAGAACTTTAATAGTAATGCTCCAGAAATTCTTCAGCATTCCTCCAAAGAACTTTAAGCTTTGAACAAATTACTGAAGAATAAAGGTAAAACAGTCTGCCTTCAGTTATTATGAGAACATCATTTCAACTCAGAGATTTCTCTGATAGGAATGATATTAGTATAGAATTAAGAATATCATTAGGGTTTAGACGTATATTGGTAATTAGTTAGGGAATTCTGGGGAAAACATGAAGATAGACAATTGTTTAATGGCTTCAGGCTTGAGTGATGTGTCAAGAGAGGGGAGGTTTCAAGACCGAGAATACTTGGAAGAGTTATATTGTAATAATGTTATCTGGAAATTATAGGATTTTTAGAGAGGTTGAGTGATAAATTGAGGAGGTCTAGGAGAGGCCAAGGGGAAAAGTTTAATGCCTCCTTGTGGGTGTCAGTTAATATGCTTTTTTGCAATTATGATCTTTTCTAATTATGATCGTTTTTGGATTGTAGACCCATTTGGTAGTTAGTTCTTAGGCTCTCTGTCACTTTTTTTTCTCTTTTTCTGGACTCTTTTCTACACGCTTTGTATTTCTTAATTTTTCTCTGGTTTCTTATAAAAAGATTGTAATTTTGTTACCTTTTACTTTTGTATCTCATTATACTTGGTTTTAAATTATTTTTTTAACATTGCTTGATGACTTTCCAAGGTGGGTTGTTTTCTATGACATATAACGATTCACCTTATTTAAGGAAATATATTAATAATTTTCCTCAATTTTCCTTAGATTCATGGTATGGGCTGATATAATACATCTTAATATTATTGTTTTGATTTTTTCCAATCAGTGCAACCCAGTTGGTCCTAAAGGCCCATAAAGAAGCTGTAAATTCCTTGAGTGGCAATGGTTCTGCAAAATTAGGAACAGTGGCCACAGTAGTTGCTGCTGCCAATTCAACTGCCCAGGAAAGTTCTAAAGAAATTGAAAGAGCAATGCAGATATCTTTAAGAAATACTCTGGGAATTATTGCAAATAAAGCAACTGATGGCCAAATGGACGATTTAGCGATTATGAAGGTAAATCTTCTTGTATATTTGAAATGCATGTCTATTAGTTTAGTCTTCAATGGGGAGTCATTCTTCTCTTCTTTCTCGGGGTGAAGTCATTCTTAGTGGTCCAACCCCATACCCCTTGGTCCTTCGGTCTGGCAAGGAATCAAATCAGTATGTAATGAGGCAAGGCAATAGTTTCTTTAAGTCAGTGTGCTTCGCTTTAGGTATTTGATAGCCTGGAAAGGGAAGTCCGGCTAACTCTACATTTCATTTTTATTGACTATGTAATATATGGGTAGGTCTCATTCTGTTGAAAGTGTAGTGTGTAAGACTTCATTTGTATCTGGGTTCTTATTCCAGTCTTTGTGCAAATTAAAAAACACACAAGTTGGAGTATGGTTGATGCATTATGCTCTTCTGACATGATGACTTCAGATTCTCAATTGTTTTGTTGCACTTTAATGCTTTACCATTTTGCATTTGTTTGTCTGTAAATATGTGGTCCCATGCCAAATTGTGGAGGTTGACAAACCTTCATATAATTTAGGTTTCTATCCATACAAATTATGAACCCTTGAGTTGATCAAAATGTTTGGAATGTGCTAAAATCAACCTTTTCTATATATATTTTCTTAAAATTATTAATTCACTAATTTAGTTAATGATTTTTAAATATGTTGAAATTTTACATTGGTTGGTGGTTATTTTAGATTTGTGTACGATAAGAGTGCTAGCTGTTGTAATATATTGCTTACGATGATATTATCATTAAATTGTTAATGTGCAACTTAAGATCGTTTGAAAAACTAGGATAAATTCTTCGTAATTACAGTCAGTCGATGATTTTCAAGGTCTGGTAATCACTGACTGGAAGACCGTTCTTTTGTAGTTATTTGGTGAGTGGTTCTTTTTGTGGCCTGGTTTTAGTAGACCTATTTGTTTGTTATACACACATATATTTAGCCAGAGATTTCATATATAGTCTGAATTAGATGCTATGTTTTTGTAGACTACATTTCTTTCTAGTATGGGAGTGTTTCCTTGTCCACAATAAAAACCGTAGGCTTTGAACATTTGAACCCTTATTTTGGATCACGTTGCTTATGCAAAAGTGATACTTCTTGTACGAGGCTGGAGTTGCTTTGACGTGGTAAACTATTGATGTG
The DNA here is from genome assembly GCA_025688845.1 of Cucumis hystrix. Lineage (NCBI taxonomy): Eukaryota > Viridiplantae > Streptophyta > Magnoliopsida > Cucurbitales > Cucurbitaceae > Cucumis > Cucumis hystrix. The sequence goes on from CM046889.1 coordinate 15,487,753, forward strand.
CAATGGGATCCTTCTGGAATCTCATTCAGTTGTACATGGTTCTAAGTGTCCATCTCTATGTTTATCCAGGAGACACTGCGAGTCAAGGATGAGGAACTACAGAATTTGGCTCGTGATCTACGTGCACGAGATTCAACAATAAATGATATAGCTGAAAAATTATCCGAGACAGCTGAAGCTGCTGAGGCTGCTGCTTCTGCAGCCCATATGATGGATAAACAAAGGAAAATCGTTTGTGCAGAAATTCAACGTATAAAAGAAGATTCTGAGAAGCAACTGGATGCATCCATCTTGAAGGTATTGCCTACTTTATTATACAACACTTAAAACTCATGGAATGGCCTGTGCCCCATTTTTTGACGTTATGGTTACATTATATGTATTCCATCTGATTTTCACATCCATTTCCAGCTCAAAGAGTACGAAGTAAAACTAATGGATATGAGTAGAGAAAGAGATCAGTTGATAAAACAAAGAGATGCTGCTAATCAGGAAGCACATATGTGGCGATCTGAGCTTGCAAAAGCTAGAGAGCAGGCTGTGATTCTAGAAGGTGCTGTTGTGAGAGCGGAGGAAAAAGTCAGGGTTTCAGAGGCTGATGCCGAAGCAAGAATAAAAGATGCTAAACAGAAAGAGTCGGCTGCTTTGCAGGAGAAGCAGGAGCTTATGGCATATATAAATAGGTTACAAGCACAAATTCAGAGGTTTATCATCCTTTCTCCTTCTAAAGTTTCATACTTGGATGCAGTAGTGTGATAGGTAACCAGATGGAATTCTGGAATTCTTGTCGAAAAGAAATGCTCTAAGGCAATTTACAAACAACAATGACCACGACAACAGACTAACTAACTTTCCCTCCCTCTCTTTTACTAACATAACTCCCTACTTTTACTAAAGTGCCCCCCCCTCCCCCCTAGACAGCTAATTCCAGCTCATCACTAGCACATTTCCAGCTACTCTTCATGGGCTTAACTCCCACAAACAGTGGCTTTCCCTTTCCTCCCCTTTCTATAATACTTCATTACAATTGGGGGTCTATCTTAGTGTTACACTCGTATCCTTCTCCCTAACCGTTTAGCTGATTAAGTTGCACGTGCCACTATTTTTCTCTCTTAAAGCAACATCCTCTTCTTTCACGGGTGCTAGAACCCAGTATATCAGTTTTGGCCTTTTTACACAATATATCAGTTCCAAAATAATTTAGAACCTCTTCGAAGTTAAATTACTTTAATTTTGTACTTTGTAGAAATTATGCTTTGTTTGTCAACAATATTTATTTGTTTTGTTTTATAAATCACAGCCATATCTTAAAATGATAGAAGATTTCGATTGAAATTTCAAGCGTGCTCTCTAAGGTAGATAAGAAAACAAATTTATTAGCAGGGCACCCTATATATATAGAAAGGCCTATAAATGGAGCTGTCTCTTGATTCCTATATAGATCAATATTGCATCTATCTTTAAATTTGAAAGCTTTCTGTGTGATGCGTTTTGTGTTTAGTATACTAAGTGTTACTTTATTTTTGCACTGCAGACAACATATACAAGTTTTTGAGGAGAAGATGGAGTCTTGCCCAGGTAATGATGGTTCTCTGCTAACAAAGCACGTTGACTCATCAGATGATAATGTGGATAAAGCATGCTTGAGTGACTCTAGAGCAATACCAGTCTCTGGTGAGGTCAACCTACAACCAATTGGAGATGGGGAATGGAGTGATATTCAGACAACAGAAGCAAGAATTGCTGATGTTAGAGAAATTGCCGCAGAAACTGAAGGAAGCAGTTTAGATATTACTGTTGTTAGCCAACCTGTCAACAGCCATCATGAGCAAGATGTGAGCTCTTCCAATCAACCATAAATTCGACATCATACAGATAAAAAATGCATGTTAGATGTAAGCATACAGTAAACAGCACCTAGTTTAGAAAAAATGCAAACTTTGTTTTTGCATTCTTTTATGTGCGAGTAATATTCAAATTATTTGACTGGCTGATCTGATGTTGGTGATGTGGTGTACATTTCTTGACGTTAGATGCTAAAGTCTTAACAGAACGTGTTCTGTTGTGTGAGCCATTTATCGATGATTTATACTTTTGTGTAGAGAGTCGGGAGTTGTAAATCTAGGGAACAAAAACCATTGATGATGAATGTTTTTTCTATTAACATTCACCTTCTCCTGCTCTGTTGTATTATAAAATGTCTTCCCCTCAAGTGTACGCGCTAGGATGGTCTCTGAACTTTTCTACAGCAGCAATGTCATTCCTTTTGAATGTTTTCTGGGTTAGTTCCTAACCGAAATGAAAATGCAGACGAGTTTGGTTCTTTCATACGAGTTTAGTTGATTCATAGAGTATCACTGCAGCTTTTCCCTCGAGTTCTTATCATGCTTCAGAAGGATGAATATTTTCATAGAAAGGGCTTTTTTTAATTCTATTTTGCAGTGATTAAGCTTTGATTCTAGTTTATAGAATCTTTTAGAGATGGTCCTTATTAGATTCTATATTTATCTTTGGACTACAGTGATTGAGCTTTTTTGTGATTGCTCATGCATTCTTATTTTACCTGATTGGAATATTTGGCTTGCTCTTGTATTCTATTGTTTTTATTTTATTTTATTATATAGATATAATTGCAATTCAATGGATACAGCTGAATTAAAACAATGCCTTGAAGATTGTTAGAGTTCATTTTCAAAGTTGACAATTGAAGTTAAAATCAACAAATTGGTGTCGCAAAAATACTTTTCCTAAGCTATACTTGGTCAGAATCAAAACCATTCTAAATATTATCCTCGCCAATGATCGAAAGGGCAAATTTCAATGTGTCAACAACATTTTGAATCAAGTTTATAAGCAATGACTCATTGTCCATCATCCAAAAAGGTAACAAGCTCAAACCCATAAACAAGAAGTTGCAGAGACTACATAACGCAAGTTTTTTTTTTTACTGCTGCTATATAAGCAACACTACAAAAAAAAGGGTAAGCTGTGGAACATTCAGCCACTCTTGTTCTATTTCACTGTAGAAAACTCTAAACTGGTGTGATATGATAAGAGTTTTCAAAATATAAATTTCATGACACACTATATGGCAGATTGAAGCTACCATTCACATCTGGGTTGGATAACACAGCCCTAAAAGAATGTACTTGTTTTATCAATATGATACCACTGAACTTCGCTGGATTGAAGATTGTAACCGCGAAACTGCTGTATCATCTTCCTCATCAAAAGCTACTAACTTTCCTTGGAAATTCTTCCTGCATAATCATGTACACAAGAACGTATAAAATTTTGAAACTATAGGACAGGTTTTTCATTTCAACATCACAAGAATCTATGCTGTGTTCAGAGTCTTCCACACACCTTGGTTACCATTTCAAGGGCATGGGAATACAAGCTCAAGTAACCATTCTTCAAGTCCCTCCATTGATTCAGAGTGGGTTTAGATATGACGTTTGGAAGGATATTAAACGACTAACTTGACCATTATTTTACCAAAATTTTTGTACCAATCGGTTTTTGAGTATGGAATTTGAACCTATGAACTTTTGGTCGAGACTTTAGACTTTATGCTAGATGATGGCGATTGGTTATATGTTCAGATAGTGACAAATTTTAAAAACACTTCCAACTAATTTTGGAATCTCACAAGTGGTTAATGACTGCTCTCACTCTTAACGACTATCTAATTTCCAAGCTGTACTATTCTCATACCTTATGAGTTCTATTCGGAGTATCATATCCTATTTGTTACCTGAAGCAATAAATGCACACAAAAATTTAGTTGCTCGAAACATTGTTTAGGATACAGACTTTACTTATCAGGCTTGTAGATAGACGAAGTGTTAGGAATTTCAACATTTTTTTATGGTATCAAGCATATAATGCTGTGCAGAGAGGAAAACAAAGATTATCTTCACCTATTTTTTGGGTTGTTTTATGTCCCTTATAGCTTCACCACTTTCTTTCAAAGAACTAATGATGTTTTATTCAGTGAGTTGAGATCAGTGACTATACCCGTTCACCACAGAAGATGGGGGTGAGAAAGTCCAGCTATTAACCTCTATTCTAGGGGAAAAAAAGCATGGAAGACGGCAAACAGAGTAGGCTTACCTTGTAACTATGCTTTCTTCTGATAAGGCCTTCTCCAGCCTCTCCTCAAATGGTGTCGCATGCCAACTCACTTTTTGATCCTGCAAAAAACAGGAAAGCAATTAGTTAACTGACCATTCAAGTTCACACAAAAAGGAAAATCTCAAAAACAGTCATAAAGTTACCTCCTTGTACTTATTGGTGGAATTTGGGATTCCGTTCCCATCCCATTCCTTGGGTGAGATTTGAATAGGTTCATCCTCGTTCCAGTGAGCGGCAACCATCCCTATGATTGGCCTGTCCCCTGCACTTTTTCCAACACGAATTGGCCTATGTGCAGCTCCGAATTTCTTGCCATCATCATCCTGAGTAGATACTGGTTTCAACCAAGTAGACAAGCTTGCTTCCACCATCAAATCCTTCTCACGTGTATTTGCTCTCACATTCCTTTCTGGCATAGGTGTCATCATTTCAAGCTCTTCAAAAGATTCTCCCATTTCTTTTGAAACTCCTTCCAGGTTAGAATCTTCTTCCTTCAGTGCCTTCAATTGAGCGGCACTCTCAACCGGGTTCATAACTGAATAAACGTACTGGGACCTGATTCTTGCTTTCCCATGATCCAAGTTTGCTGGAAAAACAGTTCCGGGAGTTTGCATATCGTCAGATAGCTGTAGAGGAGTTGGATAAGGCGATGACTTTGATACATTCCTATTGCCTGATAAATCGAATCCTTGTACTTTTTCTCTTCCGCTTCCAGATGAACTTCGGCTGGGGGATTCGTTTATATCACATTCAAAACGTACAAATTTACTCCGGCATGTAGTCATCACATTATCAGGACTATTAAGAGCAGCTTCACTTCCATTCTCACTGCCTTCAATGTGCTGAGCAGAGACTCTTTTATTCTGTTCGCCGGTAATACAACTGTAGTATCAACAAGCTCCACAATGTAAGACATGGTCCAAGTTTGGTTAGAAAGATATCCGAGTCTGATACTAGAAGTAAAAGACAGAAACTGAAAGTTCAACTAAATTCAGCACAGCTTTTCGGCATCTCTTGTGACAATAACAATATTTACAATAGACTAGTAAGAAAAAACCATACTCTTGACCGTAAACGACAATATATTCGGCCAACTTTCACATCCTCCTATCAAAATTGTACCGTATTATTCAGTTCTTGGAGGAATAGATGGCAGAACTTGCATGTATAATCTATTAACTTATTAAGTTATAAGATGGCCATGCTACAAAATCAATCATGAAACATATGTTGGTTTCACATGTATATTACAACCTGCTAGGTGAACGTTCAGCAGAACCTGACTCAAGGGAAGCATTTGAAAGCTTTCTGGATGTTTTCCGAATTTCAGCTGGGGTCTCCACTATAGCCCCACACGCCTTAAGAAATTTGGCCTGCAAATTAATGTTCATATCATTAGAGATTATAATGATGCCTATCAACATATATAATCCTAGCCAGGATAAGATTAAGAGTATGTTTGAGAGTTATTCTGAAATGAATAAAAACACTTTTGTCGATTTTAAAATAAAAATGTATTTAAAAGTGTAACATTAAATATTAAAATAACTTAAGTATTTTTAACTAAACAAAAGGAATCTCATCAATTTTAAAATCACTTCCATACTTGTACTAAAACTTTGAGTAATTAAGCAACAGTCTTAAGTAGTTGAAACATTATGTTTTGTTTGCAACTTGAAAGCAGAGAAGCTCATTCTAGCTCATGCTTTTCATTTCCCCAACTAGTTACATTCGAATTGTCAAGCTGAAATCATGATTACACCTGCCGCCATCAGAATCAGCACACGCTACACTTGGAGATGTAAACTATTAGGAAGGTTGCATACCTCATCCATCAACTCCTTGGTGTACCGTGGAGACCCAAAAGACTTGGAACCTGATTCCTTCTTTGGGGAATCTTCATTTTCTTTCATAAAACAAAAACATAAAACGAAATAAGAATCCGCAGATTTGAATACAAGGAACAAACATGGATGAGACAGACATCTACCTTCAGACAGGAAGAGAGATGATAACTGATTTCGAGCTACCACAGGTTCCTGAAGCATGAAATAGAAAGCGAGAAGTCATAAAAAAGCCATTTATGCCTTTCCCTGATTCCCTCACATACAAAGTGGACTAAAAAGAGACATAAAAAGAAAGAGTAGAATCTCGCACTTCGAACATCTGATTTAACTAAAATCAAAGCCAAATCAGCTACCTAATTAAAGTAAACAAGCAGAGGTAAACTACATAATCCCCAATAACATCAGCAGAATGGAAGAGAAATAACCCCATTATACAAAAAGCCGATAAAAACAAAAGTTGAAAAAGCAGAATCAGAACAGAATCTTCCCGAGAAACAGGAGAACAAATTTCCCATTTGATTTCATTTCTCCAAATTCCTTTTTGAACAAAACGAAGGGATCATGAAACATTATAAAAAAAAAAAAAAAAACATGGAAAAACGAGGATCGAATACGCACCCTGTACTTAGAACAAGGTGGGTCAGAAAGAAGTTGCGATCGAGGTCGATGGCGATCATCTCTGACTTTGAAGCAATCAAAGAAACAGCCCATCGCTCTTGAAACCGATCGATCAAGAAACCCTACCAAAGACCAGCAAAAAAACCCCAATTCACGCCTCAAGTGCGAGCACATATCATTGACGATCGCCACAGAACCCAAAACGCCCAAGGCCCCAATAGAAAACAAAAATCGATTATTTTCTTTTTGGGTATTACTTTTCTTTCAAAATTTCTTGTGGGGTTCTAATAATTTTGCTCTTTTTCGAGTTGGGATTTATGCAATCAATCAGTGAAGAGGAGAGAGTTGTTGGGTCGTTTTTTGAAATTTGAATTCACAATACGAGGGAAAGGTATAGGCTTCATTTCCCTTTCTTCCTAATTTAATACTCGCATTCCTTCCTACTCGCCTTCTTATGCCTGACACGTGGAGATTTGTATCTTAATTTGGTAATTAGATAAATTATTTGTAACCTCCTATTAATATTTCCTTAATTATGTCTCAAAACAAAATATATTTCTTTTATTATGTTTATACCCTTTTTTTATTATTGGATTTAATGAGAGATTAATTACAATCCAACTTATCCTAAAAAATATATGAAAATTCTAAACCAATTTTCTTGCCTTTTCTTTTCTTATAAAAGAAATTAGGTTTAGAAAATTATTAAAAAATGATAGAGCTATTTAAAAATATAACAAATTTTGGATTCTATCAATCACATCAACATTAATAAATTTCTATTTTTGATCTATCAATATCCCTAATAGACATGGATAGTATTAGTGTTTATCGGAGATCTATATGAAATTTTTCTATATTTTATAATATTTTGGTTCACGTAAATATCTTATCAAATTAACACTAATTTCTTAACATAAAAAAGTTAGAGAGCTTGACTTATTTTGATATTAGTTTGTTGAATAAAATATTTGTATGCATAAAAAAACATGCTTTTAATTGTTAGACTTTTATAAATAACAATAATTATTTTTGTAACAATTTTGTAAAAGTACTTCCAAATTTGTAACAACTTTATTCTTGAATTTTAGTATTCAATTTGATAATGATTTTGAATATTTGTTTTTGAAAATTCGGCTGGTTGTTTTTTTGTCGTGATTATCATATTTTATAATTTTAAACAAGTATTTATAGATTTAATTTTTAAAAATAAAAACGATGATTGAACAAGGCTTTTAACAATTCTATCAAAATTAAGTGTGACTTCTATTTTCTAACTATTTAAATTTAATTTTTTATTTGTAAACACATTTAGTCACTGAGCAAGAAATTATGACCAATTAAATTATGACACATCATCACAGTAAATATGGTCCAATAAACAAATGGGCTCAAGCCCAAGTCCAAGCTCAAGCCCAAGTCCAAGCCCACCAAGCAATGAGCCCAAGCTCAACTAAAGCCCATAAAATTTCTCTATAAATAGAGACCATTGCCATTCATTTTTGGGGTCTTTTGTTGAAGGAAGAATTGAAGCTCTGAAGCTCTGAAGAATTGAAGATTCAAACTTCTACAAACTTTCAAGACATGCAACTTCTGAAAGATTGAAGACTCGGAAGATTAAACTTTCCTTGGATTCCAGAAGATTGAAGTTCAAATCAACTTGCAACTACAACATCTTAATGACCGAAGATCAAGAAGTTCTAAGTTTTAACTTGTATTCGAGAGAAAGCATCAAATGCGTAAATACTAGAGATTGTATTCACAATATTCATCAATATATCAAAGTTCAATTCCACGAAATACATTTCTTCGAAATCTCGTGTGAACAGTTTGGCACGCCCGGTGAGACACTCTCTACCTTTCATCTCTTTCTCTTTTGAAGAACATCTAAATGTAATACTTCCAAAGCTCCAAGTGACATTGGCAAGCAGCCAAATACTCGCAGTCGCTCAAGGGAGACACAATCATCTGAGGAAATAACATCCTTTGAGGTCGCAAAGAACATTTGGGAGCAACTGTCCAAGCCACCAAAAGGTGAAATTATAATCAAAGAAAATCCTGTGATCGACGAACAAATTTCTTCCTGTGAACGCTCGAATGAGGAGATGCCTCATCCAAATATCATGTCGGTTATGGTGACTGGCGTGGATACAAGTGAAGACAGAATGGCTGAGCTTGAAAAGAAGATCAACATGCTCATGAAGGCCGTTGAAGAAAAGGATAATGAGATTGCATCTCTCAAGAATCACATCGAACTTCGTGATGCTGCTGAATCAAGCCATACACATACTATAAAAATTACTGACAAAGGGAAGGTAGTTATGCAAGAAAGTCAACCACAAAATTCGATCTCAATTGCATCGTTGTCTGTTCAGCAGTTGCTTCAGCAGTTGCAAGAGATGATTGCAAACTCCATCAAAACTCAATATGGTGGACCTGCTCAAACTCTCTCTCTGTATTCCAAACCATATACGAAGAGGATCAACAATCTCAGAATGCCGAATGGATACCAACCACCCAAGTTCCAACAGTTTGATGGAAAGGGTAACCCAAGACAACATGTTGCTTACTTCATTGAAACATGTGAAACTACTGGTACGAGAGGAGATTTGTTGGTAAAACAGTTCTTTCGAACTCTGAAAGGAAACGCCTTCGACTGGTACATCGACCTGGAACATGAATCCATTGACAGTTAGGAGCAGCTTGAGGGAGACTTTCTCAATCGCTTCTATAGCACCCGACGCATAGTCAGCATGATGAAGTTGACAAATACCAAACAACGGAAGGTGGAGTCAGTCATCGACTACATAAACCGATGGAGAGCTCTAAGCTTGGATTGCAAAGACAGGCTCACAGAAATGTCTGCAGTTGAGATGTGCACCCAAGGCATGCATTGGAAACTTCTCTATATTTTGCAGGGGATAAAACCACACACGTTTGAAGAGTTGGCGACTCGTGCCCATGATATGGAACTAAGTATCACTCGTAGAGGAGCAAAAGATTTCTTGGTTCCAAAAATTAGGAGTGACAAGAATGAAATTGATGACACTAAAATGATTGCAAATAGTGTCATAAATGAGTCTATGGTTGTTCATGCAACCCCTTTGAAATCTTTCTCTAAAAGAAAAGAAACAAAAATTGAAGGAAAGCATGATAGCGAGGAAAAGCGACGCCCAACTCTTAAAGAAAGACAAAAAAAAGTTTATCTATTTTCTGACTCTGATGTTGCAGACATGTTAGAGCAGCTGTTAGAGAAGCAACTTATTCAACTGCCAGAATGCAAACGACCGGAACAAACAGGAAAAGTAGATGATCCTAAATACTATAAGTACCATAGGGTCATTAGTCACCCTGTTGGAAAGTGTTTCGTGTTGAAGGAGTTGATTCTAAAGTTAGCTCGTGAAAAGAAGATCGAGCTGGATATTGATGAATTAGCTTAGATGAATCATGTTGCGGTCGAGATGACTTCAAGTGTTCCACCATCAATGCAACTTTATGATAAAAGGAAAAACTTAATTCAGTTTGGGACTTTTGAACCTATAGTTGTTCAATTACAACAAAGGACCATGACGACAGACTCCCAAAACAAAGAAGAGTCTGTTGGAGATGATGACAAAGGATGGATAGTTGTGACTCGTCGTAAAGGAAGACAACCAAATTGCATTAAAAAAGAGTCGTCATTCCGTCAAAAGCATGCAAAAGGAAGCATCTTCCATAAAAAGAAGGAAAAAAGAAACAAGAAGATGTGGAAACCTAAGCTTGTCAAAGGAAAAGACGAGGACTTCTTCCGGCCTTGATGATTGATAACTTTAAGAGAATTCCTCCCAAGAAGCTTCCTTGATGTTCATCCCAAGGAAGTATTAGAAGTCACTGCATGTCATGCTGTCAATATAACAGAAGTCGACAACAATTATGCATATGCTGAAGAAGTTGACAATTCAAATGAAATTAAGCAAAGGACTTCTGTCTTTGATCGTATCAAGCCTTCAACTACTCGATCTTCAATCTTTCAAAGATTGAGTATGGCCACGAAAGAAGAAAAAAATCAATGTCCAACGTCTACTTCCACTCGAACTTCAGCTTTCAAAAGGCTAAGTATCTCCACATAGAAGAAAGATCAACCTTCAATATCTGTTTTTGATCGACTAAAGATGACAAGAGATCAATATGAAAAAGAGATGAAAACTTTGAAGGTCAAATCACTTCATGAAGAAAACAATGACGAGAAGATTCACAGTCGTGTCTCATCACGCATGAAAAGGAAGTTGTTTGTTGACATAAACACAGAAGGTCCCTTGATTGTGAAGCCAAGACTTATTATATTCACCAATTCTACAAATGAAGAAAGTGAACAAAGTTCTTATAAAAAAATAAGTTGTTAAATGTGTAAAGCTCCTTATCGTAAGAGCCTAAATTGCATGATTCTCCTAGTCCACAAGAGCTTAAAAGGTGAATGACAAAAAAAAAAAAAAAAAAAAAAAAAAAAAAAACTCAATTGATCTACGTTATTACTTGATTCCTATATTATATAAAGGGTACGTAGGTAGCTTAAAGTTTAAGTTCAATCGCACGAAAAAAAAAAGGTATTATGTTTCATCGTGATGATGTAATCTCAATAGAAAATGAAATTCCCGATCATTTACAGCAGAAAAAGAAAGGGGGCAAAGTCAAAGTAGCGAGCTATATCTTTTCTCCAAAGTGTTGTGGCTGAGAGGATCTTCTTCTCTCATGTGTTGCAGCCGAGAGGATTCGTCTCCATCTTCTTCCACGTGCCACAGCTGAGAGGATTCATCTTCATCTTCTTCGATGTGTTGCTGCTGAGAGGACTCATCTTCATCTTCTTTCGCATGTTGCAGTCGAGACGTGTTGCAATCGAGATGATTCATTTTCATCTCCTCCCATGTGTTGTAGCCGAGAGGATTCATCTTCATCTTCTTCGATGTGTTGCAGCATCCGTCATCATCTGCATCTTCGACGTGTTGCAGCAGCTGTCATCATCTTCATCTTCTCACAGGTGTTGCAGCCAAGAGAATTCATCTTCATTCTCACATATGTTGTAGCCGAGAGGATTCATCTTCATCTTCTTCGATGTGTTGCAGCTGAGAGGATTCGACGTGTTGCAGCAGCCGTCATCATCTGCATCTTCTACGTGTTGCAGCAGTCATCCTCATCTGCACCTTCTCCATGTGTTGGAGTCGAGAAGATCATCATCTCCATCTCCATGTGTTGCAGTCGAGCGGATCTCCATCTCCATCTTCGATGTGCCGCAGTCGAGTCGATCAGATCTCCATCTCCATCTCCGTCTTTGATGTGCCGTAGGATCTCCATCTCCATTTTCGTCTTCAATCAAGCTTGGTGTGCTCCATCTTTAAAAGATGAAAGTGAAAAAAAATAGAAAAGAAAAAAACAGGAAAGAAAATAAAACAAGGAAAGAGAAAAAAAAAGAAATGAAAAAAAACTAAAAAGAAAGAAGAAAAAGAAAAGAAAAAAGAAAAGAAAAAAAGAGAAAAAAGAGAAAAAATATTTGAAAAAAAAAGAATAAAACAAAAAGAAAAATAGAAAAGAAAAACAAAATAAGAAAGAAAGAAAAACCGAAAAAAAAAAACTTTGGAGAAGGCAAATACATAAGGAAGGGTGATAAGCAACTAAGGGAAATGATTTTTGCTCTAACTTTTTTCTTTATTTATAGAGAAAGAAAGATGTCAAATCTCCAACTTTTCCACCAACTCCTCAACAAATGTGTTAAGATTGAGTTAGTAGTTGGGATTGGTTCCTAATCTTTTTCTTTATTAAAAAAACAAGCAAATAAGTTAACTCTTTAAAATTTTGTTTTCCTAAATAAATCTAGGATTGAAAAAAATTGGAAAAAAAAATCCAAATCATTTTTGTTTTTCTTCTATCGCAAAGAAAAATAAATCAAATTATGGGATTAAAAAAAATCAAAACTTTGACTTAAATTCACATTTTGATAAGTTGGCAATATTCCAATTTTATCATTTTTTAAGTCTCAATTATCCCATTAAATTCATGGGTTAAAAAAAATTGTCTTGGCCATATTGCAAAAGATTTTTATTAAAATCAAAATTCACTTTAAAATTGACATTGAGTTATATTCCAAACTTTATATAACATTTTAACTACACTTATGTCCAAATGCATAGTGTGATTAATTTGACATATTAACTGAAGTCAAAATCAAGAACAAATCACTTGTATTTTTGGTTTCAGCTTATCGTTTTCGAGACTCGCCCACCCATACACGTGCACTAATCTCGAAAATGGGCATTTGTTGAGCAAGAAATTTTGACAAATTAAATTATGTCACATCATCATAGTAAATATGGTCCAATAAACAAATGGGCTCAAGCCCAAGTCCAAGAAGCAGATGGGTCCAAGTCCAAGCCCAACTCGTAAATGAGTTCAAGTCTAAGCTTAACAAACAAATGGACCCAAGTCCAAGCCCACCAGCAAATGAGCCCAAGCTCAACTAAAGTCCATAAAATTTCTCTATAAATAGAGACCATTGCCATTCATTTTTGGGGTCTTTTGTTGAAGGAAGAATTGAAGCTCTGAAGCTCTTAAGAATTGAAGATTCAAACTCCTACAAGCTCTCAAGACGTGCAAGTTCGTATCAACCTCGAGATCAACAACTTCTGAAAGATTGAAGACTCGGAAGATTAAACTTTTCTTGGATTCCAGAAAATCGAAGTTCAAATCGACTTGCAACTACAACATCCTAAAGACCGAAGATCAAGAAGTTCTAAGTTTTAACTTGTATTCGAGAGAAAGCATCAAATGAGTAAATACTAGAGATTGTATTCACAATATTCATCAATATATCAAAGTTCAATTCCACGATATACATTTATTCGAAATCACACCGTCACTATTCCATTTATAGATCTAAATTTGTAACAAATTCCATTGAATTATACTAACCATACTTTTTTTAAATTATGAGATTAAAATGTTACAAAAAAAAATGTTTGTAACCTAAAATTGTTGAACTATATTGTTACTCTGTTTAACTTTTGAATGTGTATAAATATATAGAAAACAGAATAAAATTTGATATAATAAGTGTATATACGTGTATATATATAAATAAAAATTAAGACACTGTAGTTCTTGAATTTTTTTAATTTTAGACTAAAAATTCAAAATATAGTTGTCGGGCCAAAATCGTGATAAGAAAAGATTATAAAAAAAAGTATAAAATTTAAAAACTAAAAACTAAAAAGTTATCAAAGATGTTGATGTAAGCTTAACTCAATAAAATGATTTATTGAGATGATTTTTTTTTCCTGAAGTACAACAATTCATCCCACACATCTCCATAATTGATATAGTAAAAAAATATTATTGAACAATAACTTATACAAACGTAAGTTTAGTGTATATGTGCATAGTGAAATAGATAAAGTGCATTAATGAAGAGAAGTTAGATAAATTTCATCGACAAGTTAATATTTTTTATTACTAATTTTTTTGAAATATATGTGAGTTTGACATCAATAGACATTATAAACTTATATCAAAAGGGCGAATTCTTATTTGTTAATTTAAATTTCTTAATAATTTTTATGTTTATATTATTTTATAAATATCTATGAGTTTACACATATATTTTTAATGTTTTCATCATAAGTTTTCTTTTGGGTTCTCTACCACCGCCAAAGAATCATTTCACCATTTTCTTCATCAAAATTCTTCAAGAATCGAAGGGAGAAAACTAAGAGAAGAAGATTGAGGAGTTCTTGAAGTTTTATGCACGGGGAGTTCAAATATTTTAAGGGAAATCATCATCCATAGCAGGTTTTTGGATCATGTCATTAAGCAAACTACTAGTTTTTCGTTGATTTCGAGCTTCACAAGAGGAATTAGATGTCGAGATTTATCAGATTAAAAAGATATTTCAATTTTTTACAAAGTTTATGAAGGATGCTTGAGCTGAAACTAATGGGAAAGTGAAGATAGAACACTGGATTTAGACGCGAATCTAGAAAGGTTATGGTGTTTTCAATAGTTTGAAGTGTAGAAGTAGAATTAGAAGCTCTCTTTGGTATGTTCGAAAAGCTTATTCAATTGTCTACAACTTTCATGAAGATCATATTTGAGCTAAACCTGTTATTTATGTTTAATTATAAGTTTATGTACAAACACAATTTCTACCAATAGTTTTCAAGCATGAGTTTCAAGTTTAGATTTATTGACAAGATTTATATACTAGTACTGATTTAAACTAAGCATGATTTGTATTTAGCAAGAATATTTAACTCAACTTTACTATTTTCCACGAACAAGCTAGATATGTTTATGTTTTAAGTTGAAAAGGTATAAGCAGACATGTTTGAAATGTTAATTTACATGTTATTTATGAGCTTTTCATTTACTACATGATTGAGATATTGAGCTTGAGGCTAGAGAATACTGTGTGCACACATGTTATATTTCATTGTTGATGTTGAGTGTACTCTGTGACAACGATGCTGCAGTGAGTGTTGGACGGGCCCCACTACGACAAAGACAATAGGAGTGTTGGGTGAGCCCCAACCCATTACATTGTAGAGTTATTAAACATTGGTTGTAATGAGCGTGTCCTACATAACTTAGTGATGTCATGTTAGTTATACAGTTCTATAAACATGAAATGTCGTGCTAGAGATTTATAAACATGCTTGCTGAGTATTTGAAAAGTTATTTACATTTAAAAACATGAGGTTGCTTTGCTTAACATATTTATCTGGACTTTATAGCTCACCATTTAAAAATATATTTTCACTTTCCAGGTAGGAATCAAGTTCTCGATGCCTGACACACTGTCAGAGTCTACTAGAAGCTTTAAGTTCTATATTTTAGTACGTGGGTGGAGTTGTACATCGAATCTATATATGTTTGTTATATGTTGTTGTTAAGTTGGTTTAGTTTATGGTATGTGTAAGCACTAGATGTTGTGATTACTCGAGCCCTAGTTGAATGTGTCTTGGTTGCAAATGTTTTTATCAGGGTTACAATTCTGAATGAGTTTAGACTGGGCTACACTACGTGTTTACATGAGTTTAGATTAATTTTTGTTGTGTTAAGTTTATGTGTTACGTGTCTATTACATAAGAATAGTATATTTACCAAGTTTGATGGAGTTTAGTCATGCACATCGAAAATCGGATATGAGATTTTACCCTAATTACAATAATTAGTTAAAGAACCCCCGAATTAAAGCAAATTAAAGTTAAACGAATCTTTACCTTCACGGCTCTGTATACTTGAAGGTCTTCACATGAACTCGACCAGACCTCCACTACAATTGACCTACTATCCTCAACTCAAAACCGGATTATGGTACCCGATGGATGAATGAAAATGGGAGAGAGAAAGAGATGGAAATAAAAAGAGGAATGACAAAATAAAAATGGCAAATTATAAGCTTAAGTTTGAAAATAGCAAAATAAAAATAAAATTATTATACAGATGACAAAATAAAAAAAAATATAGAATGCAAATTAAAAATAACCATACCCAATCTAAAACACCAACATAATAACCACACAAAAATTTAAAAAGCCCCTCAAATACCAAGGCAACAAATTAATTACCTATAAAAAATCAAATCAATTTAATTAAAATTTCCAATCTTCTCTCAACCTCTACAAGTGAGAAACCCTTGGTATTCTCCTTCACCCTTGTTTTCAAACTTGAACCAAAAGAAAAAAACCTCCATTGTTGGTCCTCTCAAAGCAGCTGCTCGTTGGTTTTCTTCGTCCCTTCAAGCAAAGGTCATTCATAGTGTTCATCTTTTGTTTAGTCGTCGGCCGTAAGTTCAGTTCATCCTTTATTTCTTCCTTTGTTCAGGTCCGCCTTATGGAAAAGAAATAAACAATAAAACAAATTAAATCTTTAATTTGCTTAAACAAATTTTTTAGGTACATGAAAAAAAATTAAATGTATTTATATTTTGGAAAACAAAATCTATATACTTCCTTTTTGTAATGCTTTCTTTATATTTTCCAAAAAAATATTTTCAGGTAGGTTAATGAAATACTTTGGATTAAATCAAATATAAATAACTTTTTTGTTAATAAATAAATATATTTAGAGATTATCAAAACAAATTAACTAATAAAATATTTTCTTATATCAAACTTAATGTTTGTTATGTTAAATCAAATCAAAATTAATAGATAGCAACTTCAAATTTTAAAATTCACACATTTCTCTTCCATTTGTTATAAAGAGACTTTTCTTAATTTTTTTGGAAATTAATTAATGTTCACGTTTCTGACAATCTCATATACACTGTATAGGAATAAAATGCAAAGTATGCAGAAAGTTATATCTCGAACTATATGCAGGTCAAAACTTGTATATTAAAAATATTAAGCATGTGTTGTGCATATGATTTGCCATAAAACTAGTTAGCTACAATTTTTGTCAAAAATCAAGGAGCCTTCCCCAAATTTTCATTTCTTCCAATTCCCCTTAAATGAATTTGGCAGCCCATTTTTATAGAAAAATGGCATGCAACATTTGCATGTTGAAGACTATAAGGCCCAACACCTCAAAGACCACTTTCTCTAGTGGATTTTATGTCTTCATCAAATGACAATACCTAGCCCACGAGATTTAGTGAGATTATCCAATAAAATGTTGGATTTTTCCACTAACTTTAGTTAAAGGACAAAATGGTCATATTTGGTTAAAGTCAAAATTTAACTTTTCAAACAAAAAAGTCAACATTTTGAATTTTTACAATTTTTTCTGTCTTGACTAATTTCAACCTTCCAAGCATGAATCCATGTTCATTTTTTGAAATTCAAAACACATTTGAATGTATTGCTAGTTAAAGTTTGACTTGTAAAAGTCAAAAGTCAATTCTTTGACTTTTTACAACTTTGACAATTTCTATCAATTTCGAGCTTATGAATATGAATTTGCATTCATATTTCTTTTACTATTTCTAATATAATAACCAACAGCTATATATATCACATATACTTGTCGGTTTCTCTCTCACCTAATTCGAAAAAATTTGAATCATTCCATCATATTGTTCTATGTTTATTCCATATGAGCTAGTAGGAAAACCTAATGAACCTATAGATCACAAACTCGAACGATCTGAGCGATTAACTATTAAACCCTTTTAGATTGAGCTAATCAACATTTGTTAATTAACAGGTCATTCCACTAAAGTCTTGTGGTTTCACTCCCCTCACTATAGATATATTTGTGTTTATCTAATATAAACATAATTAGTAAGTTAATCGCCTTCACATATTTTTTGTAATCTCAACTACGTCAAAATATCGTTTTACCTCAGAGATTACATCTTGCTCCTTAATTCTCAATGAGAGGGTAGGGCCCCTTGTTCAAAACTTTAGTTCAGTTCTTAAGGGAAAACTTATCTACTAACTGAAGAAACTGAATTCCAACAACATTAGTTATTCAACTTTTCCTAATTTTTATGTCATTGTAAACACCTATAAATATAAAGGTGTATTAAAAAATCAACTAGTTTTTAGACATACTTTTTCATCTACAAAAAAGCACACAAAGAGCAAAAAGAAAAAAGAAAAAAAACAACTAATGTACTCATCTTCAATATAAAGAAAAGATCCTTCTCCATGGACGTAGGCTTTACTTTTGACCGAACCACATAAAAACCTTGTAGCATCCTTCTTCTTCTCCTTCATCTTCATCCGTGGTATGTGTAATCTACTCATTGAAAACCATAAATTCACAGTGAAGAAAGCTTAGGGTTTGTAAAGGCAGTGAACAAAGAAGAAACAGAGAGAAAAAGATGTAATTTCATTTTCTCTTCTTTCCTTTCTTTTGTTTCGTAACTTGCAGGAACAAAAGAGGGGAGCCCTTACCTTGAGCCACGTGTACGACTGTCATCCCAAAAAGATGTGGCTGTTTCTCCTCCAATTCTTGTGTTGCAAGTCCTCCACCTGCCTTGGGCCTAAATTCAAAATAAAAGAAGCCCAACACTAATCCTAAAGCGAGTAGTAGTGAATTTCGTCTTGAATTCTATGTCTCAATAGAAGTGTAAACGAATTGGGTTGGGGGACATTTCCAATCCAACCTATATTTTCGGGTTGGTTGGGTTGGCAACCCGAATAACCCAAATAGTATTTCCAACCATCTTAAAATATGAATTATGTTGTCAGGTTGTACTGTTTCATAAGTCTTTAAAGGACTGAGAGAATGTCGACGACAACACAATGAGGCAACACAATAGAACGCAACGAAACGCCAATGGCAACGCAATGGAGACTGAGAAGGAGTGACGATCGAAAACAGTGAAATGAGAAGTTGATGATGACGAAGACTGAGAAGGAGAGCTGTGAGATGAGAAGTCGAGATGAGAGGGAGAGGGTAACGGCAACGAGGACGTGAGTGAGAAGCTAAAACAATAAGATGTTGCGTGAAGTTGTGTTGAATGAAGTGAGGTCTGACCTAAATTTACAATTTACTAAAATTATAATAATAAAATAAAATAAAATATATAAATATATGAACATAAATCTAAATATATATATATATATAATTAAATCGGGTTAGGTTTGAGTTGGGTTGAATTGAATGTTTCAACCCCCAATCCAACCCTTATAATATGGGTTGGGTAGTTTGGGTTGTTGGGTTATTCTTAACACCCCTATATCCCAAGCTATTTACCCGGTCTTACCCTTGAAACAAGAGATTTATTGGGCGAGCACTGATGAGTTGAACTCACCTATGTAGATCTAAGAATAATCTCATGTGAACAGAAGTTCATAATTAGCTCAGGATTAAGATTAAGTTATCTAGGTAAACAATAATCGAAATAGTTTGTTTTATATAGTAACAATGTTATAACATAAAAGTGACTATTTTATAGTTTAGTCTTATGTAAACTCTTTACATAGGATGCCCTTATCTCTACATGAACGATTCAGAATGACATCGTTTGTATTAACTACAAAACGGGTCAGATCTAGTGTCCCTAAAATAAGGCGTCCAACCTTATTCATATACTATAGACCGTTTTGGCTATATACTCGAACTTGATCCATGTTTATGTTTCTACATAAAGTTTTAGTTTACTCTACCTTAGTCTATAGACCCTATGATTTTAAATTACGAACTAAGAGTTTTATGACATAAATTCCAATATAAGGTTAAGGTTTAAGTAGGGTCAACAGATATAGTTAGAGGAGGACGATGTCTATTGACTTCACGCTATCTTTTAGGCTAAGAGCAGGTGATCTAGGAGGAGGTATGATACATACACAATAGTAATGGATACTAATAGATTTATGATCGATGTCGTAATCAACTATGTTATCTAGAGATATTTCAATGATCATAATTTAGTCTAGTAAAGGTTAGCGTAATGAGTAGAAAACATCACTATAGTTTTTAAAAGGAAACATCAATTAAGTAAAACAAAAATCCTAAATACAAGGTTCCTCACAGATACTACTCAAGGAGAATCGAAAAGGCAAATCAATCGTCACCCAACGCTTTCAAGGAGAAAAGAAGAAAGATTTACAAAACACTCAAAAGAATCCCAATAAATAACAACGTAGGCAAGACGGTGAAGTGTACTCTTATAGCTGAGTTAAAATATCTAAAACTAGACATAACTGAATCATATATGTCCTCAACTGAGTGGATATAGACTAACGATTTGAACAAGACATTGGGTAATTAAACATTAATTGTATAGGTATTATAGCATAATAACTGATAGCTCATGCAATGTTTTAGAAAGACATCTAAATTTGGCCGAAACCTAACATTTTGTTGCATTGTGCACATGGCTCATTGCAAACACTCTCTGTTTATAAAAAGATGAATGCACCTTCTCTTTTTTTGCTTTTCATTTTTCCTATTAAACGAAGTTATATTATATGACATATATATATATCAGTTTATTTTTCATAATATTAATGCTACTCAAACCATAACTTTTTAAGTATAGAGTCCTCTTTTGAGTACTAACTCCACTAATCTTAAATATGGTTAAACCATATCAATTTTAAATTTATATTGATATATTGATTTTCTTGAAATGACATGTTAATTTACTTGTTTATCTTTCCTTATATATAAAAATTAAAACGTCCAATTTTAATTTTTAAAGTTTTCAAATCTTTAAAAAAAAAAATATAGTTGAGTCTACAATTTTCTAATCTAACAAGAATTTTAATTATTTGAAGACTCGACTTTCTTAAATAAAGATAAAAAGACACTTAAGAGTTTGATAGACTTTTGTATGAGCTTAATTAAACTCACCAGACTTCACATGTTCAATTATTTATTTATTATTTTGGTTTGACCCTCTAATGACTTGAATTATTTAAGTTTCACTCGACATCCTATCCTTATTATTTAGTGAGTTTTAACTAACTTAACTTCTGGTTCAACTCCCACCTGACATAATTTGATTGAACTAGATTAGGTCACTAGATCCTTGATGGCAAGTGGTATTATATATTTGATTGGAAACACTAGGAAGGCGTTTAGGACAAGAATTATTTAAGACTCTAACAAGTTAATAACTACCTTTTTGTTGAATAAAAAAATATAGATAACTTAACTCATTTTCTTTTTCAAAGTACTCCTATTTTTTAAAAAAAACAAAAAACTAAATAGTCATCCAACAAAATAACATTTTTTTTTTCCGAAGTTTGACTTGAATTTCAACCACACTTCTAAAATATAAACAATAAAATATGTAGAAATTAATAAATAAAACTAGTGTTTACATGGTTATTTTAAAAATCAAATACAATAATGAAATTCAAAATATAGATTATAAATATATTTTCCGTCTGTAGTCTAATTAATTTGCGGATTTATCAATAGTTACCAAAATCATTGATATAGTCAAACATTTTGATCATAATAAAATTCAACACCTATATTTTTATAAATCATTAAATGGTTGAATCATAAAGTTCACAATCTAGTACTATATATAAGTGAGTAGATTTTCATAATATACATTGACAAATAATAATGAGAAAAAAATACCAATATGCATCATTATATATATATTTATTTATTTCTTTTGTAATTCCCATCAAAATTTTAAACTAAAAATAAATAAATAAAAAAGTACTTTTTTTCATTTAGACAAATTCAGTTTATGAAAAAAAAAATAGAGATGGAAATAAAGACGAAATAAATAGACATAGAAAAGTACTTTTTGAATAAGCTTTTAAGTTTGTAAAACAAAATAAAATCCTTATCAAATGTGACTTGAAATATACATAATTGTTTTGTTGTAACAAATAAAAACAAAATCACACAATAAAGTAATTAGAAGTGAATGTGGGTCCCATTCATAAGTTTTCTATATCACTCAATCCCATGTGCCTCTCACATGCATGCATGGTTGAAATTTAATTTACCAATTTTTCATACGTCAATCTAATAAAAAATAGATAATGTAATATACTGTTATACAGTTTCTGTGCTTAATTAATATGAAATAAAGAAGAAAAAGGAAACAAATTTATTTGAAAGGTTGGTTTTTATAGAAAAACAAAAGTCAAATTCTCCATAATAGGTGAAAAGGAAATATACCAAATAGTAAAATGATAAAATAATGAGTGAATTGATGAAAAAAAAGACAACTTTATGTTAGTTCATGAACTTGGGATCCAAATCATAATGAAATTGAAATTCCTTTTTGCACTTAAAATTTGCTTTAAAACTAATAATCATGGTTTAAACAACAAATGAAAAAGAATAAATAAATTAGTTTAACTCGAAAATAATTGACATGATTTTATTTATTCGAAGTTCGTTTAATCCCACGTCAGATTACTATAAAAAAAAATTCCCGTAAAAAAGAGATGTTTTAGACTACTAACTTGAAAGAAATATATTTGGAGCTCCAATTATAATACATATTTATTACCATACTTCATTTTAGTGCACTTGTATATCATAGTAATAAATTTGACTTGTTTTTTAAATGGTTAATAAAAAAGTAGGTAAGAAATAGAGAGATTTGAAGGTGGTAAATGCTGATGTAGATTAATATTTTTTAAAAAAATAAATGATTACTGAATAATATCTCAATTATTACTTATTGATTGTTAATTTGATTGGAGTTATCAAAACTTCCATTTTAGAATCTTCCTTCACTGCTAATCTACCTCAATAAGAGAGGCCACATTCACTCTATTATTAGGACCACAATCTTTGTGTCCCCCAAGTAAAACTTTAATTTTTAGTTATAGGACAAAGAGAAACAAAAAGAGATGGGGTCTTAACTCTGTCCACAAATCCTCCCATGTGTGTGATCTTTAGGATGAGAGAGAGCATATTCCCACAGTCTGGCTTTCGAAGGAGAGTGCTTCTTGAAATCCCATCATAAAGAAGTTGAAAAGTATTTTAATTTTTTATTCTCCAATCCAAAATGGTCAAAAAATTGCTAGTCACCCATTTACCCTCTCTTTCTGAATCCCCCAAATAAATTAAAGAAAAAGAGAAGAGAAGAAGCAAGACCCAATAAAATATTGGAGGGGTTCTGTGGGTAGTTGTGTGAAGAAGATGTCTGGTGTCAATGCCAACTCCCTGCTAATCCCCAAGCCAAGAATCAGAATCAGCAGCAGCCCATTTGGGTCTAAGAGATTGAGTTTCTTTTCTGATGGGGTTTTGGCTTCCTCTGCTGCTGTGGCTAATCCTTCAAGATCATCTGAAGAAAGGGTGTATGAAGTTGTCTTGAAGCAAGCGGCTCTTGTGAGAGAACCCAAAAGGGATATACAAAGGGCTTTGGATTGGGAAAAAACCATCCAAAATGAGGGTATCACTGATGGGAATCTCTTGTCTGAGGCTTATGCTCGCTGTGGTGAGGTCTGTTCTGAATATGCCAAAACATTTTACTTGGGTATACTTTCTTTTTTCCTACTTTTTCATTTCTGGGTTGAATGTAACCCTGTTTTTAGAGTTCCATTACAATTTTTACCGCTGCCTTTCTTTAAGATATAGATAGTTTGGTTGACAAGAAAATGGAATTGGGATGTTTTCTTTTCTTGTGATACCTTTCCCAATGGCTGGAGTTGGGTTCAAACCATTTGGCTTTTTCTCCTTTTTCCCCTTGTTGTAGTCAAGTTAAAAGAGACATGCACATTTTTCTAACTCTTTAGTCTGCAAAAGATGGGAAGAATATTGGTTCATTTTGATCTTAGTATCTCAACTTATAAATAATTGTTTGATTCAATCTCTTTCTTGCTTTTCTTAGGGACACAACTTATGACACCAGAGCGAAGAAGAGCTGTGTGGGCGATTTACGGTATCAATCATCCTCTTCCTTCACCATGCTATCTTTTTATCTGCTCTTTATTCATTTTGGTACACCAAGTTGTTTGTTGGACATGACAATGGACAGACCCAAGTTGTAGATATGCTTTATCTTTCCTAGTACTTTCTATTGATGATCCTGGTTTGTGTGTGCCAGTGTTTTTTTATTTTTTATTGAAAGACATGTAGAGTCGCAAGTTATCCTTTTAACATTTTGGCTGGGCCTTGTACTCCAAGATTTGTATCTAGGTCCTTTGACAAGTGTTCATTAACTTGCTAATTTTTACTGGTATATCCTCTAATTTCTTGAACTTTAAAATGTTTCTAATAGATCCTTGGATTTTCATTTTTGTATCTTACGGATTTCTAAATTCATTTTTGTATCCAAAATCCCTAACTTACCAGACATTTTCTGAAGTTTTGATAATTATTGAATACAAATTTGATAGTTGAAGAACCTATTGGACTCAAGTTGAAGTTTAGAACCTTATGAGACACAGTCCCAAAAGTTTAGAGACCAAAATTCTCAATCTCTACTCTTTTTATTTCACAACTGGAGTATCAAAAACCCATGACCTCCATTCCTTGAGAAACTTTGAAAGACAACAAAAGTTCTAATTTAGTTATCAACCGGAAAATTTGAACCCGACTTTCAAGGGTATCTCAAAACATCTTAAGCTCTTACTTAAATACAGCCTCGGGGATAAATCTATATTTGCAGTCCTGTTACATTTTATATGTTATTTCAATAAAATATACCTTCCGAGAACTTGCTATTCTATCCTTTTTGTTCATACTACGGCCATATTAGCAGTATGCCATGCAGTTCTTAACATTCCTTTTGACATTCAAGAGTGCAACTCTTTGTAATGCAGTGTGGTGCAGAAGGACTGACGAGCTTGTCGATGGACCTAATGCTTCACATATCACCCCTAAAGCTCTTGAGCGATGGGAAAAACGACTAACTGATCTATTCGAGGGTCGACCATATGATATGTATGATGCTGCTCTCTCCGATACAGTCTCAAAATACCCTGTTGACATTCAGGTAAACTTGACTTAGGATCTATTTAAAATATTTTTCACAATATTTATGCTTCTCTTCACTCTTTTTTGATGTGAGAACTTTAAGTTGCCATGACTAAGGTCTTGTGAAACCTAACAAAAAACCAGATCCCAATGAAGAAATGAACTGTTTTTTACCGTACAAGAACAGAGGAGAAGTCACACAAATTGAAGATGCTATTGCCCGCCTTTTATCATTAAAAATTAATCATCCAAGTTAATGAGATTTAGCACTTTTTGTTCTAATTTGAATTGGCAGTGCATGAATGTGTTCGGTCTAGTCAAAAGCACTCGATTTAAAAAGAGCAACAATGATTTTTCTACTCTCTTCTTCGAGTAAAGGAGGTCTAAATCCTTTTCATCACTAGCTCCATTTGTGTATGTTTTGATTCACTTGGCTTGAGAATTGTATGCTATGTTTCTGACAGCCATTCAAGGACATGATAGAAGGAATGAGGTTGGACCTGCGAAAATCGCGATATGAAAACTTTGACGAGCTTTACCTTTATTGCTATTATGTTGCTGGAACTGTTGGGCTCATGAGTGTTCCTGTCATGGGATTGGCACCTGAGTCAAAAGCTTCAGTAGAAAGTGTCTACAATGCAGCGTTGGCTCTCGGACTCGCCAATCAACTCACAAACATTCTCAGAGACGTTGGAGAAGAGTAAGCTTTCCTCCACCATTTTTTCATAACAACTATATTGCTTTCAAAACCATAGGGTTACAAATTAGTTTATACAAACTTTATTATTTTCTAAAAAACGAAACAGACACAAAACCATTTTGAAGTTTCTGCAAGTAACCTACATTTAGTTATTAATGCATATTTTTCTTTCTGGACAGTGCTAGGAGAGGTAGAGTGTATCTTCCACAAGATGAGTTGGCGCAAGCAGGGCTATGCGACGACGACATATTCCGAGGGAAAGTGACCGACAAGTGGCGGTTTTTCATGAAAGGACAGATAAAAAGAGCAAGAAGGTTCTTTGATGAGGCTGAGAAGGGTGTTGCAGAACTGAGTGCAGCCAGTAGATGGCCAGTATGGGCATCCTTAATGCTTTATAAACAAATATTGGATTCCATTGAAGCAAATGATTATGACAACTTCACCAAAAGGGCATATGTAGGCAAAGCAAAGAAACTGTTATCACTTCCCATAGCCTTTGGGAGAGCTATGGTAGGCCCCTCAAACTTGAAAGATTTAGTAACAAGATAGTTTTTATTTTCCATTTTTTTCTTTTCTTTTTCTTACCTTTTTGTGATTATTCAACAAGTCTAGACAATTTGCTGATTGTAAATTTTAGGTGTTAGATTTCCATAGCTTTAATTTGTATGTTACCAAAGAAGAGCTTGGAAATAGTATAATGGAATTAAACAAAAAAATATTCTTTAATTTTGTATGTTCAATTTCCATAGCTTAAAAGCAGAAATCACTTTCCACTCCTTTTGCTACATATTTGGGAAAGAAAGTCGTCCAAAGAATCATTTTCAAGCTAACCTTGGGTTAATGAGTTTTTTTTTGGCAGATAACATACTTTAGTCGTATTTTCTTTTGAAGAAACAAGACAAAATGTATTAGTTACAGGGGAGCATGACCTAAAATGACTTAAAAGCTCAAAGGCTTTAAAGCCTAAATTGAGGAATTGACAATTGAGGAATTGACAAAAGCCTCTTATCAAGTTTTAGAGTTTTAAGAGGACCTTTAGGTTCCTTCGTTATGAAGTGAAGTTCACACCTCTACTTTTTCAAGTCTTTGAATTTTGATGTTACATTCAAATATGGTTTTATTTTCTACTATTATAGTAAGATGTATAAGGTGTGCGGGTCTTCTTAATTTTTCTAACGTGGGATTCTCAGCATCTATTAGTAACAATTTTTCTTTTGATGTACTTTTATTTATTTAGTTATAATTATTTTTCTATATATTGAAAATATATTGTACCTATTATGATTTCGATAAGATATTTTATTCATATTGAAAAAGTAAAATAGATTATTTTCATACCTTAATAACTCAATTCAATAAAATTCACCTAGTTCTGGAGAGCTTTTGCGGTCAAATAATGAGAATTTATTAAGATTCAAATGAGTTTTATTTTGTGAATACACTTCACTAATTTAGAGGGCACTCTCCCTAGATTTGAACTCTTTAGTAATTAATTTTACTAAAATAATCAGCCTCCCCGTCAATTGTAGTTTAAATCTATTGAAGAATGTTAGGCTCCCTTGAACACGTATTCAAATATCAATGTCTTCTTTAAATCTCATTTTCTTATATAATTTGAATCGGTCTTGAAGAAGTCAAATATTCTTCATGAAAATACCTATTTATGAAGGTAAAGCCTTAACTTCGTAAAGATTCTTCAATGGGCTTTTGCTTGAATATGTCTGTCTTGATTCAGTACTTTGAAGAAGAATGGTCTTTTCCTTTTTATAGATAGAGAAAGAAGAACTTCAAACAGAAAGAGGAAAGGAAATCTTTAAAGATTCTAGGTTAAAGATGATGTTTAAAGATTCTCAGTTTTGTTGATGAAGAAAAACAAATATTTCTTTAAAATATCTTCTTGCAAGAAAAAATGCCACCAACTCGGGAATAAAATATTCCTAAAAACTTGAAAGATATTTTCCTCTTTATAATAAATAATTAGAAAGGAACTATATATATATATTTGTAAGAAACCTAACCTATCTAATCATCTTGAAAATTTTTTATCAACTTTTACGTAAATTAGTACCAACTACCAAGAGAGAAGCAGAAAATGAAAATGACAATTTAGCTAAAAGAAAAAAAAATAATCATTGTACTTTTGTTGAGAAAAAGAGGTAACAAATTTAATTAGAAAAGTGTCCGAGTCTCTCTTATATATGTATATATATGACAACAGAGCTTTGTTGAAATGTTGGAAGAGTTGCCTTCATTCCGTTGAAACTAATACTTTATTGGTACAATTTTTTTTAGAGTTGATATAATAAGCTTGGCAATAAATTAGAGGCAAGTTGAGTTGTTGGAATTTATATTATGAAACTCGTAGTTTGTAATCATATTCTATTCAATAAAATCGTTATCGAGAAATTATTAATGAATTTAAAAACTATAGAATCTTAAATCCAATAAACTAAGGTCTCGAGGCTATTTTGAGTCAACTTGAACTTTATGTAAAGATATAAACATGGATCAAGTTCGAGTATATAGCCTAAATAGTCTATACTATACGAATAAAGTTGGATACCTTATTTTGGGGACACTATAGATGCGACTCGCTTTGTAGTTAGTACAAATGATGTGATCTTGAATCGTTCATGTAGAGACATGAAAGTGAGGACATCCTATGTAAAAAATTCACATAAGATTGAACCATAAAATAGTCACTTTTACGTTATAATGTCATTTATTGTTTAAAATTGACTATTTCGATTATTGATGACCTAGGTAAGTTAATCTTAATCCTAAACTAACTATGGACTCCTATTCACCACGAGATTATCCTTAGATCTGTATAGGTGAAGACGGCTCATTAGCACTGGCTCAATTAGCCTCGGTAAGACTGGGTGGATAGCTAGGGACATAGGATGCAAGACGAAATTCACTCCTTCTTGCTTTAGCGTTTAGTAGATAAATTGTTCCCTTAAGGATTGAATCCAAGTCTTGAATAAGGGGTCCCACCCCCTCATTGGCTCGAGAGGGATTCGGTTTATAGGTTTGACCTTAAATCAATTGTTCAATAGTGGATCGGTGGGACTTAAGGA
Organism: Cucumis hystrix; assembly: GCA_025688845.1. NCBI lineage: Eukaryota > Viridiplantae > Streptophyta > Magnoliopsida > Cucurbitales > Cucurbitaceae > Cucumis > Cucumis hystrix. The sequence goes on from CM046889.1 coordinate 15,516,462, forward strand.
AAAAAATGTAGTCTCAGGGGTAAAACGATATTTTGACCCAGCCGAGGTTACGAATAACCTCTGAAGGTTCAACTTACTGATCAATGTGATCATGGTTATATCAGATGGACACAAATATATCTATAGTGAGGGGTCAACTACGGGACTTTAGTGGAATGACCCCTTAGTTAACGAATGTTGATTAAATTGGTCTAAAAGAGTTTAGTCAATTAATCTCGGATAGTTGGAGCCTATAATCTATAGATCCATTAGGTTTCCCTGCTAACTCATATGGAATAAATTTAGAACAGTACAATAGATTGATTCAAATTGTTTGAATTAGGTGAGGAGAGAGAAACCGACAAGCATATGCGATATAGTTGTTGGTTTAGAGATTTAGATTTATGTTTAAATATAAAAAAATATGAATACAGATTCATACTCAAAAGCTCAAAAATGATAGAATTGATCAAAGTTGTAAAAAGTCAAAATGTTGACTTTTGACTTTGAAAAGTCAGACTTTGACCAACTATAGACTTAAATGTGATTTGAATTTCGAGAAAATGAATGTGGATTCATGCTTGAGAGGTTGAAATTAGCAAAGATGGACAAAATTGTAAAAAGTCAAAATTGTTGACTTTTGACTTGAATGGTCAAATGACAATTTTTCCTTTTGACTAAAGAAAAATCCAACATTTGTTTGGTAATTTCACTAACTCATAGTGGGATATGTGGTTGTATAAAATGCCGACACCAAATCCACTAGTGATTAGTGGATTGTGAGGTGTTGGGTTTTGGTGAATCAATTACATGCAAAATTGTATGTAATTTGTTTATAAAAGAAAAACTTTTTCAAAATTTAAGAAACTTTTACCTTTTGGTTAATTTAATTTCTCTTAACTAAATTACATATTTTTGCCCTAAAACAATTCTCACATATTCCTTCATATCATTCCATCTTTTTCTCTTTCAGTTCTCTCTCCCGATTTTCCTTCATCCATTGGGTCTCACAATTCGATTCTGAGTCTAGAGTACAGTAGGTGCTAGTGGTGGTCCGATGAAGATCATGTAAAGATATTCAAGTGATTTGGAAGCTAAAAAAGATATTTTCTTGAAAAATCCTATCATGTAGTTTAGATTTATGCATGTTTACCTTAGCAATTAGGGTAATTTTAGATCAATTGTCTGCTAAACAGATCAAAAAGCAAAATTGAACATAAGACAATTGGTTGGAGATAAGTAGAGCCTAAAAAAAATCCAAACCAACAACATTTTCAAAAAAAAATCCAAAGGCTTAAACTAACCTAAACCACTTTTATGGTTGAGATCGTTTTGAACATTTACTAAACCAACTAGTCAGTTTGGGGTCAATCCAGTCAAAAAACCAATTCCATCCGACCACTACTCACCCATAAAAGATATCGATAAAGCTTCATTATATGACTAAAAAACCCGAGAAAAAAGTAACATCTTGGAGACATTGGGTCGAATAAGTGAGTTCGGATAGCTATGATTTGAGATTTACATTTCATATATTATATCAAATTACAAAACTCAGAAATGTATTCCTATATATAATTAACCATCCGAAATAATAATAATAATAATCGAGAGCATAGAAGTATAATCTAAACATTCACTCATGCATTTTATACCACTCAGATAGTATTGTTATATTTATTTATTGTATCTTTAACTAACATGATCTAAATTGTTATATGATATTACATGAAAGACCTAAATTTCTAATAAATTTCACATATGTCCTAAATTAGCCTATATATTACATCAATGTATGACCCAAATTACTTTAATACCCATTTCTATTATTTAATTGATTTAAAACAAAATTATAAATGGAAAATTTCATGGGTTACAATTTTGGAAAGAAGTAGATGATTTAAAACAAAAATATAAATGGAAAATTTTGTGGGTTACGGTTTTGGAACGATGTGAAAAATGTTCAATACTTTTCTTCTACGAAAATTGTGGTCTACTCCTTCCATCATACCCACAGAAGTCAACATGGGTTACTGTTTGTACTAAGAAATTTGAGAGATTTTAATGGTGAAGAAGAAGACTTTCGACGGCAGGCAAATACAGAACTTTTTCAACATAACCTAGGTCTAAATTTTGAGGTTAGTACTGTATATATTCAAAACATATGAAACATTAAGTATATTAGGTATATTTTAGATATTTGATTAAATAGGCAAACAAATAAACGAAAATGTAGTTTTGAACGTGATACATTCTAGGGTTTATTGAGTTTCAAAGTAACAAAAATTCTTGCATTGTGATACATTTTAGGGCGTAACGAAAACGTACTCTATGTTTATTTAACTTACATTGTGATTTAATTTACATATGTAACAAAAACTTATTGTGTTGATTTAAAATGCATTATGGTTCACATATGTTAAATGGTAGTTAATTTTGTAAAATTTTATTTAAATGCAATGCCAAAAATGGTTAGAAGAAGTGAAAGATGTATTGGGTCGAGGAGTAGGAAGATTAGATAAAACGAACATGATCCAATCATTATTGATGATTCAAAGGTATATTTAATATTAACTAGCTGTTGTAAGATGTTATTGTATTGATGTTTTATATGTATATTACTTGTACCATAGGTATATATACATAATCATAATCAGCAAAGAGGAGCTGGAAAAAATAATACAATTGATGTATGTATAATATAAATATTTTAAATATATAACATAATAAATTTTATATATCATTATAAGATTGGCATGAATAATCAGGCAAGAGAAAGAGAATTTTTTATTTACGATCAAGCTGTGAGAATGAGCCTGAGGAGAGGAAATCAATCATCAAAGATAATGAGGTCACCATTCACAACAAAATTTGGATTCGTAGAGCCAAAGAAAGAAAAATTAGAGCTTAATAGTCAACCATTCAAAGGACCAAGTTTCAAATTGTTATCACAAGGACTTTAGGAATTTAAAATGAATAGAATAGATTTAATGTAGAAGGTTATGTGCTGAAGTAAAAATTAGGTTTTTTGAAAACTTTATGTGTAATTTATGGTATGTGAATTGTTCTGTTGCTAGTATTATGGAAATACTGAAATGTTATATACATATATTTTTAATATGATACAGTATATTATACTATCGTGTTCATTATTTCATAAATTTTATGAGATATTGGTTTAATGGAGATAAAATGTTCACTAGTATATTATCAGTATATTTGGGATAATAAGGTGTACGTTACTGACATACATAATTATAATTGGGACGTCTTACTATATATAATTATATATGTGATATTGTATATATGTACAGTGGTATATATGTATAAAGAATATCTAGGTAAAGTACGAAATTTGAAGAAAACGAAAACGAAAGTAATTGATAGAAATTTGAAGAACGAAAGTAAATGAGGAAGACAAGTAATCGGAAGTTCAAAGAAAACGAAATTTTGAAATAAACTGAAGAACGATATTGAAAACAGCAGAATTGATGGAAGAAACAACCGAAATTGAATTATGAAGAAGTCGAAGTCCTCGCCGACGTCGGAATTTTTTTCACTCAACGGGTGATGAAAATAATAAGATTGTGTTATATTTAATTATTAAATTATTTCATAATTGAATTAATAAAATATTTCTAATTAATTTCCATAATAAAGTTATACATTAATTAATAGGTCAAATAAGAAAGTTATCATTTACATAATAAAATAATATAAATAAGAAAATAGTTTGAATTTAATTTCAAAAATTATATATAATTAATAATTATGATAAGGTTATAATTTTCTAGTAGATTTATATGTTTTGGGTAAATCTTTCTTATGTCAAATTACAGAACTCAGAAATGTATTGCTATATATAATTAATCCGAAATAATAATAATAATCGAGAGCATAGAAGTATAATCTAAACATTCACTCATGCATTTTATACCACTCAGATAGTATTGTTATATTTATTTATGATGTTCCTTATTTCCAAAAAAATACGAACTTCCATTAGATCCATTAACAAGCTGCCCAATTTCTTGTTCCTCATAAAGCTAATAATAAGTTAGAATTATTTTACAGCCCAAAAACAGAAAGGATAGGTTAAAAAAGCAAGGTGGGAAAGGGAAACCTTGTCCTATTATACAGATAAAAAAAGGATAGAACAACATTTCTACATTCCTGTAATGTAAATATTCTTCCAGGGAAAATTCTATGGCACATTCAACTGTTTATGTTACCTACAAAAATATAGTACAAGTCGGACTTCATTTTCTCCTAGCTTTATGATTTATACCCACTTTGGGTGAGGAAGAAGATGAAGAGGAGGATGACAAACTTGACGCTAAGTCTTTGCAGAATGCTTTTTGAACATCATCTTTAAGTTCCATGAACCGAGCCTTCTTCTTCCGCTGCTCTTCTGGAGTTCCCGTTTCCAGGAAGAGATGGTCAGGCATGTCATCAGCCAAGAAGTTGTCGAGTACTTCCGAGCAATGAGGGAAATACCGTCGGCCTGTCTCCACTGTTTACAGATTTGATGCGACGTGAGTTCATCATACATTCAATTTGGTAAAAGTAGAAACTAAATTCTTTTGAGATATCACAGGTTTACACATCAACCTGGCTTATTCTCTGTTTCCTTAGATGATACTAAGAGACAGTTCTTCACAACACATAGTATTTACAAAAGGAATACAGCCTGAAAAACTCCCTCACCTCAAAAGAAAACTACTGTAGGACCGCTTCCCAATCATGGAGGATTTGAGCTAATTTATAATAATAATAGTAGTAGTAGTAATAATAATAATAATAATAATAAATGAAAAAAGAAAAAGGAAAAAAAAAACATATGTATATATATAGGTATATATATAATGCATATTAGACACAATAAGGAAGAGTAAAATTATACAGTAATCCGTATTGAAAAATAAAATTTTTGGGTAGTACTCAACACCTCTTTCTTTTTTTCTTTCTTCTCTTATTTTAAGGAGCCCACCCCTCGTTGAAAAGAATGAAAGAATAAACAAGGACATTCAAAAAAAAAAAAAAAATGAAAGAATGTATTACCCAACACCTCTTTCAATCTCATGCAATCAGTAGATGGGCTGATTGAATCGAGCTCATTCAATCAATTCAATCAGCCCAACAAAGTTCACCATATTAGATTAAATAATGTACTAAGTAACGTTATCATTCAACAAAAAATTTTGGATTGATGAGTCTAAAGTTGGTTGACTCGATATAACAATACAATTCAATTAAACTCTGAAGGGGTGGTACGAATGATGAAGGCTAGGAATTTTGGAATTACTCGCCAATAATTTGACCTCAAAAGAGCCCCCAGGTGAAAAACATAATAACTCAAAACTTGGTTGTCAATCATAGCTGTTTTGCCCTAAGTAGGATGGGCCATGAACAAAATGCAAGGAATGGGGCCTTTAGATACCTCAATTATATATTTATTTTTTCAAAAGATCATGATTCAACTCATATCTTGATTCATGTTTTGTAAGACCCCTCTGCCCAGATTAAACATCAGAAAATACTATCAGCTAATATTGAACTTGTTTGCTTTTTTCAACCCTCAAGCAAAGAGAATTAAAACAGTGTTTTGGAAAGTACCTGTTTTCATTAGAGCTTGCATTCTTGACTGAAGTCTCTTGGTTCCAACAGATGGTGTTTCATTCAAGTCAACCTTCAGCAAGTTGCCAGATGACCCCTTGGCTGGTACAGGGCCAGTATATGCCATTGTGGAACCTGCATCTGCAATCTCCATCGCCACCTTCGCCTCGGCAGGGAAAAAAAGGCGAGCAAAGTCCACTGAAACGAAGGAAAGAAATTTTGAGTTCTTGATTGTGTCATAAAACTACATTAAGAGTTGCATTTTCCAAGAAATTGTTAGGATCATAAAACCAAAAGAAAATTACATTGCTAAGAAGATAAAATGATGCCGTATGTTCCCCATATAAGTAGGCAATGGAATTAAAACAGGCTAAAGTTTGAAATATGAATTTGGCCTAATAAATATTAAACTTGATCAAGTGAAATTAATTTGTAAGACTTCCTAAAGCAATACATTGGTCCAGAACCAACAATAGTATCATAATTCACTTCAATGAGAGAAAAATCAAAATTTCGATAGTGCTTAGATCAAAGGTTGTTGGATCAAGTCATGCTTTGACAAAAAAAATTTCTTAAGTAGCCTATTTCTTCTCTGTATCTTGTCCACAAGCCGATCTTAAATGTAAGAGCTCATAATACACGTAGCTGAACTTGAATCATTAAATTTATAGGTAAACTAAACTTATGTCATGTTTGAGAGTGATTATGAAATTACTAAAATTACTTGTCCCTTTTCTCTTTAAATTCTATTTTTCATACAATAAAATTTGGTTTTAGAATTTAAATTATTTAATGCATGCTTCTCACTGATTTTGAACACGAGGGTCAGTGATTTTAGCCTTTTAAAAATTACTCTTAAAAATGTTTTTCTAAAATGAATCCTAATAACTTAAAATGTTTTGTTAACTTTACAAATCACACAAATTGAAATTAAGTTCATGGATTACAAATTTTTCACTAACAGCAATCAAATACAACAGAATCAATTTTTAACGTTACACAAGGCCATAATCAATATCACGATATTACTAGCAAATTAAATCTAAAAAAATATAAATGGTGTAAAAAAAAAAGAAAAAAACTTCTAAAAACCAACTTTAACTACTAATTCTATTGAAGCTATTTGTTATGTATATGTTCACAATAATTATCTTCATGCTAACACATGGTCTCCAAATTGCCGGAACAGACACTTCCTCATATTCCTTTATCCAGGAAGTTCAGCATAATCTTTTGACTCTTTTCCAAATGCCCAATAACCTTGTGACATCTTAGGAAAAGATAAACAAGAAAAACAACGAACTACAAGTTTCAGAGACCATATGCATTCTTGACGACCTAGATTCTAGAGGCTTAAACACATTGTGGAATTTGCCTTCCTAGAATAGTAATGGCAAAGCAAAACTCCTATTAGCTATCTTATAAGGAAAAAATAAGTAAAGATAAATAAATAGGGAGAGAATATCACCTCTATTTTCTAGATAGTCTAGCATCACATGCATATCGGTAGCGGAAATCTGAGTTGCAATTTCCATGCCACTAGAAAAAGAATTCCTACGCATCTCTCTCTCCAGCACATCAATGCATAACCGATCTTTGTTAGATTCCTGTCCTTTTTGAGTTGTCTCATTAAAATCCCTAGGCCTAGTCAGCCTTCGACAGATTGTAACAGCAGTTTGTCCATCAGCTGTAGGTTCTAATGCAGAGGCTCCCTTGTCCAGAAGAGCTACAATGATATTAGGATCCTTACGCCTTGCTGCAACATGGAGAACTGTTTGTCCTCTAAGGTTTTTATGGTTGAGATCTGCTAACCCTAGGTTAAGAACTTCCTTAATGACCTTAGGGTCACAATAGGCAGTGGCATAATGAAGAGCATAAGCATCATTCAAGGTAATGTCGGACGATTCACGCAACAGTAGTCCCAGTAGTTCGACATCATCAGAATCCAATGCTTTGTGGAGCCTCCTGATTTTCTTCTCACGGTTCAGGTCCACTTCTTCCACAATATCTGGTTCAGTCTCTTGCTGAGATTTCATACGCAGTGATTTAATTTCACTTGCAATCTCATCAGGAAGCTCTCTCCCTAGAGACACAGCATCAAGGTCCGACCTTGCGACTCTTTGAATGCAGGGGGTGTGCAGCTGGTCCAGATGACAATGAAATGCAGCAATCAGTAAAGTTATCACGTCTTCCACAGCGGCTTTCTCAACAAAATTTAAGAGTCGACGCTGCACAAGTCAGTGAATACTGGGTTAGATTATAAAATCACACAGGACATGGAGATTTTGTTGAGGAACTAAACTAACAAAAAGTACATCCAAAATCAGAATCCAAGCAGCCATACCATCCTTTTCCATTTTCACTCACTACCAAACTCAAGAGATAACTTAAACTAAATGAAGCACCCAACGAATTTATTTAGTTGGATTAAACAGTATTGGCAGTTGACTTAGGGAACTAACCTTTGGCAAAATCAGTACATCAAGCGGACTAAGCTATCTATAATGCCACCTAACCATCCAAGCTATCAGTAATTCATACACGGCCAACACCACATAGAAAGCACTGGCTACACAGCTGAGTTAATGATCTCGTTTTTAAAAGCACCTATAAGTCAATTATGCTAAATTCTACCATTCTAATTCTATACAGCATTTCACTTTCTTTATAACCATAAAAATCTCCATTTATAAATATGAAAGCTCTCCTACCTGTACAAGCAAAACCATCTCTTTCATCTTGAAAGTGGCAGAAGCATACATCAATTCCACTGCATAATTAATAGCAGGGCCACAAGCATCATGAGCACAGGCCTCATCCACACATGTTGATACTTCTGGCGGTGATGGCTTTAGCTTTCCAGTGTACAAGTAATTCAAGATAACCTTGAAAGCTTCAATTCCAACCTTTCTGAAAGCCACCAACTTAGACATACAATATTTTGGCTTGCCATCTTCGGTGGAGCTATCCACTTCCTGCTTAAAAAGCTCATGAAAAAACTGACTCCGAGCAGCCAATATACATCGATGAACACCCATTTCAATGCCCTCAACAACAATCACCGCATCGGTATAGTCAAAATCAGAATCAACCACAAGCTTCTCAAGGTTTGCACTTAGTTTGCTAAGACACATATGATCAGAATTTGCAGAAGGGTCATTGCTGAATGTTGCAGCAACGTTGTTATAACTAGACCCATTTGACACATAAGACGACGAGGCAAAACTTGGGGACGAGGAGGGATCATTGGCATTGTCCATGACTTAAAAAAGATGCGTTACCACTAAGCTAACTCAAGAAATAAGCTCAAAAGTGACACAGATTGAGTAAAATTTCAACGCTCAGATCATTAAATCAAGAGAAAGAACCAAAAAACCCCAAAGCACGGATTTGGAACAAGAAAAAGTAGGGAAATTTATTTTTTAATTTATTACTTAATTGAAACCCCATGAATGGAAATCATGTCGTGTACAATCAGACGAATACATATAACCAAGATTCCACAATCAGAAATGGAATCAAAGTCCAACTGAAAACGCTTTTTTCAGCAGTTCATCCATGGACCAACAAAAAGAACTTCAAATCCAAAACTTATCACAAAAGCAAAACAACAATAACAAAGGCGAAACAAGTTCAGATAAGAAGAGGGTCGGGGTAAGGATTGCTTATAAAGAAATCCTTTGACCAAAGCCAATAATGAACACAAACGAACCAGATGCTAGATATCATGATCTGAGGATTCGATAAGAAGAGCTAGTAGAGGACTAACAGAGTTGACCCAGAAAAAATTCGTAGAAATTGGAAACACAAGAGAGAAATCACTGAATCCAAACATAATTGCAAAAAAATAAAAAAAATAAAAAAAAGAATCGATTAATTTACAGAATTCAGACGATTCAGCATATCCAGCCAAAAGGGTTTGAAGAAGAGGAGAGATTCTTATTGGCAAAAATTGCTCAGAGAAGAAGAAGAAGAAGAAGAAGAAGAAAGGTAGCAACGTTGACCCAATAAATGAAATGGAAGACCCATTAAACGTAATTAGTAATTAATGACTTCATAATCTCAAATTAAGTTAAGTTTTCATTAGGAGATTTATGACTCTTTAATCATTAATCAGTAGTGTAATTAGTTTAGTATTACCTTTAACGGTGAAAAATTACAACCACTTTGTTTACCCACAATAGTGTTCGATTTTCTTTTTATTTTTTATGTCTAAGGATTCTATTTTCATTGATTGATTTTTAAATAACACTTACGAAAAATGACATAAAATTTAGTAACATTGAAATCACGTTTAATAATTGTTTTTTTAAGTAGTAACTTTTTTAAAAAATTTGAAAAAAACAGAGCTAGTTTTCAAAAAATCAAATTATTATAAAATGGGACCTTAATAGTTATTTGTGAAATAAAATTTATTGAATGTCTGCATATGAAATAGATGCTAAAAATCTTTTCAATTCCAACATCAAACTTCTCAATTGAAAAAGTTATGCATTATGGTAGATGATTGGTCTCTTTAAAAATACATTAGTAGGGATATTTTTTTTTTTTTTTTTGTATTATTGGAAATGTGATTGGTGAGTACGTGGTTTTGGTTCTTCAATCTCAACTTGACTTATGTTGATTTCAAAATGACACTATTATCCCTATATCTAGTCTAATTTTATTTTCTTCTTCATTTATTTGGAATGTTTGTCATATATGAATAAATAAATAAATAAATAAAAGCTATAAAACCATCAAATTTCTCTCTCTTACATCTTGGGTATTTATTACTTTAGTGAAAAAGAAAAAAGAAAGAAAGATTAAATCGAGTATTAAAATTAAAGTGGGTCTTGTCACTATCACATACATCTTTATTGTCATGAGTGATGAATGCAATATGTTGATTTCAAGGTTTTATTTAATGGTTTATTCAAACCATACACAAATAATGATAGTGCAATATGATGATGTACAAATTGGAAAGAATATTGTAACCAATTTCCTTGAGAAAACGTTGATAAATTTATTTGGTAAAATATACAGACACTTCAATGCCTAAATGTAAAAGATAGAGCAAATTAAAATTTGAGGGTGAAAGTGAAGTATGAATTCACTTCTAAACAAGTTGTCATGACACATTCATAGACAGTTTATTTTAAAGACTTCTATAATGAAATTTAGAGATCAAATTGGACTAACGTTTTTGAATCACTTAGGTTTGGACATGTAATGAGTATGTCTTGTTCACTAAAATAAAGTTTGCCTCAATCTTAAAGCCTCAACGAGTGAGTTTGAATCACTTCTAGCATAACTAAAATAATTGACAAGTACTATTTAATTTAGATCAAAAGTCACATATTGTACTAAACAACTTGTTTCAAGTCTTTCTTTTTTTTTTTTAATTATTTCATTTGTTTTTATTAATGGTATCATTTTTCCATATATATAAATAATAGATAAATAATTTGTGTTTTAAATTTTTATAGATCAGGTCAATCACAACCCTAAATTAATAATATTGTATTACTCATCATTATAAAATTTTAAAATTAAATCAAATCAGACCGTCGGTTAGTAATTTACAATTCATTAAATTTTATTTAAAATCAATTCGAAATTATCTGACTACCATCACTGTTGCAAATAATTTTATGAAAGCAACAAAGAGAAAAAATTTATCCAAAAGAATAGAGGAAAGAAAAGTAAATGAAAAATCATACATATTATTATATAACATAGAACGATAGCTTGCATTGTAATTATAAAAATAAAAAAATAAAAAAATAAAAAAAAGAATCAAACAAAAGTTAGGAGTGAAGGTTTTGAATATGGGAAGATAATGCGCGAGTGGGTAGATTTATTACCACGTCATCGTGTTGGGAACGTAGACTACCGCGTTGAAGATGAGTCATCAGATTCATGACTTATTATTGCTTTCTTCTTACAATTTTCCTCCCACCATAATTATATTATAATCCCCAATCAAATATTACATATTCTTTTAATTAAGTTCAACCTTATATTATTCAAACATAAAGTTTCTTTCATATATGTCATTGTTATTTGGTAAACTTTTTTTTATTTTTTTATATATATAATAGGAACATTTTTTAAAATAACAAAATAAATTAAAATATTTACAAGCTATAGCAAAATTCAATCACTGATAATCTTCTATTACTACAGCATATCAATGACTATTTGATAGAATTTGTTATACGTTGTAAATATTTTGTAAAAAGTTTTTATTAAAATAATGTTGTTTTAAAATTTTATTAACTAAATAATGTACTTTAAAAACCATTTAAAAAATTGTGGTTTTTTAATTTAAAAAAAAAACCAAGAGGTTGACGTCTTGAACTCTATTTAAGAAAAATGTCGAAGGGTGCGAGTCTTCTTTTCTTCATAATACCTTTTCTTCATAATACCTTTTCTTCATACTTTCCCTATTTCATTTTTTAAAACTTTTCTTATTTTCTTAATTATTTAATTTGGAAAAAATATATAATCTTTAATTATTATATATATGTTTTTAAATAATTTAAAAAAAAAAGATAATTTTAACCATTTTAGAATCATTAATCGTATTACTATAGTTGAGAAATCAAAATAAACAAACAATATCAAATTTGATTCTAACCTACTAAAGATTAGAAAACTTATATCATAACTTTAGTTATATAAAAATAAATCTTGTTCAAGTCTCCTATAATGAATCCATATGTAACGTGAGCGTAAGCACGTTTTCTTCCACCAAAATTGACATCAATATATTTTTCAACCCTTTTTACCTTTTTAATTACCATGTAACTTTCATCTCTTTGAAAGTGACATCCCTTTTTAATTATTTTTTTCAATTAAATCATTTTTAGTTCAAACAATTTCTACATCATCTAATACATTTAGTTCATGAGTTTTAATTTTTATATCCAGTACATTTTCTTTATTTCTAATGAGGATTACAATTTCTTAAATAATTTATTTTTATTTTAATTTATATTCATATTGGTTCATTTTAAATTAATTTATTTTTTTGATTTATGTGATGTTATATTTTTTTTACGGTTCAATCTATATTCATTTTTATTTGTGTGATTTTTGTGATTTTTTTTGTTTGTTCCATCTAATTTAATTTTTGCTTTTGTGATTTACATGATTTTATATTTTTTTTATTGATTTAAATTTTATTATAGTGTTTTTAATAATAATTAATTATGTATATTGTATGTCTTTTTTATATAGAAAATGACACAAATATGTGTCATTTGTGTTGTTTACAAATAACCATATAATTGATGGTGTCCATAAGGTTGATTATGACCAACATTCATGTAAAAAATTTGGTATAAATACGAATAGTGGGGATGTTTTTTAACAATTCCTCCAAATAATGAGATTATCACTTGGTATAGAAATGAGTTCAAACTGAATAGAGATAATATATATAGACACCGATTTAACATCATTCGGATCAGTAAGGTTTATACCATTCTCTATTTCGAATGAACAAGCAATTAACACTATGTTTTCAATTGCATTTTCGTTTTTGAACATGGTACATTTTGAGTATGATAAATTTGGGCATAAACTTAAATGCAGAACCACAACCTATGTTGGTGCTGACCCAAAATATATCAGATGCACAATCAGGGTGCGATGATAAAGAAATGCTAACTAACAATAAATATAGAGGCTTTAAAATAGAGATTGATGATGAATTCAAAAGAAATGGACTTTGATGGTCATGAAAATGAATTTTCCTCAAATACATTCACTAAGTTGGACATGAATGCAGTAGATAGCGTTCGAGAACACAATCCAATTATAGTCATGGTGGTGATCAACAACTAATTTTATAAGGGAATTATTTATGAAGATAAAGAAACACTATAACATATGATCAATTGTTTTTTTATTAAGAGTCACACACCATATGGAGTAGTAGAGTCAACATCAACAAAGTGAGTCATTAGAGATAAAAAGTCGAAAGAAGGTTGCACACTTGAGTAATGAAATTTCAATTCATGGTTGATAGTTACAAATCTATCATGTCAAGTAACAAACGTAAAAATAAATTAAAATTTTAATATAAAAAGAAATTTAAAAAAATTAAAAGAAATTTCGTCAATTTCAAAAAGAGTAAAATAAACTAAAATATTTACAAATTATAACAAAGTTTTAGATTCTATCAACAATAGATATTGATAAACTTATATCAGTATCTATGAATATCATTAATAAACACATATCAGTGTCTATTAATATCTATTATTGATAAAAATTTGAAATTTTGTTATATTTTATCAAATTTGCATTTTTTAGAATTCTCTATACAAAGAACACACTTTTTCTTAATGACAATAATCAATTCCCCTCTAAAAAAACATGAATTTTTGTAGATTTTTCCTAATATGGTGTCTTTTCGGTATGTTCTAACTTTTTTTATTACTATTATAATACTAATTTCAAATTAGAAAATATCAAATTTCTATTTTTACAGATATTTTATATATATTACATGTTACATCAACTTTTGAGTTTAACCATTTTTGTTTGAATCGTGGGGTGTTTTGAAAAAGTAGGGTATTTTATAAAATAAATTGGGTAAAATGGGTGGTTTTAAAATATATTGAATAAGAGGGATAGTTTTTTTGGAATGTAGTATAATTATAATAATAATTATTATTTTATATGTTTAATGTTGATTAAATTGAAGTGATGGCTAAAAAAGGACAACAAAAAAATATTTTTTAATTATTTTATTTTTAATGATTTTTTTATAATTTTTTTACAAATTCAATGATTTCTTAATCATTAAATATTTAATAATTTTTAAAAAAAAATTACAAATTCATATTTATTATGTACTTCGCGTTTTTTTAATATGTTTGACCATTTTTTCTAATTTTATTTTATTTGTATGTTTTTCTCCTCAATTTATTTAATAACAATGTCTATACTTATATGTTGTAGCAAATATTGATGTCAATGATTAAAAATAAAATTAATTTCGTGTATATGTAGTCATTTAAATAACAATAGAAATTAGGTTGAGGTTACGATTGAAGTGAGATATAAAAACACTACCACCAATCTGATATTTCTACATTAACTATGCCTCATTTTCACCTCGTTTGGGACATTTTTCATCAATTATGTTCGTTGTTTGTAAATAACTATTACATTTTTTACTTGATTATTCTCTCCTACGTTTCTTTTTAATTTAATAATTTCTAAAAAATTATTATTTTAAACTCATCTATACCTATACTTCTCCAATTATTTCACTTTTTCTTATTTCACCTCCATCTCTACCCATACTTCTTCCATTATTTTACTTCTTTCCATTTCACCTACATCTCTATCCATACTTCTTCAATTATTTCACTTCTTCCCATTTCACGTCCCATTTCTCTTCTTCCACTTTATTGGAGAGAGGGTTAGACCCATGCCTCTCCCCTCAATTCTTCTCTATAAAAGCATTATTTCTTCTTCTCTTTTCTCACCATTTCCATCTTACAATTCAATTAAAAAAAATCTTTTCTTCCATCTACTCTCCTTCTTCCTATTTTACAACTTCTCATTTCTTCTAATTTCTTCACCTAGTCACTTGTTCGAGGTATTTAATAATATATATTTTATATATAAGTTTTATAATTTTTCTTTTGATTATATTACAAAATAATACTAATTTACAATATTGGAGTTATAATTTTATACTTTGATAAGTATTAACAAACTGAAGGTATGAAAAGTTATTGTTATTATTATTGTTGTTATTGTTGTTATTGTTATTATTGTTGTTATTGTTGTTTGTTATTATTGTTGTTGTTGTTGTTATTATTGTTATTATTATTATTATTTTTTTTTTTTTTTTTTTTGTTTTTTTTTGTTTTTATTTTTTTTTTTTTTTTTTTTTTTTTTTGCAATTCAATAAACATATATTTGATTTCCTCTCCATTTTGTTTAATTATATGATCAATTTGAAGAAGTTGCAACAATAAGAAAAAAAAATGATTTTGTACTACCGATAGAGCAAAAAAAGACCCTAACTTGTAACAGATAAATAATATATTTGACCCAACTTTTTTTAATTAGTTAATTGTGAAAAAATGTTTAGAAATTATTTTAAACTTTTAATATTGCAAGCTTGGAACAAATATTGCAACTTTTACCTCTCACAAATTCAAATGTTTGTTAAATAAGTACACAAAATTGAATTTAAAAACATGTATATGTGTGTGTATATAGGATTTAAATATACTATATATAGAACATAAAGTAAAGTAGGACAACAACAACAGTTTCAAGTCTGTCTTTTTAGAAGAAATTTATTGAATTGGTCCCAACTCATTGTTAGTTGTAACACTTCACAGTTTTGTTGTTGTTGGCTTAATATTTTACTACATTTTCCAATAAATTGATAATTTAATTAATTTAGAAATAGTGGATTTAAAAGCAAAATACAATTAGTAATTATTGGAGAAACTTCCCAACACAGTTTACGAACCCTTCTCTTCTTAACGTAGGCTAAAGATAATTTAACATGCATAATAATTAGAATTATGAACAATAATTTTAATTATATAGTTTATTTGGAAAATAATTTTTTTTTTAAGACAATAAAAAAATTAATTGTTCTTATTATTGTAATTATTGCAACAAAATATATCTCCTTACAATTTTATTTTCGTTAAATATCAGTTGTGATTCATTACCTACAATGGACATTGTGGGATTTCAATGCTACATGAATGGAAATATTATTAACGGGTCATCTGGGATTGAATACGACGTTCTACCATGTTTGCACATAAATATTCTCCGTCAAATTGAATTCAACCAATTTATGGAGACACTATGTGATGCTTTGTCTATAGACAGAAATGATGGGATAGAGATAATATTTAGGTATGGTAGTTACATGGCAGGGTCTACATTCTACATTCCCATCTCTTTACGTAGTGAACCTGACTTACGATTTATGATGAATAATGCTCCACCCCTTCCACATACAGTGGAACTTTATATTTCTCAACCAAATTTGTCAAATTCAGGTTCAATGATTGATGATATTAATGAGTTTGAAACTCCTAATGAGGAATATGATTGTTCTGGCCCCACTATTGCTACAAATGCAGAGGAGGCTGAAGTAGATGATGATGGTAGTGATCTAGATCAACCACCTACTGAACTATTCGGTGTTCATGATGTCCCTGAAGCCTTCAACTAGATAGATTTGAATGAAATGAATAGTGGTTTCGATAATAATCTTGATGAAGAAAATTCGAGATCTGAGCATTTGATGGTTGGTATGTTATTCAATTTGAAAAGAAGAATTGAAGAATCAAGTAAAAAGATACACAGTCATGCGACACCAAGACTTCGAAGTCCTTGAGTCAAAAAAGGATGTTTGGGCTATAAGGTGTAAGAGGTACGTCATGGATTGCACGTGGAGACTTCGTGCAATCCGTAGAAAAAAACATGGAAAATTTGAAATTACACAATACAATGGCCCTCATTCTTGTGTGTACGCAAAATTAAGCCAAAATCATAATCAGTTAGACTCCAATTTGATTGCAGCTGAGTTAAGCACAATCATGAAAAAAGATTCATCTATCAGCGTTCCAACATTACAGATATGGTCCTGAAAAAGTACGGATACTTTGTTAGTTATTGGAAAACATGAGATGGAAGAAGAAAGGTGATTGAAAAAGTGTTTGGCGAATGGAGGGAATCATACAATTTGCTGCCTATGTGGATGAGTGTATTAGAGAAGACGAATCCCGACACAGTTGTTGATTGGAGGTTAACTGAAATTGAAAATGACAATAGAATTGTCATGTTTAATAGTGTTTTTTTGGTCATTCGCACCTTGTATTGAGGGGTTCCAACATTGCAGACCGTTGCTTTAAATTGATGGAACTCATTTGTATGGAAAGTACGATGGAAAACTATTGGTAGCTACCTCAGTCGATGCAAATTCGCATGTTTACCCACTTGCATATGTCATTGTACCCGAGGAAAGCGCTGATTTGTGGGGTTGGTTTTTGCAAAATGTGTGGGAGCATGTGGTACATAGAAAATATGTAATGTGTCTTATCTCAGATAGACACAAAAGAATTTTATCTGCCTTGCAAAACCGTAATAATGGTTGGAAAGATGCACATCATCGTTTTTGTTTACGACATGTGGCGAGCAATTTCAATGACAAGTACAAGAACGGTGTGCTTAAAAGTATGGTGTACCGTGCAGGATCTAAATATCAATTTTGGAAGTTTAATGAATGCATTGATGAACTTCGTGAGGCCAACCCCAGATGTTTACAATGGTTTGCTAATTTAGATGTTAGACAGTGGACGCAGTCACATGATGGTGGTCATCGTATGGATGGCTAACTACGAACGTGGCTGAGTGTGTAAATGTTGTTCTAAAAGGGGCTAGGAGACTACCAATTACTGCTCTCGCACAAGCTACATTCTATCGAACAGTTGCATATTTTGCTACACGTCGGGTAGAAATAGAAGTTGCTCTTGAATCAGGCGAAAGTTTCACAAGGTATGTTCATCTTGTATATTATCATTTGAAACTTATACATTATGATTACTTAATATTCAATAGCTTGTTATTCGTCAACGTAATAGGTATGCAATACAGAAATTACGTCGCTGGGAAAGACGTGCAAACACGCACGATGTTAACATCTACGATCATCGGACAGGTTTGTGCGATGTAATATCTACAATTAATCCATTAACATTAAAGGGTAGATCCACACATCGAATGAAGCTAAGGGAACGAACATGTACATGGAATCCCATGCTCCCATGTCATTGCAACATGTAGAATTCTTGGTGTGGACTATCTGGGTTACATAGAACATTACTATAAGACTTCCACTAATTTTCCACTAATTTTCCATTCATTTATCCAGATGAGACAACAATACGAAGTGCAGGTAGACCATGCACTTCTCGGATACATAATGAGATGGATAGGAGGGACACAATGACTCCCTCAGGTTGCACTGTTTGCAGACAAGAGGGACATAATCGACGAAAATGTCCCAAACGAGGTGGAAATGAAGCATAATTAATGTAGAAATACCAAGATTGGTGGTAGTGTTTTTGTATCTCACTTCAATCGTAACCTCTACGTAATTTCTATTGTTATTTGAATGACCACATATGCACGAAATTAATTTTATTCTTAATCATTGACGTCCATTATTTGGTACAACATATAACTATAGACATTGTTGTTAAATAAATTGAGGAGAAAAACATACTAATAAAATAAAATTAGAAAAAATTGTCAAACATATTACAAAAACACGAAGATACGTAATAAAATTATGTATAATAAATTATTATAAAAAAACATTAAATAAAAATAATTAATTACATAATTATTAATATAAAAGTAAATATGAATATGTAATAAAAAAAATTTAAAAATCATTAAATATATAATATTAAAAATCATTGAATTTTTAAAAAATTTATAAAAAAAATCATTAAATATATAATGATTAAGAAATATTTTTTTGGCCTGTTGTTAGCCATCACTTCAATTTAATCAACATTAAACATATAAAATAATAATTATTATTATAATTAAACTACATCCCAAAAAAACTATCCCTTTTACCCAATATATTTTAAAACCATCTCATTTACCCAATTTATTTTGTAATTTATTTTATAAAATACTCTACTTTTCCAAAACATTCGAATTGTGGTATTGAATCAGATGAGTGACGATATGATATTGAATCAATTTCCTTATCATATATCTTCTTTTGCTTTTTAATTTGTTTTAAAATGAAATTAGATACTTAAGCTATATCTTACATTGGTTAATAAATAATCATTATTGGTGGTAAGTCCTTCTATTTTCTATATAAATTAAATCATAATAAGATCAGTTCAGCTCTAAACAACTATATGATTTGATGACATATATTTTTATGTTATATAGACATTCTGTCCACTTCATCTAATAAAGAAAAAATGTATTATATTTTTATCAAAGAAAATAAAAAAAGATATTACTTTTGTAATTCTTAAAAGAACTATTAATTTTTTTCTAAGAAAAAAAAAGGAGTATCATTAAACAACAACCTAAGCAGAGTCCATAAACAACTTACACTCCTCATGAAGAACAGTGGAGGAATGAATCAAAGAGGCAAAAGAACAACAAACAACCTCATTGATTACCCAAAAGTTAAAAAGACCAAAACATCAATACATTTACTTTTCAAGCATTATACATTTGTTTTCATCTTCTATTGTTACTTTTCACTTTCATAAATTTTATTTACACTTTATTTGAAGTACTAATCCTAAATTTAAATCACGTGTTTCTACTCACACACACACACAACAAAAACGTAAAACCACATATATGTTTTTCAAATTTCTATCTTCCAAACCTATGTAAACTATATAAAAAAAAAACTTGGGAATTTTAAAAAATAGAACCAAAAAAAATAAAAAATTCCATCATATAAAATAATTTTAAAAAAGAAAAAAATTCCCAAGCCCATAACATAAAATACAAAAAATACCTCAGTCACGATTAATCGACCACATGCGCTTGTGGATCGTCTTCTTCTAAACAATCTTATATAATCTAAAATCATATTATTGGTACATTATTGTTTAGATTTTGGTAGACAATCGTTTTAATCCATCACTTATCTTTATGATAGACAGTGATAATAGTCTATCTCTGCATATATGAGATAGACGATAGTGGTATATCTGAGATAGACGACTCATCGTTTAGATCTTGGTAAACGATCATGTAGTGAAATTTAAAACGATCATGAAAAAACTTCAAATTTAAAGGATCGTATAATATAATCTTGTTTTGATCTATCAAGATCTATTGTATAAATATAAGAAGAAAAAGAACACAATACCATCATGCCACCGAAGATGAAGGAAGAGAATGCCCCTGATGATGAGGAGAAGACCCGAAGAAATTCAAAAATTGTTCCATGAATTCAAAACAACCAAAGATAACCCTGGGATTTATGAAAAAATAATCATAGACTTCATGGAACTTTTTTGTTATACGAACTGAAAATAGTTTTAAATTTTGTTGTATGTGTGTAAATTTATCTCAAAAAAACTTGTTTTAAATTGTTAATATGTTCTAAAAAGCTATAATATTACACTTTTAACTTTTAACAAATGGTTGATTTTGAATTTGAATAACATTGAAGGAAAATTAACATAAAAATATGTGGGAGGTGACTTGAAATGAAAATTTGGATAAATTTACAACTTAATGTCACATGGTTCTAAGTTTTAATTTTCATCAAACATTTTTATTTTTATTTTTTGATAATCAACTCCTAAAAAAAACAAAATGTATGTATAAAAAAAGACTTAGACATTCACAACCCTCAATATGCTCTAAATTTGTAAATAAGTTGATTTCATCAACCTAATTTGAGGCCCCAGCTCGCATCTTCACAATGTATCACATAAGGCAAAACATTCCCTCCATCCATTCTTTTCATCTCATCGCAATCGCACACCGGCGGCACTTGGAGACACGGCTCCATCGACACCGCTTCCCGGCACGGCCAATCCTCACCCGTCTCGTTCCTCGTTTTGTACTTTAGCCAGTGTTGTAACGCCGAAAATACCTTATTCTCCGCCTTATAAAGCATCCATGGCTTCACTCCAGCCAGCCCCTGTGCCACATATCCAAACGTCGACCAATCGCTCGTCACCAACACGTCGCTCAAACTCAAAAGGTACATTTCCGCCAGTGCCTTCCGATTGTGTATCCTATTATCCGAGCTCTGAACCCCCTCGTGGCTTGGCTGGTACACCGCCACCACCTCCCCGTCGACAGTCGGATGCTCCCAATACATCTCCTTCAGGGTTTCAGAGTATTGAGAGTTGAGAGACGTCACCAACACAACTTTCACTTTCTGAGAAGTGGAGAAATTCGTCTTCTCTGGCGACGATGGTTCGGTCTCCGGTAGTAATTTCTTCTTCTGTGTACAAGCTAGAATCTGATTGATTTGGTCCTGAATCGACCCGGACTCCGATCCAAAAATTCGGACCTGAATCCCCACCATTTCATTCGCTCTGGCAACATATGGCTTGTAAGATCTCAAAATCAGCCCCCACACATCGTTCGTCGGGTGGAAGAGGTATCGTCCAAGATGGTGGAACACAGTGTCCTTCGCCGGAAAGAGTTCGTTAAGCTCTTGTCTAAAAGAAGAAACCAAAAAAATTCCCGGAACCAGGTAGTTATTCGTCTCCATAATCAACCATGGAACCTTCTTCAAAAGATTTTGTTGTCGATCACAGTAAAAGAGCTTATCGTAATCATCGGCATCATGAGAGAGGTGGAGATACAAATAAGGTGGAGGCCGTGAATCTTCGAGTGTTTTCTTCCGCATCCCATTCCTCAAAATATTCCCAAAAGACTCGGGGAAGGACTGACGGAATGACCCAAATTTGTTCCGGAGAGGGAAATCTGAGGGAAGAAGCCATGAGGATTCAAGAAAGGGCTCACAGAAGAGATCTTCGAGGGTATTGCCAGGATCGATTAGAATGACACGATTGGAGATTAGAGCGTAGAAGAAGGCAGAGAGAATGGCGAGGATCCGATTGCCGAGGCCGTCTCGAGTAAGAATAACAATGTATTTGCAGTCATGATGTGATGGGGTTGTGGAGTTGGTGGGTGAGGTGAGACGAAGAAGGGCTTGACGGAACGATGGGGAATTGGGGGCACAGCGACGGTGGAGAGCCTCGTAGCGACGGAGCTTTGAGAGGAGAGGGAAAGAGGGTTTGTGGGGAGAGGGTTTTCTGTGGAGGTTGAGTTGGTATCGGCTTAAGCAGGATTTTTTATCGAAGTCTGGAGGAAGAAGGCCATTGATGAATTTATCGTTGTTTCTTGGATTATTGTTTGTAAAGCCTGGATGAATTATGCAACAAAATGGGGAGATCATTATAGCATACAGCCAACATAAGATTATTCAACCGAACTCTCACACTATAAATATACTACTATAGTCTAAATTAAATTTTATTTCTTCTCAATTCTATAACTACTTTATACTAAATTAAAAGTATTAAAATTAAGAGTATATTTAGGAATGATTTTTTAATGAAAATCATGTTCAACAATTATGAGAAAATGATAATGAAAATATTCTATTTAATGTTTTTTTAAAGAAAGTTTAGCTCAAACTTTTATTTCTCTCCATATAATTTTTGTTTACCATATCCTTTCATTTTTTTTTTCAATCTCACAAAAGCAATGTTTTCTTTTAGCATTTTGGTTATTCTAAAATTATCTTTAAAAACATGGATTAACCAATTAAAAATACTTTTAATTAATTTTAAATCACTCTTGAAAAATAATTATAACCTAAATAATTTAGAAGTCAATCTCCAACATGTTCTTTAAGTCAGTAGAAACCATTCTTAATTGTACTAAAGCACCTTTAAATTTATACTACAACCAAACAATATAAAAATCATATTTAATAAAAAAAAATCATTTCTTAATAAATCAATTGTATTATAAATCACGATTTCTAAAACAATCTCAAACATACTCTAAAACTCCAAGTAAAGTGCATATATGGAGAATAGGATAAACAACTCGGTCTCCCAACCCAAATGGCTTAGAAGACGAGATTGAGGTCGAGGCCAACAACGTGTCGCCTTTGAGAGACATGTTCTTTGCAATCCCACAATCCATTTCTATTACGTGAGGACAAATCAACCGTCTTAAGTCCAATTCAAATTAGATTTGAGAAAATGTTGCGTCTAACTCTTTAGAAATATTACAATAAAAAAACTTCACTAAAAGAAATATTAAAATAGAAAGAACAAAATCAAACTCGTTAAATTGATTTTGAAAGATGAGAAAAGTATCTTTTTGCTACAAGACAGAAAATAAAGTTAACAACCAATATTGAGACATTTATAAGAGAAATTAAGAAAGGGGAGAATAAGATAATGAGCATGTACCAACAGTTCTCCAAAGATGACTAAATTCCAAAGATGGCATCCAAAATCGTTGTGATATCACAACCACCATAACTGAACCTACAATCAACCAAACCAACTTCATCATCTTCCTCTTCGCAGTCGTCGCCATCGTCTCCATATCTCTGCCAAAACCTAAACCCAAAACCATCACTAGAACCTGCCTTCTCCAAAAACTTCCCCTTAAAACAAAAAACTCAGTCAAATATAAGAAGAAAAAAGTCAAAAAGCCATGTGAAGAATGCAAGTGGTGGTTGAGTGTGTTTTAGCCTTCGTCCTTAATTGCCATCAAGTTTTGTAGTTGTTTTAATCAGACATCTAGTGTTAAGGTTTTCTTCTCCTCCTCTATGAATAGCGAATGCTGTATTTTTAAGCAACATTTATAGCTGGTTTAATTATTATTATTATTATTTCTTGAAATCATACATACATAAAATTGGATCATTTCTTTGATTAAGTTGCAATCAATGTTGTTTGTTTTTTCTTAATTAAAGTTGTTTGACTACCCATCTTGGGATTGAATATGAAGATTGGAGCTAGAGTTATTTCTTTAGAACCTACCTGGGAAATTGCCAATAATAGTTCAGTTTTAATGGGATTTTAGGATTGGTTGGGACAAAATAGAAGTGTAATGTCCAATTTGCCGTTGAGGTCAAAAGAACGTAAAATCACAAAATTGAATAGATTCTCTCGCCCGCAAAACCTTCATTGGTTTTTCTTTACTGATAAAGTGAAAAATCTTGGCAGGGAGAATAATGAAATGCGAACGTCGGAGCTAAAGGACAGTTTACCCCAAAAGATCGACGAGGCAATGGTGAAAAAATAAACAAACCCATATACGTACATGACACTACCCTTAATATACCCTAATTTTGTGAATCAATTAATTTCATCCAAACTAACTTGAGGCCCCCAACTTGCATCTTCACTGTAGAAAAATGACAAGTATTTAAGAGTTAGTAAAATGGGTTTTAAGTTAAGGATAGAGTGGTAATTTACCTTTATGGCAAATTTGTAATTAATCCTATCTTCTACCTTAGGTCTTTTAAAAAGACAAAAGAAAGGAGGAAAAGAAGAGAGGGGCAGCCGACATTTTCACGACAGGAAGAGGGTGAGGGAGAGACAGAGCGTTCGACGAAGCCTTGCCGTCGGAGTCCCTGCACGACGGTGAACGTCGTTCGAAGAGGAGACGACGGTGTACGACGCACATTTGCGGCAATCCGATAATGTGGTGAGTTTGGGTCTCGACATCAGTTCAGCGTGGGTCTCTCGGACTCCCTTGGCATTTGGCTGATGGTATAGTCAGTTTCTTGTCGTGGTTTATTACAGATTGCTTATTGGGTTGAATTCTGTAATTGTATCCCATTTTGCTCATAATAAAATCTCTCCAAACTGGTTCTCAAAGTGGATGTAGACCAAATTGGTCGAACCACTATATATCGTTGTGTGCTTATTATCGTTTTCTTTGTGATTATCTGGCTGTTGCGTTCTGATTGTTTAGACTATGTTCATGAAACTATATCAAGTAGTTGGGAGTTTGGTATAGTCAACAAGTGGTATTAGAACTTGGGTGTGTTATTCTCAACAATCACAAAGGGCAAAACATTCCCTCCAAACCCTTCTTTTCATCTCTATGCAATCGCACACCGGTGGCGTGTGGAAGCATATGGCTCTATCGAAACCCAGCTTGTCAACATGGTCAGTCGTCGTCAGTCATTTGATTCTTCATTCTGTAATTAAGCCATTGTTGTAATGCCCTAAACACCTTATTTTCAGGCTTGTAAAGCATCCAATATGGCTGCACTCCAGCCAGCCCCTGTGCCACATATATCCAAATGTCGATCAGTTGATAGCGACTTAAGCATGTTTGTTGGTTAAAGCCTGGACTTGGAGGAAGAAAGGCCATTGATGAATTTGTTGTTATTTCTTGGATGACTACCTGTGGAGAACTCAATGAATTATGCAACAAAATGAGGTCATTAAATATATATATATATATATATATATATATATATATATATATATATATATAATGACAAAAAAAAATTACGAGAAATTATTGTAAATAACAAAACTATTGAAAATATATAATAAAATATAGAAAATTTTCAAATTCTATCACTAATATGATAGATGTTTATCAATGATATACGTGAAAAAAGTATTTAATGTTTATCGGTATACTGAGATTGATCGGGGAAAAAAAAAACTCTTCAAATTTTTTTTAAAAAAATGTGCTAGTTTTATATGATGAAACTTTAAATGAGCTATTTCGAGTTTTCAAACTATTGTCTCTTTCGACTATGAATCTATTTGTCAATTTCCATACAATTTGTTTAGAACAATCTAGGTAAAAGAAAAATTGAGAATATAATATTGTCCAAAAAGATACTTTTCATATTCTTTAGTCTCGTATAAAAGATTAATCTTGTAATTTAGTGTGATGTTTTTATAAATTTAAAATATGGCATGGAGAGAAAGTAGTTCAAAAATAATTTTTCCTTTCACTATTTTTAGGATAACTATGATAAAGAACTTTATAATTTATGCATTTAGATCAAACTGGTATAAATTTGACAGTGAATTTCAAAAATCAAAGTTGAATTCTTTCAACCTCAAATTGTCAAAAAAGAATAAAAAAAACAAAAACAAAAACAAAAGAACTTGTAGCATAAAACAACATAAAGATACTTACAAAAGAAAATACTAATTACACTCAATCTTTCATATTGCATTTTAGTAGTTGAACTATGAATAATTAAATTCTTTTAGTGGAAAGAAAAGTTAATAAACCATCAATTTTCTCTCTTTTACGTCTTGGAATTTACTACTTTAATGAAGGAAAAAAAAGAATAGTAAGTAGAGTTTAGGGTTTAGGGTCATGAATGAATGGGATGAAATTAAATTAATTTAACTTGATTTAATAGACCAATCAAGCTTCTTAAAATGGTCAACCAAAATAAAGAGTGTAATAATGACAGATTCTTGCTTTCATCTACGGGAACGATTTTGGATTTTTGAAGAAACTTCGCTTACTTGTGTGTATATTGTGCAATAAATGTTGTTTTAGAAAGTTCATAACTGCAAGAATTTTAATTTAAATGCATCTTTTGGAATTAATATATGTGTTTTAAAAAAAAGTTGAATAGGCAAATAGCTTAAAAATTAAATTGGACAAGACTTTTGTATAAAATAATAACCCATTTAGAATATTAGGTTGTTCATATAAATCATGATATTTACAAAATAAAATACTAATTACACTCGATCTTTCAAGTTAGGTTCAAACGAACTCATATTTTATATCATCAATATTTGTAAACATCTAACTTAGCATTGTAATAACATAACAGATGATAATTTAAAATGACATTCATAAGTTGCAAAAAAAAATGTCTGAGGAATAAAACAAATTAGATGGAGAAAGATCAGAGAAAATACACTTTAGACTCACCTACCAATCTTCAAAGAATCACAGCTCCATGTGGTAGTCATCAATCGTAAAAGATTTGGTTTGATTTTAGTTTTCAAAATTTAACATGGTTTTTAATAACCAATATTAATAAAAGTAGGTAGCATCTTAAGACATTTAGAGGTGGAATGAACATGCATAAGCTTGATTTTTAGAAATCAAATGTTTACCCATTTTCACAAGCAAGGTTTTTGGTTGGATGCCATGATGAAAATGAAAATGAAAATGACAATAAAGGGTGACAATACAGGGCCAAATTGTGCAGAAGAGTTGTATATCTATCAGATCATCTACAAAACAAATGAGTAAATTTCTCAGTTTATATGACATGGCAGAGAGAAGAACATACTACTAAAGAGCCATAAGCTAGTCCCAATCTCTCATAGCATGGCTAGTCAGTGAGATCTGTATACAGAAAGGGAATCGAGAAGAGTTATAAGGAAGGACGCACATATCCTCTCATTGATAATAACATCATTATACTAATACATCTGTTCTAATGTGCTGAAACCCAGAACGATATACCCAAATGAGCCTGTATTGCATTGATGCTTGGAAAGGCGAAAACCGAACCCTGTCATCTACTATAATTACAATTGTACTGGAAAGCGAACTATAATCGATGGATTCTTATGATGCTTTGTTTCATCTACAAATACAGCAGAGTTCCATTCCCCTGAGGCCTGAACCACTAGACATCTGTTGAAGAGCAACAAGGAAAAATTGAAACAAATAATAAGATGCTGGCTGACAAGATTATCAGTAAACACAAAGAACTGTTGTTGGACACCGAAAAATCACTAAAAAATAGCAAAAAGATCATGAAATAAGCTAAGCCAAAGATGCAAGGTAATAGCTTTTACCTCCAGTCATAACTGAGCGTCATAGTTTCAATTAATAATTGGTCAGAGACTACAGGAAAGCCCACATCACCACAGGATGCTCATCTGAAGCTATTACAATACATCCACCAAGTTCAGTCACCTGAAGATTACTTGTTTACTTTTTTTATGTTAGATTTTAGATGTTAACCCACACCATTACCACGCGGCCGCTTTAGAGAGATACCCCGAGGGCCGTATGGTCCATATGTATTTAACCCATACCCATTTAAACTGAGGTCTCCTGATGGAGGCTTCTGTTGTTTAGCTGCCATGCGCTCCTTGTGGGACTTTCTTTGTTTACGTGTGTTGTGCTCTTGAGCGTGCTGCTGCTGCTGCTGCTGCTGCTGCTGCTCAGCATCTTGGTCTCGAGAGGGTTTTCCCAGCTTGAAAGGCTTATGCTCTTTCTGTGACTGTGGTGTTGACCTTGCATAGACTGAATTGGGTGAAGCCCTAACATAAGGGCTTGATGGGTCACTTGGGTTTGCTGTTCTAAAATCAGGTGTTGGTAAAAGATTCTGACTCAATGGATCATTCAAAATTGATGTTCCATTAGCTTCGGGAACAGTAAAATCGTTATAATTTGGATGCAATTTATGAAACCAACTTACTTTCTTATGTGTTCCTACGGACCTCCCAGGTGCAAAATGGCCAATTTCAGTCGCACTTACCATCGACGTCAACATTTCTACTGATTCTAATGAAATACCAGATAAGCCATCATAAGATAAAATGCAAGCCAAGGCATGCATAGAGGCCCCAAGAACAGGAGGAAGAATTCCATTTGGATGCTTTACCTGAAATGCAGTAAAAAGTTATTACAATAATGCAGAAAGTGCGAGCAAGTTTAAAACCATGAATGCGAGTCTATAACCACTTACTTTGAATAAGATTGCTGAAGATAATCGCTCTCTCAAGCAGTATAACTGAGCAATATCAAGTGCCTTTGACCAAAACTGCAGCCAACGGTCAACAACCACAGTTACTGAGTTATCTGGGGAGGACATAATCATCTCTTCTGGCTGTTGATTTGATTTATTTTCTATATCCATTTTCTCTTGAGCAGTTTCATCTATACCAGCTTTACCATTGCCATTATTCTTATTTTTGGTACCACCTTTACAATTATCACTCTCCTTAGCAGGGGCAACAGCAATGTCCTTTGCAACCATTAATAATGGGAGAGGCCCAACAACAGTGCAGTTTCTAATGTGTGTACCACCGTCCCCACGGGTTACCTCATCGTAAACAATTAGAGGATGACTATCCGTTTGCTTGAGTGATAGTTCAAAGTTAAGGGATTGTGGGTGCAAAAGAACTCTGCTCCCTGAACCAGTTTCAACGACAGCCCGCTTTCCCTTTTTCTGGGGTGGAAGTAATCTTCCCACCATTGGATATAAACCAGCCACAAGGACAGCGTGGAGTATACCAGGGTCACAAGCATTCAAGTTACAAGTTGAAACATCCTCAGGTATAAAACCATTTTGAACTAGTTCCATCTCAAGTTGTCTCCGCATGCCAGATAACATAGTCATAGTGCTCGAAGAGATGTAGTATTTAGAACAGAAACGGACCTCTTGACCCCTTCCTTTAACATTTTTCCAGCAATCAAATGCAGCTACAACAGCCAGTTGATCACTATGCCCACCATACAAAGAAGCAAGCTCAGCTTTAGCAGCAGCAGCTTTCTTTCGTTCGCTTGGTAACATTGGAAGAGTGAAAGGGTCCTTGTAGTCCGAAGCACAAGCCAGAGTTAGAGCAGGATCAAGGCAGTTCATCAGTATGGCGAAGATAAGCATCTTGCTTGTTACTGGATGGACAGGCAATGAACCTAATTTCTTCCCCAGCTCAGTTAGTTTCTCATCTAGTGACAAAGCCCCAATATCCTGAAGGACTAAGATTGCATTACGGATAGTATCAAAAACTGGAGGATCCAAAGTCTTCTGCAAGAAATCCTCTATTTTACAATTGGGATCAAGCAATTTCACCTGTAAAATAAATACACAATTAAAACTATTAAACAAGGGAATGCTAAAGTGAAGAATACATATTCAATATTAAAAACGGCGTTTCTAATACTTCAAAAAAGCACATTTCAGACTATATCTGAAAAGAACACATATCCCTCTGGAAACAATTTGCATGGGACAAAACAAATGAAAGGGGATTCTAAAATTAGGAATAGCTTAGATCCAACCACATATCAACTTATCTAGTATGCATAATAAGGAAAATGTAGAACTGAGATCCAAAATCAGTTGGTCAAAATTTAATGAAATTAATTCATATATTCCCTGTGGTTTTAAGAAAAAAAAACCATGTACTATTCACTGTGAGTTGTTGTTTTTACTGTCAACAATGGTTAGCAAATCAGTTGAGTTCAATGCCACTCTCTTCTCACAACCACTCAGTCACATTAAGCTTTGGTACAATTATGCAACAGAATTACAAATCAACAGGCAGGTTTAACATACAATTATGTTTTAGAGAGAATGGTTATATGATCTTAGTAAATATTGCTAAGAACTAGGAAAAGTTCACCTGCAAACAGAGTTCCTCTATTGGCATTCTCTTAATTTCAGGAACTTGAAAATCAGGAAGAGACGATGCACGAAACTTTGAATAAAGGTGATAGCATATCCCAGGCTGACAGCGACCTGCACGACCCTCACGCTGCTTGGCACTAGCCTTTGATATCCAAGATGATTGAAAAGTAGAAACATTACTGTAAGGATCATAACTTTTTTCTTTCATCCATCCACTGTCTATAACATAAACCACATCATCAATTGTAATGGCCGTTTCAGCAATATTAGTGGACAGAATAATCTTGCGACAACCAGGAGGAGGTCGTCTGAATACCTTCTTTTGCTCTTTAGAAGGAACCATTGAATGAAGAGAGATTATCAGAAATTTTGATGCATCTTTGAAAAGAGGATTGATTGATAATCTTTCTCGAGTCTTGCTAATGTCATCCCACCCAGGAAGGAAAACAAGAACAGCTCCTTCTTTTGAATCAAGACATATTTTTCCTAACAACTGCTCTATAAGACGAACATCAACAGAATTGGAATTTTTTGCAAGATATGCACCAATCAACCGACGTTCTTCCTTGGAGTTGGACATGGAACTTTCCAGATGTTTTCTGATTGCTTCAGCAGTTTCTTTCTGATCTCCTCGTTCAGCCAATTCCAATGCAGTTGAGCCATCTTTGGCCTGTAATTCACACGTAGCACCAAAAGAAAGCAGCATGCAAACATCGGAAACTCTACCCTTTCCAGCAAGAACCATTAGAGGTGTTAGCCCAGTCACGGAATGCTGATAATTGAAAATTTGAGAGGATCCACCAGAAGCAACCAATTCCAAAAGGGGATCAAATTCGTCATTCAACCAAGCCATGTCAATCGATTCATCCAAAGCAAGCTTGTCTTCTTCAGTTAGCTCAGGTTCCCCATCTGAAGCACCCACTATACTATCATCAAGGTGGTTCTCTTCCGAAGATTTCACTATAGAAAGTACATCCTCCAGATAGAAATTTTTTACCTGAATATTTAAGTATTAGAATAGAGCCCTAAATCACATACCAATTCAAAACTACAAGATCAGAGTGGAAGGTTTACAGGATAGGTGAATCCAGGAACGTTGATGATTGGACAGCCTCCAAAATATTTTGAAAACCGTTCAGCGTCAATTGTAGCACTCATGAGTATCTGTCAAGATATAAAACAAAAGTATGCATCTCAGTCATACCAAATGACAAGCCACCATAAATCTTCAAAATTGTCTCGTTTTCTACAATAACAAGAGAAGTATGAATAATTTGAATAGCAGTGTGAATAATAAAAGGGGAAAAAAGCTCAAGTAAAACCAAAGAAGAATAGAACTAACCAGTCTTAAATGAGGATATGATGGAAGCAAGTCTCTGCAAACAAGTAAGAAAAAGACTAAAGAAAAATACACAGAACTTTTAATAAAATAAGGAATCCCAAAATGGAGGACAAAGGTGAAACTGTGAAAGAAACACAAACTTTGGATTGATATGGATGCACCAAGTCTACGTTCCTAAACTTCACTAAGGGGGTCACGAAAAACAACTTCCCAATGGCCAACCCTGTCAGGAAGCTTAAAATTCCCAAGAAAGTAAAGATCTTTCTTTGGTACCTTGCTTATAGAAGTCTAAATACCCATACATGCATAATTTAGACTTTCTAGCATATGTTCATGACCAAGTAAAAGCCTAACGCAGGTTGACTCAACAGTCACACACACTGTTAAAAGAAATGTCTGTATTACCTAGCTAATTGCAAAAGTAGCAAATGTTGTGGATGGTGGAAGAAAACTACTAGTATGTCAATATGGATAATTTGGTAGAAAAAAACTTAACCATATACCATCCAAATATTGAAAGACATCAAAAACCATTTCTTTCAGTTCCTCTTGGCTTCTAGATAGAGTTTCTTATCAAAGAATTTCTGTGCATAACAACTATAGATTTTTTCTCTTTTTTTTTTTTTTTTGACATAACAACAGAATAACAAATCAGCAAGGGAGAACAAGTATTGTGGGACAACATTTCTCATCTTCTTTCAATTTCTCACGAAAAGTTAGTATTTCAAAATAACTGACAATTTCTTTTTTTGTCAAAAAAAATTCAAAAAGAAACAAGTAATAAATACACATGAGAGAGAATCAACATTAGTATACCTCAAAATTGTTAGAATGAAGTCAGAGTAACGATCCCTTTCATGAACTTCATCCTACAAACAGAAACATAAGAATAATATAAAGACCAAAATAGACATGTATTAATAATGCATAGATGGAGAAACATGTAATATTGGAACATTAACTAGCATCAAAGACAATCTTGGACGATGTCCTTTTGTATCCTCCTGAAGGTGAAAGAAAGGTCGTGATGTGGAGGAAAAAAAGAGTCTTTCTTGGGAATGTAAGTGTCTAGAGAAAGGCAGGGAGAATAGTTAGCTTTCATTTGTTACTATTTTCATTAGTTACTATTGAAAGCAGAGACATAGAACAAACACAAATTTACGAAAAAACCCTAATACAAGGAGAAAAACCACGATGTTGATGTTTTTTATTATTTTCTTATGATAATAAAGGTACAAAGAGAGAAATATTTATAGGCAACATGAGCCTTGTTAAAATAATAAAAAGTTAGGGAACCCTAAATCCTAAACTCAACTTGCTAACACATGAATCAAAGTTTTGTCTGAGGAGCCCCCCTTTGTGAGAATATCAGCAATTTGTTGGCTTGAGGGTATGTCAGGAATGCAAATGCTACCATTGTCCAGTCTCTCTTTGATAAAGTGTCTGTCAATCTCCACATGTTTAGTTCTCTCATGTTGGACTAGGTTATTGGCAATGCTAATAGCTCTCTTGTTATCGCAGAATAGTTTCACAGGTACCTCATAGTCCTGACGAAGATCAAACAACACCTTCTGAAGCTAGCTTTCTTCATAGATTCCCAAAATCTGGCCCTGTATACAGCTTCAGCACTGTCTTTAGCCACAACTCCTTGCTTCTTACTTCTCCAAGTAACGAGATTGTCCTACACAAAAGTGAAGTATCCCGATGTTGATTCTCTATCAACAACAGACTCAACCCAGTCAGAGTCAATATAGGCCTCAATACACCTTCTGTCAATCTTCCTGAACCTCAACCTTTTACCGGGAGTTGTTTTTAAATACCTCATAATCATGTTAATTGCCTCCATGTGGTCTTCATATGGAGCCTACATGAACTAACTGACAGTACTCAAAGCATAGGAGATGTTAGGCTTTGTGTGAGATAAGTAAATCAGCTTTCCCACAAGGCGCTGATATATTTCTCTTAATCAATAAGAATTATGTCACCTAAGTTTCCGAGTTTGGCATTAAACTCAATGGGCGTATTAACAGGACGACATCCCATCATACATGTTTCAGCTAATAAATCAAGGGTGTTTTCACTGGGACACAAAGATGCCCTCTCTAGATCTAGCAACCTCTATCCCAAAGAAGTACTTCAGATTTCCCAAGTTTTTAATTTTAAACTCATCCCCCATCTTTTTCTTTAATTGGATGATTCCAACTGTGTCATCCCAGTTAACACAATGTCATCAACAAAGACGATCAATACTGTAATTTTCCTAGTCTTAGAGACTTCTATGAACAAAGTGTGATCGAGTGCTCTTGATTATACCCCTGAGAGTTGAGGAAAGTGGTATACCTGTCAAACCAAGCTCTCAGTGACTGATTCAACTCATACAAAGACTTCCGAATCTTGCAAACATAATTATCAAACTCCACTTCAAAACCAGAGGAGGACTCACATACACTTCTAAATCTCCATTCACTAATGCATTCTTAACATCGAGTTGATATAGGGGACAACAAGACTCTAATAGTGTTTAACTTTGCAACAAGACTAATAGTGTTTAACTTTGCAACAGGGGAAAAATTTTCAGAATAGTCAACCCCACAAGTTTGAGTGAACCCTTTTGCAACTAACTTGACCCAATTCTGCTTCGTACTTGAATGCAAACACCCATTTGCATCCCACAGTTTTGTGTCCCTTAGGAAGTGGGTAGAGATCCAAAGTCTTGTTCTTTTCCAAGGCTCTCATTTTTTCCATGACAGAAGTCTTCCACTACGGGCACTCTAAGGCAAGGTGTTTGTAGTAGAGTCAAGTTGGCAGTGAAGGCTTTGAACTGCGGTAAAAGGTTCTTGTACGAAATATGGTTAGAAATTGAGCGCTTTGTACCGAACCTAGTACCTTTCCTCAGGACAATAGGAAGATCAAGGTAAAGATCATACTTGCTAATGTTTTCTAAATGGTCCTACTTGGTTTTGTCTTTAGTAGATTATGCAACGACCTCATTCTCATCAACTCTGTCCTCTCCATCTGTAATGACCTCATCAACATTGCCCTCCTCAACCATATCTTCAGGAACAACTGTCTTGGATTCGTTATTCTCAAACTCGTCATTCTCACCCACCTTACTATCATTATGTGTGTTAGTGGACTTCATCTCGGACTTGTCATTTTGTTATTAATATGTGAGTTAATGGAATCAGTCATACCTTGATCTCGTAAAGGTTCAGAATCCTGGACCGGATCCGACTGAACAGCAAGAGACCCAACTTCCTTTCTAAGATTCCTCCTATAGTAGGTTTTCCAGGGAACTTGGTCTGTAGGTACGACTGTACTATGAGGATTTGGGTCTGGTAAGATAACCGGAGTAGGATAGGTGGACTCTAAGGGAACCACATAGTTAGACTCCTCACTCACACTCTCCCCTTGAAGTAGGCTAACGGAAAAGAAAGGATGATCCTCAAGAAAGGTGACATCCATGGAGACAAAGTATTTACGTGAGGATGGGTGCAAGATTTATAGCCTGTTGGTTCAAAGGGTACCCAATAAACACGCAAGCCTGAGCCCGATGGGTGAATTAGTTTGGTTAGGGTTGTGGCTATGAACATAGGTTGTGCACCCGAACACCCGAAGAGGGACATCAAAGATGAGACAAGTGGAGGGATAGGATTCTTTAAGACATTCTAAGGGGGTCTGGAGGTGTAGGACGCGGAAAGGCATCCGGTTGATGAGATGAGATGAGCTGCAGTGAAAACAACATCGCCCCATAGATAGGAAGGAAGGGAAGTAGGCAGCATAAGTGAATAGGCAACCTTCAAAAGGTGACGGTTCTTTCTCTCTGCAACCCCATTTTGTTAGGGGGTTTAAGCAAAGTAACTTTGGTGAACAATTCCTTTAGAGGACAAAAACTCATTAAGGGTGTGGTTTTGAAACTCACAACCATTATCATTATGTAGGATTGCAATCTTTGCATTGAATTGCATTTCTACGGTGTGATAGAAATCCCGAAACGTAGAGATGACCTTAGACTTGTTGGAGATGAGGAAAACCGAAGTAAGATGAGCATGTCCATCAATGAAGGTAACAAACCACTGATTGCTAGAAGAGGTAGTGACCTTGGTAGATCCCAAGACATCATTATGGACAAAAGTGAAAGGTTGGGATGGCTTATATGGTTGTAAGGAAAAGGAGACTCGATGTTGTTTAGCACGAATACACACATCACAAGACAGGGTAGAAATATCAACTTCAGAAAAAAGATGAGGAAATAAGTATTTCATAGATTGAAAGTTGGGGTGCCCTAAACGGAAATGCCACAACATACCGTCTTTTTCTGAAGTAGTAAATATGAACTATGAAGATAAAAGCCCAGTCCTAAAAATGCTACTAGAGGAGGCATCATCATCAAGCAAGTAGAGTCTCCTACTGTGCCAGGCAGTGCCAATTATCCTCCACGAGCTCAAGTCCTAAAAAGAAACTGAATCAGGTAAGAATGTCAAGTCCTAAAACCATAAAATTGGTTTAATTCACGAGTAATCTTCTTTATAGACAATAGATTATAGAAAATTTGGGGCACAAGCAACACATTGTGTAAAGTCAACCCTTCAACAGGGAAAATCAACCCCTTCCCGAGAATAGGAGCCAAGAAGCCATATGTTATACATATCTTCTTATTTCCAACTCACAGAACATAGGACACAAAATGTTCTGAGGAACCTGTCAAATGATCTATGGCGCCAAAGTCCAGAATCCAAGGACTCTTTCCATTAACACTAATAAGACTAAGGGACTGAGGTATACCGTATACCTGACTAGGTAATAGCTCCTAGTGTAGTCAGACTGGGATGGCTGAGAGGGGTTAGCAGACTCACTCACATAAGCTCGCCCTATGTTCTATTTGTTGTTGGAAGGACGTTTCTACCTCTTGGGAAAAAACCACGTAGTTTCCAACACTGCTCCTTGGTATGCCACTATTTCTTGCAATGTTCACAAACAGGGTCAGTTTTCCATTATGCTTCTCCCTGTCATGACTAGGGGACCTTGCACTAAAGGCAGCAGAATCAATAGTAGAAATCATTAGACTACTCATAGCACTGGTACGATCCTTCTCAAGACGAACCTCAAAGCAAACCTCCATGAGGATATAGGTCTCTAAACCATGTATACATCTGCAAACAATATCGAACTTGGTTGAGACCAAAAAGAAAAACATATATCTTGTCAACCTCCTCGATCCTAAAGTACTGTATCCCATCGCTGAGACAATTCCAGATAATTTCTTTGCATAGGTCCATTTCCTGCCAAATAAGGGAGTGTTAAAGAAGGATGTCACATCCATTGTCCCTTGTTTTCATTCGTGAACTTGTTTTTGCAAAGTGTATAAATGAGAGGCATTCTGACGCTTGGAATACAATTTCTAAGTTTTATCCCAAATATCTTTAGCAGTTGCAGCATGCCATAAGGGCTTGCCAATCTGTGGTTCCATAGTGTCGATCAATGTGGACCGAATAAAAGAATCCTCCCTTTCCAATATCGTTCCTGAGGGCCTCCTGGTGTAGGACGAGGTACCTCCCTTGTCAAAAAATCAAACTTGTGGCGCCCTTCAAGGATCATTTTAATCGATTGGGACCACGAAAAAGATTTGACCATTCAATTCTGGTAGATTATGCCACTGGATTAGACACATAAGAAGAAAACAAAGTAAGGAGCAAGGCTACTGGATTCTCAGAATACACTGGTGAGGTCAAACAAGTGTTGGATGAAGCCCCCAGTGTTGCCTCAATCACTGCAATTTGCTGTCGAAGCATACCCAGCTGATGTTTAGTGAAACCAGGAGACATGCCCTGCTCATGGGCCTTTGACTGCGTTGAGGACTCACCTACCTCAAAAGATGAGTGGGTTTGAAGATTTCCAACCTCGAGGCAGCCACTAAGGTTTGTGGCTAACCTAGCAGGAGGTGGCGAAACCAAAACAACAACAAGAAAATGAACAAGAATCGGTAGCTGAAGAAGTCTTGTCGGCAGCGCGTGCGGCGGTGCATGAACCGACAGGGTGAAGGCAGAAAATGGTGCATACAATGTAGGAGTAGGCACGGTTGGCAGCACGAGAGGGATTGACTAAAGAACGAATGGCGACGAGTATGGAGAAATTCGAACTAACGACGCGTGCAGAACCTATGCGGCTGAAGGGTTCTAGTTGCCAGAGGGTTGTGGTTCGTTGGCCAGCGGGTTCTGAAGATGTTGGAACCACTCATCCATGGCAGAAATGATTCGAGCAGCAACGGCAACATTAATGTCAATGGTTGTCCCCTTTGCTAGGGTTCCATCAAGTGCTTGATCATCTAAGGGAATGTTCTACTCTAATACAATATTGAAAGTAGAGACGTAGAACAAACACAAATTTGGAAACCTTAGTATAGGGACAAAAACCATGATGCTAATGTTTCTTATTATTTTCTTATGATAATAAAAATAAAAAGGGAAAAACATTTATAGGCAACAC
The DNA here is from genome assembly GCA_025688845.1 of Cucumis hystrix. Classification (NCBI taxonomy): domain Eukaryota; kingdom Viridiplantae; phylum Streptophyta; class Magnoliopsida; order Cucurbitales; family Cucurbitaceae; genus Cucumis; species Cucumis hystrix. Next base: position 15,554,798 of record CM046889.1, read on the forward strand.
GAACCTTATTAAAATAATAAAAAAGTAAAAAAGTAAATCTTAACTACTCTTGGACTTTCAACATGACCTAAGCCCACTATTTCTAACTGTTACCAAAAATTAGACCACTTTATGATTTTTGTTTTTACAAGTACTTCAATGAAAATTTTCATATATATCCTTTGGTGGTCCCTTGAATTTGATTGGGCCTATCTTTCGTGCAGCCTCCTCTTTTTACAATCTTATAAGATGAAACGATGACCTTAACAGGAAAAATCCATCCTTCCTTTTCAGATCATCAAATAGTTAGGCATTTCATGAAAGAAAAATGTTCTTTTTGAAGGAAAGGGATCAGAAGCAACTACGCTATCAACTGAAATGGTTGCCTGAGGCTCAAGGAGTTTTTCTCATAGATTCTTCTTTCTTTGGTGTCTATCTCTTTTCTACCACAAATAGTCTCTACCATCAGGAATTAAAATTCCTAGAAAGGCAAAGTTTTTTGTATGGAAAGTTTTACATGAGAGAGTCCTTTAGAAAATGTTCAAAGACAATCGTCCTTTATCTTGTTTATTGCATTGGTGCATTCTTTCTAGATTTATGTCTAAGGATTTGCATAATTTGTTGTAGGGTTTTTTTTTTTTTTTTTTTTTTTGGTAATAGAATCATTTCATTCATGATTGAAATAAAAGGATAGATCCAACACCAATAGGTGATTATAATATAAAAAAGATGTTTTAATCAAAGATGGTTGAAATTTCAATAATCAAGAATGAAATTTGATTTTGAGAAAAGACTCAAGAGATAGGGTGATCAGGGAGTTTCTAATGCAATAGGAACCACAGATACTTCTTTTTTTAAGAAGTGTAGATATCTATAGGTATTCAACAGATGACAAACTCGAGCACATTCCAGGCACAAGTCAGACACACAATTCAGCATGCCTTGTTTTTTTAATAATTGAACGCTGGAGGACATGCTCAAACACGCCAAAGACAACCTCCATATTTAATAGTCAAACCATCCAGTTGTCCATCTCTCTATCAAAATGTCTCCTCTAACGCTTAGAACCCAAGTTCCCAGATCGTTATCCCAACAATCAGCAACCGTAGCACCCCAATTTAAAGAGATTAAAAATATCTGGAAACCATCTTAAAGAGGAGAGGAGCCAACACACACATCATATCAGGAATTAACAAACTGCCCATTACGAACTTTGAAACTAGTGAATCTGTCAAACAAAGGAGTTCTATTAGTGATTCAAACCAAGGTCGATCATTTGAGCTTCCCTTGGGTATTAAAACCTCTCCATCCAAGTGGTCCTTCCCCATAAATACCAGTTACCACTTGTCTCAGAAGCCATTTATCCTAAGAAAATCACAAATAGTTCAATACGTTTTTCCATGTTTTTAATAAAACCTTTATGAGCTTTGAGGGTGGAAAAGAAGTACAAAGGGAGCCCATTAAGGACCAAAGTAATCAAAGAGACCCACCCACCCTTAGAAAGCAAGGAGATCTTCCATTTAGCTTGGTTATTCTGAACTTATCAACCATGGGATCCACAATAATTGTCGTCGAGTGAGAATCTTAGATAATTTATGGGAAGGTTCTCTGTTTTGCTAAGTTGCACCTCTTTATCTTCTTCAAGTCTCTTCTATATGTTATCCAAATAAAAAAGGTAATGATCTTATGGTGAAAAGTTGGTATGTAACTTAAATCGGGAGCAAAACACCCCCCAAAATTCAAAAGTACACTAAACTGCACCAAGTTTTCCAGCTGTAGATCCTACCAGTTTAGAGCAACAAAACCATACACAATGTGGCAAAGAAAATGACAAAACCCACAAGCGAGAAATAGAATACATACCACAATAATGTGAGTTAAGTCCGACACAACATTTTTCCTACTCTTTCTGGAGGCTTCCATTGTTAATTTGCCCAACCCCTCTGAAATCAGCACCCTTAAGAGAATACCATTCGTACAGAGTACGATTGATGAGTGTCTACCACCTTTACTTTCCAGTCGTATCTTCCATTATGAAAAAAAAAAAAAAAAAAAAAAAAAATGTCACCAGATGTAATGTTCATGAAAACAAAATTAACCTGATGTTGTATACATCTCCATATATTTAAGTGGAGAATTCCAAAAGTGTCCCTTGCTTATTACGAAATAACTTTCTGTTGTATAAATTCTCAAAATAAGCTATAAAATAAGAAATTTTCACAATTCCAATCCAGTTAAACTCCAAACAATAGACACATACACATAGGCAGATCATACAAGCAGAGCAGCAAGAACAAAGCAATTGAATTGATAAAGTCCTATCATGTTTTCATCATAAACATCTTCCCAACATCAGTTACTTCGAGAAATTGACCAAAACTGATCCCCTCACTGAAACTCCAAAGGATAATAAAATTCTACATGAGCTAGCTACGTAGATATCTTTTGGTGTAAACAACCGGCAGGAAAAATACCTTGTATCCAATATCACTTCCAACATTTTCTCCTCTTTCATAGGAGATTCGCTCAGAAACTAAAACAGAAGAAGACAACATTCAAAGAAATGGAAGTAAAACAACTAATAATAGTAATGTCTGGGAAAAAATCATTTCAAAAGAAAAAAAGACAGAAAAAAGGTAATAAATAGAGCTAACCTGATACAGCAGATATTCGTCGAGGTTGGGTACAAACTATCTTACACGTCTCTCCCTTACCCCACATATAATCCAAAAGAAACTGAGGGACCTATACAAAACATGAAAGATCATCAAGCTTTATGGTGGTAATACCGTCAAAGAAAAACAGCTTTGTAACGAGTGTCATAATTTTCCTTGGTCAACATTCAAAATGCAAAACAAAATCAGCAGGATATATATATCTGTGCCAGCTGCTAATTTGTGGAGGACCAGATTTCCCTATAGAACAAGTGGATACTAGCTCAAGGGGTGATTATTTTCTTCTTTTTTTGAAGAAAACAGAGCTTAGAAACATGAAATGGTCCAAACCCCTAAGGCCTAAGGTGATTCATGAGGATGTCATTGGTGGAGCAAGGGATGGATATCTCGTTCAAATTTCACTCTGTTTCTTCCTAATTCTTGTCTAAAAAGTTGGGATGTAAAAAAGTACATAGAATGCCAACAAACCAAGCAACTCATATATGGGACAAAAGACGGGGATGAATATACCTATTAGAAAATAATTCATTGCATCCAAAACAGAGCATTAGGCAAGCAAGCAATGATGAATTCAAAGGGGAAAAATACATAAATAGCAATCATTAAAGAAAAAGAATGGGTAACCTGCGTTGTCTTTCCACACCCAGTCTCACCAGATATGAGAACGACCTGCTTAAAACAATGATCAAGCAGTTATTGGGATAGAAATTGATGCATTGGTTAAGATAAGGAAACTAGAGACCAACCAACACTAGCTTCAAAAAACCATGTAAAAAAATGCACAAGAACAATGGAGTTTTTTTTGGCAGTCTAAAGATGATAAGTAATTTGAAAAGAGTTGTATATTAAAAGCAACCTGGTGAGATTCAACTGTTGAAGTAATAACATCTTGAAATGATGCAATTGGAAGCTTAGATCTCTCTTCTGAGATCTACAAAAAGAAAAGTATCAAAAGTTCACTATCAGCTACTTTGGTATTAAGATGATAACCTTTAAACTTCAGGCAAATTTCCTATGTAAGAAAAACTAAAAGAGAGATGATGGTACAGCATAAAACCAGTAAACTTCATCACTTTTGTTCATGTACTCAAAGAAACCTTTTTCATATTAGCAACATTCTTCAAAGTATATGATCCCACTTTCTTCGTTAGCTCTTCCTTGGTCATTGACGGCCTCCAGAAAATGTCATCTTTCCTACGCCTTGGCTTATCAGCCTTTTTATTGTGGTTCCCAACTGTCTCCTTGCCCAACTCTCCATCATCAGGAGGATACATACTAAACAAGTCGTCCAAAACAGTTTTGGTTTTTTCAGAAAATTTCACTGTCTCCATTTGCAGTTTGGATTTATATACAGACACACGTCGTTGGTCTCCATGCCTACAAAGAGAAGAGAAACTGAGAAACCCAAAGCAAAATATTATAGGGGCTAAAGACATTCTACATGCACAGAAAAAACTCCATTCCAAGAATAGATACCAGTACATGACTAGATGCCTTCTCAAACATGGGGAAAATTTCCTTCCAGGAATATGAAGTTACTTTAAATAGCTATACTATATATGACTAGATGCCATCTAAACTCAAGGGAGACATTTGCTAATTGAAACTTACCCAGAACTCTTCGATGTCATACCCATTTTCCTGCACACTTCATGCACAAGAGCACGTTCACGCTTCGAAAGATCAGCTTCAAAAGTGAAAACTGCATGAAACATCCATATATTGGCTAATTAAACAACAGATAAAAACAGACCCCAATATTAGTATATCTGTACATGGGAGAAAAATCTTGCATGAGGAACAATAAAGAGTTGAGAGTTTGAAGAAATGTGATTGATTAAAAAAAGCTGCATGGATAGTATCTCCCCCTAGTTGATGCGTTCTTCGCCGTAAAAGTGAAGAATCTCTTACATACTAGTTAGTTGTGATTTTGTGCAAGTTTTTTGGAAGAAAATCAAGAATGCATTCAATTATCACTTAGTCCCCTTCTTCTTCTGCTATGCTGCTCAATGATCGTCCATTCAAGAAGTACGAGGAGATTTTATGGACTTTCATCATCTGAGCCTTCCCATGGTCATTGTGGATTGAGCAAAATCCTCACATCTTTGAGGACAAGGAAATGGACTTCATACAACTTTTTAATTACCTTCTGTTTACAACTCTTTCTTAGTGTAAACCCGCATCTTACTTTTGTAATTACAATCTTAGTTCTCTTATCTCACAATGGAGTAGCATTGTGCGATCTCTCATGACTCTTGTTGCCTTTTTGTAATTTCATCCCAACAATGAAGATTATGATCCATGTTTCTCATTAAAAAATAAAGAAAGAAAGAAAGAAAGAAAAAAGGAAGATAGAATATAGACTATAGAGAAAGATTAAAATGATTACTGCTACACTTAAGAAACAAATCGCCAACAATCATCCAAGTCATGTTACCCATAACATCTAACACCAAGTTCATTGTCTGTCCCAGCATAAAAAGGCCAGTAAAGTTTGACTTATAATCCATATCTACACCAGACATGCTAAATCTCGTAAATACTGAAGAAAATTTGAAAGATAAATTAACTAAACTAATCTATTTGAAGAGGTGAAAACATAGACTTCACAAAAACACTAGTTTGGGCATTCCTCCAGTGTGTTTTCAACGACCCTGAAACCTCCTTTCTTATCAAAAAGTTGCAACTCGACAGCTGAAAAGGCAGAAAATCTCTAGTTCATACCTAGAAAGGCTAGATTGTTTTTCTGCAATTAGTTTTTGCCATTGTGAGATGTCGGCAGAAGTTTTTCAAAGAGAAAAAGGAACCATGCCCGTTATTATAGAAGAATCTATATGATTAGTCTTGAGAAGCTAGGACGAGTCAAACGCAATAAACTCAAATTTCAGATTTCCGATCATTTTTGTTCATTGAATAGCCTTCTTAAGAAATTCATACTCAAAACCAATTTCAATTTCCAATGCCTTGACCAACTACTCAGGAGCAACCAACATAGCCAAACAAGCAGTCCCTGCTTTGAAGCTCCCACGTGATATTTGATAAATGAAAAAAGATGAACAAATGAAAGAAGAAGCAATCACCCGCAACCAAAAATCACAAGTCCCATTAAAACCCACAAATTATTTAAATCATTCCGTTGGAATATAACATGAACACAGTTGAAAAACTCCATCTTCTTCTCATTTCTCAATCTGAGTCATGATTTCCAATTTACCTTCGTCATGGGTCAGGCAAAACCGTTGGAGAGCTTGCGTAATTGCAGAACCCACGTTTGAATTCGGTCTACATTTAGGCTTTTGCACCCCCTTCTTCTGCTTCTTCTTCGTCATTACTTCTCTAGCTGAAGCTTCTTCCTTCCTCCTCCTACTGGTTTCAGAAGCTTTTTCTTTTCTTTTTTTTTCCTTCTTTTTTTCCTCAGTTATAAGAAAACTTAAAAGTAGAAGAAAGACAGGAGACAGAGACTAACATTTGAAACATTGAGTGGTGCCCTAATGTATCGATGGCGCTTGCTTTTCAATCGTCTTTCATCAACCGTGTAACTTCTTCTTCTCTCTTCACCCCTCCCTATGTATGAAATGGGCCATTGCCGAACTGATGCACCCTACCCGGTTGCAGGCCCAAATATTTCGGAATTCCGTAATCTTTTCAAATTTTTATTTTTTCCTCGTGTGTTCAAAAAAATTAAGTTAAATGGTAAATTTGCTCGACATGTTTTGAATATAATTTTAAAGGTTACAATATAATCGAAGAGGATGTTTGGCCCTCGAACTATGAACGATTGGGAAGTGACTATTTTAGTACTATTCATGTTTAGCCCAAAAGATATTATAATAATTAGGACTATTCTACTCCTCTTCCATTTCTCATCTATCATTGTTTCTTATTGTCCAAGAATTATTATATGTTTTAAAAATTTTAATTATACCACAAGAAAAATATCTAATAAATTTTATTTATATATATCTTTAAAGATTTGGCATAATTGAAATATTAGATAAAATTCTGTGTAATAATATTATTTAGGAAGATTAACATGACAGTTGATATTTCACGCACCTTTACCACCAAGCCAATTTCCATATTTTAATTTGAAACAAGTTAAAAGTTAAATGATATTTTTCTAGAACAAATTCAAAAGTTTAAGAAAGAAAATAACAATTTTTCAAAGTTTTAAAAAATGTTAATAATATTACTATCATATAGATCAAAATTATTAAAATTTAAATGACCAACACTTGTAGTATTAGTAAAATATACAAAGTTTAGAAGTTTAAACATAAATTTTGAAAACCTAGATAGTATAAATAAGCATGTGAATTTATTAGTTAAAATATCATTTAAACATTTTTAGTCAATTTTTTTTACTTTTTATCTTTACAAGATTTTCAAAGTGATCTCACGCTCACCAAGTGGTCATAAATTGTCATTAACTCAATACTCTCGTGGCATATCATGAATAAAATTATTTGACTTATATAACAACAATCTTTTTTTTAATCACTAATTATTGTTTTTCATAAAATATATATTTATTACTATTTGAGTTATTTTTTTTAGCATTTATGTTGGTTGATCCTTCATTTGTCTAATTTCCTTTACTAGCACCAATTAACGGCTTACAGTAGTGAAAGACACAGTTTAAAGTTAAATTTATTAAATGAACGTCTTAATTAATAAGATTTGATAAAATCAATTAAAGAAAAATGTGTATTTTAGGTACAATATATATGTATGCCAAAAAAAGTTAGTGAAAAATTCGGTTTATAATAGTATTCACCCCAAACACATATTATAATAACACATACTATAATAATCTACACCTCAAACACATACTATAATAACATAGACTATAATAATCTGCACTCAAAATACAAACTATTATAATCGTCATATACCCTTTAAAAAATTTATAATGGCCGAGAGTCGAAAACTTTTAGCGAACCATACTAACTAAATTTTAATAATAAATCATAACAACTATTAATTTTCTCCAAATAAGAGGACTAATTTTAGCATTTAGAGTTCCTATTACATCTTTTTCAAAAAGAATAATCAATTTTACTAAGAACTAACATTAATTTACTTTTTTAAAGTAATAGTAAGTTATTCCAATCAAAACTTTAATATATTCAAGCATGTTAATAAAATAATAATTTAATATCACAATGAGCTTTTGGTAACAAATTGCAACACATTTATAAGATTTAGGATCTAACCCTATATTATAAAATATTTTGTTATATTTGACTATGTGTGTTTTTTATTTAAATGTAGAATATGAGATCAAGCCTTAATTTAAAGAAGGTTCAGGTGTTTTCTCTCCAAATCTAAGCTCAAATTGGCGTGTATATACATTTATACATATTATATTTTACTTTTGCGTTGTAGAGTGTCACATATACAATTCATCATCGTAGATTACTTTTGTTAGTCAATAAGGGTCATAGGATTGTGAGGGAATGGTTAAACAATTTCAAAGTTCGAAATACAAAGTTCAAAAATAAAAATTGAAGTTGTTCAAAGTCTGACACGATTGAAACTTCAAATACAAGGACAGGGGTGATAATAGATTAAAGGTTATCACATCATTTTGTTAATTGTATTTTTGGACTGAGTTTTGTTTATGTTAAAAGTAGTTCTTAATGCTATTAATTAACTTCAAGCTAACAACACTGACTAAACTAATTTATGAGATGAATCTATAGATAGACTAAATTAGATTAGAACACTTGATATATACGAGTTAACATGTATGAAATGGAAACTATAGCTAACGAAATGTAATTATTAACCATTTTCAAATAAATTTGACCATTTGTATAAATGATGGGAAAGAGATCAAGAGAATAAGAAATATCTCCTTCCTTCTAAAAGCTTCATTCACCCAACCCTTAAACAATTTCCTGGAGAACCAAAAAAATAAAGGCCATGAACATCTCAACACAACACATTGACAATCCCTTTCATTGGTTAAGGTAATGTTCTCCAAAATATACAACAAACACCTCTCTCTCTCTCTCTCTCTCGCTCACATTACTAATCAAACAACATTGATCTCTCTCTTCTTAAGCAACACTGAAAGAACTAGCTGCACCCTCCACAAACTTCCTTGCTCCTTTAAACCACCTCTTGTCTCCTGCTTGTGCCTTGCAAATGTAAAGCTTTCCATCATTCACAGTTGCTGTGATCAGCTGATGCTTCCCACCTTCATCTCCATCTGCAGTTCTTGTCAACACAGATACAAAGTAGTAGTCCTTTCCATTCACGTTGGACGCTGTAGCCTCCAATATGTTTGCTGTTGCTACTGCATCCGGGTCGAACCCACCCTGATCGATTTCAAGACTTGTTTGAGTGAAAATTGGATTGATTCACTTAAAAGATGTTATTTGGACCAATAACAACTTAAAGTGGAAAATTTAGGTCACATCTAATAGCGATTTAGTTTTCTGTTTCCGAAACGGCAATTGTTGTTGCTTTGTTCTGTTTAAGTTTGTATCAGTTGCAATGAGAGTGCATCAATTGTTAACTCCATATATAATGTGCTTTATGCAAAATTACCTCAGAAGCAGTCTTTCCAAAGTAAGCTTGCTTTCCCAGCAAATAGTCAACCTGCAAAGGCCAATTTGAGGCATATGAATTGAATGTTCTTGTCGTCTAGTTTCAGACCAAATCTGACATGACATAGTCTAACAGCTACATAGTTATCAAACATCAAGAATTATAGTGGCTGTAGGGAGTTGTTTTTTGCTTTTCCTAAGAAAATAGTTCAGTTAATTTGAGTAGCTGTTTCTTAAAAGTTTGTTTATCTGATTGGGGCTATTTAGATTAACAGTAACTAAAGGAATTCTCACTACAAGAAGCATAGGCCTGCAATTAATGATTTCAAGTAGACAGTGAAATTAACTTTTATAACGCCCTCCACTGTGCTTCAATTTTGAAGTCCCACCAAATCCGCACCATCAACTAAATAAGAACATATTTGAGTGTGATTTTGAGAAGAATAAAATTACTTTTATCACAGTGAAAAATCACTCTAAACATGTTGAATTATGAAAGTGATAGAAAGTGATTTTAAACATGAAAGAAATGATATTAAGTTCTAACTATTTTAAAATTCCTATCTAGATATAATTGATTTGAAACAATGCGTATGTGAAAAATATTATAAAGAACTACGTAACAGGTGAAAATAGAGTTGAGAGTTGAAATGTGAGGAAGAGTGCTACCTTGGAAAGGAATTCTTCAGGGGAGCCATAGTCTTTGATGGATTTTTTGTCAGTTGGGTTGATAATTACACTAAGATTGCTGTTGGAATCAAAGTTGTCTTCATATCTAAGAACTTGGCCTGGGAATTCCCTTTCTTTGCTTGGATTCCACTTAGAAGGAATTGAAAGCTTGAATCCATCTCCACTGTATGGCAAGTAATCTGTGTTGGACTTTGGCTTTCCAAACACATTGGCTGCATTTTTAATATCAATGAAAAGCCAGATTTCCATTACAAATAGACTATACAACAAATAATAAAATCCCACACCCAAAAGCAGCCTAAGTAGAGTAAACAATCAAAAGATTACTAAACAGAGTTGCTCTTGCTCCTAGGTCAATGCATATCATTGGAATTGTCTAAGAGCATACATTTTTGAATTCCAAGTGGGTTTCAACCTAAAAATAAAAAACAATAAAGAACAACTCACTAAATCACTTCCTCAACATGGATTTCAAGATTAGGATTACAATAACTTAATACTAAAACTTTCAAAACCATCTATAGCATAAGATAGAACCAGCAAAACACCAAATCCAAAATAAAGCTAAAACAGAACAAACAAAAGCAACAAGTTTCAAAGGGTTTCAAGTGAATTGCACAAGATGTTTGATCAAATTCTCAAGAGGGTGAATTGGATTACCAGCTTCTCCATAAGCAGCATCAGCCGGAGAAACCTTGGAGCCAAGAGCAGCGGCGCCGATGAGGACAGTGAGAGCCAATCGACGAGAGACAACACCGCCTTCCTCCTCCTGAGCGGGTTGCTGCTTCTGGGCACGGCAGACGAGTAGCTGGGGAGACTTGGGCAGGGCGGCCTGGCGTGGGGAAGAGGAGGATCTGGCGGCGGCGGTGAGGGCGTGGTGGTGAAGGAAACAGGAGGTGGAAGCCATTGATGGAGGTTGTAAGAGAGTGAGAATAATGATTGTGAAATGCAATGAGAATTGGGAAGCGGGTATAGAATAATGTTGGAAGGATTTGTGTATCTGAGAGTATGTGTGGAGGAAAATGGTTGGGGTTTGGATTGGGGAAGAACAATGAAGAAGAGATGAGATTATTGATTTTTGGATAAGGTTTTATAGGTTTTGATTGGTGCCAAATGTACATTTGTTGCACAGTCAGCAATATTCGTGACTCTTCTTTCTTCTCACTCCACTCACTCTTTTTTGTCCTCAAATGTAGCTTCTTCTTCTAATATTTTGTACATCTGTCATCGTCTTATTGGTCCGTCTTCTTTTAAAAATAACCATTTATTTAACTAAATTATTGTTTGAGCTTAATTTTCAAACAAAAATATTTACAGACTGGTTAATAAAAACAAAAAGATCATGAACCCGACAATATATATTTCATAAATTTTAGATTTGTCTTTATATTTCTCTCTTCTCGATTTATTTATCATCTTTTCCAAATTTCTTTAACTCCTCCTCCATATTTTTTTATTCATTTCTTTTCTTCTTTCTTCATATTCTTTTTCTTTTATTTCGCTCCTCTCCTAGAATATCAATATCGTTTAAATATCAGTTTGATATAATCTAAACTAGGGGTGTAAGTCCAACTCAAATAACCCAACAACGTTGGATTGAAAATTTTGGTTTTTTTTTTTTGTTTGAGTTGGGCCTCAGGGGTTGAAAAATTCAATACAACCCAACCCAACCCGAATTATTAATTAATTAATCATTATATATATATATATAAATAATTTAATAAAAGTAAAGTTAGGAGTATTTTGTTAAACTATTGTGTATGAAGTTAAACGATTGTATGGAAAGTTACCCGATCGTGTAAGAAGTAAACGGTCGTTTGAAGGTATAAAGGTAAATAATCACGTAAGAGGTAAACGATCGTTGGGTTGTAAGTGGAAAAAAAAAAGACCAACCTTAAACCCAACTCATATTTTACAGGTTCTGTTGAAAATTAATTTGGGTTGCCAACCTAACCATCCAAAAAATATGGATTGGATTGAGAATGTCTACCAATCCAACCCATTTACACCCATAATCTAAACAATTGATTGCCTAGTTGACACGATTGTTTAGCATTGTCAACATCATCATTTAGATTTGAAGCTCTTTTCGCATTGTTTAAAAAGAATTGCGTAATCGTTTGGATATTGATCTAAATGATCGTTTACCTTAGTCAACACGATCATTTATATTTGAAATCATTTTTCCATAATTAATAAAAAAAACTACATGATCGTGTGATATGATCTAAACGACCACTTACCATAGTTAACATGATCGTTTAGATTTGAAGCCATTTTCCCATTGTTTAAAAGAACTACACGATCGTGTGGATATGAGCTAAATGATCATTTATCATAGTTAACACAATCGTTTAGCATGATCAACACAATCGTTTAAAGTTGAAGCATTTTTTCCGTTGTTTAAAAAGAAACTACATGATCATGTTGATAGTACCTACTGCCTATACGATCGTGTATCATTTTCTACAAGAATGCATATCAGAAAAATTACACACGGGTGTGTAGTTGATTAATCGGGTGTTGACTAGGGTATTTTTTATTTTGTGTCCGTGAGCTTTTTTTCGTTTTGAAAATTATTCTATACAACGTAAATATTTTATCGATTTTTTATATTTTTAAAAAAACCCCACTTTTTAAAGAGAAATTTTTAAAAATAGTAGATTTTACAAAATATTTACCACTTATAGCAAATTATTGTTGGTTTTTTGGCCCTTAATCTCAAATTAATTTATTTTAATTAATTTATTTATTTATGTTTTGATGACAAGAAATCTGATTCTTTTTATTGATAATTTTATTAATTTGAATAGTCCATAACGTAGAGCCTTGAAAAATGATTCTAACGCCTCTTGAATCACCAAAATCAAAGTTCAAACGAATAAAATATTGCTAGAAGAAGCTTAACGGAAAAATACCCGAGATGGTGACGTGGCGGCAAATATTCAATTTGAACCAATTAGAGAAAGCCACCTGGAGCAATTGAGGAGTAACAAATGAGGTTTTTGGTTATGTTTTTATTGGTTTTTATAAATAATATGAATTTAAAAAGAAAATGACTTTAATATTATTATGTTTTCTTGTATCTAACGGCTAGTTTTTTTTTTAAAGATGGTGAAGTTGGTTTATTGGTTTTTAAACAAAGTATTTTGAAAATACATATTATTATATTATTATTCGTATTGTGTCTAACGGCTAATTGAGTTAAAATATCAACAATTCATTTTTCTTTTACTTACATCCAATGACCTAAAATGATTTTGAATTTATCTTTTCCCTCTTTTTAAATACTTCATTTTTCCCAAATTTTTAAAAAATAAGATTATTAAATTTTACAATCCTACAAAAAAAAAAAAATGCAAAAAGCCAACATTGTTATTCTCTCTAAAGCTTCCAATTTTTATTATTTTCATCTTACTTTTGAGAAAATTCGTATTATATTGTGAGCTTCAAATTTTATACTCTCTTTTAGAGAGTTTTCTTTTATGTGATTTAAAATTTCAACGTATTGTAACGGTTGGATCCTAACTCGTAGAAAAGATCGGGTTTGCTCTTGAACCCGAAAAATAAACAAGTAACGGTTTGGCTCTAATTCGTGGAAAAGTCAAAAGAAATTTTTTAATCAAAATCACAAGAGATGCTTGGGAAAGTGGATGTAGGTTGAGTTTAACCGAACCACTATGGTGTTTTCTTCTATAACTCTTTTCTAATTGTTTTTGCATTTAATTTTAGTTACATATTCTCATTGGTTGAGTTTGATTGCATACTTCAATTCATATTTTTTTTATCAATCCTGTTATTTAACAAATTTTATAAAGTTCTTTATTTAATTTAAAAAATATATAATTAGTTTAATTTACTTTTTATTTGTTAAAAAGTTTAATTAAACCCTATTCACCCTTCTAAGGTTGACATACCGATCCAACAATTATATCACTGATAGTCATTGATATGTTATAGTGATAGAAGACTACCAGTGATATAATCCAAAATTTTGTTATAGCTTGTAAATATTTTAATTTATTTTACTATTTTTAAAAATGTCTCTTTTTAAAATCATCCCCGCTGATTTTAAGTTCGAAATCAGGTAATGCTTTCAAATCATTTAGAAAAGCGTTAGATATAACTAAATTTAACCTGACTTATAGGCTTAATCTTGGGTTCATAGGCGTCACTCAAACACTAATAATAAATTTAGTTGAGTTAGTTGGTAGAAATTATAAAGTTTGAAGAATTAAATTCTTTGCTTTTTTTAATGGTTAGCAGACGTCCGAACTTTTTCTTTTATGGTCTAATTTATCTTATTTTTTTCATTGTAGTAAAAAAGTTATTTAAGTTCGTTGAAAAAAAAGAACATTAAATATTTTGTGATATAAGATAATTAGTATCGAAATGTTAGCTACGAAGAAGAAGTAGTGCGGACATTTCCAAATATGGATATTAAATGAAAGAAACATAGAAACGTTGCTTTTATGTGTGCATCCACATACACTCTAATTGGTTCTTAATAGAAACCCTGTGTTATGTCAAGTTTGGTGCAATACATACATTTAGTGTCTAGATTTAAATATTTATACTTTTAACATCAACTTTTTTCTCTTCTGAATACTGATTTATTAGCATGTCATGTTAATGTATATTGATTGATAATTCATTTCATAGTTATTTTAAATTAATTAATACACATCATCGTCACAAGCGAAGGTGATTATTTTGTGAAAAATTAATGTTAAAATTGTAAATCTTTAAATATATAGATCAAATTCAAACAAAATTCAAACTTCGAACGCAAAAATGATATAATTTTGAAATCTAGAGGCCAAATTATAACTAAGCTCAAAACTATATAACTACATGAATTTGGAAATCAAAACATAGAGACCAACAAGGCATTTTTTTAAAAACAAACCAATTTTATAATCATTTATTGTTTGCTTGAGTGATTAACCTAAGTATAACTAGACTAGTGTAAATTTTACTATCAGTCTGAAATCAAATGTTGAATTCTCTTACCCCACGTATTATAAGATAATAAAGGGTAAATTATAAAAACAACTTCTAAAGTAACGAAGTTAGTGTACAAAATTGTAAAATTGCATTAATTTGTGGATTCGATATTTTTATCATTTTGGAGCGTAAATGTCCAACTTCTACTATCACTTTAAGCTCAAAGACTCAATTTTAAGGTTGGAAAAAGTTAGAAGTGTGGTTTTTGTTTTCTTTTTGCAAAATATGAAATAAGTTTGTGTTGTTCACGTGATTCACGCGTGCATTTAAAAAAAGTTTATAGGCTTTTGGGAATGATTAAAAAAAGTAACAATATTCTTAATCAATGAAAAGACACAAAGTCCACAATCACATAGAGTTAAATGTGAAACCAACTGACCTTTTTGTGACCCAAATATTATAATCATATTTCTATCATTTTATTTATTTCTATATACCTCTTGGACCCTAAGGTTTAATTTTTTTTTATTTTAAAAAAAGTAACTATTTATTATTACTATTTTTTTAATTCTAAATTTAGCGGGTAATAATACTGGCATAGAACTCATCACTATAATAAAAAAAAACAGATGTTAGATATTAACGAGGTTTTTCGAATAAACTAGTTAGAAACACAATTTAATTCTAATAAGCTACAAAATCTAAAGTTAAAATTTAATTTTTGTTAAAAGTTTCATAATAGAGATTAAATTGTTGTTTTAAATATACAACAACAAAATCGATGCATGTATTAAAGTCCTTGAACTAAGTTGCTACAAAATTGAAGTACAATTGTTAATTATAAACAAAAGTTTAGATGCTTGAAACGTTGTTGTCATAAAAGTGTAAAGACAAAAATATATTTATTTTACCTAGTTAAAAACATAAAAAAAAAATTAGTTTCAAATTATGTCTAATAAATTATGAAATTGATCTTAATTTTGTGTCTTTAACATATCTATGAATTTTTAAAAAGTTATTATACAAAATGAAGAGAAAAAGCCTACAGAAAATTTGGTAGACTTTATGTTATACTTCCAAAACAGTTTTTATTTATTTGAGAAGTCTTTTATTTTAAATTCATATGTTCTTATAATTATATTTTGGGAATGTATTAAGAAATGAAGTTGAACTTCTCACTTTCAAATCGATATCAATACTACTGCAGATTTTTAATTACTTTTGGAATAAAAGTGAGAGAGATTAATTCTATTGGACACATTTTCAAAATATTCAAAATATCCCAAATTCCTTAAAGACTATTGACAATTCTAGAGTACTTGTGAAACAATTGTCAAAATTAGGGTAGCGAAGTCGTGTACCCGGTACACGACTCTAGTACATCTATGCCAATTTGGCAGTCAACAGTAGCGTTGACTGACAATTTTGTCGCGTAGCAAGGAAGTCGTGTACCAGGTACACGACTTCGTTCACGTGAAAGTTTGACACTTGTTCTTCCCCTCTATAAAATCTTGATTTCGTAGCATTCTGCCTTTCAAACACAAATTTCTATTATGTGAAATTGTGATATCAATAGTGTTAATTAGTACACCCATGGTTATAGCACCATTAAATATTTGGTTAGTAAACTCAAGGGATATATATATTAGTGTTTTTATGAAAAAGCATTCAAAATTTAAAAATTTTCAAATATCATAAAGGTTCAACTTTCATTAATTTTACATAAACATCTAAAACAAATATGTGAAGCATTGGGAAAATATGTGAAGTAATAATATTAACCAAATAAATTCACTTAATTGGCCATACCCATGTTCCTAATCAAGTTTCTTCTCGTGAATTAACAAGAATTAAACTCCCAAAGAAAAA
Source organism: Cucumis hystrix (assembly GCA_025688845.1). Taxonomy (NCBI): domain Eukaryota; kingdom Viridiplantae; phylum Streptophyta; class Magnoliopsida; order Cucurbitales; family Cucurbitaceae; genus Cucumis; species Cucumis hystrix. The sequence continues at coordinate 15,571,515 of CM046889.1, forward strand.
AAAAAGTCAAATCTTTTTATGATATTTCTTGGTAATATGATGATCATTAATTATAAAAAAAACGAATAATCTCTCCTTCTCCTTTCTCCTTCGGCTCTCCCCATTTTCTGAATTTCCAACTTTTTCATTCCAAAATCAAATTCCTCTCTCCTTCCAATCTTTAAATAACCTCATAGATGTAGTTTTACCATCCCTCTCTCTGAGTGCCGATACATCATTGCTTAAAAAAAGAAAAGACGGGGTAAATTACATATTTAAACTTCCTTTTTTATTATAGAAGTTGTGTACCGGGTACACGACTTCTTCCACGTGTCCTTTCCACGTGGTAAAAATGGGCTAACGTGGATTCAGAGAAGTCGTGTACGGGTACACGACTTCTGTTCATTTTAAAATTCACCATATTTTTTACAATAGTTTGCCCATTCACCCTACTTTTGTTATTTTTTCATTTACTACCCTATTTTTAACATTAATTTCAAAAAACACTATATTTTTTAAAATACTCCATACTTTGGCCACAAACATGTGTGTGGTAAAGATAGGTTAAGGTTAGATTCCCAATTAAATGGTGACACGTGCTACCAAATTGAGAACTTTTCTTTTGGAAAATAGAAATTTAATTACAAGTTACAACCATGAATAACTTGTAACTTTATAAGTTAAAGTTTTTGTGTTGTGGTAGCTCCACTGCTACCTTATATCAAGTGTTAACTATAGATATTAGGTTTGGGATTTTTATATATTGTTTACTATGAGTGAGATTTTTTCTACGGAAACTACATAGACTATTCTCGTTTTTTTTTTTAAAGCTTTTTTCTCTTTTGTATTTGGTTGCTTGGTTGTTTTAAATTTTTGTGTTTTACTTGTGTCTAAATTGAATCTGTTCATTACTTCACATTCATTGTTAGATAATCAAAGAATTTTTTTAGATTCCAACTAAAAAAACTTTCACTTTCTACCTCAGAGATATTTTTCTCTAGAATAATAATTGATTTTAACCATGAGCATTTGCATCCCATTAATGTAATGCAAAAGTTTAAATGTAATTGTTTAATGAGTGACTTGGTGCATCAGTCTAGATTTTTTTAGGGTTAAAATTAAGTGGTGGAGTGGTTGAAATTGGACAAAGCGCACTCATCAAAGTTTAAGAACCATATTAAATGAGATTAAAATGTTAAAAGTTTTCTTTCACAACCTAGTAGGTCAAAAGATAAAATTACAATCGACAAAAGAACAACAAACAAGAGATTAAACAATGAAGAAAACTCAAAAACTAAAAGTATGCGATTTGGAAAAAACTAATGGAAAGTTGAGACTATTAAGACTTTATAATTAAGTTTTACTTTAACACTTCTATCAACCATCCAACTTCAATCTAATTGTTGGATTCCTCCCAAGCCATATTAACATGCTGCAAAAAGAGAGAACAAACTTAGAAACCTTTTTAAAAATGAAACTTTACTACTTGGTAACTTTACAAGCAAGCTATGTTGGATGTAATAATCTATACTTTCGAATCCTCTTGCTAAAAGAATCCAATTTAAACTTTTTTATTTCTACTAATTTTAAAAGATTTGATAGTTAAAACGACGCCATTGACCACTGGTCGTTTGATCTCTAATATTCAACGGAGAAAATTCAAGAAATTAAGTTTTGTTCTTAACCACCTCTCCTTTTTTGTTTCGAAGTCAGCAAAGCGATCGTATTACTTTCCAATACGAAACTAATAGTTCCCCAAAAGGGATTCGCATTTGGCGTCCGTTAAAACAAATGCAACCTAGAAAAAGTGAAAGATAAAGTGAAGAAAAGGAAAAAAATTCAATCCGACCCACTTGAAGAACAGAAAAAAAGAGGGAATTTTTCATCTGGGTTGGTGGTGGCCCGCTTATAATTTCAGTATGTCAGCTTCTCCACGCCATTTCTTGTCGATATTTTTGGAATCCCATAACTCTTTCTTTCTCTCCTCGTTTTCTGTTCCTCTACCTCCCGTTTTTGTGTAATTCCGAACGGAAAATTTTCAGAACCCATTTTCATCTGTCTGTTTGCTTTCTTCTTCTTCAATTTCTTACTTGAAGACCCTTTAATTTCCTGCTCCTGGTTTGTTCTCTTCAGTACCATTTTAGATTTTGTTGGTTTCCTGCTTGTTTTGTGTTCACTTTCAGGTGATTTCGTCTTTTAATTTGCTTGTTTGATGCTTAAATGAGAATAAATGCCGCTAATTCTGCTTACCTTTGTGGTAGTTGTAGTTTTGCTCTCTCTTTTTGTTAACTTTCTGCTGTTTATCTTACTATTCGACCAATTAATTTCTTGCATATAGCTTCATCTTTCCGTGTACCGTCTGTCGTTTGAAGATTCTATTTATTTTTTATCTTGTATTACTGCGGTTCAGTTCTTGGTTGAATCTGAAGTTTATAATGCTTAAATGAGGTTGGATTGCTTTGATTTTGATCATGTCTCTTCCTTCTAGGTGGGTTGAAATATCGACTGACTTCTGCTTTTGAGTTGAAAACGTTTTGCTAAAAATCGCATTCCTTTCTATTTTATGACATTTCATTGTGTTTTGCCTTTCTGGCTTCCTTATGTTTCATGGTCAGTATTGATCAGCATTTTGTTTTGTCTGTAAATTCTTTTGTGCTTTTGAACGTCTGGTGTTTATTCTTCTGAAGCTTTTGGTAAGCTTTAGTTTCGAGTCCTTTCTTTTAGGTAACCTTTGCCTTTTGTGAGCGTTTTGCATATATCTTTGCATTCTTTTATTCATTTATTTTTCTCAATGAAAGTTTGGTTATTCATTAAAAGAAAAAGAAAAAAACCTCTTCACGCCCCTTGTTTCCATAAATTTCATACAAGGCTTCTGTCAATCTCTGGTTGGCCTCACAAATATCAATTTTCTGTCACTTTTTAGCACAATCAAGGTTTGGTAAGTTATAATATAGGTTTTGAAAGCTCTGCGGATTTTCATTATGCCTATGGAAGCATACAGCCTTTCGCCTATTTTGGTGATTTCTACCTTATATGACCTCTTGTTGGAGTGCCTTCCACAAAAATATGTTGTGTAATCTTAATACTTTGATGATTAACTTGGACGGTAGAAGTTAATAATTTTCTGCCATTGGGACTCTTTCCTCCACCCTGGTCGTCAGAGTTAGTAACCCTTTTGTTGGCTTGATATTTACCCCGTTAATTGAGCAAAAGTTAAATTCTGGAGCTAATTAGACTGGACCCTCTTCTTTGATCAACTTGCTTACTTACTCACACTCTTCAAATCTTATGTCCTCGTGACAATTGTGAAAATTTCAGTGTTGGTTAAAACTCAGAATTCAGTAAATTTTTTATTTTTTATCTTGTTCTATCAGATTAAGTGGATTTTTCTTCTTTATTGTGCTTGCTTATACACTATAGATTCCTTCTTCGTTTTCTTTTTCCTTGATGTATCTTTTTCTATACCTTTTAGTACCTGGCCCAACTTGTGTCTTTTCCTTGAATGTGATTCCCTTAAACTCTTTCCCACTCTATATGCTCCTGGTACGAAAGATCTCTTGCTATTCTGATAGTTTGTTTCAAATCAATTTATAATTTTGATTTTGTTGTTGTTACCCAACATTTCGACTACATGCTCCCTTTTTTTTGTGGAAAACTAATTCCATTTGATGAAGAGATTTGTATGTGCCAAAATTTATAATCCCTCTTGGATGACGATCGCCGAAATATTCAACCTTTTGCCTCCTTGCCTTGCTTTAAGAATTGTAGAAAGTGATGGCTCTTTTATGTTCTCTGTCACTTGGTTTCCTTCATAAACAAGATTCGGTGCTGAGAAGGAAAATTGAAAATGAAAACCTCAGCGGTATTTGGTGTTTCTATGGTTTGGACATGACATGTAATGGAACTAAGGAAATGCATTACCAGAAGGTGGATCTCCAGCCGAAACATCCTCCTAAAATTTGATCCTGGAGCTAAGACCTAGATTTGCTTCATTACCCATATGATGCCTCTCATATATCCTATTGACTATTATTTAAATTTGTTGTATTAAGTGTTCAACTTTTACTCTTTTACACAAGTATAGTTCTTACTTTGTGCTCGTTTATGTTATCATAAATCTACCTTCTTGGTGAAGAACAGCCTGGTCCTTAACTTTGGCTCCCTTGTTGTTATTTCTTTTCTGAAGCACGAGAACGATGTCTGAGAAGATGACTGCTGAGGATTTTATTAATAACATTTCTGAAGTTCTTACTGAACATGGTCAAAAGGGAAAATCAGTTTCATTTTTTGGGGAAGATAGCAAATCAAGTTCAGTGGCTGGTCAGATCAATCGGATATTTGGACGCCAAAAACCTGTTTACAATCTTCTTGGGGGTGGAAAATGTACATCCTTTTTTATGTGTTCTTAGTCTTTTTTTCATCTTCTACAATCTTTTTCATGTCACAGATCATATTACTTCATTTTGATTTCTATGCTGACCAAATATTTGTAGCTGCTGATGTGCTCCTATGGAGGAACAAGAAAATCTCAGCTAGTGTTTTGACTGGTGCAACTATTATATGGGTGCTTTTTGAATGGCTTAATTACCACTTCTTGACTCTTGTTTGCTTCGCTTTGGTTCTTGGTATGTTGGCTCAGTTTATGTGGACAAATGCGTCAGGATTTCTGAACAGGTGATTGAAAGTTAGATGTTTATGCCTTTGTTTTTCATTGACTTTGATGTGCTTTCTGGTTTAGCGTGCCTGTGCATTCTGTAATAGAATTTCATGCACTTGCAGATCATCGTCCAACGTTCCTCGCCTTGTTCTTCCCAAGGAACTATTTGTCAATATTGCCGTTACGTTTGGTGCCGAGGTTAACCGAGCTCTCTGTTATCTCCAAGATATTGCTTGTGAAGGAAATTTGAAACACTTCCTTGTGGTATGCTAACATATTTCATGTACTTGCTGCAATTCTGTTGTATTTCTAAATGTCCTTAGAACGCTTTGCTCTAGACATTCATATTTGAGTATTTTGGTACAAGATGTTGAAATTTGATAAAAAAGCATCGATTTTCTCTTATTGAGTTTAAGCTCCTAGTTTGCCTTGCCTCTTGACTTGGGCGTTTTTTTTATTTATTATAGCTCCAGGAACACCAAAACATGGGATATTTGAGAAATATGCTGCCTCAGTTTTGCAAGCGTCTGCTATATTGAATGGAGTTTCTTTGATTATAGCTCCTAGGAAACCTGTTAGATTGCTGTTTTTACTTTTTGACTTTCTTGTGGATACTTCTTTAATGTGAATGTATATCCAGGCCGTAGTGAGCTTGTGGGTTGGTGCTGTGATTAGTAGCTGGTGCAATTTCGTAACTGTCTTGTATATTGGTAAGTGTTTCAGATTCTGCTTCTCAAAACATTTACATCTTCAATTTCTTTGATGATATCATTTACAAACCAGAAAAGAGATTTAGAGTGTGTTTGGATTGTCTTATATATTTGATTCAAATTGTGATGGCTACTTATAACTTCTTAAAATTTTAAAAAAACTTAATGTTGTAGGATCATATGATTGAGCGAAACTATTTTATGCCACATGGATAGTATGGTACAGTAGTTTAAAGTGTTTGAATTATTTTGCTTCTTTGTGGAAGGGACTTTAGCTATTTCATTTCATTACCTAATATAGGATGAGCTTTTTCCAATTATATGCCACATGGAAAGTATGGTACTCCACAATCATTGACTTCGGTGAGATTGTTGCGCTATGAAATTAGTTGAGAAGAATGTAAACTGTCTAAAAAAGAATAAAAATGCATTACCGATGAAATTGCTGAAATTATCTTGCTTTTTAGGCAGCCGCAACGAATCAAAGGCTGGATAGAAACTTTTTGGTCATGGGAGACCCTACGTTCCTTGAATAATCTAAAACCATCAATCTTCAAGGCTACTAACACATTTCAAATATGTTCAGGCTTCGTTGCGGCCCATACGCTTCCAATTCTGTACGAGAAATATGAAGATGAAGTCGACACCTTCGCGTATAAGGTGTTCAATCAGCTTTGCGGCCACTACCAAAAGCTCGATTCAAGTGTCCTCAGCAAGATTCCCAGAGGAGCTTTCAAGGGAAAGAAGTATGAATAATAGATCATTTTCAACTCTCAACAATGCCTAAACCAGCCCTAGTTTTTGCATGGAATTGGTTGTATCATAAGATTTGGTAAAATATTATCTATCTCATGGTGAAATCATAGAGAGACCAAGTGGTAGAAATGAATCTTTAGTTTAAGTTTGTATTTGCCAATTTGCTGAAATAGGAACCATCTTTAACTGATTCCTGCAGCTATTAACTTCCATTATTTTAACTGCTGCACATTCCTATCCTTTTGACTTCAGCGCATGGACTGTTGTGAACAAGGGAATAGTTTTTCCCAGTTCAACGAGGTTCAATTATCGACCTTTTAGGTGGTAATTAGTACCTTCTCTACTCAGTTATGCATATGTTGATTTGATTTTTTTTTTAATACCAAGATGCAACATAAAAAATAACCAATCCTCCAATGTTATTAGATTTTATTATAATAAGAGTGCCCACAAATTAATCTTTTGAAAAGTAAAAGTTTTATTGAAAACTTTCTATATTTCTATTGTTTTCAACTCTTTGTTTTAAACTTAGATTATTTACACATTTAGGGGATGTTTGGAGAGGAAGAACTTATAATAGTTTGGAATTATAACAGTCAGTATTATAATAGTTTGATGTTGAGACTTTTATAATTTGGTTGTTTAAGTCATTCTTTTTATAACACAAATTGTCTTCTTGAAAGATATGTATTATAATGCATCTTTTCTTCTTCAAATTTATGATACAAGTTTGCTTCTTAAAATTTGTTTTATGCTAAATCTTTTCATAAAATAGATTTTCAATGGAAAAGTAGAAATGGAATTTTTTGAAAATTATTCCTTCGATTTATTTAGAAATAAAAGCTCAAAAAAAAAATTGATTAAAGGGAAATACAAGTACAGTTTCATTTCACTCACCACGACCTAATTACCAACATTTACTTTTATTATATTTATTTATTTTTGTAGCAAACATTGTCAAAAGTTGTTGATTTTTGGTTCTTTTTTTCTTTTTGAAAACTTTAAATAAACTGAAAAAAAAAGTGAATTACCATTTTTCCCAAGTTTAACACAATTGATTTTTCGTATTATGTTCAAGCATTAACTGTTTAACACAATTTTCCTAAACTTTTTCATAGAAAATTTTTCTAAGATATTTTTTCTAATTTATTTTTTTAGAAAAATTATAAAAAATAGAACATTTGACAAAATATTTACACTTCATAAACAAAATCAATTGTATTTAAATTTATCTTTTAGTGATTTTGTTCTACGAAATATAAATAATATTGGAATTTATGTTCTAAAACTCGTAGTTTGTAGTTAAATTATATTCTATTCAATAAAATAATTATTGATGACTTATTAGTGAAAATATAATACTATAATCTTGAATCTAATAAACTAAGGTCTTAAGGTTATCTAGTGTAGACTTAAACTTTATATAGAGACATAAACGTGGATCAAGTTAAAGTATATAACCTAAATGATCCATAGTGTATGAATCTCGAATCATTGGAGTCCATGATCTATAGATATATTAGGTTCCCCTGCAAGCTCATATGGAATTAACTTAGAACAATATGTCGGAATAATTCGAATTGTTTGAATTATATAAAAAGAGATAAATCGACAAATATATGTGATATAATCGTTGGTTATAAGTTAGAGATAGAGCTTTATGTTTAAATGTGATTTAAATATTAAAAATACGAATGCAAATTCATATTCGGAAGCTCGAAATAGATGAAAATGGTCAAAATTGTAAAAAGTCAAATTTTGAAAGACTTTATATTCAAATGTGATTTGAATTTGGAAAAATGAATTCAGATTCAGGCTCGAAAAGTCGAAATTAGTTAAGATGGACAAACTGGTCAAAAGTCAAAATCAAAAGTCAAAGTTTAACTTTGACTTAAATGATCAAATGACCCTATTGTCCTTGAACTGAAGTTAGTGGAAAAATCTAACAAAAATGGCTATATGAGATGTAGACACCCAACCCACTAAGTTCTACTAATGGTTAGTGAAATGTTAGAAGTTGAAATTTGACCAACTAATTATAACACGCAATTTTGCATGTAATTAGGTTATAAATAGCCTTTTTTCTTTTATATTAAAGACTTTTGGAAAATTTTGTATTTTTTTTTACTTTAAGAACTATATCAAATTTAATTTTCTCTCCCAAAATCTCAACCCTAAAACTCTACCTCCATTTTCCATATATCTATCTATTTTCTTCACTTAGTCGAGTCCCATAATCTGCTTCTAAGTTCGTGAGGAGATATTGAGGAACAAGAAGCTATAAAGGTATGAACTTTCTTTTTATCCTAATTTCTTTTAATTAGGATAATTAAAACATGTTAATTTCTAAATAGTTTAGATGCAATTAGGTTAAATTAGATCTTGTTTTTTCGCTGCGTTTGTACTGATTTCCATCAAATAGTTTGTCAATTGTTTCTATTTTTGAAAAACCCCCTTTATTTTTCCTCAGTATTTTTACTACGTTATTTTTGCAAATGTATGTTTCGTAATTTATTTTTCCTAACAAAATTCATTAGATGGTTTTTCGTGGGACATAATTAAAATTTGTAAAATATTTAATAACCCTTGGAGAAGTGAGGAATAGTGACAGAGGAGAAAATGTGAAGTGAGGAATAGTGACAAATGAGAAATAAAGGAAGGAGTAAAATAGTCCTAATCCTAATTCAAAAGTTATATAACCTTGGATCCAAACATGAAGTGCCACTTCACTCATTCATAGTCTGAGAGCCAAATAACCCCTTAGTCTCTAAATTTTGAGACTTGTTTATTTGTATTTTAACTTTTAAAATTAAAAATTAAAATTTTAAACTTCTTCTTCAAAAGTCAATAATCCAGTGACATAAAATTGAAAGTCTGATGTTTTATTAAAAAGAAAATTTAAATTTATCTCTTTTTTTGAAATTTCAAGAATTCATTAAATGCAAAATTAAAACGTTAAAAAGTCTATGTCTAAAAGTTTGTTGATTTCTTAAAATTGAACAAATAAATAAATAGATAAAATTAAGTTGGTTACATATATAGAAATCATATTTAAAATAATTAATTATATAACAGCATTTTAAAAAATTGCAAATATAGCAAATCAGTTTGCTATAACAGTTTATTAGTGATCTACTAGCAATAGAAGTCTCTCCATGACATACTTTGTTATATTTATAGTTTTTTAAAAAATATTGTTATATACTTAATTATTATTTTTAAAATTATTATCCATTATAATTACCTATAAAAATACGATGAATTTTTTGTTGGGACGGAGACGTGGAAAGGAATTTAACCTTAAAGTAAAAGCAAAATTGAAAAATATCACACTATTGAAAGAAAAAAAAGACGAAAATAAGTATGAAAAAAAGGGACTACTTTCAAATATAGCTAAATGAACTAAATATTTACAAAATATCACCATTTATCTACAATAAATCTTGATAGATCAAGATAGTCTACTATCTGCATCATAGACACAAATATTAGTTTATCTTGTTCTAGTATAGTCTATCACAAATATATTGTGATATTTTAATATATTTATAAATATTTTCTATCATTTAAAATAATTTTGTAAAAGAAAATGTACCATGTTAATTGTAATTAACTAAAGATAAATATAATATTTGATACCAAAAAAGTGACATACATACTAAAAGCAAACATGCTAATAAATGTTTTCATATTAAATCAATTCCTAGTAATACCATATGCTTTTTCTAAAGGTTGTAGGACTTTAGAAAAATATAAGTAGTGGACTTTTAATTACTTTATCTTTTGGTTAATTGATCCCTAAAATTTAAAAGAGGGTCTAAATGCCTTTGAATTTTTTTTTAAAAATCTATTCAACAAAATTTTAAATTTATGATGCCATTTAATAGAAAAAATTAAAAATTTATCAAACATAAAAGGCAATTTAAAAATCAACCAGCGAAACATTTATTAGACACAAATTATATTTAGTATCACAAATGAGGGATGAGAAGCTCGAAATTTAAACATATGATCTTTTGATAAGAATTATATGTCAATTATCATTGAGTTATGCTAATTTTGCCTATTAAATGTAAATCGAAAGTTCCGTATGTATTAAGGCAAATATCAATTTATACTATAAACTATGAGGTTGTATCAATTTAGATCCTAAATTAATAATTATATCAATTTAAATCTTAAACTTTTAGGTTGTATCAATATAAACTTCAAACTAATAGTTGTATCGATTTAAACTCTAAACTTTCACAAATATACAAGTTAAATCTTAAACTTACATAAATATATCAATTAAAACCCTGAACTTTCATAAATGAATCTAAATAAAGCATAACGAAGGATTTAAATGGATAAAATCATGTAATTAATTTGAAGTTTAAATTAAAAGACTTATAAAATTACATGTTTAAATTAATATAATTATTGTTTATGATTTAAATGGATACAATTCATTACATTATATATTTGATAACGAACAAACATTGAAAGTTCACGATTTATTAAATATTTTTAAGAATTTAAATCTTGTGGAAAACAATTCTAGAAAAAACAATTATAAATCAATCCTAATGGTAATGAAAGGTGTTAAGTATGATGATGTTGATGTGAAAACTTCTAAAATTAATGCGATGGGTCTTCTACTATTTGGATGATTGTTATCGTTAGCATTTTCAAATAGTTCTCAAATCACATCAAACTTGGGGTTTTGTTATTATTACACTCATTTGTAAATATTTAAAATATAATACATTTCAAACAAAATTACCTAAGTGTTTCAATCTACTTACAATTTTTTTTCCTTTAATAATGGATCTATAGATCTATATGTAAATTCAAACAAATCACTTAATAATATTTTATATAACTTAAAACGAGATTTTCAAATATAACAAAATAAACTAAAATATTTACATAATATTATAAAATTTCAAATCTATTATCGCTAGACACAACAATAACTTTTTTGGAACTTGATTTAATGATAGTTGACAAGATCGATGTTTGTCTCTAAAAAGTTTGAAGTTCAATCTTACACAATATTTTTTTTCATCCAACGTTTAATTAGTATTTTAAATTTAATTAATCTTTTTCTTTTAAGACTGTAAACAATCACGTTACGGTTGTAATAGAATTTTTTAATTATATTTAAACATAGAATTTGAACAAATTAAAGAATTTTGTTCTTGGAGAGTGTTCCACAACCTTTAGGGTCAAAATTTTCTTGTTTGGCCCGAATACCTTTTTTGTTGCATCAAGTTCGAGGTAACAGTTATACCGAAATTAGTCTTTTTATTCTACCGTGATCGTTGTAGTCACATTCATGTAGAGAAAATAATTACTTTCAGATCAATAAACTTATAAGAAACGTGCCTCTTCTACTTATTGATGTCTACAACGTATCTTGTGGTTCTTAGTTATCTCAATTAATAAGCTTTGTTTTACTATTTTTTGTTTAGTGTATCTAGTTGAGATCAAATCAGTATGATAATGTATTTAGTTCTTATATAGCGTTTCTTCACACACCTAGATTACCATAACAAGAGGTCTAAGGAAAAGCTAACTAGTGCCCAAGTCCAAAAATTGAAATTCCTTTACAAGAAGAAGTTTCCACATTTGAAACCAACAACAGTCGCATACGAAAATTTGTTGCGAAAGGGACATAAACTATACAAATTCATTATCTACCAAATCTAATTTAACCATATGTCTTGAACACACAAAAAAAGAAAGCTTACAACCTTACGCGAACCCAAAGGATAGGAAATTGCTGATTTTCATGTTGTACATGGTTATGTACAAAATTCCAAAGTATATTACCAGTTTTCAACTTATATTATATCTATTAACCATAAAAATGAAAATTTGAAACAAAGACGAAAATGAATATGATTAGGAGAAATTTTCAAAAATAGCAAACTTTAGAAAATATTTACAATATATAGCAAATTCTATCACTGATAGTCATTGATATGCTATAATGATAGAATACTATTATTGATAAAATCCAAAATTGTGCTATAACTTGTAAATATTTTAATTTATTTTGCTATTTTTAAAAATGTTTCTAATGATTTTATTTTATTTTATTTGTAAAAAAGAATAAAAATCCGTATTAAAGCTAAGAAATATGCTGCCTTTACTTAGAACTACAAACAAAGAACCAAAGGCTTGAAAAGCAACCAACCTATTTTCAGTTATCACATGACTTTGTCTTCGCCTACAAAAAAAATTAAGAGGCCTTTATTAGACGGTGCATACAAGCCAAACAAGTCCTTTTCAAACTATATGCTATAAGGTCACCTTAATACTATGCACATTTAAATCATGCAATTCAAAAATAATATCTCAATGCCTTTCAATTATACCAATTTTGACATATAATTTACGTCTAATTATCCTTGAATTTGATTGTCTGATGGTGATTGGGTTGTTAAATGGGTTTCGAGTAGAGTTAAATTATTGGAGTTGTTTTTTTCTTTATTGATAAGATTATTAAAGAATTTAAAATTAGGATGTTCAGATGTCTCATTTTTTCATGTTCGTGAAATCAAAATATTCTAGCATAAAAATCTTTGATGAGAAAATTTTTAACCTTGACATTTGAAATTTGTTCCAAAAGTATCATTGGAAAAAGAAATTGTTCTTTTTTACTAAATTAAATGATAAAATCCGACGTGACAACTTATGTGAAAGATGTAACAGGTGCACATCTTTTATCTACGTTCTTCTCTAAAAACTTAACTCTTAAGATTGTCGATGTCATTTACTTTATTTCAAAAAATATTCGCTAAAATCATTTATATAATCAATTTATTTAATACATTATTTTTTTGTGTTTACCAATTCATTTAATACATTAAATGTCACACGTATACATTAAAAAAATTGTAATAAATTATATCACATATATCTTTTAATTTTTATAAGTAAGTGGTTGTCTTAATCTAAATCTTATTTTGAACCATTTTTTTTTAAAGTTGAACAATAAAGTTAATCAAAATCGAACACTTAACCTTTTTTTTTTGTCTTTGAATTATGATTCCTCTCTCAATTAAACTAGGTTGATGTTAGTTGTTGAAATTTTAAAATATTTAAACTATGTTTTTAAGGTTTGAACATTAAATTTTTTATTAACATTTTTAGTTAAATGAAGACGTGTCATAAAGTGAAAATAAGAATAATAATAAATTGAACAAATTTAAGTGACACCCACTTTAGTTTGTCCTAGTTGGCTCCCTGCCTTGTGACAAGGCCTGGAAGTAGTGAAATGTTTGCCAAATCACAAGTAATATTTGTAAATGCAATTTAAATGTTGTAAAGTCAAGAGATTAATTAAATATTCGAATCTCCAATGTTTTTTTTTCTCACTAAATTTAATTTTTAATAAATTTGTTTTGGACATTACAATTTTTAAATTGAGAGACTTAGTAAATACACACGATGATTTGTTTATAATGTTATTTCAATGTTTTTTTTTTATTGATGCAATTTTAGTAACATCTTCATGGTCAAAGCTAAGGGTTTAGGGTTACTAAACAATGTGTTGAGAAAATTGAAATACTTTTATCATTTTTATTTACTTATTTAAATTATATATATATATATATATATATATATATATATATCTATTTTTTAAAAAAAGATTAAAATCTTATTTTAGTCTCTAAATTTTGTATCTTTTTGGTCTCTAGACTTCTAAAATTATTTATTGTGGTCCTCAAACTTTTGGAAAAAGCTTACTTTTGTCCATGTTGTTAAAATTTCATTAACGCTTTACGGAATGGATAGTGTGACTTTTATATTTGGATTATCATACTCTAGACTATTCGTCATACTAATTAAATTAGTAAATAACAAGAAATCTTGCTAATTTGTTCTATAATTTTTTTATGCCAACAAAGAAACATAATCAACACACTTGAATTTAAAAAAACTAAAATTAAAAATTAATTTTATTCTTTTCTTTCCCAAAATTTAAATCTATCACATTCCCTCCCAACTCCCCACCCTTTTCTTATTTATATATATATTTTTCAAATTGAAATTTCGAAGGATGACATTGAGTAAAATAAAAATATAAAATAGTAAGACAAGGTAAAATAAACAAAACCCCCAAAAAACGGAAGAAGAAAGAAGTGGGAGAAAGAGAAAAAAAAGCATCTAAATGAATCACAAAAAACTATGTAGATAAATTGCATCTAGCATATGAGTTGAGAAAGTGAAGAAAACGACAATAATGCACCAAACTGTGATGATTAAAATCGTGAAGACAATTAGATTTTGAGTTCTCCAATATAGAAACTATCTCATCATTTCATTAGAGAGTTAATGGAATCTCAACGACACGGACAAAAAGTATAGAAATTACTATTCATCCAAATATAGAAACTATCTCATCATTCTTGACAACAACAAAAATATGTATTTTTTAAAAGTCCAAAGACTCAAACATACATTTTTAAAAGTAAAACAAAACAAAATATAAGATTTAAGAACCAAAATAAAATTTAAACCTTTAAAAATTTAACTTCAATTAAAATTAAAAGTGCATAAATTTTAGAATAAATCAGTAATTAAAATCTCAAAGTGGTATTAAAACATCGTCAAGTCAAGGAAGTCACATCACACCTGATTATTTTTATATTAGATATCTATAATCTAAAGCAGTATTAAACCTTGTTATTCTTAGAAGAATTAAAAAAAAACAAATCTTATTATTTTGATCTTTTTAGACGGTCAAAGAACAAGCACAAATCAACAGTCTTACAGTAGATTGGATGACAACTTTAACAGAGAGGTTTGTACAGAGGGAAGTTTTATTATTCTTCATTAATGATTATTTACATGAACCAAGTTCTTTATATAGAGGAACTTGGTAACTGCTTTGTAACTAATTAACTAGTCGGCTATCACAAACTAACGGTTTACTATTAATACTCCCCCTCAAGTTAGAAGATGAATGTCAATGATTCCCAACTTGGATATTAGTCGAGATAGGATAGATGAGGGTAGTGCTTTAGTGAACATATATGCTAGTTGTTTGCTAGATTTGACGAGTAGGACTTTGAGAAATCCATCAACGATCTTATCTTGAACGAAGTGGCAATCAATCTCTATATGTTTGGTTCTTTCATGAAATGTTGGGTTAGCGACAATTGCAATTGCTACTTGGTTGTTATAAAATATGTTGTTGGCAATAAGGTTTTCACATGAAGGTCAATGAGTAGCTGTATGATCCACATTAGTTTACTGGTGACTGAGGCTAATGCTCTGTATTAAGCTTCTGTAGAGGATCTTGAGATAATTGCTTGCTTTTTGGATTTCCAAAAGATTATGGAATCTCCTAAGAAAATGTAGAACTCTGTTATGGATCTTTTAGTGTCAAGACATGCTCCCCAATCAGCATTAACGAAAGCCTTTAAATGGAAGGAGGTAATTGTTTTATTATCGAAACACCTTGGACAAAAGATCTTTTAGGTATTTCAACAAGTGGTGTGCAACATCTAAATGAGGTTTTGTGGGTTTCTAGATGAATTGGCTGAGGCGAAGAACAACAAAGCAAATGTATGATCTGGATATTTGGAGGTATATTAGCCTTCCAATTAGTCTTTTGTAGCAAGTAATGTCCTCTTCAATAAGGGGATTTCCTTCATCTTTTGATAATTTCAAATTGGGATGCATTGGTGATGTATCTGGTTTTGCATCAGGAAAACCAGTGTCTTCAAGTATTTGAAGGCAATATTTTCTTTGGGAGAGCATGAGTACTTGTTGGGATTGTGATACCTCTAAGCCCATAAATTAATTAGCTTATCCCAAATCTTTGAGTTTGAAATGTCCCTTTAATAGATCTTTGACTGAGTTACTGATTTGGGGAGATGGTCAAGTTAGTAGTATATCATCTACATATACTAACAAAGCTATGAAGTTGCTTCCATTGTCTTAGATGAATAATGAATAGTCATACTTTGATCGGTGAAAATCGTGTGAGGATAGTGATGATGCAAACTTGACGAACCATTGTCTTGAGGCTTGCTTGAGGCCATATATTGATTTGTTGAGTTTGCAGGCTAGCTTTTCTCCTTTTCCTGGTACTTCCAAGGTTTGATAGCCCAATGGTAAGGACATGTGCACTTCTTTAAACAAATCTACATTTATGAAGGCATTGTTTATGTCCATTTGGGTGAGGGGTCAATTGTAGGATGTGGTAAGAGTTAGGAAGATCTTGATTGTGACAATTGTGGCAAACCAGTGAGAAGGTGTCTGAGAAATTTATTCCTTTTTGCTAGTTGTAGCCTTTTGCCACAAGTCTTGCCTTATATTTGTTAACTGTGCCATCTAAGTTGTATTTTACTTTGTACACCCATTTGCTGCAAACGATGTGATGATCTTTTGGTAAGGTTACAATGGCCCATGTGTTAGTTCTTTCCATAGCCTTTATTTCTTCTGCCATAGCTTGTCACCAATTCTGGTGTTTTACAGTTTGATGATAGTAAGTTGGCTCATAGATAGAGGCAACATTTAGTAGGTAGTTTTTGTGGTTTTGAGTGTAGGCATTATATGAGAGGTATTTAGTGAGGGAAAAAGGTTAATTATTTTTGGTAGTGAGGTTGCAATAGAAATCTTTTAAGTTAGGAGGGTGGACAATGGTGTCGTGATGACCTCCTTGGTGCTATTGAAGCAGCTTCTTGGGTAGGGTTATTAGTTTCTTCTGAGGCTTCAATGTAGGCTTCTTGATCATCATCACTGTGATTTCTCTGATATGTCCATGGGTAGTGGGATTTTCAGTAATATGATTTGTGGTGACACCTTTGTTTTCAAGGTGGTCAAATAAGATACATGGTTGTGCTGTTGGATCAAATTTTGATATGTTTGTTGACAGTGTGGAGGCATAGGCAAGGCAGCCAAATGTCTTTATATTGTTGTAGTCCAGATCTTTGCCAAATAAAGTAGCAAAGGGGGTGTTGTTTGAAAGTAGAACCATGGGTGTCTTGTTGATTAAGTAGGCGACAGTCAATATGCATTCTCCCCAGAAGGTAATGAGGGACTTTGGACTGGAACATCAAGGCTCTTGCTACATTGAGAAGGTGTTGATGTTTTCTTTCAACAACTGAGTTTTGCTAAGGAGTATATAAGCACACAAAAACTGAAGGGTAGTTCTAGTGTTAGCAAAAAAATCTCTCAAGTTTAGCTCGGGGGCATTGTCAGAGCGAAAGGTTTTGATCACTTTTGAGAATTGGGTTTCAATGAGTTTGAAAAATCGTGGAATGACTTGTAAGGCGTCATTTTTATTTCTCAAAAGATAGATCAAGATATATCTTGATTTATCATCAACAATAGTAACGAAGTAATTAGAGTGACCAACATGTGTTTGGGTTTTAAAGGGATCCCATAAATCAAAGTGCACAAGGTCAAAAATGTGTTCAGCAACATTGTTTAAAGTAGGGAATGAAAGATGCCTCTGTTTAGCTAAAGGAAAAACATGACAGACTTCTTTATAGTTTAAAGAATTAGAAATATCTATAAGTTTTGTTAGTTCTTTTATTCTATTGGTAGAAGGATGTCCCATACCGTTGTGCTAGATGAATGTTGAAGCTTTACATGTCAGTGCAGTATGCTGATGAGATGACTTTTCCTCTTTTCATCATATATTCTAAGTAGAGTCTGTTGAAAGGTTCAACCTTCCTAATAATTTTTGGAAGTAACTTGTCCTGAATGATGAAATCAACGTTAGAGAAGGATATGGAATATATTTTATCCTTGAGGAGGACACTTATTGATAGCAAATTGTATTTGAAACCATGTATGTAAAGTACATATCCCAGTATCACTTCTTTTGCTATGGAGATGTCACATATATATTCAACTTTCAGGCGAGTTTTAGTAGGAAAAATGATTGACATGTTTTGAGTGCTCTATAGATTATTGAACATGGATTTGTCATGGAGTATATGTGAGGATGCACCTAAATCAATGATCCAAACTAAAGAATTGGTGGGTGAGGTAAGGAGGCAAGTACTTGTTATATGAGTAGTTTCTATTTTGGGACTCTCATCATTTTGGGAAATGTTGAGATGTGTTTGAAGCATGTTTAGGAGTTGTGAATATTAATCACTGTTGAGGCTTGCAAAAAATGCAGATTGGTTGGTTTTGGGTGCTTCTGCTGTCTTCGTTCTCTCTTTGTTGATGTACTGAGTTGCTATTTGCCAATTTGTGTCTGGGCGAATATCCATGTAGTTTATAGCACTTGCCAACAATGTAACAATGTGGCCTCTGTAACCACAATTGGAACATATTAGACGTGTATATTTCTTCTTGGACTTTTTGGAAGAAACTTTTTTGTCAGTATTAGCCATTAAGGCATTGGTCTCAATGGAAGGGGGATCAAATGGATCTTTGTTTTTCTTCTTAGCTTGGATGATAAGAGAGAATACTTTGTTTATTGGTGGCAGAGGATTAATGAGTAGGATCTATGCTTAGATTTGAGAGTAGAATTAATGTAACCTCATAAGGAATATCATCACAAATTCAGCATTAAAAAAGTCAATCATTTTCTTTGATCCTTCACAGGTACATTCATTGATAAGCCGATATTCAACAAGTTCTTGCCATATGGTGGTAACTTTAGCATAATATAGGTTTCAACTGAAAGAAAGACTTCCTTGTGCAGTAGTTACCAAATCCTTTCGCAACTGATAGATATGAGATCCATTGGATTGTCAATATCTTTCTTTCAGTTCATCCCATATTTCTTTTACACTTTTCCATGAAAGACTAAGCTGGCAGCGATTTCTTTCGAAAAGGTGTTAATAATCCAAGATGCTATTACGCCATTGTTACATTTCCAAGCACAGAGGAGATTACCTTCTGTAGGTTTCTTGATCGCATCGGTTATGAAGCCAATCTTGTTCTTTCCAGAGAGTGCGAGCATCATAGCTCTATTCCATGATGAATAGTTGTTTGATCTCGTAAGTAGTGTAGAGACCAGGTTGGTGGTCGGAATGATTGAATAGTGAAGCACGAATGAGTTCAATTGGGCGTCAAGCTTAGAAGAGGTAATTAGAGTTGAGGTGATGGAACTTCTAGGCGTTATACTCTTAGGTGCCGTCATGTTGAAGGATGCACGAGGACGATGAGGACGTTTGGATAGGGTTCAATACTCTCTTTGCCGAAATTGCTCTTATACCATACTAGAGAGGTTTGTACAAAGGGAGGTTTTATTATTCTTCACTGATGATTATTTACATGAACCAAGTGTTTATATAGAGGAACTTGATAACTGATCTGTAACTAATTAACTTGTAGGCTATAACAAACTTGCCCCCTGGAATACATTTTCTGTATTTTGGAAATTTTTTGTCCATATTTCCTCTTCTTTATGCTCTATACCAATTTCATCACCAAAACACATTGATACACTTCGTATTAATCAGTATTTATAAACAAAAGATTGATAGACTTGTATTAATCAAAATTTATAGAGAAAATTAACCTTAGACTAATTTTAAATAATTATTGTAAATGAAAAAATCGCTTAAATTCTAGAGCATATCAATCGCAGATATTAAATTCTGAAGTGGCTGTCACGTGTATGAACACTAAGAAGCCACCTATTTGCATGTGAAGGTAGGTTCTCTCTCCATTGTGTTTTACTTTTTTCCTTACCTTTTCTTTGCGTGTACATCTGTGTTTACAGATAATTAAAAGAGCTCTCCAAGACTTCCTTCTTCTTTCTCTCTTTTTTGTATTTTCTAGGTTTCTTCTTCTTTTGGGTTTCCTTTAGATGATGGTGAGATGAAGATAAAATGAAGAGAGGAAGAAGGAGAAGATGAATACACAACGTTTTAAAGTGGTTCGACAAATGCTACGTCCACTGTGCTTGGGAGCAAGGTATTTTTTTTGTTCAGTTTTGTTGTGTTTGAAATATCAAAGTGATACAAGGTATTTATAGACTTCCCATGTCCCTTAGTTAAAACTCTAGTTAGATTAAAAGTTAAAACTAATAAATTTAGTTATATGTCTTTTACAATGAGAGATAACTATTTTAGTAAGAGTTTCCCACAAATTCATTTTATTGTATTTGAAATGGTCCCTATTTAACCTTTTAAACAAACTAATTGAAAATTTCTCTAATTAAGATTATTTTTAATTTCCTAAGAATGTGTTTAGTATAATCATTTTTTCACTAGCCTGAATCACTTTTGCACAAAAATCATTGTGTTTGGTAACTTAAAGAAAGTGGTACTAGAAGAATAAGAAATCACTCAAAATTGATTTTTGAATGATCACCTCTCTATTGACGGTGGAAAAGTGATTAATCCGAAATCACAACTTTATTTTATATAGTTTTTGAAATACCTAAAAGACCATTTTTTTTAGTAGTTTAAAAGTTTTAAAATCTCTTTTGATATCAAACATAAATATATGAAAATCAATTTTAAGAGTCCGTTACTAAACATAATTATTATGGTTTAGAAATCAATTTTACAAAATTCATTATACCTAAATTTCTTGTTTCTAAAATCACTACTCTAACTATCTTTTTCAAATGCATCTTTATTGTTTTGGTGGCTTGAACTTCCAATTTACATTTTTAACTCAAAAACATTATTTTCAATTAGAAAATTAGACTTCTATATACTTATTTTATTGGATGCTGATTTTATTTAATATTTATTTTGATTTTTGAACAATCTTGTATTAAGGTTGGTTAAGGTTTAACAAATTAAAAATCAATACCCATTTTCAATTTATTTTTTCTTTAATATATTAGAACTTACCAAAAATATAGTTAAAAAAGAATACTCGTTTACATGCATGCTCCCATGTCGATTTAAAAATTTCCCACATGCTTCAACTTTCATTATAATAATATCTCATTCTTCAAAATGACTGACTATATAACTCCTTTTTTTTCTTCATATAATAAATTCATAATTCAAAATAATAATAATATGATAACAAAGAAGACAATCATTTTAACATACTCGTTATTTATTATAATCTTATATTATTATAATTTATATTTTGAGATGTAAATTGCTTTAATTTATATTATAATTAATAATATGTATTTAGTGTGTAAAGTAGTAAAAATTATAATAAATAATAAATACATAACAAATAAAGTGTTTTGCATTAGTATTTACTATATTTAATTAATAATTATATTTACTCCAGTAGAAAGTGATTATAGTCTTTCGTTGAGTGAATATAAATATATATATAGCTATTATTTAAGTATATATATATTCTTTCTTTACAAAAGTTATTGTTAAAAAGTGTCGGTGAGAAAATACAATATTATGAATAACTTAAAACCGACTAAGTTTTGTGAGTTGAGTTGTCTTCATATCTGGATAATTATATTTTTTTTGTTGATTTTATTATATTTATTTTTCTAGCAATATTAAGATTTAAAAATTAGGTTAACATTGAATTTTCTTTTCAAGATAAGCTAAAGTATTGGAATTGAGAAATGAGGTGTCAATACAGGGACCTTTCAATTTCCCTAGATATTCTATTTTAAATGAGTATCTATAATTTTCATATTGATTACATTTTAAAATGAAAACAAATAGATAAAAAAAGATTGACATTGACAAGTAATTAATTTTGTGTAATCATCAATATTCAATTACCTAATAAAATCAACCTAATTCTCGTGACATTTTCGATATTAGAAGTTTGATTCTATGGCAGCATGAACAAATTCTAATAAAACTTATTTATGTGTGTTATGTATTGATTTCAAAAAATGAAATCTCGATGATTACTTGATGAACTTTTCATGTATATTGATTTTATTTAAAGATTTGTTTGAAGCACAGTCCACACTTACAAATTAAATTGATTTAATTAAAGAATATTATATGTTGCATTTTAAGAAATTTCTTTTTTACAAAAAATGTGTTGTTAGGCCGCAACATTTAAGGACTAAAAAGAATAATTTATCCATCTTTTTAAATATAACAAATATTAAAGAGGTACGTAATCGATAATAAAACTCAATATGCATATTATGACATCATCTTTGTGACAGAGAAAGATGATAGAGAAAATACTATATTATACGTAGAGCATGTCTTTGTGACAGAGAAAATACTTCATCATAAATCACACCGTTTGGGCCCAAGAAAATACTTATGCGTGTTTAACATAATTTAGTATGAATTTATTTTAGGAAAGTTTAGTATGAAATTAAAATCCAACAAATAATAAAAAAAAAATTGTAAATGTTATGACGTGGAACCAAAACAGACAAACTCTTTTGTAGTTTTTATTTATTATTATTATTTTTTAAAAATAGATTTTACAAATAATATTAGAGATTAAACTATATTTTATTGGTTAATTTATTTATTTAGGCCATATATTATTATTGTTGTTTTTTCCCCTAATTTCTTAGGGCAAGGCTATCTAAATCTAATCTAAAAACAATCAAACAAATAACAATAAAACTTTTCAAAAAATATACATGTGATACACAAACATGTTAGATTACCTAATTCACGCCCAATCATATCGTTAATTTATAAGTTTAAATTCATGTTTATTTTATTTTAATATATACTTAATATTCTTTGATAAGTAAGTAAGAAAAAAAAAAACTTTGTTCACACGACATATAATATGTTGAAAATCCAAATGATAATAAAAAATAAGGTATCCAATTATATATGGAGTAAGATAAACATAAATATATATTTAGTATTTATTGGAACATTTTATAAATTAATTAAAGAATTGAGCAATAATAAATTTTGTGGAAACAAAAAAGAAAAGAAAATTTTTGGAAATGTATAATGTTGTTTTAGTAGAGGTTGTTTATATTGAAAATTTACTGAAAATGTTTGACAAATTGATAAGAAATAGATTAATTTAAAGTGTATCATATCATGTTTTTCATAATTTAGGAACTAAAAGAAAATAGTAGTTAGTTCAAACACTATAAATAAGGGGTGAAAGTGGGATTTGGGAATCTCAAACAGATTTCCTTTCTCGTTTCTCCTTCTCTCTTTGGAAATTTCCTTTTTTAACTCAGAATATCCATTTGGTTTTCCTGCAATTCCGACGATCTTCCTTCTCCGATCATAATTCTTCTCCGATACACTTGAAGCTGCAGTCGATCATAGGAATTCCGGTCGATCGGACGGGAATACTAACCTGAGTGTGGCTTCAGGAGTTTGGAAATTGAAGCGCATGAGCTGGTTGGGAAAACTTGGTCTGAACCTTAATACCAATTCCAACCATTTCCTTACTCGTCTTCTCATCTTCATCCTCCATTATTCCCCTCAGTTACTTCCTCCTTCGTTTCAATTTCATTATCCATCGCTTCTTCCTCTCTCCTTTCATCATCTGAGTCTCGATATTCGCTTACTCCCTTTCGTCGACCATGGAATCCGGAGCCAAGAGTAATTCCGAACTTCGTACAGGTTTGTTTCTCTTCTCTTCTTTGTGTATATATCTCTTTCACACACAAAAAGGCACATAGTAGGAGAATCGGTTTAGTCTGTAGCAGTTAATGTTAGATCTTCATGGAGTTCCATTTCTTTGGCAGAAATTTGTTATCCCAAACCCCAGACGCAGCAGGTGAGATCGTCGCCGTCTGTTATAGTGATCGGCGGTGGCATGGCCGGCGTTGCGGCTGCTCGTGCTCTCCACGACGCCTCTTTTCAGGTAAGACGGAAGAATGCATGATAATATTACTTTTATTGACGTGATCGGATTACTGTATTTATCTATTCGTTCTGAGTGATGTTTGTTTTGATCAGGTAACTCTTTTGGAGTCACGAGACAGACTTGGTGGTCGTATTCACACTGATTATTCCTTTGGTTTTCCTGTTGATCTTGGAGCATCGTGGTATGATCTTGGAGTCACTTTGTATCGTTATCGCTGTTCTTAGTTTTTTATGTTTAGATCTAGAGCTGCATCTTACTTCTTATCTGCAGGTTGCACGGCGCGTGTGAGGAAAATCCGTTGGCCCCTTTGATTGGGAGGCTCGGATTGCCCTTGTATCGAACTAGTGAGGATAATTCTGTGTTGTATGACCATGATTTGGAAAGGTATCGAGTAATTTCATTTGGTGTTTTTCTTTTTCAACTTTCTTTTTCAATTTTTTTGTAAACCTTACCATCAAAAGTTTTTATTATCCTGATGTCGAGCGAAAGTCATTTTTATTATTTTGGAGTCACATACTTACAGTTACTTAGTATCTTTGATTTCCTCTGTGAACAACAAATTGATTTGTTCAGGAAGAAAAGGAATCCATCCTATATATGAGTTGGATCCTTTTTAAAGCTGATGCAAATGAAAGCAAGTCCTACAGGTGGATACTAATCTCATGGGTAGTCTCTTAATATTTGTTTATATCTGCTATTAATTTGTGAATTGTGGTTGGATGTGGTTTTAAAGCAATCTCAGGATGGAAAAAGGATTTTTTGCCATCTGTTTGGATCAATTAGTTATTGTGTTCCCTTTTCTTTTCTTTTCTTTTCTTTTTTTTGTCCAAAGGAATATTGAAACTTGAAAGTGCCCTTATTGTTTGTTCATCCTTAAAATTCATATTTCAGGACGTCGGTTTGATATATTGATTACTGGGTTTTTTTGGTCTAATAACTTCGTTTGTAGATTTTCTCCTTCTTACCAGCTTTAGTTTAAAGTAACAATAGTTTCTTGTAAATGTTCAACTTAAATTGGTCTTTGAAGCTTTATAGATCTTGTTGAAGGGAGAACGTATTAGTTTTTTTAGTCCAAACTGTTCTAGATAAATATTTGTTTTTTAATTTCAAGTTTTTTTATCCATATGTTTCTTCAGAGCTTCGCTTTATCATTTCTTTAAACAAAATTCTTTTTTGGTTTAATACTAACGTTATATTTCATATCAGTTATGCACTGTTTGATACCGATGGGAGTCAAGTTCCTCCTGAGTTAGTAACAAAAGTTGGCATAACCTTTGAAACAATCTTGAAAGAGGTAAGTCATTACCCCTCTCCAGTTTAATTTTCTTCTCGCTTGATCCAATAACATAATGTACTATACATAATTCATGTTCCCCAATTTATGAAATTAACAACTTTGTTTTTCTGAGTTTAAAAATCATATTGTTGATGCTCTTTGAGTTTGCTTTCTTGCTGAATACAGACAGAAACTATAAGAGAGGAAGAAAGTGAAGACATGTCCATACTCCGTGCAATCTCCATTGTTTTTGAAAGGAGACCAGAATTAAGGTTTGTTGTCTGCCTGGAGAATAATGTGTATAAATAGACTGACGGTACTATAAAATGTCCAAGTTCTTTTCCCCAAAAAAACCTATCTACTACCTTACACTATCATTTCAGTGACACGTTCCAGTTTATACTTGTAGACATATTCTTATATGATTTCTCTGGATGCAGGTTGGAAGGGCTTGCCCACAAGGTTCTTCAATGGTATTTATGCAGGATGGAAGGATGGTTTTCTGCTGATGCCAACACTATCTCACTTAAAGGCTGGGATCAGGCAAGTCTATTTGAAGTGTTGACTACCTATGGAGATTATTATTTCTACAATTAAGCCTGTTCAAGCTTGGTTTAATATCTAGAATCCGAGTCATATTTACTTGTGCCAGACAGTAAAAAGTGACACATTTTTTCTATCCTAAGAATTAAAATTTGTTCTGTTTTTTTTCCTTTCCTTTTCTAAACTCAGTTTTTTCTTCCTATTTCCGACCTATTGTCTTTGGAAAGTTTTTTACAATTGGGAATTCTCTCTTTTTGCTTTACCCCTGTGATTTTTACCGTCATTCCTCTGCTCTTCTGATGACACGCACACTTTAAGATAAAGAACAGAACGACGTATATGTACATTTAACATCAATTGCTGATATTGAAGTGACAAATGTGTTGCATATTAAACATGGCCGAGTTTATACTAGCATGGTGCTGACCAACCAGCCCTGTTGAATTTTAATAACTCCTCCTTTATAATTTTGCTTATTCGAGTCTCTCTAAAGTGCCACCTCTTAAAGTTAATTGTTTCATATGTTCAGGAAGAACTACTCCCTGGTGGGCATGGACTTATGGTCAGGGGCTACCTACCTGTTATTCACACACTAGCTAAGGGTATTGACATCCGATTAGGCCATAGGTAATTTAGCTGCTCCACTTCTTCTTAGTTCTCTATTTCTTTCCATATCAACCAATCCTAAATCATGCCAGTTTTCAGGGTTACAAAAATATCGAGGCAATATACGGGAGTGAAGATAACAGTGGAAAACGGAAAAACATTCAAAGCTGATGCTGCTATTGTTGCCGTTCCTCTTGGTGTGCTTAAAGCAAACGTCATTAAGTTTGAGCCCAAGCTTCCAGACTGGAAGGAGGCAGCCATTGCTGAAGTTGGAGTGGGGCTTGAAAATAAAATAATATTGCACTTTGAAACTGCTTTTTGGCCAAATGTGGAGTTCTTAGGAGTTGTTGCCGATACATCACAGAATTGCAGCTACTTCCTCAATCTTCACAAGGCCACAAGCCATCCTGTCCTTGTTTACATGCCTTCTGGAAAGCTCGCTAGAGACATTGAAAAGATGTCAGATCAAGAAGCTGCCAATTTTGCTTTCATGCAACTCCAGAAGGTCGTACCTGATGCGCCAGCCCCGGTAAGTTCTAGTCTTGATTGTACATTATGATGCCGGTTGCTAACACTATTTGGTACATGAACTTAATTAGCAAACATAAATGTCTTCCCATATTGTAGATTCAATATCTAGTTTCTAGATGGGGATCGGATGTCAATTCACTTGGATCCTACAGCTACAACATTGTAGGCAAACCCCATCATTTGTTTGAGAGGCTGAGGATCCCTGTCGACAACCTCTTTTTTGCTGGGGAGGCTACCAGTATCAACTACCCTGGATCTGTGCACGGTGCATACTCAACCGGTCTAATGGCTGCCGAAGACTGCAGGATGCGTTTTTTAGAGCGTTATGGGGACGTGGACTTGTTGCAGGCAGTCATGGTCGATGAAGCTCCGTTATCAGCACCATTGTTAATTTCTCGAATGTAATACCGATCGTGGTGGGGTGTCGGTTCATTGGAGATTATGTGTGTGAGTAACAGAAAAGAAAATCCTGATGTCTGGGGGATTAAATGATTGTATTTAGTTTAGTAATCAAATGGAAAACATAAGTGTATTGTAATTGTAATTGTATTTGTATTTGTATTTGTATTCCCCAAGTCACACTGTGTTTTTATGGACCTAAAACTATAACCTAAGTTTGCTATAAACGAATGATTATAATGAAAAAAGAAAAAAAGAAAAAAACTTTATTTACGAATGGGAGTTTCTCCACCTCTTAACTTTAAGTTTTCATTTTATTTCTGAGAGTAGTTACCACAAATAGTACATAGTTTTTTTAAATACATTTTTCACCTCATTTCTTGAAAGACTTTCATTCAACACTTGCTATAAATAATTTGATAATATATATGTATGTATAAATCGACTGAACTGAAGTATACAAAGAATTTAATAATGAGCTAAAAGATATAAAAAAATTGATAGTGTGAGTATAAAATAATCCAATCAATGAATGTTTAATTAGATTGGAACATTAACTTGATTCTTATGTAAACAGAAGTATAATTATTTAATGAATTTTTCAAGAATCATAATTAATTATTGTTTTCAAATGAATAATTAAATTTAAATAAAAATATATTATTGAAATAATACAAATAGAGAAGATAATTTTTTTCCTCCGATCCTAAGGTCAATAGTTACAAAGCAAATAGAGAAGACAATGTGGTAAGCACATCTTTACATCAAAAGTAAAAGTATACCTAATTACAAAGCAATAATTAAAAGTTGAAAAACTTAGCTCTTTGACATTGTCAAGCCATGCCACTTATGTTATTTTTGTAAATGACACTTTTGACCGTAAAAACCTAGCTCTTTGACCGTTCTCTCGTTAATCTCCCACTTTTACATTCTTCGTTCTTGAATCCTAATCAATTTCTCTACATCTTTTTTATTGAGTTGATTGCTTGCTCCTAGGCATCGTAAAATTTTGATGAAGGTTTGTGGGCTTTTGTAACCTTGACTCACAAATCTTCATTTAAACTTGTTGGAAGACTAATTTCTTAACATCCTTAACTTTTTGTTGTGACTTGTGAACCTGAGTCAAAAAGAAAAATAACGAGATATTTATACTCAAAGATTTGAAAGGTTGAAATAGACACAAAATAGTCAATATGAGAGAAAAAAATGTGAATAGGTGGGAGATAGAAGAATGTGAATGGTTTTAGAGAAATTTTAATGACATAATTAATTGAAGAGTAAATATTAAAATTATTAATACCCAAGTATTTAATAATAATTAATTACAAATTAAAAATAAATTATAATAAAACCAAAGTTAAAAATATGTAAATTTATTAAGAAGGACAAAAGGTTTCTCATATGTTTCTTTATGAGAAATTCTTACCCATATAAAAAAATTCAAATTATTTACACTATTTACACAAATAGCAAAAAGCAAAAAGTACTTATAGACACTTGTTGATTTATATAAATATCTATTAAATCTTTTTTTTTTATCACTAAAAGTATAAAGGATTGACTTCTATTACTATTATTAGTCTATCTAAATCGTAAAAGGATAATCTTATCATCATATCTACTATCGAGTTTGACTTGTTTTGCTATATTTAAAAAAAATCATTTTTATTTCTTTATTTCTTTATTTTTTCTAAAACCTTTTAGGATAAACTACGACCTTGATTTATTAACATCATTTTTTTTTTAGTTTTATGTTTAATAGGCACCTCGATTTCTAAAAGTGTCTAATAGTTTTTATTTTTTATTTTGTTGGTTTAGTAAACTTTTTAAATTTTACTTTTGAATTTAATAGCTTTAGACATATTCAAATTTTTTAGAAAAAACAAAGTTAATAGGAACATTGAAATTTGTATTGTAAATATTATATTTAATAGATACCCATTATCTAATCAAGTTTAGTGTCTATAGCCATATATCATCCTTTAATCATACTAACATCCTTTACATATGTTTTGAAGACATCATTTTTTAGTAGTCAAGTAATCTACCACCTTGTCATTTTCTTGAGCTTTGGTGGATTTTTGTTTGTAAAAACACACTAATATTAAAGAATTTCAAAGAATTTGGAGAAAGTTGGAGAAAGTGAAATTTTTTTAGATTTTCATTTTCTTAATTTCTTAACTTTCTGTAGTTATTTATTTATATATTATATATTTATTATTTTAATATTATATTTGTTTGATTTCTGTATTCAAGTTGTGTTTTTTTTACAACAATTTGATATTTATTCTAGAAAAACTATATTTTCTTTTTAAGTTCACTCCATTTCAGTTTGAAAATATGTGAGGATGTAGATTTGAATGTCTATCAGTTAAGGTAAGATCAAAATGTCTAAACCAATCAACATATATTTAAGTTGACGTATTTATTCTAACTAATCTATTGAAATTATTTTAATGAGTAAGAGTATTTTCACATTGATGTCATAAAAATTAATTAATGAAGGAGCAAACATCGAACAGAAAGAAAATTGTAGTATATATCTAAGCAAAATATCCAATTTGATAAAATCCGAAGTTGAATAAAAAATAATGTGATTGATCAAATTCACGGTAAAATTTGATCTTTTCTCATTTCAAAAAATAGCTTGATACAAAAATTATTGTTAATATAAAGATCTAAAAGGACAGCGATCATTTTGTTCCCATTATCGATAAAAGTCCATATAAGTAATTATAGATATGTCAACTCAATCATAAGTCATTAATTAATTAAGAGATGTGCCATCAACTAAAAACTTAAAGAATTTTAATGTTTTACCTTTATATATTTCATAAAAGTTAAGTACAAGTGTTTTAATTAGATGACCAAAATGGATAACATGCATTGTCTTTAGGGACATAGAAAATAAGTGTGTTGTTATCACTTGGTGTTAGGTTGCATTTCACAACCACCACATGTTTTGATTGTTACCATCATATCTCTAATGGTTTCAATACACATACTACAATGACATTTAGTGGGACATTAGTGGGACATGATGGTAACACTTTAAACATGTGATGAATTGATTGTGCAATGTAACCTAAAATCAACTAAAAGTCGATGATTTTTTTTATTCTCGAAGATATTTCCATGTCACTAACTATGTCATCCAATTCAACCATATAAAAAGTATGAATTATCAATGTTTTCTAGAGTGTTTTAAAAAAATTCTTTCAAATTTATTGACGAATAAATAACGCAAAAGATTATGAAATTAAATAAATAAAAAAAATTGTCAAAAATATAACATTTGATAAAATATTTACGTTTCGTAGAAAAATCAAATGTAATGGACTTTGTCTTTTTAGTGGTTTTGTTTCATATAAATAGTTTGTCGATTTTTTTTATTTTAAAAAAAACCTCTCAACTAAAATTAAGATAAATAAATTTATTAAAAATGTATCATAAAAGAAGAAACACCTACTTTATAACTAACAATATGTTTGAATTTGTTATGATTATTTTAAGTTAATGCAATAAATTTTTCTTTGAAATCAACCTAGCGGTTGCATGAGTTGAACTCTAATAAAAAAAAAGTTCTTGAATTGGTTCACACTTGTTGTTTTGATGCCCCATGCATCTTTTTGGTTAAGCTGATAAGATGAAATTAACCACCAAGATCCTCTCACTCTTGCTCTCATTAGTCATTAATACACATCCTTTGCTTTTAATCTTTATTCTTAGCTCTTGCTTCTCACTTCCGTTACTCATGCTTCTTGCTCGCTACTATATATCCTCGCATTTAATCCTTATTCTTGACTCTTGTTACTTTTCTTATCCCTTCCCTTTTAATAAAAGAGAGCAAATCACGAGAACAAGAGAAAAATAGAGGAAGTGAGAAACAGGCAACTCTTAACCCAAAGCAGCGAGCAAGATCCCAACCCATATATATGATGTTTTGTTTTGGTAATTTCACGCTGATATGACTTAAGCAAAGGGTAAAAGAAACATGGTCAAAATTCATTTGAGCCTTCCAAACTGACCACCTGTAGAAAAAGAAATGCAAAGTAAAAGAGCTCAGGGACTCGGAAGCAAAAGAAATGAGAATTGCTTTCAGGTTGATAACCACAAGCCATTGCAGGAAATGCACTAAAATCATGCATTAATGTTGGGATTAATCTAAACACATCCTCTATTAAGCAGCTGATGTGCAGCATTTCTTTTTTCAATCACCCAATGAAAAATTTAGAGAAAAAGACATAAACTAAGTTAGTAAATCTCCTATCATCATACCGAGATCTGAAATAGCTCATTCACAGGAGCTTTTTTCTTCTTTTTCCCCATCAGAATTCTGGGGTCACCGCTTTCAACTTTGGTTCTGTACAACTCATGGCAACTTATGAATATTTGTCGGCCACTTTTTTTAAAAGCCTTATTGTTGTTCACAATCTTTCAAGAAATTCCAGGCTAACAATGCAGCCCCAATTGCAGGCTCCACCTGGTTTTAGTTCAAGAAAATGTATGAATGATTATTGCAAGGTGAAGAATATGCATTACTGTACATATACTCGTGATTTAAAGACGCAACAATAATTTTGAAGCACGTCTGTGCATGTAAAAATTGAACAACAATAATGTTTCATCATGAGTTCCAAGACAGCATTGCGGTTATGGTAAGGTAAAATAAATGCAGAGATTAGAGGGTATTGAATGATATGCTTTACCTTGGGCCAAATGGGAACTACCCCAGGGTAGTCCTTGGAAATGCAGTTTATTACTTCTTGCGCTATACCCCATCCCTTATTTCCTTCGAGAACTCCACCAACCATGACAAGGGGAAAAGAACCCTTTCCATCTGCAATGTTAATGCTAACAATGAAAGTTGAGGGAAAACTTTGATTAAACAATTCAAAAACGGTTAGTTTCAGAAGAAGGGGACATGAAAATCAAGTTTACTAACTATGCCAAAGATCTCCGCTATTGCAGTACCTGAACCACACAATCCAAGTCTTTGAACAACGGCAGTCACGCTTAGAGCTAATTCCTTAACTGAATCTTGCAAGATATTGTTTGCAACTTCATCCCCTGCTTCTGCACATGACACAACAGCAGGAACAAGTGCAGCAATGCGAGCCCAAGATTGATCTGCGTATGTCCACCTAATTTCCAATGATAACCAAAAATATATGTGATCCATTTCTATTCAAACACGCACGATACAGTACTTTTCACATCATTCCAACTCATGAATTGAGGTACAACTGTCAGAAACTGAAGAAGAAACACCTATTTTTCTCATCAAAAGCTAAAGAAACACTCAAGTTTCTGATATATGTTAAAATGCTGAACTCTCGTTTCATTAGCTTTCAAAAAAATTTACAGCTGCTACAAGTAAACCTGAGCAGCCTTCACAATACTACAGATTACTACATGTATTAATAAAGATCAAAGCAAGCCTCGGCATGACTTCAAGCATATATGAGAAAGAGACAGAGAGAAACTATATATATCATTTAAAAGAATTATTCTCTTCTTATAATTGGAATATATTTGATTCCTTTTACTAAATTTAATTTATATTAAAAGAGGAGATAGTGAAGATTGTGACAGATAATGCCAATCGAAAAGTGTTCATACCCAATGAGTTCATCAGCAGAAGAAAGACCAAGAGTCTGAAGAATGCTATTTGTGAGCTTCGTTTGAGGACCACGACCATCATGCGCTCTTATAATTGCAGTTAAAGCCTTCGCTGATATGCCATACCCACTGAAATTACAGAAGATATCATCTTCAATGAGAAGTGGTGAACCAAAATAAAAAATTTTATGTAATGCACAATACTCTCAGAAATGTATCGATATAGATCAGCATGGAATGCAGTAATACAATTTTAAAATACTAATATATCGGAGAAACGAATAAACATGCAGAGTGCAAAGGCCCGTCCTGGAGTCCTAGTCTTGATTGTACATTAAAATTATGAATAAATGATTACTTATACCATAATATATCAGCATAAGTTTTTGGGTATTGTGGTGAATTAACGTGGTGTCAAAGCAGTTCAGTGTTTAAATTCCTGTAATATTCTTTTTTCTGCAATTAATATTTAATGTCACGCATTCAGCATTAGGCTAATTTTTATCCCAACAAGTGAAGGTTTCTTAAGAATAAGAATAAATATATTGTAATCTATCAGTTTAAGCTTTTGAGTCTAAGTTGTGATATAACAATCGTTACAAAAAGTGCACATAGGAAATCTAGTTCTGTAAAGTCTTGAGATGTTGAACATTGAACTCTCTGAATTTCTTTTTCCTTGAACCACTATCCACAATAAAGTAAAACCTCAACTTTAAGGGCAAACCATTATGTCCACTAGATAACTGAGCAAGTCACATTTGATCAGATAATATACTGAAAGGAGACAATAGGAACTAAAAATGCAAGAGAAAATTACAGGTTGAGTGTTTGTGTGTGTGTGTGGTGGTGGGTGGGGGAAGGGTAAAGAAACCTGTGTATTGCACAAAAGAGGAATACAGCCTAGAGGAAATTCACCACTCAAGCACACACCAGCAAGGAGTATTAGGACAGGTATATTAGGAAACAAATAAGGTGATTCTCCTGGCTCCTACTATCAGTCAAACAATTTAAAAGCATGTGTTCATGTGAGAGAGAAAGTGACCTTCCCCAGTCACCCAAGATTGGTCCTGCACCAGCTGCTCGAGCTTCTCTTCCATCATCCGTAAATCCATAAGCAATGCTCCCAGTGCCGGCAATTAGAACACAACCATTAAGCTTTCCCATGGTACCACTTGCCAGAGCAGCTGCAGCGTCATTTCGAACATAAAGTTTGACATGGCTAGGAAATTTATCTCTGTGCATTCGAAAGAAATATATCAGAAGAATATAAAAACATAATTGATCCATAGAGTTTCAGATTTCATATGTAACATAACAAAAACAATAGTGAATGGAATACCAGCTTGGAACCTGGGAATTGACTCCCAACTGAGATTGTGAAGGTCATTAAATAAAAGGATTCGGCTACAATATGCCACTAAGGGATATTGCATTGTATAAACCACTATAATCAGTCCATAAAACTATATGAACTGAGTAGAAAGAACAATGGTCATCCTAGGATTTCAGATCCAAATAATGAGCATATAACATGCTCCATCAGTAAATTAAAAGACAGAACTTAGAAGAACGTAGTTTCATAGAAACAGCTAAGAATCCTTTCTTGGTCCATACCTGAACCAATTCAAAATCCTTTGCTGATCCGTTGGATGGTTTACACCAGAAACAGATAAACAAATAGCTCGAACTGCAGACAGATCCAAACCTGATTTTGAAAGAGCCTCAGCCATTACTTGCTCCAACGTTTCCCTCGCAGCAGTTTCTAAAAAAAAGAAGCAAATTTACACCAAGGACCTATCAATGCTAAAATCTCATATTAAATACTTCGAAACCAACCGGCCTTTTTTCTCCACACCAATTTACACTAAGTCTGATGTCCAACTCTCAATATTTTAAATTCTGAAAACATAAGAAATGGCACAACATCAAACCATTGAATCCGGTAAAAAAAACAACTCACAGGCTGCCTCTGATTGAAACAAAGTTGATTAGGTTTAAAGAATTGCAGTTAATATATGCCTCCATTGCCACTGTCAACTCTCAATATCTTGTTATTAAAAGAATTCAACAACAAATCAGCTGTGGCAAGGCAACGCTCCATTGCAACTGTCAATTCTTAACATAAAAAAAAGAATCAACAACAAATGAACTTCGATAGGAATTCACAAATGATAGCCATGCTAAATGCACTTTGGTTAACTTCTCTTAAGGTTATCTCTTCATGCCAAATGACAAAGGAGATAGAAATCCCCAAGGCGAATCGCATTTATGTTGAATAAATGAAACCGGAAGGCAGAACCTATCCCTTACAACTTCGCATTCAATAATCTTCAAAATACAGCCACCAGCTCAGGAAGAACAATGAGAAACAGAGGCAGAAGAAAATCAATAAGGAATGAAAGAACAGTAATAATTCAATACAAAAATGGGCAGAAAGAGAGAGAAGAGAGAGAGAGAGAGAGAGAGTACCGCCAACGCTGTTATGGTTGGAGCAGCCGGCTTCGACTCGAGCAAGAAGAGGAAGAGAATCAGGAAGGTCAAGAGAGTGAGGATGGAGAAAAGGAAGACAAACACAGGTAGTGGAGGTTGTTCCTCCATCAATTCCAAGAACTACATCTCCAACAGCTCTTCCTCCGCCAGTTCCGGCGGATAATTCCCGCTCGAATTCGGAGATTTCCCCATTCCTATGTTTCTTTGTCATCTAGAAACAACAGAAACCAGAATCCGGGACAAGAACGGTGATCCTTTTGCTTTTAGTGTGTACCGTTTCAAAAATCGAAACTAATAGTGTCCTTGGTTGTGCATAAATGGTCGGAAATTGAGAGAGAAGACGAAGATTGGCGGTAAACGATAGAGAAGACAGACGAATTTTTTGCTGTTGATTGTCCACTGGATGATCCTACAATTCAACCATTATCGATTTTTTTTTCTTCCCAATTTTGAAGAACAATTACGATTAGGAGAAAATAAATCAATTTTATATCTGAACTTTCTCTCTCTTACGAAGTCAGAATGATAATAGTTATAAATCGTTAATAGTATTAGTATAACCCCTTGTAATGGCAAAATAATAGATAATAATTTAGAAAAGAGTAAATTTAATAAATGTTTTGATTTTTTAGTAAAACCATATTATTTAATAATTTTTCAATTGATTTTATCTTTGTAGACTCAAACTCAGTTTTCTCAAAATACAAGGTATTTGTGTAGAGTAAAATAATAAAATATAATACATAATTACAAATACAGAATAAGTGTATTTTTATATTTTTATAAAAATATTAAATAAATATTTATTTACATGATTGATCTCGTTTAACCAACATCTTCAAATCAAATGATTAACGATTTATTTTTATTAATATATAATAATAATAGTTATTTAATTCATACATTTTTTATATCCATAAAATGATTGATAATATAATTCCTTCATTGTACGTGTCATAAGTTTTGATTAATTCTTAGTAACATTTTATTATATCATACGAATGCAACATTTTTCATATAATGATTGATAATATAATTTATTCATAGTACGTTTCTTAAGGTTTGGTTAATTTTTAGTAACATTTTATTATATCATATAAATACATAATTTTTCATATTTATCCTTCATTGTTTTCGAATTATATATATAGTAATAAATATTTATTTTATCATTTTATTTTAAAAGTTTAGTTAGAAAATCTCCAAAATTTAAATTTAAAATTGTATCCTATTCTTGCATTTCATATAATAACAACTTCTTATAACATTGTATCGCCTGTAATTATGCAGGTAACAATTATTCTATATATTATATCAATCATTTGATATAATAACAACTTCATATTAAGATTGTATTTTTCTCTATAATTATGCATTTAACGATCCTTCCATAAAATGATTCATTTAAAATAATAATAATAATAAATTGAAATTAAAACTTTTATAGAATGGATCATCTAAGGATTTTTCCATAAAATGATTTTATTTGTTATTTCTCCCTATAATTATGATGCATTTAACAATTAAAGTTTTCCTTCCATAAAAAGAAATAACGGTTTCCTAAATAGTATCATTGAATCATAATGACAGTCGTTTAACTAACCAAACTTTATAATAACCAATAGAATTAAGATTTTTCAAACATAGTATATGCCAAGTATGAATGATGTTATAAACAACATATTTGAAACACATAAAAAGGTAAAAAATTTAGTAATTAAGATATAAATATCATTCGTCTGGGTATAGAATAATCTATATATTTCAAATATAGTTTATTTGAATAACTCAAAAAATGAGACATTATATTGAAAATAGCACGAAAGCAATCTATTTTGCAAACAACATTCAAATTTGGATAATCTTAACTAAATTTGTTTTATTATATTTTAAACCATTTATTAAATAATACGTGAATATATTTTTAATAACAATTTAAATTTAAATTTTAATATATATTTTTAATAGCAATTTGAATTTGAATTTGAATATATATGTTTAATAACAATTTAAATTTAAATTTTAGAATTTAATTATGTCTCAATGACATTTTTGCAATTATTTAAATATTCTTCTTTTAGGTTTTATTAGATAAAAGAAAAGAAGGAGTTTGAGAGAGGGAGGCAGAGGACAAGAGACAAACACATTGAGAGAAGAATTGAAGACGAAGTCCATTGTGTCCACATTTATTTCCGTCAAATGTTGTGGCGAATTCTTGGATGAATTGAAGAAGAAAATGGTGATTCTTGTCGAATATCATCATTGTGTTGTTCAATATGAGAAAGTTTTAGAGGTTTTGACTCAAAGAAATTTCGTCGGGTTTAATAATTTTTTGTCGAAGCTGATTGAACCATGACTCTCCTCCGTGTTTTTGAAAATTGAATCAAAATTATGCGAAATTGCCAATAAGGAGAAGAGGAAGAGGAAGAGGAACAGGTGAAGCATCCCATTAATGACAACTTTTCTAATTTTTATATTTTTTGGAGAATTTTTATGTAGCATATGTTATTTCAATTACATTATTTTGGTTTAGGTGAACTATTTTTCATATTGGATAGGGGCATTTGAGATATTGTTTCATTTATTTATTTTTCTAATTTTTATGTTTTGTTATTCTAACAGTTTAAAATTATTTTTGCTATTTTCACAAAGTAAAACTCATAATTTGATATTCTCTTCTTGACAACTCTATATTTAAATAACAACAAACACGAGAAAATTATATTAATTTATTTATTCGGTTTAAATTTTACTTTTCTTTCTTTCTTATTTCAACCTATTAATTTTATTGGTTTTCAAATTTATTTTAAAAAATTGTGTTTTGGTATTTTTAAATTGATAGAAATTTATTTCGACTTCTTTTATTTACATTAATATTTCAAAAACTATTTATCAAATTAGTGTTCTTTTAAAACTATTTATTGAAATAATGCAGTTTTTGTTCTTTCTTTCTTGGTCCAGTCTTGATTCTATTTTTTTTCATTTTTTTTTTCCATCCGTAGAGTTTAATTTTTTTTAATTTAATTAAAATGTGAATTAGTTAATATGTGAAGAAAGAGTTAAATTAGTAAAAATAAGACTGGTGAAGTTAAAATGTATTAATTAAAAAATGTTTTTAATGTATTAAATTAAGAATTTAAATGAGAAAAACAATAATTTGAATTAAAAAAATGGGGTGGCCATTCTTTTAAATAAGAACGGTTTTAACTTATTCTTGTTTTAAACTAATTTAATCTTCTATCATATTTTAATTAATTATTATTTTTAATTTAAATACTAATTTATTTTTTTCCTCTAACGAAAAAATTCATTTTCCCTCACATTTTAACTAATTTATTTTTCTCTCTCTTCCGAATTTTTACATTCAATGACAGCGGTGTTGACTCTACTACTTTCAATAACAAAAACACCTGACCATATATTGTAGCATTATTTGTCTTTACAAATCATTTTTTTGTACAAATTCAATATGTTGTCGCTCACCACCGAGATTATAAATGGATCGTCGTGTTTCTGAAATCTATATAGTGCATTCATGTCCAACTCACTTAATGTATTTAAAGGAAATTCATGTTCACGACCATTGAAGCTCATCTCTTTGAATTCATCATCCGTCTCTGTTTTAAAGTCTCTATATTTATTATTAGCTAACATTTCTTTATCATCACAAACTGACTGTGCATTTAAGTTTATGCCCAAAATAAATCCTACATTCTATTTAAGTTTGCACGTGGACGTTGGTCATAATCAACTCCATCGACACTATCTATCATATGACCATTTGTAAACAACATAAATGACATATATTTACTTGT
The DNA here is from genome assembly GCA_025688845.1 of Cucumis hystrix. Taxonomy (NCBI): domain Eukaryota; kingdom Viridiplantae; phylum Streptophyta; class Magnoliopsida; order Cucurbitales; family Cucurbitaceae; genus Cucumis; species Cucumis hystrix. The sequence goes on from CM046889.1 coordinate 15,610,578, forward strand.
CCTTTTAGGGTTTGTTTTGAATTTCGCGTTGAATGTTTGTGCATCTTTTTCATATTAGTATTTCTCCTTCTTCATAATCTCACATCTTCTTATTCATGATTTTTTCATCTCATCTTCCATAATTTTTTTTCCTTCTTCGTCATTTCTCATCTTCGATGCCATCTTCTTATTCTTTTTTCACTATCACACTACAAGAAAATATGTATTTTCCGACGCACAACACAAACGCTAGAAAAAAAAGCTTCTCTCGATGTCGAAAAGCTTCGTCGAAAAAGGTTGACAATTCCGACGTTACATAAGATGACATCGATATAAAGTAATTTAATAAAAAAAATTATAAAATTTTCCAACGCCATGCATAACGGCGTCATGTGAAATTTATAATTTTTTTAAATATATTTAACTTCTCTCGATGTCATGTATAACAACATTGAGAGAAGTCTATAATTTTTTTATATATTTAACTCATCTCAATATAGTTTATAATTTGTTGTTATTGATTTAGTGTTATTGTTCTTTATGTTCTAGATCCTCCTTTTTGGTCCTACCGCCGCCCCTATCTCTTTCGGTTAGTTATTTATTTAAGTCAGATTTTTGCTCTAAAATCCTAAATCATACTTCTAATTTTGCCTTAGCTTTGCTAATTTTTCATTCGTTTGCTTAAATATCGTTCTCGGGTTCCTTTTATATTTATCTATACTAATAGAGAAAAAAAAAAGAATTAAATTAAACTTACTTTTAATAATATTTAGATAAGTAAATAATCAATGATTAAATGATAAAAATTTCAAATTTAAGAGACTCAGTACTAAAGTCTCAATTCTAAGCTAATCCATCTAGATATCATCCACAAAAGTGTACTTCAAAAATAGGCGAGTGTACCAAATAAACACAAACGCCAGATGACATATCCAGGACTAATGAATTTAAAAGCTTAAACAACGGCTAAACAACTTGAAAACAGCTTAATGCGGAAGCAGCCAAAGGTGTGGTACCTTTTTTCAGAATTAGAGCAGTCCCTCGCCCAATGGCCAGGCATACCACATTTGAAACAGCTTCCAGCTGAAGAAGATTGACTTCTGCCATACTCTGCAGGAGGATTTGATGATGAGAGGGTGATTGCGAGCAGTCTCTAGCCCACCATTGCCTTCACTCCCAATTTATAGCTGGAACTGGAAGAACTAGTCTTCACATTCAAGTAGCACATTTTGCTTGTGTCATTTGTGTTACCGTAGACCTTAGGGGTGCTTACTTGATTCTTGGTTTCCATTGGAAGGCTCTTCGCACCACCGGAAAAACCTGCAACAAGAGCCTGCAGTAAAGATTTGAGTTCAACTGATGAAGAATTACAACATGGAAATCAATCCACTGCATAACTTATGCAATTTGCAAGTATCAAACATTTTCAGAACATTTGTGTTTTAGATGATGTTGGAGACTCATCCAGATGTGGGAGGTGACGGAAATTGCCATTACCACACAAGTATAAATTTTGAAGAGATGTTGGGACTGGATAGATCATGGTGGACACATGAAGGATTAACTTTGGAAGGGTTTCATATCATAGTGCTATGCATAATTGAACACGAAATTTCTCATATCGAGGACTAATCAGTCAAGCACCCCAACCACCTAAAAGGCTGGGAGAAAAACTACAGAACGACAATCCACCAATTCTGCTGCAAGGGTATTCCCTCACTATTTCATTGAAATGTAAGTTGAGGAAACAATAGCAACATTGAAAAACAAACAAAAATGCAAACCCATCCAATTAAAGAAACTATCCTATATACCTTAGAACAGTGTTCAACTACAAAAATACCCATACCCCTGCCCGCAACACAACCTGACCCTTAAAGGCCTACGTGCACACTGCACACTCATGCCCAACAAGTGTACATCACCTCCCAGTCCCACTGACTAACTTTCTGGTGTTTTATTCCCCTTTTTACCTCTCCCTATAGTAGGCATTCCGATCAAGGAACTTGCATTCTCTTCAACTAATTTGTGCGTAAAGTTGTGGAATTAAATTAATTTGCTCTTTGATTGTGCTCTAAATCGCATTACACGAACTCATCAGTGTTTTCCTAGATAAAAGTCATCTCATAAAATTTGTTCAGAAAACCTTGGCTTAAAGATCTAGAGCTGTGTTGATTGTGCTCTAAATCGCGTTACACGAACTCATCAGTGTTTTCCTAGATAAAAGTCATCTCATAAAATTTGTTCAGAAACCTTGGCTTAAAAGATCTAGAGCTGTGTTTTCCTTGATAAACATCCTCTCCAAAAACTTTCACTAAGCACATTCTTATTATATACCGCTCGCACATGCATTGGATCCTGCTTTCTTTCCTTAGTTCATAATGCAACTATAACATCCCTCTTTATCCGCTTCACTCAATTAATAAAGTATTGCAGAGTAATTGGCGACTAATCTAATTGTTCGACTATCTAATTGTTTGGCAATAATTTCAGCTACCTTCAAGTCTTCAAATTTTCATCTTCCAGCACCATCAATTGATCTAAAGATGAAAAGTCATAAAATTGGGACTCTAAATTAAATTTAAAATGAGAAGAATAAATGAGAAGCAATAAATTTAGACAAGGTACCGGAGCAAATTTTACTTTCTCCAAATCAATCAGAATGAAGAGTCAAATGCGTACACACTTCAGAAGCTTTCCCACAGTTGTCAGTCAGATAATTGGATAGTCCATGACTTCTTAATATGAAAAATGAAAATTCAGTAACCGAAATCTTCTTCTTAGATAAGAAACTATTTCATAGATTGATGAAATATCCAATGATGTACAAAAGAGTCTCAACTAAAGGGAATACAAAAGATGTTTCTACTTTGTAATAAGGTAGAGAAGCTGACTCTTAATTATGAACAAAACAGTTTCAGAATCACGTCATCACAAGACAATAAAAGCTGCTGCACAAAACATTTGTGTTATAAAACTTACATGGGATGAAGGGCAACAATAGAACTGCTTCCCCACGTACGTTCCCTGTTTTAGCTGTTAGAATTTTGCAAGAACCAGCACCCACAGGGGCACTGAAGGTCTGAAAATGACGAACTTAATGAATTTTGGCTTCCATAAGACACTACATTAGCTAAAGAGGCACCGTCACACCACTCAAAGAATCCGCAGCCACCATTTTCCTGAGAAAAATTGAATGAACATGAGAAGAAAGTAAGGGCATTGTATACTACCATGTGATGATAAAAGTTATTGCGTACAGGAACAATTTAATGATCTTTGAATTCAAAATGATAATAACAAACTTTAGAGTTTAAAAAAGTAATTCCCACAAATTTTTTGAAAAGTAGTACCCTAATCTATTAGACCCAGTTGGTTAAAGAACAAGTACGTTTTAATCAACAAAAATTATATGAATCCATTACACCATTACTAATTTAATTTCTAGATGATTATAACAAAGGTTTAAGTAACATCAATATCTTTCTCGAGGTTCCTAATAGAAGTTTATATATATTTTCACAAAACCCAACATCAACTAGATGAAGAAGGACATGACTTCATCAGAACACGAAATCGCTATTCCATTTCCCAAGTCTACGCTGCAACATTATGACTTCAAAAATGGCGATAATTAAGAAAGAAGAAGAAATGATACTATTAAAAAAAGAAAAAAGATGAAGACAGTTTTCTTCATCACCTGCCGAACGGGCATTTGTAAAATTTTCGACCGCGATTCCTCTCCGTGTTTGCAGTTAATACTGAACAAATTCCCGATCCGCAGGGGCATGCTTTCTCCGGAACAGACATATCATTCCTGAAGAACTGAAAGATCCTCCACCACCCGGAGCATCGCAGTCTCTAGCCCAATGCCCTAATTTCCGGCATTTGAAACACGAACCATCGCGTTCCGATTGAGCAGTAGTATTTGCAGAAATGGATACATTTTTGTCAGAACTGGCTTCCGAGCCTGAAATTTGAGAGAGAGCGCGGCTTCCTTTATAAGGGGCGATGTAGGTCCCTACAAAGTCTGCATTAAGGGGAACTTTATGCGAAACCTCCGCAACGGCATTTTTGGGGAGATCGATGGTAGGGTTAGGGCATTTCTGATTTTATTGACTAGGGAAACAACTTCAGCTGCTGTCCGCCACTGCAAAGAGGAACTCCTCATCGTCGTCTTCTGGGAGATGGAAATCAAAATTGGTCTTAGATTCCAACTTCGTCCACTTGATCGGAATAGGTTTCAAATTTTGCGTCAGGGTTTTGTTTCCGCCCTTTGGTTTAGTAACACCCTCGTTAGGGTTTTTGATATAAAATTACAACTACGTGCTTGCCACGTCTTAAAAATGTAAAATAAAAATTAAGGGTTGAGTTATAGAAAGGTTGGAGAGAAGAGGTTGAAGTTATGATAAAACTAATGTTATAAATTGTGTTTTGGAAAGAGTTTAAAGTATATTATGATAAGATGTGTTTGGGAGAAAGAATTACGTGAGTAGTATTATGATAATATGTGTTTAGAAAAATGATTATTATATAGGTAATGTTATGATATATATATATATATTTTTTAATTCATATTAAATCCAATATTTTATTTTATTTTCAAATTTTAGCTTAGAAGTTTATATCAAATTATGGGGGAAAAAAAGAATTTCTAAGAATGAACGTTTAATTAGGAAGTGATTGTAATAAATACATTCACAACCAATCTTATTAAACAATCAACTCTTATATCAATTAAAATTTTAGTTTATTTCAAACACAACTTTAATGGTGATTTCTCAAAACTTATTTATGTATTTAGTTTTTGTAGGCAGAGCCTTTTCGGTTGACTAAATTGACAAAATAATTTTATATCTATTAAGAGTGTTCATAGAACTGCAAATTGCTGCTCAACTTCTCTTTATGTTTTTTTTTTTGAATTTTTTCTTCATCCCATTTGCTTAAACTCCGACAAAGAAGGGATTTTTCCCTCTCACAAATAATCCTTATGCTTCTCCCATTCTTACAAATTAAACATCAATAACAAACATTAACTATAAGTTAAAACAAATGTTCCCTCCTCCTATATACCCATAGAGAAATTTAGTTATACATTTATCCATTATACTAAACAGACCAAAAATGATTTAAAATAGATAGACACCCAACCCAAATGTGAACTTACACAAAACAGAAATATAATTGTACTAAAAAATTCCTATTAGGAAAGCAAATTCTTTTGATACCCATTTCTCACCATCCACGAAACTCAACACATTATGAATATTCAAAACCCAATAATCTCAATAAAATCCCATCAAACAGAGCTCCAAACACAGCATCATCTCTCTCACTCCCTGTTTTCAAGAAATGGCTTCTAACTCACAAACAAAATTACCAAGAAAATCCTATTTAACCCAAGTCCAAATCCCACTAGGGCAATCCCAATACGAACCACTTTCGCTTTTCGAGGGCGTTATTTTAATCACTATTGCGGTTTATTTGGCACAAAACAAAGCACAAGTTTCAGATAATAGCTATGAAGCTTGAACATAAACTAAAAAAAGAGGAGGAATGAGAGAAAAACGAATCATGACAGAGATAGAAAATGGAGAAGGAAAGGGGAAAGAGGAAAACGAAGAGGGGAAAGGGAAAGAAGAAAACACAGAGGGAAAAGGGAAAGAAGAAAATAGAAAGAAGAAAGGGAAAAAGGAAACGAAGAGAGGAAGAAGACCACAAGGATTGAGGAAAAATCGGGAGACTAATACGTGGGTTATGGCAGAGTGAGGGGAAGGGTTATGGCAGAGTGAGGGGAAGTGTGAAAATGATTTAGGGGTATTATGGAAACCCTAAAACTAGGGTTTCCATAAATTAGGCCCCAAATAAGGGTTAGGGTTAGAACCCTAACCCAAGAGTGTTAAATTGGGGCCCAAACGTCCCCTAAGACCCTTTAAACAAATACAAAATGAAGTAACTAAATAATTATAACTATTTACACAAATTTTATTTCTAATATCCTAATTTAATTTGGATTAATGATTAAAGTATTGTTATTTCTAAAAGTATTTACCAAAATACAGCAGTTTGAAAACTATTTACCAAAATGTAGTAATTTTTTCTCTCTCATTGTCGCCCAATTCCTCCTTTTTCTCAAGACTTGCCCAATGATTTTTTTATTTTTATTTTTTGTTTTTCATATAAATTTTATTTCTTTTTTTTTTCAATTATTCGTATACATTTTTATCCCCATTGCTTTTTCTTCTTTTTTTCATATAAATTTTGTTTCTGTCTTAAATTTTTTCATATAAATTTTAAGATAATTTTTTCTTAAAATTAAATTCTACTCATTTAAAAAAAAATAAATAGAATTTTAGGAATATTTGGATAATTGGCAAAATAAATTAACAAACACAAGATAATGTTAATACTTCTTTTAAATTTTCATTGAAATCTGTTGGGATGCTCTAAACAAAATTAAAATTACCTTTTAAAAATATCAAATTTCAAGAGTAAATTTTTTGTATAATTAAAAATAAACACACATGAATAATAATGTTAATAATTCTTATAGAATTTTGTTAAAATCTTTTGGTATATTCTAAATAAAAGTAAGATTTTCTATAAAAATAAATAAATAAATACAATAGAAAAGGGGTTACGAATACGAGTAAGTTCAAAATAAACAAATCCTAAGTATTTAACTTAACGATATAAGTTATATAGAAGTATAAAATTATAAGTAAATATGTTTATTCGACCAGAAATAATCAAGTGTAGTAGATTTTTTCGTTAAAAGTGTATAATATTATTTATTTATTTGTTGAATTTGACTGGACCTATGGTTTCGTAGGAGTATTGTTAATTTGTTCCTAAGGTTTATTCTTTCTACTAAGAATTTGTATTTACTGTTGTTCCTTTTTCTTTTATTTTTTTAAGAGGAAAGAATATAATTGTTTTTTTTAATTTATTTAATCAATTTAATAAATAAAATAAAATAAAATTACAATATTGAAATTAATAAAGCATAAATGTAAATTAAATTTATTTTACAAATTTTTTGGAGATTCAACCTCCCATTTATATTTCTAAAACAAGAAGAATGTGTGAATCAATAACATATATAATAACATTTATATATATATATATATATATATATATATATATAGCATTTCACAAAAATTAAAATCATCGGCCTAAAATTAAAAACAAAATATGACTATACTTGGTTTATTGAGATTAAAATTTAATATTTAAAAAGTACATATACTAACACTGAATAAGATTCAATATTCCAAAGTAAAAGAAATCAAGAGAAAAATTATTGTAAATGATTTTATTTGTTTAGTTAGTTCTATTATTCTTTTTTGTAAGTTGAAAGCTATAATTACAAGGACATTAGTGAAATATAATAGATAATCTTTAGCGATAGTTAGAAAGACAAACTTATAATTTCTAATTTTGACCATTTGCAAGATTAAAAAACTATACATCCAATTTTATTATCTTTTAAGTTCCACAATCTACAGTGTCAAATTTTCAAATCATCAAGAATCATATTTTGTTCATTTTTAAACGAAAAAGGGTTGGAGACCGAATAGGTAGTGCGAAGAAGAATACACATATCATACATATAATCATCAAACATTTTAAACAACGAAAAAATAATTTTTAGAATAAAATATTCAGTTGATAAAAAAAACTTACAAATTGAATGACGATTCTACTATTGTCTTTCAATTTGTTTTTTCGGTTGTCAATCCAAAACAACGAAACTACACAAAAACTAAATAACATGAGAATATAATAGTGTTTGTTATATATATAGGACAAAAAACAAGAAAATAGTCTTGTTCGTCCTTTTTTGGAATGACCACAAAATCTACAAATATAAAATAAAAATCTAGTCAAAATATATGTAAATAATTTAGAAACAATGAATTTAACAAATATAAATAATATACTTGTAGTGCGAATATATAGCCTAGAGATTTTCATAGAAGAAGTGGGAATTTTCCATATCTTCAAGTTTAAAATCTTATTTTGTTTAGAATACCAAAAGACTTTAACGAAATTCTATAAGAATTATTAACATTTATTTTGTCAAGTTATACCAATACTCTACTCTTGAAATTTCGAATTTTAAGGAAAAATATTTATTAACATTATGTTTTTTTTTAATTATACAAAAAATACACTTTTGAAATTTAATATTTTTTAAAAGAAAATTTTAATTTTGTTTAGAGCATCCCAACAGATTTTAATGAAAATTTAAAAGAAGTATTAACATTATTTTATGTTTGTTAATTTATTTTGCCAACTATTCAAATATTCCTAAAATTTGATTTTTTTAAATTAGTAGAATTTAATTTTTAAGAAAAAATTAACTTAAAAATTATATGAAAAAATTTAAGAAAGAAGACAAAATTTATATGAAAAAAAAAGAAGAAGAAAAAGCAATGGGATAAAAATGTATATGAATAATTGAAAAAAAAAAGAGAATAAAATTTATATGAAAAACAAAAAAAAATAAAAAGAAAAAGAAAAGCATTGGACGAGTCGAAGACTCGCCCAAG
>CM046889.1:15625812-16201429 GCA_025688845.1 Cucumis hystrix
TGGGTTTGCAAAAAAAAAAAAAAAAAAAAAGAATAGAGGATCTCTCGACGCACAAATATAGCGTCGAGAGATCCTTTACCGACTCATTTTCTTCGACGATTTATGTGTTGGAAAAGAATTTCCGACCTCCATTTTCTTGTAGTGTCAGGTATTTTGTCATTCTTCTTCTTTCACTATAAATCTAAAGGATTGTTTAGCAATATTATTTAGATTTGATATCCTCACATTACATCAATAATGTCCAAGTCAGTAAGGAAATTGAATATTAGAAAAGAAGTAAGGAATTATTAGATAACTCCTGAAACCATTATAGGAAATTTGAGTATAATTTATTTTGATTTTACCAAAATTAGGATATGAGTTTTCTAATTTCTAGTAGGCTATAATAAAGTTTGATATTATCTTTACTTTTTGGCCTTATTTGCTCTCTCAAAAATTAAAAAGAGAAAAAGGAGGAATTGGGCGAGTCTTGAAAACTCGCCAGAGAAAAAAAATTACTATATTTTGGTAAATAGTTTTCAAACTGCTGTATTTTGGTAAATGCTTTTAGAAATAACAATATTTTAGTAATTAATCTATTTAATTTTATAAAAAATATAAATTTCTTTTAGAAAAATAAATCCTTTATTTAGGATGTGGTAGATATTATAAAGGAAATTTTTTAAAAATAGTAGATTTTACAAAATATTTACAATCTATAGCAAATTCTATCACGGATAGTTATTGGTATGCTATAGTGATAGAAGACTATTAGTGTGATAGAATCCAAAATTTTGCTATAGCTTGTAAATATTTTAATTTATTTTGCTATTTTTAAAAATGTCCTAATTATAAAAACATATGTTTATACAAATTTAGAATTTTAGCATAATAAATAAACTATATAATAATTTAAATTAATCTCAATTAAAATTTTAAAACATATCAAATTAGGAAAGACAATCCTATAATTTTTTTAATTTTTATTTTCATTTTTTCTTAATTGAAATTAAATAAAAAACCCACTTTTAAAATTTTTTGTGACCTCTCTATTTTTTTAAATAAAATTTTATAATAATTCTCTTTTTACCTATTTGTATGATTTGTTTAAAACATTTGCAATAATATAAACTCGAATGTGTATTTACAATAAAATTTTAAAAAGTAAAAAAATGTCTGTCATTAAACCAAATTCGTTGGAAGGAAGATGTGAGGAAAGGATGTGGACTTATATATATATAAAAGAAAAAACAAAAGAGGAAAATTTATCTAATTGGTATATAGGTTGATATATTATATGAAGGGAAATTTACGTAAATAGAAAAAATGGAAAATATTTACATCTTATAACAAAAAATGAAAACTTTGAGCTTGGGTTAAAATTTTAGTTATTCATTTTGGGTTTGGATTAAAATTTTGCTATGCCCGTAAATAGTTTGCAAATTCTTCTATTTTAGAAAATCCCCTTTTTACAAATTTATAGATGATAAAAATAAATCTTTAGAAGATTCTCAAAAGAAAAACAAAATCAAACCTAAAAAAAAATGCAACTTTTTTTTTTTTTAAAATCGATTTTTCTATGGATTTTTTTAAACTAATAAAATCAACTAAATGAAACTTTTAATTGCTCCTTTAAATGCTTTTGCTTATATCACGTGAATAATTTCATGTTTTCCTTGACGATTCCCTTCTTTTTAACTTATTAGTTTTTAACACGTGTGATGCACGTGATATTTATGTTTCATTTTTATTTTATTGCATAGCTTGATTTTTTCTTCGCAAGTTTTTTTTTTTTTGTTAAATATCTTCATTTTCAATTGATTAATTTTTCTTCCAATTGTTGTTTAAGATTAAACTCATAAACCATTCTTAAAATGCTATATGATTGCTAGATAATTCTACTTTACAACTGTTAGAAAAATTATTTTACTATACTACATTAGTGTACCGTACTCAAGCACATAAACTTTTAGAGAAGGGAGTTGATAAATAAATAAAAGGTACAAATTAATGGAAGATAGCAAACTAACTCAAAGTTTTTTTCTTCTTCTTATATACGCACATATTTAGATATTTTTAAAGATGTCAATTGATGAGATATTTTTTTATAAAAAAACATTAACTTCATAAATCACATACTATCAATTAAGGATATGCTTTCATTTTTACCGATCTTTATGGATTTCTTGGATCAAAACCAACAACTTCTTGATTTGATCAGCCTAGCCCCTAGGTGGGTAGATCGATTGAACAGTCGACGACTAATGGGATGTTCTAAAGTACATGTAAAGTGCATATTTTATGTACAAATCGAAATATTGATGAAATGTAAAAAAAATTTAAAAGATATATTTTTAAAATAAACACATCCAAAAAAGCATAAAAGTCCGAAAAAGAAAAAAAAGAATAGAAAGATAATGAATAACCCACGAAAACATGCAATGAAATTGAGATATTCCTTCTTATTTGGAAGGCTATCCAAATTGTATGCAAATTGATGTAGAAAAAGAGCTTTTATAAGCATTCATAAATTCCTAAAGACACATTCATTGTATTTTGTATAAGAATTAATAATTAAATGAATTATTAATTATTTTCATTTAGAAGATGAACTTTTTGACTTCCTTAACTATGAAAGTGTTCATTAGTTACAATTTTTTAGAATTTCTAAAGCCTTATTCATTGTATTTTGTGTAAGAATTAATAATTAAATAGATTATTAACTATTTCCATTCATAAGAGGAACTTTTTGACTTCATTGACTATGAAAGTGTTAATTAGTTACAACTTTTAATTTTCTTGAGCTATTAGAAGTTGAAAAGTCTCTTGATTTTATTAAGTTATTAGTTATTCATAAGTCACAAATTGCCACATCATTTACTAAATTAAGAATGAAAAATACAAATAATTAAATTTGGGACTAATTAAAAAAATTGACATGTGTCCCAAATTATGGTTGAAACATAAATTGGCCAATTCTAACAATGCCACGTGTTTTCATTATGACCGTTGAAACAAGTTAATTATTTTGGTCCAATTAAATATTATTTACTTGAGCTAAGTCCAATTGAACCTAAAACTAAGCTTAATTTAGACCAAGGCTAAATATGACCTAAATCCATGTGGTTGAGTCCATAGGTTTGGTCTATGTACCAACCAAACTCAAACCCATAAAGCCTACCAGAGAACTCTATAAATAGAAGAGTTCTCTTCATTTGTAATGGTGGAAATTTTTTGACTCCATAAGGTCTAGAGGGAATTCTCCCAAGAGCTAGAAGAACGATTAACTCCAGAAGTCGACCACCCTTGAAGATTGAAGCTCCTTTGAAGATACAAGCGTTCTTCAAAGACTCCAACTTTAAGAACATCACTTGCTCCGCTTTCTCAAAATCAAGTCAACTGAGAGAGAATCAAAGGATCAAATTTTAGAGATTGAACCACATCGCATCAAATCAACAAAACTACAACATCAACACTAGTTCAACTCCACGAATCAAACTTCTCCTAAAATCTCATGTGAACAGATACAGTCTTTAGTATTTACTCATTTGATGTTTTCTCTCGAATACAATTTAAAACTTAGAACTTCTCGATCTTCAATCTTTAATAAATTGTAGTTGCAAGTCTATTTGAGCTTCAATCTTCGAAAATTATTTTCATATGCAAGCCTACCAGAGCTAAAAATGTTAAAAATGTACTATAGAGGAGGCATACCTGTTGAATCCCCGCCCAAGCCTTGTTGTACTCTTTGCAATCTATGCTTTTTTATTGCAATTGACAGTCTTCAAAGCTTGTTTTAACAACGATTTCAATGAGTTTAATCATTTCTCACGTTTTCTAAAATATTTTCCCAAAAACGTAAGGGGAGACTGAATCGTGTGTTAAGTTTGTCTGCGACTTGCAGATTTTGATCGGCTGACTTGTTGAGAGGATCGAACAAGTGCCGCACAATCGCTCGTATCGTGTTTGAAGGACTGCGATTGTGACACTCCGCAACGATGCAATGAAGCTCGTCATTCCACCCGAATCCACTGCACGCAGGACCATGCATCTCTGCAATTGCCTGGAATGATTGTTTCAATAACTTTATTTTGCTTTTTATAACGGTAGGGATGTCAATTTGCACCATGGCATCCTCTCAGCTAGCATTTTCAGCAACTGTGCGAGGTAATCAGGTCGAAAGGTGTCGTTGTCTGACCTCCACCCTCATGCGAAGACAAGATCGACAAGACAGCTGACGAGGCATGACTCCTCTGCCCTCGTCCATGCGTGCTTTGGGTTTCTCGATGAATTGACCATACTGACAAATAAATAGGTAACAGAATTACATATGTATCGAATGAACACGAAAAGTGCATACAACAAAAAGTGTTATCCATTGCATTACACCATTAACAACATGAACGGTACAGATGAAGCAGAGTGAAAAATAATGGTTGCAAATGTTTAGCAAATGTTTATTCACGTGCTTCTCCTATAGGTAACTGTGACGAACTAGTCGTTTCGCAACTGCCATTCGTTGAACAGCAACTGTGAGAGGTCATCCCTCCATTGAGTCCATTCGTTTGAAGCCTCAATGTAGTTGATGTCGTCACCTCCAGTCGTTGCATAGTTCGAGTCACCCTCGTCGTCGTCTAGCGTGTCGACATTTTTCATCTCATGATTTATTAGATTGTGGAGTAGACAACAAGCCATAAAAGTGCGACATTGAACTTGAACAGGGTAGTACGACTTTTTGCAAATTATTGCCCAACGGTCCTTCAAAAGACCAAAGGCTCGTTCGATAACGTTACGTGCAGATGAGTGTTTCATGTTGAAGAACTCCTTCGATGTAGTTGGAGCATTTCCAGTGCCAAGCCACTCTTGCAGGTGGTATCGCTGTCCTCTATACGAAGCCAAAAATCCCTTTGCATTTGGGTACCCTGCGTTGCAGGTAGTAGAACCCTGAATGGTTGTTTTTTGTTATACTAAAATTGTTAGTAGTAGAAAGAAATAGTAATTGTTTAGTTTCAAAACATTTGTTGTTACCCTTAGGAACCCTTAGTCCGTTGGGTCGTGAAATGGCATCACGCAGGATACGGGAGTCAGATGCTGACCCTTCCCAACCTGATAAGACGAAAAAGAAGTCCCCTTTTGTGTCGCATACACCAAGAACATTCGTCGCCACTTCGCAATTTCGTGTTTGATATCTAGGTCGATCATTTGCGGACACGTTCACTTTTATGTACGTGCCCTCAAGGACACCGAGGCAATTCTGCAGTGTATAATAAAATGACCATTTACAATTGCACGAAAGAGTCAGAATGTATAATGAAACTAAATTCGAGACACCTAACCTCAAAATACCGCCACTTGGGATCTGTGCAGTCACTTGGAACAGGCTGTGGTTTCGCCAATAAGGACTCGGTTAAAATGTCGCGATACAGTCTCGCCAGAACGTACAAAGTCCCGTTGTATCTCGCGGTTCTTAACATCATGCACAAGCACGTGCAAGAAGATAGCGACCATCTCTTCGACGTCGACAACTTTCTTGGATTCTAATCCGGCCGTTGTCCATAGGAGATGACACATAATTGCTAAACAATGTCTATCCATGCGCGTACTTTGCTGACATACAAGGCCAGACTCGTGTATCATACGAAAATACGCAATCTGCCTGATCCTATGCCTAGTGTCACACGGTACTTGGGGAATCCTTCTCCTATCATTGAAGAACGTGTCAAACGTCATTATCATTTGACATTCGGCAAGTAGGAAGGCGTTCAAAACATTCGCTAGTTCTGTGGAATTCGTTGGAAGGTACGCTAAGGGCCACCCTAGGAAAGACTTTCGTTAGATGGACTTAAATAAGGTTTGGGGTTGTTACTAGATTGTACATATATGTGAAGTGACTAAAAACATGGTCAATCCAAGTATCGTAATTATATTTGACACAATTTTTGTTTGACGCGTTGTTTGTGTCGTTGCGTCGTGGTCTTTATTATTCTTATACAAGACTAATATATGTTCCATAGTTTTACCCAACTGTAATCTTTATATTTCTTCCTCAATCGTTCTAGAATGTGTGTTGGATTTTGAAATTTGCATTGTTTATACGAAATGTACTTATTAATTTTCAAAGTACATAATCTAACTGTTTTAATATTAAATAAGTTTAGTAAAGTTACGTTGTGTAAAAAAGTCTTATGTTTGTAAAACGCTTTATTTGTGTCGCTAAAGGGTCTATAGAGTCTAATGAACGAATGTCACAAATATGTTCATTAAGTTTTTTTGTTTTTAAATTAGTGGTGTACGAGTAACAACGGTTAACTTAACAACATGAATAAAACATTTTGAAACAGGCTAAGGAGAGAGAGTGATAAATGACATGCATCATATTGACAATAAAATAGTACTTTCCCCAAACGTCCAGTTTATGCAATGTTAGACGAATATCCCATATTACAAAAAAATGTATATAGTGTTCATACATGTTATGTATTAAAGGGAAGACATATACATTCAACAGAAAATGACCTACTTTAGGAGAATGTCGATGTTTGCCTAGTACCTCGAAATTGTAGTCTACGTACACTCGATCGCACTGCATAAGACAGTAATGAAACATACATAAGGACACCATGTATTAGAATATATGTCTCTAATTAAAAATATAGATAATGGTGCGAGAGTGTACCTTATAGTTCATACCTAACGACACGTAACAACAGTGGGTAAAAAAAAAAGTTAACAGGTAAAAGAGAAAAATTATATAAAATCTAAAACAATGTTATACTCTGCCTCAGAGAACAGAAGTTCGTTCAGTTAAATGAAATCGAACTTCAAATGACAAAAAAAAAAAACTTGTCACGGACGGACCAATGCAAAGAGACCTTATTAGATGTGGGGATATGAAGGGCATTGAATCCATATCAAATGCGATGACATGAAGGGCATAGATAAAATGTAATGCAACATACGGAATAAAATCATGGATGCAAAAATGCATAACACACATTATGTGCATTATAGTGAAGAATATTCAATGGAGAAACTGAATACAGACATAAAAAATACGTACCAATGCACAACAATGGATGAATGGGGTGACCAACAAAGGAGAACAATAGTGAGAGGAAAAGGAGAAAAACCTTCGTCACATTTAGGGAAGTAGGTTGAGAGAGATATCGATTTTGGGTAAATAGATTTGGGCAAAATAGTGAGAGGAAAAGTGTGAAGAAGAAGATAGAACCACTGGCCGACCGGATGTAGAAGACGAAGCGAATGCACAAAGAATGAAGAAGAAGAGAGGAGGATAAATTCGTTTGACTGTAAGAAGAAGAGAGGAATTCCTTTGGCTGTGAGAAGAGGAAAAGAGAAGGGTTAATTGTTCGGCTATGAGAAGAGAAAGAGAGAAGGGTTCATTGTTCGGCCGTGAGAAGAAGAAAAGAAAGAAAGAAATGAGGAAAGAGAAGATGGAAAAGAAGAAAGAGAAGGATTGTGTTGGAAAATAGAAGGGATATATTGGAAAATGGAAGGATTAAGTGGGAAAAGTGGGGGAATAAATGGGGAAAAAGAAGGAATAAGGAGATTAAGTTTAATATTTTCCTTACCCTTAATTCGTGGGCCAGATAGTCATTTCCTTTCCTTTCTCTTCCTTCCTCCAAAGGGCCCCTTAAAAGTTTGACATTTTTTTTACTTAATTTGAAATTCATTTATGATTTGAGATTTTTTTTTCCAATTATTATCAATCCTGAATTTAATCATGAGATTTTTTTAAAAAAGGATATATATTATCAATCCTGAATTTAATTAGGAGGGTTTTAAATAGAAATTTTTTAAAAAATAATAGATTTTACAATATATTTACAAACTATAGCAAATTCTATCATTGATAGTCATTGATATGCTATAGTGATAGAAGACTATCAATATGATAAAATCCAAAATTTTGCTATAGCTTGTAAATATTTTAATTTATTTTGTTACTTTTAAAAATGCCCATTTTAAATATTTAATTAATAATAATAATATAATATCATCATTATTAATAATAAAATCCTTTTCTTTTCCTTTTTTTCCAAAATAACAATCAAATTACTCATTCTCTCTCCTTGTTAATTACCACCAAATCAACTTTTTATCTTCTTCCCAAAAAATCAAAACATAACAACTTAATAACTATATTATCCTTAATATAATTATTATTCTCTTCCATACCTTAATTATACGTATGCATACCATTAACCAAAATTTTCAAATCTCAAATTAATTAACTATTCTTCCTTAAATATTTAATTCTTCATATTTCCACAAAATCAAATATTTTTCAACAATTATAAAAAAATAACATCCAAACAATTCCAACATAATTTAAATTCAACCAAGATAATTAAATTTAAAATTTACCTTAATTTTTGGAGTGTTACAATAAAGATGAAAATGATGATCCTCTCAATTGCAACACATCGAAAATGAAGATGAAGATCCTTTCGACTGCAACACATCGATGAAGATAAAGATGAAGATCATTTCAACTGCAACACATGGGAGAATATGCAGATGGAGATCCTCTCGACTGCAACACATGTGAGAAGATGAAGATGAAGATCCTCTCGACAACAAGATGAAAATGAACATCCTCTCAGCTTCAACACATGGGAGAGAAGGCAAAGTTCGCTACTTTTACTTTGCCCCATTTCTTTTCTTTCATTCAATTTTTTGTTGCAACTCTTGTAAATTTCATATTTTTGTTGAACGATAATGATTTTTTTTTTTTAATTATGGTGTAACTTCTCATGAATTTTATTTTCTATTGAGATTACATCATCACAATGAAGCATAATACTTTTTTTTTTCGTGCTACTGAACTTAAAGTAAACTTT
Organism: Cucumis hystrix; assembly: GCA_025688845.1. Lineage (NCBI taxonomy): Eukaryota > Viridiplantae > Streptophyta > Magnoliopsida > Cucurbitales > Cucurbitaceae > Cucumis > Cucumis hystrix. The sequence continues at coordinate 15,634,656 of CM046889.1, forward strand.
AAGCTGTCTACATACTTTTTTTTTTTATAACATAGAGATCAAGTCATAACGTAGTTCAACTTTCTTTTTTGCGATTCACCTTTTAAGCTCTTGTGGGCTAGGAGCACCATGCAGTTTAGACTCTTGCGATAAGGAGCATTGCATATTTAACAACTCGTATTTTCATCAAAAATTTGTTCACCTTCTTCATTTGTAGAATTAATGCATATAATAAGTCTTGGCTTCACCGTTAAGGAACCTTCTGTATTTATGTCAACAGACAACTTCCTATTCATGTGTGATGAGACACGACTGTGAATCTTATTGTCATTATTTTCTTTATGAAATGATTTTGCCTTCAAAGTTTTCATCTCTATTTCATGCTGATCGTTTGTCATCTTTATACGATCAAAAACAGATATTAAAGGTCGATCTGTCTTCGGTATGGAGATACTTAGCCTGTTGAAAGCTGAAGTTTAAGTGAAAGTAGACGTTGGACATTGATTTTCTTCTTCTTTCGTGGCCATACTCAATCTTTGAAAGATTGAAGATCAAGTAGTTGAAGGCTTGATATGGTCAAAGACAGAAGCCCTTTAATTGATTCCATTTGAATTGTCAACTTCTTCGAAAGATGCATAATTATTGTCGACTTCTCACTACAATAAATTTCCGCTATTATTGCTTGATAGGATGACTTTTATAAAAAAAAATTATTAAAAATCTTAAATATGGAATTTGTTTAAGCGGCAAAGAAATGGGGGAATTAAAAAAATAAATTGTTAAGGGCTTATCGAAATACGACAAAAAAAATGGAGAAATTGAAAATCACAAACTCATTCTCCTTCTTCATGAAAAACCTCTCCACGTTGATTCCCTCTTCTCGCAATGCCCTCACCACGTCAATTTCCTCTGCGCACCTTCTTCCTCCTTCACGACGAAAAACTCTCTCCACACTGATTGCCTCTACGCTCCATCTTCCTCCTTCTTCACGACCAAAAACCCTCCCCACGAGCAATTTCTTTACACTGAGTTCAAATAGTAGCGAAGTAGTTAGGGTTTCAAGATGAAAACACCTCGAAAATTTGTCGGATTGCTTTAATTTGTCCAAATCGGTAAGTAAATTTCAATCCTCTTTTATTACGCAAGTAAAGAACACTCTCCACTTTTCATCCTTCATCGATTTTTTTATGCTTTTTTTTGTTTTTCCAAATTTTAGGTGAAAGAATTTTCACTTGGGGTGCCTAGTTCTGTACCACTAACCTAAACCCCCTTTTCGTTGCTTGTATTCACTCTTCAAACCCCTTCTGGTAGCCAACTATGAAATAGCAACTTCAATAAGACAAAGTTTTAAAGAAGAGTTGGTTTCTTAACAACTATATCAATTCAAATCATATATATTGCGCACCTTTACCGAAAAAAGAAATAGAAAATTCATCCGCGTCAGACTAGAGAGGATGGTGAAGTTGGAGATTTTATTTCCAAAGGATCAGTCATCGATAGTTGTGGACTTTCGATTTTTTACTACACCTAGTTTAATTTCTTGATTTTCAAAATCAAAATCGTAAAACAAAATTTTTGAAATCAAAATAAGAAATCAAAACCTAGCTAGTGAAGGGATAAAAGCCCTATGGTAGCAGAAGATTTTACAAAACCATTTATTAATTTAATTTGAGAATCTCAAAATACCAGTACATTGACAAAATAATATAGAAACAAATTTTCTTATTAAGACTTAAAGGCTGAACATGCTTTCTAATTATAGATTAGAAAAGAAAAACTTACTTGTTTGACATTTTTGAATCTACAAAATAAATCTCCAAATTGGAACACCACCTGTCGAATATCTTACTATCATTTGGGATGAGATTGGTTTGTGGAAACCAATTGAGATGAGAAAAGGTTTAAAGGTTTTTTAGAGAAATTATTTTGCAGAAAAGCAAAATTATTATTTGAAGAAAAACTATTTTCTTCTGCGTATTTATAACTCTCTTTTCTTCATGGAGTAGGAAATGGAGTAGGAGAGAATCATGGAATTCTATTAATTTTAAAAAATATTAAATAAATAGAAATTTCAAATCAACTAATTAATTAACTACTAATGAATTAGTTAATAATTAATTAAATTCAATATTTCATTTAAATCTTATTTAATGAATATCTCTCTAATATCTTATAGTTTTATAATAATTTAATTAAATCAAATTTAATTAAATAATATTAAACAAAACTATTAATTAATTGAATTAAATTTTCAATTAATTAATAACTAAATTAAATATCTTATATTTTATATAATTAAATTTGAATCATATTCAAATATAAATTTCTCTCATAACCAATAATTTTAATATGAATCCACTTCACATTAAATTAATATTTGAACTCATTCAAATATTTTATCTCTCATAAATTAATTTTGAATTATATCCAAAATTAAATTTATAACATAAAGTTTGATAAACTTTATATTATAATGTATCACTATACATTAAACTAATTCCCAAAGTAATTTTGAACATTTCAAATTACAACCAATATAAATAAACTTCATTACCATTTACGAGATAGGAAGAAGACCTAATGGATCTACAAATCAAAAGCTACAACGATATAAGATTAATTATCTAAACTCATTAACCACATTAATCAATATTCGTTAACTGTGTGTACACTCCACTAAAAACTCATAGTTGAACTCTTCTCACTATAGATATATTTCTGTGTCCACGGATATAGACCAATAACAGTAAGTTAGTCCTTCACAAGTGTTCGTAACAGCAGCTAGGTCAAATTACCATTTTACCCCTAGGTTACTTCTAATCCTTAAATACCAGTGCTCCTCTAATGAACAACTTGTTTATGAGCCTACCAATAAACAGAAACTCCTCTTGTGAGAGGGTAGGACCCGTTGTTCAAATCCTGAAGACACCATTTAAGGGAGCACTCATCTACTTAACCTAAAGTAGGGAATGGGTGAATTCCATCTTGTGTAATTAAATTTCCAGCTCTCCACTTGGTCTTGTCTCCAAAATGATTAGCTTATTGAGTCGGCGATCTGACCACTCTCACCCGTATAAATCAAAGGACAATCAATCGCGAACATGAGTTCATAATACACTCAGGATTAAGACTAAATTACGTAGGTCATCCTAATGAAATACAAACCTAACTAGATAACAGAGTTACATCTAGCTAGTGGTTACTATTTTGTGGTCTGGTCTTATGCAAACTCATTGTATACGATACTTTCACTCGCATTTCAACTACATGAATGTGTTGGATTATTGCGTTTGTATCAAATACAAAGTGAGTCTTATCCATAGTGTTACCAGGATAAGGTACTCAGCCGTATCCCTATACTATAGACCCTTTAAGCTTATCTCGAACATTGATCCATGTATGTCTCTACATACTGTTCAAGACTCATCAAGTAACTTAGGATGTTAGTTTATTGGATTTGGGTCATTAAGACAAAACTAATAATATAATCAATAACATTTATTCAAATTGTAATAACAATACTTTATTAATAACGATCAATAGATTATATTTACGATCTACGAGTGTAGGACATAAATTCCAATAGTTAGAAGGAGGAAATCAAGGTGAACAATCAAAAGTTCCAACATTTTATTTGTAATTAAAATGTTGAGAATGGTTTAGGGTTAAGCTGATATGGTTGAAGAGTTGGGAACTTTGGAGTGGCACATTATGAATTGTTGCTTGTTATATATTTTTGGTTTTTCACTTTGATAACTTAGCTATTTTTCAAATATTTCATGAGGCTTTATAGATATTTGTAGGTTTTCTTGGACCTAAGTAAGCATAAGGATATTCAAGTATTTCTTCTCAACTTCCAAGAAAACTTTCTTTTGCTTTCTTTTACCATTTTTGTGAACTTCTACCAGACCAGCCATAGTTCTTGATTCGTACATATCCATTCAGGACATATTAGTCTGTATGCTTTCTTTTGGGGGTTGAAACTTGGCCAATGATGAATATAAACATGCAAAACTAATAATCCAATTTTACCTTACGAAATATCAAGGTTGCTCATATATGCATAAATTTGTATCAATGGTTTTGAATGCAAATGTTTCTTTACAGATTTGCTTGGGCACTGGGTACTTTGCAACTAATTTGACAACGTTTTGTTTATATTAATGTATTGATTTGAATTTCATCTCAGTTTCAACATTGCCAATGGTCTCTAAGCAATATAGATTGGTCATTTTATATGATAATTTTTATAATTTAAGATAACTTGAGAGATCCTTTTAAATAAGATATAGTCGTTGCCTCCTTGGTAACATATCTTGCTTGAATGTTTCTTAATCTTCAGTTTCATTTTAAAACTTATTATCTCTTCTTTGAACAAAGAGATCTTTGGGTTATCCGAATTTTTGTTTTGATTTGTTTGTTGTTGATGGATAACAATGCTTTCATCTTTGACTTGTTTTTTTTATGGAGCCACATGACTTTTATAATAAAATTTTGTCCACATTTTACACAACATTAGGTTGCTGGTTCCTCTTTTATTATATGTTTTTGTCAAACAAAGAAAATGAGAATTTCAATATTATCTCTACACCTCTAATTTTTCAAAGTTAATTCTTTACATGGTGATATTTGAAAGAATATAAACAAAAATGATACACATGTGATAAACTGAAAAATCTATATTATGCAACTTTTCTAGTGTTCTCTACCATTGACTAGGGGGTTCAAGAGTTCTTGAACAACACATTGGTTTGGTTTTGTTCCCTTCACTCACCTTAACTGAGTTGTGGGGCTGGACATTGTAACTTTAATCTAATTTTGCCTCGCCTTTCTTCTTTGAAGGACATTGCAACTTTAAGTGAGTTGCAGGTGATTTCCTTTCATCTTTGACTTGTTTGTTTTGAATTTGGTTGCTTAATGCAATTGTTGTTGATAATTTCCTCATTTTTGTTGTTTGGTTCTAGTAAGGGAGAGGATTCAAAATAATCTTTGTGTTTCATGGTAATCTAATACAGAGCTAGTGTTTGACACCTAATTTATGACATGAACTTTTGCTTTGAATAACATGAATTGGTGGGCTTTCAATTTTCTTTGGTGTCTATGCAAATTTTTGCTTCACATATGTTCTATGTTTCCTATTTAAATAATTTGTGATTAGGATTTAAGCATTTTATATTACTATGTGCCTAAATGTTGATGATCTTAATGTGGAGATCAAGTTTAGGTCCTTGTAGGAGCAATAGAGTATGTAAGGGTTGTAGGTCCTAAGAGTGTGTGGGCTATTCATTAATCCAAACTTATATTGAGTTCATCTTTTTCACTAGAATTTATGTATTGACCCTATTATTTGTTTTGACTTGTTTGTAGGTAGGATTTTTCAATGGTAACGAGAGCGAGAAAAATTTATGCAATGTTGTATATCACTCATTTACTGGAGTTCTTGTTTTGTTTGTTTTTGTTTTTTGTTTTTGTTTTTGTTTTTGTTTTTTTTTTTGTTTTTTTGCACTCTTTGTTAGATTTTTTATTCAATGCTAGTTTTGTAGAAAAAAAAAAGGAGAATCTAATGTTTTCCAAATCCATCCATCTCAAACCAATTAATTTGATAAAAAAATTTAGTTAGGGCGAAAGGGACTTGGATTAATGAAGATTATAGTAAAAAGGGAAGCTTGACTTCAATCTATTTCAAGGTATTTCTTCAACTTCTTTGAGAAAGTAATTTTGCGTGGTTTTTGACTTGTATGTATGTTTTTTGTTATTGCATGGTTCAAAGTTACCATTTAATTTGATTCTTAGTGTACAAATTATTAAAATCAATCATTTTTAGAAAGGTCTCCTTTTATGATTCTAAATTATTTTCTTGTCTTGAGTCCACTTATATTAATATTTGTCTCAAATACGAAAGGTTTCCTTCGTTGCTCTGTTTTGCTAGAGTTTCCATTTTGTTAGTCTATGCACTTGGGTTACTTCCATATGTTTGGTACGTCATATATGTCTTTCTTTCATCGTTCCAATAACATTGTTTATGTTGGTTGTTGATTATCATCCTCTTATAGTATAGGCTTTTGATGTCTTCTCCTCTTTGTATCTCAATAGTATTGTTATGTTTTGTTTTTCTCATCTTCTTAATTCTCTTGAAGGCTAATGTATTTTTAGGCATTGATCTCTTTTAAACTAGTATCAATTTAGTTATCCACTCTTTTATAGTTATGATATGTTGACTCTATTCCACTCTATTGCACTTGTTGAGTTGTGGAGTTGTACTAGATGTTCTTTGAATGACAAACCATTTGTTGAGAATGTGTTGCTTTATGATTTTTTTTTGTTTTTGAGGGGGGGAGGGTGTTGTGAAAAATGGTGTTTGAAGATGTTTTCATTACTTGTTTGCTTTAGACATATATGAGGATGTGGGCTTTAGAAATTTATGAGGATGTTTTAAGGTCTTTAATTGTTTATTTCTAATACTTTATTTCTAATTGTTATAACTTGCTCATTATGCTTAATATTGCATTTTATATTGCCTTGTTGGTATAGAGTATCAATAACAACGATACTCTCCGCAAGTGCACATTGCTAGATTGAGGTGGTACAAGAGAGGTGGTTGCTGAAGGTTGATGCTCCTCAAATGATCCTAAAGTTATTGTTCACCACGTTCCTCTCAGTTCACATGCTGTTAGAGTTTGAGTGACTTGCCAAAGAATATGATGGCCTCTTGACAAGGTTATTTTAAGCTGTACATTCTTTAACTATTAACTTCTAGTTAGCTTTTTTCATTAAAATCTTTGTGTATAAACTTAATTATTCATTTAGTTTTTGTTCATCATTTTTTTGTAGGTTGATAAAAGAATAATTGTACAAAATCCACGAATATCATTATCATGACACAATAAGCTTCAAGTGTTTAGATTTACATATCCTATTAATTTTTTGTAACTAGATGGATGGTATAGGCACTATAAAAAAAAAGTCTACGATATCTTATTACCTTTTTGTAACTATTACTTAAGTTGATCATTGTGTTGTATTAAATAATATATTAGTGACTATCTTTTGTGAGAACACATGTAAATAGCATTTTGTGTAGGGTAATATAAATCTTTTGTGAAAATAATATTTTGATGGTACAGACTCTTTCTTGATGGAAACGGTAGACATGCGCAGCGGAATTAGGATCAAATTTTACTCTAATTACAACCAAACACTTTAGTGATAAACATGCATCACAACCCTAAAAAGAAACAAAATAGGGTTAATAGAAAAACTCACATTTGATGTTTTTCTATTATCACAATCTTCTCACGTGCTCTTCACGATCTCCTCACGAAATCAAAATCGGGACTACCACTAGTGTTGACCCGCTATTCTCCAGACTTAGAACCGAGTTGTGGGACTCGAACGGTAGAGAAAATAGAGAGAGAGATGGATTTAGAAGGAAGAATTTGTGGAGAGAACTTTTGGAGAGAAAAAGGAAAATTGGTTTGATTTTGCAATTCCAAATTACAAAATCAATTTTTAACAAAAAAAAAACCACACTTTTTATTTCCAATCCATTCCTTTTATAAGCAAACTACATGCAAAAATTTGCATGTAGTGAGCTTCCACTCTCCACACTTGGCATGCAATATTCTTCCAAGGATAAATTGGTAATTTGACATTTAAAAAGTTAAAAGTCAATATTTTGACTTTTTACCATTTTATCCGTCTTGACTAATTTCAATCTCCCGAATATGAATCCGCATTCATTTTTTTAAAATTCAAATCATATTTGAATATAAAGTCGGTCAAAGTTTGATTTTTCAAAGTAAAAAATCAACATTTTGACTTTTTACATCTTTGACCTTTTTCATCAATTTCGAGCTTCCGAATATGATTCCATATTGATATTTAAATCATATTTAAACATGAAGCTCCACTTAAGTTATAACCGATGACTATATCAAATATATTTATCGGTTTCTCTCTCTTTACCTATTTTGAACAATTCAAATTATTTCATCATAATGTTCTAAGTTGATTCCTTATGAGCTAGCGGGGGAAGCTAATGGACCTATAGATCATGGGCTCCAACGATCCGAGATTAACTAGCTAAACTCTTTAGACCGAGTCAATCAACCTTCGTTAACTAACGGGTCATTCCACTAGAGTCCCGTAGTTGCACTCCCCTCACTATAGATATATTTGTGTCCATGTGATATGGCCATGATAAGTAAGTTAATCATTCACAGGTTGTTCATAATCTCGGCTGGGTCAAAGTACCGTTTTACCCCCGAAACTATATCTTTTCTCCTTAAGTCCCACTGATCCACTATTGAACAATTGGTTTAAGGTCCAACCTTTAAACCGAATCCCTCTCGAGCCAATGAGAGGGTGTGGCCCCTTGTTTAAGACCTGGATTCAGTCCTTAAGGGAATAACCTATCTACTAACCCTAGAGTGGGTAGGAGTGAATTCCGTCTTGCACCCTATGTCCCTAGTTATCCACCCGATTTTACCCCTGAAATGGAAGGCTTATTGGGCCAGCGCCATTGAGCTGCTTTCACCTATACAGATCTAAGGATAATTTCATGTGAACCGAAGTTCATAGTTAGCTCAGGATTAAGATTAAGTTACATTGGATATCTATAAACGAAATAGTCAGTTTTACAAAGTTAACGGTGTTATAACTTAAAAGCAACTATCTCATGGTTCCAGTCTTATGTAAACTCTTTACATAGGATGCCCCCATTTCCATGTCTCTACATGAACGATTTAGGATCACATTGTTTGTACTAACTACAAAGTAGGCCGCATCAATAGTATCTCCCGAATAAGGCGTCCAACCTTATCCATATACTATAGACCATTTAGGCTATGACTCAAACTTGATCCACTATTATGTTTGTACATAAAGTTCAAGTCTACATAATAGCTTCGGAACATTAGTTTATTGGCTTTCAGATTATAGTATCAATAAGACTATTTTATTGAACAGAATTTTGAATACAAACTACGAGTTTTAGGACATAAATTCCAACAAACTCCCACTTGGACTAAAACTCCTAATGAGATCAAACAATGTTGAATTTAATCATGAGAGACCAATATACATATGAGTACAATAAACATATGAATATTTTAAACTAGGGCACAAGCCCAATAAGTCTTCCACTTGTCCTAGTTTACTAACTTCATCGACCTAAAACTCTTTTAGGGGACCTTCATACACTTTAGAGGTGAAGGACTTTGTAAACCAAAGTAGTCATAATATGCTCAACAAGTATCGGGGTTACCACAACATTACTACGATGTACAATCACCCAGATAAGGTAGTACAATTTTACTTTACGCTTCTTCACACTACTGCTTTTTCACTTAGAGTGAATATTGATTCCTATGTAGACTTTCTAGCAATTTTTTTAGAAATCATAATTAATGTATCTAGTAAGGATCAGATCCTTAGCACTATACATAAGCACGCAGTCTTTTGTTTTCTAAACTATTTTAGAATATTCTTAACGGCACTGTTCAGTGATCACTTCCAGAATTGAACTAAAACCTACTGACAATTAGGGGTGAAATCGAGTTGGGTTGGGAGACATTCTCAACCCAACCCATATTTTCGGGTTATTTGGGTTGGCAACCCGAATAACCCGAATTTAGTTTCTAACCCAACCCAACCCAACTCGTAAAATATGGGTTGGGTTGGGTTGGGTTGTTGGGTTGTATATATAAGTATTTTTTTTAAATCTTTTTCTGTTTTATAGTTTCTAATGGTAATAAAAGTTTGAAATTGTTACATTTAAATTTCAAACATACATAATTCAAACTTTCATACAATAAATTCAAAATTTATATACCTATAATTTGTTTTTATTAAAATAATATATATAATATTATTTATTTATTTATTTATTTATTTATTTATTTATTTATATATATATATATTATATTAATTCGGGTTGGGTTGGGTTGGGTTGAACCGAATTTTTCAACCCTCCAACCCGAGACCCAACCCAACCCAAAAAAATCAAATTTTTTTAACCCTACCCAACCCATATTTTAACCTAACCCAACCCAACTCTTATAATATGGGTTGGGTAGTCTGAGTTATTCGGGTTCAACCCATATTTGTACACCCCTACTGACCATCCCTACTGAGTAGCAAATGTCAGATCTAGTATAGAACATTGCGTCTATCAAAACTCCTAACAAAGGAAGCATAGGGAATATTTCTCATACCCTCAACTTCTTGAGGTGTCTTAGGAAATTCTACCTATAAACAGACAAATGAATTCCATGTCTACAACAACAAACCCTTTTTGGAATTCTGCATCTTATATCTAGACATAATTTTGTCTTTATAAGATACTTGGGACATGGCCAGTGTTACGTTCTTGAAGATCCAAACAATTTGGATTTTGAGAACACATTGCGCATTTACAAATTTTGAAATTGCTTAGCTAGCCATTTCTTGAGGTCAGATAAATAATCTACATCATTCATTGCTCCCTTTTTGCAAGTCAATGGATCCTCTAAACCATCATCAACTATGATGATTTGATTTATGATAAAACCAAGTAATGTTCAGGCTAATGAACAACCCTCCCACTACATTGAGGCTCTCTCAACTCTTGAAAAGGATGTGATTGACCAGATTTTCAAGTTTTATCAACTACTTTAGTTGATGAACTAGGTATATCTGTTAACCTTTTTGAAAATTCTATTCAATACTAATTTACTACGTGGTTTGATGATTACTGATGAGGTTTTCCTCAAGAATGTGAGATTTGTCAATACAAATTCCTTGTTCCTTGAGGATCATAGAGAGAAGCTTATCATAGGGCGAACCATGTCTAACAAGGCTCAGTTTCTTCTTTCTGATACACCGTTCTACTTAAGCGTACTAGATGCAGAGAGTTGTGACTAGATTCTGTGCTCTATCAAATAGTCTTGGAATATTAAGTTCACATACTCTTCATCTCGATCTAATCGAAGTGTCTTTATAATTTTACCTAATTGATTCTCAATTTAGTCGTATATTCTCTGAACTTTTCATGAGAATCAGACTTGTGATGTATTAGGTAAACTTGACCAAATCTTGAATAAGCATCAAGTAAACTGATGAAATATTCATGTCCTCCCCGCGTTTTGACATTCATTGGTCCACATAGGTCCGAATGTACGAGCTCTAAGGGTACTTGTGTTCTTAGACCTTTTCCTGTAAAAGATCTCTTTGTCATTTTTCCTTTAAGACAAGATTCACATTAAGAGAGTTATCTTCTAACTGATTTAGAAGTCCACTCTTAACTAATCTCCCAATCACATTGAGAATTATGTGACCAAATCTTAATACCATAAATAGGTGTTAGAAGAAACCAATTGTCTTTTATACTAAACAATTAGATATTAAAGATAAATTTTGCTTTAGTTAGTCTTAATTTATATAAGTTGTTCATAAGTAGAACAAAATTGAATATATTATCTAGAAAAGGTGAACACTTCATAATTTCAAAATATATTCAATACATTTGTTCCAAAATACAATAGATAGATACTAAATTTCTCAAATGTTTGAGAAGCATACATAATATCTTTAAGGTAGTATGATATATCTATCAACAAAAAACAACTTCAAGTCTCTCACTGCTTCAGCCGAGATTACCTCTCCCGTTCCAACCTTGAGAGTAATCTCGTGTTCTGCAAGCCTTTTCCAAGAACTAGTTTCCTGAAATGAGAAGCAAATATGATTAGTGGCTCCTGAATCTAGTATCCAGGTTGAAGTATCATATTCGACTAAGCATGTTTCAACAACTAGTAAATCATATTTACCTTGTGCTGCATTCTCTGCTTCCTTCTCAGCAAGGTATTTCGGGCAGTTTCTTAACCAATGCCCGTTCTGGCCACAATGGTAACACTTACCTTTTTCTGCAGCTTTCTTTCCCTTGTTCGTCTTGGGAGTCTTCCCCTTTCCCTTCTTCTTCATTTGAGATTTAGGATTAGAAGGTCCACTTGTGCTTTTAGAGGACGATCCTTTTGAAAATCTCCTTTTTGTGGTAGCAACATTTGCTTCCACTTGTTTTCCCTTACCCGAAGTAAGAGTTTGGAACCTTTAAAGCTCATTCAGAAGGGTTGTCTGGTTAAACTCTATCTTGTTTAAAGACGCATTCGACTGAAATGGAATGAAGCTCTTCGGAAGAGACTCTAAGATAAAGCTAACTTGATTAACCTCTTCGATGGGACCACCATTTACTTCGGCGATGTTGAAATGCATCATCATGTCAAGAACATGTTCTCTAACAAAGGTCCCTTCCTTCATACGCTTAGTGTAAATGTATTTGACTGCCTCGTGTCTTAAAGACCATTCTAGTTGCCCAAACATTTCCTTTAATGAATCCATAATCTCATTAGCCGTAGCTAAGGATTCATGTTTCTTTGCCAAAACATCAGACATGCTGGCAAGAATATATACATGAGCCTTTTCATTTGCTTTTACCCATCGATCATATGCTTTCCGACCAGTTCGGTTACCATTAGAGGTAGGGATTTGAGGACATTCCTCAGTTAAGACAAATCTTAAATCATCAACCACTAGTATTGTGTTAAGATTTGATTTCCATGTCGCATAATTATGGCCATTAAGTTTTTCGGAAGCTAAAAGTTGAACTATGAAGCTATTCATGTAGAAAAATAAACATATTCATTTTAGAAACTATAATCACTAAAGAAGCCAATCGTTTAGCAAATACTGATAATGTACCCATCATTATAGTTTTGCAACGATATTCCAAAGGTTTAGAATAACCCCCACCGAAGGGCAGTCGATTATTCCTCCTTTGAACCAAGACAATCTTGACCAGATGCTACCCAAATATCTCATATTCCTATAGCATTTAGTTATCGCTATTTCGATCGAAAATATACTAACAACTTAGTAATTTTGTAAGTGTAACCCTCCATTTTCGAATCTCAGATATTAGAATCATTATGCTCCCGAAGGGAAAAGTCAACATGAAAACTAATCAAGGAGACCCTATCCACATTTATAGTTCACGGTGTTCCAAATCCTATAACACAGCCTTCCGAGGGGAACGTCGCTCCAGGGCGGACAAGCAGGAGTATTATAAGAATCTCACGATGTGACCCAATGGAAGAGACCGTGGGATGTGTTGTCACATATCCCTCACCCACTTACTATGAACTACTTCCCCTATTCACCTTGATATTGATCCATGCAAACACTCTCCGAAGGGAGTCCGCTCCTATGCACGGCGCAAAGCTCTACATGGACCTCCCTGTGTGAACTCTTAGGAACGCTAGAGATTAAAAGTACACTACTTCTCTCTAGCTGAAGTGTTCTATAATGGTTTTAAGGGTATTTAACTATTTTAGGATTTTATTCAGGCTAACTTAAACAAATCCTAAGTCTAGGTGAAACATCCGAGCATAACCATTATATTGGATTTTAACCTACGACGTCTAGGTCATAAAATAGTTTTATTACCTCACATCTCTCACACATGCTCATAAAGCTAGGTTAAATTAGGCTCAAGAACTGATTACTATCTCTAGGTAGGAGGTGTTCCGTAAACTGTCAACTTAAGAACCTCCAAACCTTAGTCATCTTATTTGACTTGTTGACAATATCTAATTAGGTGAGCCTCTTATAACCAGTTTTATAAGATATCGACCTAATTCTACAAATAAGGTAGATATTTTTAACCTAGGTGAGCATGCAAGTTATCTTTGTTATAAATTTTAAAAGTCTAATTTTATAACATTTATAAAAGAACTAAGATAAACTATAACAAACAACCAACCAACAAACAATATATAACAATTATATAAAGAAATTAATTAATACAGATTTAAATTTATTTAACTTTTAATTAAATCATATTTAATTAAGTTAAATAAATAAATAATTAATTAATTTCATTAAATCACATTTAATTAAAATTAATATAATTAATTAATCAAAATTAATTAATTTCCATATTAATTAATCAACATGCATAATATACATTATAACAATTATAACATAATTTCAATGCATGAACATGTTAACTTATGGTGGAATTTTAAATCTATATGGCATACTTTATGCACAAACAAATTAAAAGAATAATTAAAATATACATCACATGCATAATTAATTAAACACCCTAAAATGGATTGGTTTTGGCTCCTAAATTAAGCTAAGGACTAAATTATTACAATAATAATTTGATGAAGTACATTCGCTTCCGAAAAACTCGAACAGACTGAAAAACCATCAAAAATCCACTGAACCGGCCCAAAATTCATTGAACTGGTCCAAGAACCCAACATTTGGGCTTGAACCGACCCAAAATCACACCAGGCGCGCGCGAGTAGAGGAAACCGGGTCAAACCGGGTCGGTCAGATCGAAAACGGGCGCGTGAGGATTATAGTATCAATAAGACGATTTTATTGAATAAAATTTTGAATACAAACTACGAGTTTTAGGACATAAATTCCAACATTTCTATACTATAAGCCTTTAAAATAGATTTTCTTCACATAACTGGAATGTATTTTATATGTTGATGTTCGAAATTGAATATTGATATTTAAAGATTATTATAACTTTAACAAAACGCTATCACAAATAATATAAATAGAAGAAAGGCTATTTCAAAGTTGTTTTATAACTTTTTCAAAATGCTATCAAATGCATACTTTTTATAGCTTTCATAAGACACTATAAAATGTTTTTCATAGCTTTGATAAAACGCTATCATAAATGATATAAATAGAAGATAAGCTATTACAAATATGTTTTTATAACCTTCTTAAAACGCTATCAAAATGCATGCTTATTATAGCTTTCATAAAACACAATTAAAAGTCCATACTTTTTTGTCACGACCTTTCATAAAACGCTATAAAATATATACGATAGCGTTTTAGTGAGCTATCATAGACCTTTTTTTTTTTCTGTAGTGTCTACTATGCTGACAGCATGACATGCAATGATTTCTAATACTTCATTTGGATGATCATCAAGCAAGCTTCTTGGGAGGAATTCAAACAAAGTTACTGGTCGTTGAGGTTGTAGAAGATTATCGTTCTCCTTGATCGTCATGGTTTGAAGACTTAATAGTTTTGAATTTGTATGATGCAAATGCAATACGTCATAAGTAGGTTCATTGCGCGTAATGTGCTCACCTTATCTTTATGTATTGCGTGCTTAATTCTAGGCGATAAGTCACATGTCATGATCATAGCATGCAAAATGCTCACTATATACCTCTTCATCGCATAATACATAAGTACTCGTTGAGTACAAATATTCCTACTACTTGTCCAAGTGCAAGTGAGACAGTAGGTTTACCTGGGTGATTCACGATCAAACATAGGGAATTGTTTCAAGACATTAGTTCTAAAGAATTACTCATCAATTAGACAATATGAAAGAATTAAAGAATAGCAAATGTAAGAAGTGATAATCTAAGCAATGAGAGTCTGTAAAGAGGGAGGTAAAAAGATAGTACGGTAATGCAAACTAACTTGTATCAGAGAAATAATGGAAGGAATGTCTACGTATTATCATGCGAGTAAGTAATAGAGTAACATTGATGCGATGTAACTCACTAAATCATACTTATGATTAAGACATGCTTCTCTTGAAGTCATTATATGTCACACATGGTTGCTTTCAGAGATCCATATGACTAAATATGAATTGACGAGTTATAACTAAAAGGGACTACTTATAAACTGTATAGGATTTCACAATTAAAGATTGCAACCTCTCGGTGCCCACTGTCCACAATTGTTCTCCTTTCGGGATACAAATGTTGGAAATGGTCTCACTAGAAAAGATAAAACTCATCATTACGCACGTTAGTTAGATCCTAGCTACTTTCCCTTTCGTGTAGTTGGCGACTTACACTGATAAGACGATGAGAATAACTCAACTAACACGATAAGACTTATAAGCAGCTCTTCTTATCAAGAACTTATCGTCTACCTAAGCTACGAATAACATGTTGACTGATGGAAAGTAAATGAATGTTGGATTGAAAAGGCATAAACGTGTAATATATACAAAGAATGTAGGTCATAGGCCAATGTACAATATGCACAGTACAAATTACAAAGAATAAATGGAAGACGGGGCAATGAAACAATATTACAAGTTAAGGGACAGGAAGAAGTGGTCTTCTTCTTTACACTTGTGGTTCATCTGGACTCTCTTTTCTAATCCCTTTGGATCTTACGCTGGCCCATAGAGGCCCCCTTTGTGGTCTACTCACATCTTTAGTTGACCCATGCAAACCCCCTTTGTGATCTATTCAAACCTCATTCTCTTGGTGAAGGTGAAGTACTTTTATAGGCAACTTCAGGCAGGAAACTTCTATTATTTTGAGATTGTCAGCGTCGACTTTGGTCCTATGAAGTTACATCACTCCAACTATCGTTCTTGTCTTCTAGTTTGTCTTCCTCGCTTGATGATGTTGTTCCTCATCTGGCAGTGTTACTCATCAAGCGAGTTCCCATCACTTAACCTTTGTGTGAGATGTCCTCTGTGATTTACTATTTTCTTTTTGTCCACTTATCCAATGTTTAAACATGACAATCACGTAAAACATGCATGACAATTATGTAAGATGTATTTTTAAATACTTATGTATTTACAACGTAAGTCACACGCGATCACATTCTTATGTGTTTTGATCTCATTATTCTAATAAAATAGGCTATAATAAAGAGTATTTATATACGTTATCACTCTTCTTAGACAGACTTAGGCACTCGAGCATCTAAAAAAAATATACATTCTTAACACAATTATCTTATCATATATTATATCTCACATTTTTTTCAATATATATTGAATAAAAAAATGAACGAACGTAATAGAAAAATGTCAAGGGAAGAATAATGAATTGAAGTGAAAGTAAAGCTAACATGTTTAAAAAAATTGAAGCAAGAAGATAAAAAAAATTAACCCTCAGTATTTTTGTTCTTTTAATTTCAAACACATCTAACACCAAAACCTTTCAATTTAAAAAATATTTACCAACTTTTCAAAAATCTTCCAATTTCAGTAAAAAAAAAAATGAAGCGAGCATCTCCAAGGTGTTGAGTTCGAGTTCAATTGATAATTATTTCCCAGATTTTCTATATAAAGCCCTCATTACTCCTAATTTCATAATCAATTCACTATTTAATTGATTTCTAGAATTCTTCATTGATGAATGACTAATTACCTAGACTTAAGTGGTCTTAGGGTTAATCAATTTTCTTGGAAAAAATTACTTTAACTGTTTTCTTGTAATTAGATGTGATTTGATATTGATTTTCTTGTATTTTTTGTTGAATCCCTAATTTTCTCATATCAAGAATAACTCTATCTTTCAATTACAAGCATTCTTGTTAATCTAAATCTTGATATTGTTTTTTATTCCATTTATGTATGAAAGATACTTTGGGCATAAAAAAATTTAATACAAGATTAATTAAATTACCTTTGTCTACACAAAAATTCATTTTGATTTTTGATTGCCTCATATCAAATCTTAAAATTGATTAATGCTTGATGAATCTCCCTTGTTCATAGCAATTCTTCAATTTAATTGCATTAATTTTATAGTGCATAGTTAAATCAAATTAATTCATGTTCGCAAATTGTTTCCAAAAAATTGTGCAAGATACTTTCATCTCCTTTAAATAGTAAGATTAGCCTTTATTATTATTGCAACAATAAAAACTAATTGCTATTAATGATCTTCATTTTTATTGAAATCTTAATCAAAATTCTTACATGATTAAAATGAAATTTCTTATAAAATCAAGTAAGTTGATTTTGCAAGAATCTGGTTCAAGAAACCGTTTAATTGAGCAAAAATCATTTCATAATCCTCTTAATTCAAAGATAAAGAATTGATTAGTGCCCTTGAACCCGTCCCTCATATTTATTATACAGTTTTAATTTCAATTTTTACTTTCTTTTTCTTGAGAATTGACTTTGCATCGTACAACATTTTTTTCAATGTTTTTCTTTTTGCAACTAACACTTTTATTTGAAACTTAAGTTCAAGAATTTTTACTTAGTCACCGCTCTCTTGGGTTCAATACTCGTACATCGACCAAACTACGGTATAGAGTAGGATACAATGAAATTTTTTTTTGTCGAGGGCAATCTAGCTAAATACCCTTAGCAATAAATTTCATATCCAAAAATATTTGTGTCGATTATAACGACATTGTCTATACAAACTTTCACATGTATTGGTTTTTACTTCATAAAAATGGCTCAGCTAACTAAGTATTGTTGTATTTAATGAATCTATTAATACGGATCTAGTTCAGAAATGTTCATAATTATATATATCAAGAAATTATATTATCGAATATATATATGGTATATAATACATATAGACGGTATATAATAAGTATATATGGTATATTAGAACTATATATGGTATTATACCTATGTGTGTGTGGTGTACAATACATAGTGATGAAACATAAAAAACCATACACCTAATAGGTAACCATAGATTCCCATATCCACATTGTTTTTATTTTCTATTTCAAATCAACAACCAACAAAAATCATTATGAAATTAACTATTAACGTAGATGATTGATTTATGATATAAAATTTGAGTCTAAATTCATTAAGAATATAGCAAAAGTTGAAAAAATGTGCAAATATGATGAAAATGCCCCTATAAACAAGCATACACTTCACGCTTTTGTCATTCTGCTATTTCATACGCTTCACGTTTTTTTTTTCATCTTCCACTTTCTTCTCCTTTCTTCGTATTCCGATTAGGTTTTTGGTACCCGTGTCATCATTTTCCTCTTCACTTCACATTCTCCACTTCATCATCTACAAACTTCTTTGCGCATTTAATTATTCTCCACTTTAATTGTAAGCTATTTGCTTTTCTTTTTATGTGCGTTGTTGCTTAGGGTTATGGTCTATCAGTGATAAACTTGTGAGATGTTTAGTTTATTAAGTTTATGTATTTATTGTAATTTTAATAGATGGATAAGAAAAAAGTAACTATGGAAAACGAACCAAATGAAAAATGAGAGAAATAGTCACAATACATGAATATTCATCAAGCAAAAAAAGATTAAAAGAGAAAAGGTATCCCACTATATATCTATTTTTCTAAGTTTTTATATTACATAGTTGTAACAATTATTTTGCTTTAAGTAGGAAAAAGAATTAATTATTCACAAAGAAATGTGGAAGTCTACCTTGAGAATCACTTTGTATTGTAATCTACAAATTACACACCATATTATTGAAAGCTTATCACCTAATTACTTATGTTTGTTTAAAAAGGACCATTTGGACACTTATTAAATCTGAAATGACCAAAATATCTTTACAAATCACACTTGATTAGAAGACAATGTGCCTCGACAGACAACAATGTTCTTTTCAACTTTGAAGGCAACATTGTGGAGTTTGGCTTGCAAGATTTTTGTTTGATTACAGGGTTAAATTGTGGTGAATACCCTATTGAGGATGTTTTAGATGCAGCATAAATAAAATGGGTCAGTGGTTAAACAATTATTTTTTAGAATTAATACTTCTATTAGTAGACAAAAACTAAAGACTACTTTTAACTATTACAGTAAATCCTGCAGCGATGAACAAGAACTATCAAAATTAGCCAATCATTACTTTATGAACAATATTTTGTTTTCTAGACAAAATCACAATATGTTGGATTTGAAACATGTAAAAATGTTGGATGATAAGAAGTTTAGGAATTATCCTTGAGGAGAGTTGTGCTACAGTCTGACAAAGCAATTCATTCAAATTGCTGTAAAATTTAAAAGAAAATCTAAAAACTCATAATCAAAATCTAAATATGTGCTTTTCTACAAGGTTCCCCTATAGTTCTAGTTTATTGAGCATACAAAATACTTTCTCAACCTGCTAGTGGATAGGTGACAAGAATAGGAAAAGACTGTCCAAGAATATTAAATTGGAAATCTAGTGTACAACTAGATTGATAATATCTTAAGCCAACGCGCTTTTGAAAAAGAAAATATAAGTTACTAATTTGTTATCTTTTTTAGTGTTTTCCAAATTTATTGTTAATAAAAGTTATCAATGATATTGGTTAGTCTGTCACTAGTAGACTAATATCAGTGTAATCTATTATTGAAAGATTGTCACTATCACTGATATTGATCTGAATGATAGATCCATATTTGTGGTCCCCCATTGTTGCATCAGAAGAAGAAATGACATCTAAGTACTTTAGATATTTTATAGAGTTAGAAAACGATGGATTGGATGAAGAAGCATATACTGTGAAAGATAAAGAATATCGTAGAAAGAATATCTTCTTTACATTAAGATATCGAATATTTAAAAAAACAGGAATTTTTTTTAAAAATAATATGATTATTGAAACATATGTCAAAAATAGGTTACATGTAAAACTATTGACAAAAATAGGTGAAGTGGTGGACCCCGTCCACGACTTCCATCTACTGGGCCCCACAATTTTCATTTCTAAAAATATCTTTCTCTATTAATATTAATTATTCAAATTCTAAAAATATCTTTCTTTATTAAAGGAAAAAAAACTTATCGATGGAAATTTAAAGCATTGAAGTTTTATTTCCTTTAAATTATTGAATAAAAAAATTTAATGTTTTTGGTGAAAGGAAAAAAACAAAATCGTGAAATAATTTAAAGCTCATCGATGGAAATTATGTTTTGATTGCAAATTAAATTTAAAAAACTTAACTACTAATTTTCAATTGCAAATTATTGTTATTATTATTATTTTTAGGGTAAGCTTCAACTTTTCTCAATTATTATTATTACTATTTTAATTTTTTAATATAATTTTTAATAACATATTTTGTTAATATATGTGCTTTTAATTGAAAATTAGAAAAAAAAAATATTAATTTTAATTGAAAAATAATTAAATTAAATTAGAAAAGATGAATTTAATAAGAAAAATTGAAGATTTAAATAATCAATATTCAATATATATATATATAAAGGAGAAAATGGAAATTGTGGGGCCCAGTAGATGGAAGTCATGAATCCCGTCCACGACTTTACCTATTTTTGTCAATAGTTTGACATGTAATCTATTTGTGACATATATTTCAAAAATTATATTATTTTTTTAAAAAGTTCAAAAAACAGCACAAAGAAGGTTTAAACTATCTGAAAAAGGATGAAAGGAGATCGTCCATTTGTTACTTTCCTTAATAGAAGTTGTAAATGAAAGACTTCAACACAAATGTGAAAGTAAAAAAAAAAATCTCACGAGTCCTTGGAAAAGAATCATTCTCCATCAATGAGTTTAGAAATGACAGATGTTGATGTTGATACTAACATTCATAAAGCGGTTGCTTATGCAACCAATTGCGCAAAAGAGAAAGTGGTAACATTATTAAAACTTCTAGTTCTTTTACTTTTATTTTTTCCAAGACTATTACTAGAGTGTGTTTGTGAGTGAAAAATCTATCAATGATAGAACTATATCAGTGATAGACTATTGTTTATACAATTTAATTCTATTAGTAATAGGATTCTATCAATGATAAACTATTCTTAGATCTTAAGTGTGATTGAAAAGTCTGAGTGTTGAATATTGACAGTTTCTATAATTCTTTCATTGCAATACTAATATTAATATCTACAAAAGACTATAGATAACGAGGAAACTGAGGAAGATGATGATAATCATCGTGAAAATAAGTAAAAAAATGGTGCATGACTTTCAAACAAAGTGAAGGTATTATAATAACCACAATTATTGTTTTATGATAGACTCAATGTGTATATGTATAAACTCTAATTTGATTTTTTTTTTAAGTTGTTCAAGAAAAGACAAAAGTGAAAACTATGGAAATAGCGAAGAGCATTGAAAACGTTAGGTTGAAGAGACATCCTAAACCATCAAAGAAAATGTTGGAGAATGTGAAAGACCAAAAAAATGCAAAAGACAAGAAAAATGAATCTCCAAAAGCAACAAGACATTCTCCTAGAATAAATGATTTTGCCCCTAGTTTTGATTTGCAAATCTCTCAATTATGAGTAGATGGATATTGTAGCTAGTACATTAGTTTGGTGAATATTTGTGATAGTTCACATTGACATTGTAGTACATTAAGAATTATGACTCTTTATGTTCTTAAATAGTTGTGACTCTTTAATGGATGTTGAAATTTGTCAATGATCGACCGTATCGGTGATTGATTACCTTTCCCTTGCACAAACATCTCATTTTCTTTGAAATGAACATCACTACTTATTATAAACTTCTTGTTAGTGGGGTGTCACATCTTGAAACCCTTAACTCCTTCAGTGAAACCAACAGGCATACATTTAGTAGCTCTTGCCTTTAGTTTTCCTTGGTTTTGATGAACGTATCATTTACATCCAAACACCTTGAGATCATTTAGATTTGGAGGGTGTTTGGACCATTTCTCCTCAGGTGTTAAGAACCCTAAAGAGGTATGAGGGCTTCTGTTTAGTGTGTACATATCATAGGTAGCAACTTCAGCCTAAAATTTTTCTTCTAGAATAGCATCTGACAATAGACATCTTACTAGGGGTGAAATCGTGTTGCGTTGGAAGACATTCTCAGCCCAACCCATATTTTCGGGTTATTTGGGTTGGCAACTCGAATAACCCAAATTTAGTTTCTAACCCAACTCAATCCAACTCAACCCATATTTGAGTTGTCGGGTTGGATTGGGTTGAGTTGTCGGGTTGTATAGTTTAGTTTCTATTTTTTTTTTTGCGTTGTTAGTTTCTATATAAATTCAAAGTTTATATACCTAATTTATTTTTTATTAAATAATATATATATATATATTATATTAATTCGAGTTGGGTTGAGTAGTCCGGGTTATTTGGGTTCAACCCATATTCTTACACCCCTACATCTTACAACCCATATCAGTTTGTTTTCCTATCATTAACTTTTATTCTTTAAATTTTTCAAAAACTTGATCTTTAGTTTTTAGAAAATAAATCTAGCTTTTTCTAGGAAAATCATCAGTAAATGATAAGATGTACCTTGAGCCACTTAGGCTTGGAGTTAAGGTTGGACCCCATAGATCCGAATGGATGTAGTCTAGGATTTCTTTAGTTGTGTGTTGTGCCATGGTGAAGCTATGTTTTCTTGCTTTTCCTAGCACACAATGTTTACAGAAAAACAACTTATTGCTGATTTCTTGAGGTAGAATGTCTTGTTTGGATAGAGCTTGAAGTCCTTTCTGGCTAATGTGAGACAATATTTTGTGCCAAAGATCAGCCTCAGTTAGATTTAAAGCATAAAAACCATTAGCTTCCTTTAACATTTCAACCCCTTTAATTATAAAAAGATCATTTGCCTTTTCTTCAACCAATACTACTCTAGAGTCCATAAAAACTTGAAAAACTCCACCTTTTCCCTTGTATTCACACCCTAAGAGTCTAGCATTCTTAGAGAAATAAGGTTTCTTTTAAGGTGAGGAACACGTCTAACATTTTTTAGAACTTTCATAGTCCCATCTTTTAATTTCATGGTAACTGATCTAATTCCAGTAATGTTACAAGCCTTATTATTCCTCATGAAAACTAACTCTCCATTACTTTCTTTACATGCGTTGAACCAAGATTTAAAAGGTGTCATACGGTATGTTCAACAAGAATCTAGAACCCATCTAGGCCTTATTGTTCCCATGAAAACTAACTCTCCATTGGTCTTGAGTTGATGCCAAAGCATCAGTATAGGTATATGAACTTTCTACTATAGAAGCTTCTGGGAGCTTTCCTTTTGAATCCTTTTCTTCTTCTTGATGCTTTTATTTAAGAAAAAAACAATCTTGGATTAGATGTCCATTTTTCTTGAATACTTACATTTCTTCTTTTGTTTTGCTTTCTTTTCCTCATTTGAAAGAGGTTTACTAATGTTTTTCCACTGATTAGCTTGAGTTTTGCCAAAACCATCTCCATTGTGATGCTCTTTTTGTGATGACTGAATTTCTAATTCTCTGGTTCTAAGGACTGAAATAATAGCATATGTTTTTACTGAGTCTCTGTCATATTTAAGTGCATTTTTTTATCTCTTTGTAAGCTTCAGATAGAGAATTTATGAGGACATAGGCTTCATTTTCATCACTGAGCTTATCCTTAAGACTTTTAAATTCTGAAACAATCTTCCTGAACTCATCTATGTTGTCTGTCAAGGTTTTCGAAGGATCCATCTTGTATATGAAGAATTTCTCCCTTAGGTACATTTTATTAGAGAGATCCTTAGTGGCATATAAACTTTCTAATTTCTTCCAAATTTTGTATGTTGTCTCTTCTTCTAATACTTGTCTTATAACATTGTCACTGAGATTTAGGATTAGTGTACCATAGGCATTTAACTCCATTTCTTCTCTTTGTAATGTTGTGAGTGTTGCTGGAAGTTCTAAAGGATCTAAAAGGGCTTTGTGAGCCTTTTACTCACCTAGCAAAGCCTTAATTTTTGTCTTCCACGAAGCAAAATCTCCATTTCCATCAAACTTATCAATTTCTACTCATGCCACTGTCATTCTCAAGTTTGTTGTGTTCTTTAATCCTCCAAGGTTCGGTTTCTTGAAAAATCAATATTTGCTCTTATACCAATTTGTTGGATTTTTTCCAATTTGTTTGCAAGCCCAAAACAAGTGGAGGACAACTTGCTAAGAAAAACTAGGAGGAGAAGAAGCCACGTCTCCTTTTGAAGGTGGCCATTCACGTGGACGGAGGTAAAAACTCCCATTCTTTTCCTGTTCCTGCCCTCTTTACGAAAGAAAGAAAAACAAAGAAAGAAATGAAAGAAAAAAAAATACCTCTCTTCTTCCTCTTGTTCTATGCAAAATCTAAGTCTTTGTTTATGGTGGTTTAATTTTGAATGGAGTAGAACACACAAGCAATATTTGAAGATGAATGAAAAGAAATAGAATGCAAGATTTACCTGGTTTAATTTTGTTTCTCTTTTTCTTTTCTTTTTCTGTATCTAAAATGTAAAAGAAGTGTGTGTAAAAACTAAATTAATTTTGAGATACACTTTTATATATTTAGATGTTTACAGAGAAAAGAAAAATATAACAGAAAATTGAATAACTAATATGTTGGAATTCAAATGCTACAATATGCACTATCATTTTCTTCATATGACATTTGTTTGAGAATTTGTGCTATCTTGCAGTTATGGTAGTAACTATAATACATTAACATTTTAGGGACTGCTTACATATATCATGGTTTGAATTTGTTGCTATCATGCATTTATGGTAGCAACTGAGATGTTTTTTTTAGATTTGTTTTTTTGGATGGGGGATGAAATATAGGTTGAGACTTACGTGGATATTTTCTAAAATGTAAAATGTTGGTTTTGGTTGTCATTGTTTTGGTTGTAAAGTAAGGTTCATGAACATAAGTTTAGATTTCTTTTATTGGATGTGGGATGAAATGTAGTTTTGTTTTTGTATATTGTTATTGTTTTGGTTATGTAAAGTTGGATTAAGAAGGAGTTTTGTTTGTAAGTTGTCATTGTTTTGGTTGTAGACAAACGTTCATGAACATAGATTTAGATTTTAACTTTAGATTTCTTTTCTTGGATGCGAGATGAAATATAGTTTTGTTTTTGTAAGTTGTTATTGTTTTGGTTATGTAAAGTTGGATTAAGGAGTTTTATTTGTAAGTTTTCATGTTTTGGTTGTAGAGAAAGGTTTGTGAACATAGATTTAGATTTAAACTTTAGATTTGTTTCTTGGATGTGGGATGAAATAGTTTGAGACTTATGTGGAAATATAGTTTTGTTTTTGTAAGTTATTATTGTTTTGGTTATGTAAAGTTGGATTATTTAGTATGTAAGTTGTTATTCTTTTCGTCATAGAGAAAAGTAGCAGTTATTCTACGTTTATTTTTCAAGAAATTAAAGTAAAAGTTTTTGTGTATATATATGTGTGTGGTAAAGTGTAAAATATACTAGTTTATTGAATATGTTTCTATTATTTTCTTTTTATTTGTTTTTCAGGTTCGACTTTCAATGGATATCACTTCATGGCAAGCAAATTAGATGTTTATGTACTATTTATATAATTGTTTATTGTAAATTTTGTTATTTTGGACAAATTTAATGTTTTTAGGCTATGTTAATTTTGGTTTGAAACGATTGTAACTTTTATTGGAACATTATATGAATTTTAGTATTTTCTATTTCAATAGTTTGAATTGTGCTTAGCTACAAACCAAAAAGATTGTGAAAAACAATACAAATATAAAATATGTATTTTTAAAAAATAGACTTCTGCCAACAACACCATTATAATGTGTCTCTTTTCATGGATTTACCGACGAAAGTTCTAAGTGTACTAGATAACCACCGTCGACACTAAATGTCGTTGATAATATGAGGATATGTTGTTGACATTTTTACACCGTCGGCATAATAAATGCCCACAAAATATTTTCACTGTCGGCAAATATCCCTTTCACCAACGATTAATTTTTATTGTTGGCATAGTTTCGTTGGTTCAATTTCGTCGGTAGTTCCTGTAATCGCTGATGATCTCTTTTTTGTCATCTATGGAGGCTCTTTCGACGGATCTATGATGACGGTTGGTGTCGACGACTTAATATCGTTGGCAAAAGAAAATTCGTCACGTTTTTAAATATTTGTCAACGATTTTGTCATCAACGAAAGGTAAATTTCTAGTAGTGAAAGAAGATGGAAGAAAGGAAGAAGATCGACCAATGAGGGAAAATGCACACAATAAGACAAAAGAGGAAAGCACGTATATATAGAGGGGAAGAAGTAAAATAAATGATGCCTTTATTAACCCTAAACCAAAAATGCATAAGAATCTCTTTGGAAATGATAGGATAAGATGCACAAAAGTGAGAAGATAGTCAAACCCTAACCATGAAACCTATCACATTGGGTACAAAAATATATTGACATAATTTATGAAGAGACAAATGCATAAGCAAAAGCAGACACACACTGAAAGGATTAAACAAAGAGACATTGCACATATATGGAAATAAAGAAAACAGAGCAATGGATGGGAAATTACGAGAATAGGCAGCAAACAAAAAGAATAAAAAAAGATTAAACATAACACACCAACGAATAATAATGTAGAAACATTATTGGAAGTTGAAGTGCAAATGTACACAAACAAAAAAAAGAGGGCAAAAGAAAAACGATGAAATACAAAAAAAAATTAGAAAAAACAAAAGCCTCAACAAGATACAAAATTAATAAACATATGTAGAACATAATGATGGAGAAACAAATTTTAAGCAAGAAACCGAGATCATGTAGAACTACCAATCAAATCATGAAAGAAATAAGGAAACAATAGAGGGCCCAAACATGACAGAGTGAAATCGAGATCATGTACAATGAAATGATGTATAAGAAAATTGAAACAACATAAAAAATGCATGAAAAAATCAGATTGTATTTGATATTGAACCTCATCATTGGCTGTGTAAAAATTGGATTCAAATCGAGAACCTCCATCCCTACCTTGCTCAAAAATCACAAATGCCCACAAGGATTATGTAGCAATTGTCCATTATCAGTCAAAATCGCAATCCGAGCGGCAAAAGCGAAGTTCAAGCGACAAGGGAAAGTCGGAGGGGCAAAAACAAATGACTTGCATGTTCACTGAGACGACTCATCGAACATACAAGCCACGATTTCAGAGGCAAGGTGGAATCCCAGTCGTTCAACGAAACTGAAAGTAGAACGTATCGGAGGCAAAGCAGTGGAACGAAGCCTTCAACAATTTTGGAGAGTGAGAGAGAAGGTGGAAGCCATTGTGTCTTTGAATGCGAACAACACAGAAGGGTGGAAGCTATAAATAAATTTTTTCTGGCAAGAAAACATACGCCAGAGTAGGAGTTATAAGGAAGACCACAACTGAATTAAAGTGATGAAGGGAAGATTTTGAGAACGGATTACAGCAAGAGTCATTTTTCTTTGGCAAGAAAACAAACGACAGAGTGAGTTTATTAGGAAGATCACAACTGATTAAAGAGATGAAGAGAAGATTTTGCGCACAGATTACAACAAGAGTTGAGGAAAGGATGAACAGGGGTTGAGGAGAGGTTAAGACGGGTTGAGGAAAGGTTGAACAAGCGTTGAGGGGGAGAAGACAAACGATTTCGTGAAGTGTTGAGGAAGGAAGAATGGAGGGCTTAGGGGTAAACTAGAGATTATGGAAACCCCTAAAGTTTCCACAAATTGGGCCCAAACGTGGTTTAGAGTTATGATAACCTAAAACCTCAGTGATAACTTGGAGCCCAAACAACCCCTAAATGTTAAAATGTACAAAAAAAAAACATTGTCTATAAAGAAGTACTCATTCAAGATTTATAATATATCTTTAATATTGTTATTTTTTAAATTTATCACTATATACTATTTATTCATTTTAGCAAAAGTACACGGTTCTCACGTGCAACGCACATTAAATTTTTTTAGTACAAATCAAATGCGCACGAGACTTAAAAAAATTAATATGTACATACAATTAATTTTTAAAGAAAATCATATTATATAAAGATCGAGCACATATTAACATAGATTGAACTAACATAAAAAAAGCAAAACTAATAAAAAAATAAATTAAAATATTGGAGAGCGAAAGAAAGAGAAATATGGGTGAATGTGAAAGAGAATGTGATAGTTGCAATAGAAGTATCGCTAATGGAAAAACAAGAAATAAGACTAGTTCGAGAGTAGGGAAAATGACTAGTTTTTGTGTGTTGAAAAAATAATAATATGAGGGAAAAAGAAAAATTTGTAGGGATAACATGTGTATGTGAGTGATATAAAGAAAATTGCTATGATTTTTGTATTGTGTAAGTGTCCAATTGGGTCCATCAACTCCAATTTATAGAATCTTCAAACCTTTTTAATTACGACAAAATAATGAAAAATAAATCATATCATTAGTGGAAGAAAGAAATAAAATTAAATAATTGAGAATTTTTTTGATTGATTTTTTAAAATTTGTCGCAATTAGATTTTTTCCCAAAAAAATTAATTAAATATCTATTTTTCAAATAAAAATGATTTGAGTATTAAAACTTTTATTCTCCCTACCAAAAAACATATTTAATGTTTATTTTTTTTTTGTAAAATATGTGAATTAAAACTCAAAATTTTATTCCTAAAAAGACAAAAAAAAAACACACATAAATAAAATTCCTGACATATTTAGAGGTTATTTAATAATTTAAATGTAAAATTAAACCTATAACCCAATAATCAATCACTAAAATGGGCAAAAGGGGAAAAGAATATTTCTCTTAGCCATTTTTACGTAGGACTAGTTTGAACTAAAAAGACACAATTAACAATCATTTATAAACAAAAATTAAAAAGTTAGCATTCCAACACAATGAACTCTAAAATGTTGCAACTATTATCAAATTAAGTTTAGAAAAAAATAAGGGAGGGTAAGTTAACAAAATTAAAACTAAAACTAAAAAAAAAAAGAATAAGAATAAGAAAAGGAAGAGAATACAATGGAAACAATGGTTTAATTAAAAATTTGAATATTTAAAAATCCATTATTTGTTCATTTAAAAGATAATTGAATTTAAAAAAAAAAAAAAAAGGTTCCTGGGATTATTAAAATGAAATAAAATAATTTTTTTCACTTATTCTAATATTGTATTTTAATTTATTAATTTCAAATATTATTTAATTTAAAAAACAAATTTATACTTAAATTATTTTAGTTTTTTAATTACAATTTCAGAGATAAAAAAATTTAAATCTAAAAACTTACATAAAAGTTATTCCCACACAAACTAAATAGTGTAAAAATCTTAAATAATGTTATTTATTTTAATTTAAATAAAATATGTTTGCATCGATCAACACTTTTTAAACTTCTAATAATTTATTTTCTTAAAAAAATTATTTTATTAACCGTAATGTATGTGTACCTTGGGGATATCAATAGTGATAATGGAACTCTAAATTTCAAAATCACAAACACTTTACTTAATTTGATAATTAAGACGGTTGAACAAGAAATCTTAGTCAATTAAATTGTTTCAAGTCATCACAACAAAAATTGTGATAATTATAATTTGATTGAGTTTGGGTAATTAAGTTTTCTCGTATCTAACCAAATTCAAATCCAAATTAGAAAATTTGGGCCAAATAAATATAGACCAAAGCCCAAGTCCAACAAGCAAAAGGGCTCAAGCCCAAGCCCAACAAACAAATGAGTCTAAGCCCACCTAAAACTCATGAAAATTCTCTACAATCGAGATCTTGCCATTCATTTTAGAGATCTTTGGTTTAAGGAAGAACTGAAGTTATGAAGAATTGAATATTCAAACTTCTAAAAGCTCTCAAGACGTGGACGTACTTATCAATCTCGAGATCACCATCTTCGAAAAGATTGAAGACTTGAAAAATTAAACTTTCTTTGAATTCCAAAAGAT
The DNA here is from genome assembly GCA_025688845.1 of Cucumis hystrix. Taxonomy (NCBI): domain Eukaryota; kingdom Viridiplantae; phylum Streptophyta; class Magnoliopsida; order Cucurbitales; family Cucurbitaceae; genus Cucumis; species Cucumis hystrix. The sequence continues at coordinate 15,665,077 of CM046889.1, forward strand.
CAACCTCAAATCTTGCAACCACAACTTCCTAAAGACCGAGGAACGACAAGTTTAATTTGTATTCGATTGAGAGAAAGCATCAAATGAGGAAATATTAGATATTGTATCAACTACATTATAATCACTATACAAAGTTCAATTTCACGAATTACATTTCTTTAAAAATCTCGTGTGAACAAAGACAATATTCAATTATTTATAAATCGGTAAATAAATAACACTTGTTAAAATTTATTTTTAGAAGACAAAAGATTATTGATATGAATCTTCTTTCAACCAAATAGAAAAGGACTTATTTATAGACTTATTCGTAGTCATTCGAAAAGTCATGTCATTTTCTATAATTTAGTTATTAGTACTTATCCATTCATGAAGAAACACAAATAATAACCATTTATTTCAACAACCCCCTCATAAATGGTAAGTTGACAAATGGAAGAAAATAAACGTTCGATATTTTCTATGGAGAACCTGCATTAGGATAAGTAGTATAAACTTTGAACTTTCCCTAGTTAACATCAATTGAGTTTATTTGGTTTAATCAGTGGACATGATGCCTTGCACTATCAACCGTTATAGGGTAAACCAAAACAATATATATCATACAACTTCTCATTATATCAAAGTTTGTTCTCATGATTGTGTTCATTTTGGCCTTGAACACCTCCTGGTCTCATGAGTGTTTTAGAGAATTCGTCTTAAAATTCTTACAGAAGCAACCCCTTCACACTCACATAGATGATTCTTGTACAAAACATCGTATATGCTATTTTTTTACTAATAATTACCACTTACAGAAATCATTAAAAGCACAATGCTTACCCTAAAACCATACTAGCACTACCTCATCTTTCGTAGAATGGTGAAAGATTTTAATGTAGTGCTCATTATGTTATCTAAAGATCAGTTTTTCCATTGAACCTAGATCTTAGGATCTCCAGTCAACTAGGTTGAGTTACCTCTTTGAGTAACTTCATATTATAGGCTTTAATCTCATCCTTTTTTATGAACTTTCAACCAACTCCCTAGTTAGACCTTTAGTAAGTGAATCTACAATAATATCTTTTGAGCTCACAAAGTCAATTGTGATAATTCCACTAGAGAGTAGTTGCCTGATTGTATTATGTCTTTGTCGTATATGCCGAGACTTACCATTATACATAATATTTTGTTCTTCCAATAGATGTCTGGCTATCACCTATGTATACATATTGCAAGCACCGATTTAGACCAGTTGGGAATATCTTCCAAAAAATTTCAAAGTCATTCTGCTTCTTCTTCAGTCTTGTCTAAATCTATAAATTCATATTCCATTGTGGATCGTGCTACACATGTTTGTTTGAAAGATTTCCAAGATACAACCCCACCTCCAAGGGTGAAAATGTAACCACTCAAGATTTGGAGTCTTTAGTGCTCGATTTTCAATTGGCATCACTATAACCTTCAAGTACAACAAGATATCAAGTATATTGTAATTCATAATTTTTAACATACTTTAAGTATCCCAAAATTCTCAAGATAGCTTTCCAATGATCTTGACCTGGATTAGTAGATATTACACAAAGATTCTAACAATTTTTAAATTTTTTTCAAATTGAGGTGTGAGTTTTGAACTCGAAAACTCTTGATCCTCCCTAACAGGTGTCAGTCGAGCTAATCTCTTGTTGGCCACGTACATGTTAGGCTTAGTACCTAGAAAAAAATAATATGAAAGTTTGAAATTAAAAAAAAATACTCTTAAAACCATTAGTATTTTTGGTTAAAAAGTAATTTGTTGTTGGTTTTTTGGCCTTTAATCTTAAATTAATTAATCTTTTGATGATAAAAAATTTAATTTATTTTATTGAAAATTTTATTATTTTAAATAGTCCATAGCGCAGAGCTCGGAACAATGATTTTGACGCTTCTTGAATCACCCAGATCGGTGTTCAAAGAAGATATTGTTGAAAGAAGCTTAATGAAAAAAATACCTGAAATGGTAACGTGGTGGCCAAATAATCAAATTAAACCAATTAAAGAAAATCACTTGGACTAATGAAGGAGTAACACATGTGGTTTTTGATTTTTGGATTGACTTTAAAATTTAAAATTTTATATTATTATTCATCTTTGTGTTTAATGGCTAGTTTTTTAAAAGATAATGGACTTGTTTTTTTGGGCTTTAAACGAGATGATTTTAAAAAGTTATGTATTATTATATTATTATTTGTTTGTGTCTAACGGCTAGTTGGGTTTAAATCTCCAACATTCAATTTTCTTTTACTGTATCTAATAAATGATTTTGGATTTCAATATTTTTTCTCTTTTTTTAAATACTTTTTTCTCCTTATATTTTAACAATCGTTTTTAACTTTACCATCCTCATAAATTGAAAAAGTCATCATTGTTATTCTCTCTAAAGCTTCCAATTCTCTATCTTTACATCTTGTCCTTGAGAGAATTCTTATTGTATTGTGAGGATTATTATGAGAGCTCAAAAATGTATACTCACTCTTTTTAGAGATATTTCTTTTGTGTGACTTAAAACTTCAATATATTTTGACGGTTGGATCCTAACTCGTGGAAAGATTAGGTTTGCTCTTGAACCCAAAAAAGGAGCAAGGGAACCGTTCGACTTTAATCCGTGGAAAGAGTAAAAAAATTTATAATCAAAACACCAAGAGGTGCTTGAAAAAGTGGACGTTGGTCGAGTTTGATTGAACCGCTATAAAATTGCAGTGTCTTCTCTCTAGCTCTTTTCTAGTTATTTTTTCATTTAATTGTAGTTGCATATTCTTGTTGATTGAGAATGATTGTATACTCTATTACATACATTTTTATCAATATTGTTATTTAGAATAAATTAGTGCTAATTTTTTTTTAAGGTAAAATGCACTTTTGGTCCCTATTGAAGTTGATGTCTATTTGGTCCTTAAAGTTTCAAAATAGACACTTTGATCCCCATGTTTGCTAAATACTTCTAAATGGTCCCTGAATTAACTAATTTAACAAAATACTTACAAGACTGTTAAATGCTAACGTGGACATCATATATATTAGATGATGTGTAAATAAAATACATTTTTTAATCTTGATGCTCTGATTTAGTTATTGTTGAGTTAATTTTGGTTGATTGTATAGTTTTTTGTGAACTCTTTTGAGGAATCTCAACTTTTTTCTGGATCTTGGTCCGTGCAGATGATAAATCTCAACAGAGATTTATGACTTTGCCTCGAGCTTTATTGAAGGAGTCTCGAACTCATATGAGTTTAACATGCATTTTGCAGGGTAATCTCAAGGCCGATTTTCCCTGAGATTTGACTGAGATTACCATACATAATGCATGCAAAACTCTAATATCGTGGCATCCCGGTGCAATCTTGTCTGAGTTTTATTGCTTATTCATGTAATCTCAACAGAGAATGCTCCGAGATTTTTCAGAGATTTATCACAAAATACTGATTTACATGTGTTTTCTTTTTCTTGCAGATGCTTCTTGTCACAAAATGCAAAGTTGAGGAGTATTTTTTTTATAATTTAGCCAAAAATTGATCTTCATGATAAAATGCATCTAAAAGAAAAAGAAAACACACGTAAATCAGTATTATGTGATGAATCTCTAGGAAATCTCAGGGCATTCTCGGTCGAGGTTCATCACAAAAATGCAAAGGTAAGGAGCATTTTTTTTTATAAACTTGAGGCATGCATCTCAAGACAACGTGCCCCAAGAAATGACTTCTGTGAAATCCTTATTTAAAACTGGGGACATTTCGGGACAACGATGCCTCGAGTTATATACTTTGAAGCAATAAATAATAGATCTTGGTGGATCTTGGGCCAGTACACTGAGATATGCATTTTGAGATTATGTACAAGACATTTTAATAGATAGTAATTGCAAGAATGAATGAATCAATCAAAATTTTACAAGTCCAACAACTATAATATATTGGGCAAAATTACATCACTAAGATCATCTAATATCATATTCTATCAAAAGTCATAGATTGAAGTCCAAGGCAATAAGGAAGATGAAAAACAACATTACAACAACAGGCCAAGCTCAACAGGATTATAGCTTAATGACGAAGAAGCTTAACACCAAACGAGATTGTACAAACCATTAAACCCAGCACAGAAAAGAAAATTTCATGTTCAATTATCATCTGAAATATAAAAATGCATGGATCTGATTTCTCAAATTGAATCATATTGTTAAAATCAAATTTGAACAGATAAGTTTTTTCAAAAAACAAACCTGATGGTAAGGCACTTTTCAGGCATACTGGTAGCGGAATCTTTGAAGTAGAAGAATCGAGACACGACATAGAGAATTTCAAAGGAAGTGTTAAGGAGTAGAAGCCATATTCTGAGGGGAGAAAAGGAGTAGAAGAAGCCATGGCCACTGTTCACGAACCTCATTAGAGTGGGTCGCCGCCAGACGTTCTAGTGGAACCATTCGTGTGTCATCAAATGTTTAATTAATTTTCCATCTAATTGAATATAATTAACATGTCATCAAATGCATATTAGCATCCACATCATCACATAACCGTCTAGTAAGCATTTCATTATCTAAAAGTTAAGTCATTGAGTATTTAGAAGTATTTAGCAAACGTGAGAGACCAAAGTGCCTTTTTTGAAACTTCAGGAACCAAATAGACATGAACTTCAAACCTCGAGGACCAAGAGTGCATTTTGCCCTTTTTTATTTAATTTAAAAATTATTTATAATTAATTTATTTTGGACATATTTATTAAAAAGTTTAATTAAATCATTCTATTCACCTTTCTAGGGTTGTCATACGGTACATTAGTAACTTCTAAAATTTTTAAAAATATCATTAATTCTAAAGAGCAATTTATATATGAATAGGAATCTTTGTTATCCTTCTACGCTTTTATTTTTCCTCTTTTTCCTAATCCCTTCTCTTTTTTATGCCCTCTTACTCTCCGTTTAAGATTTATTTATTTATAAATAAATGAATAAATAAGAAGTATCCACTCCGGTTAGAGTATATAAACTATATCAAGGAAAAAATCAATAATCAAAAGCATCAAGAGGTATCTTAGAACTTAAATGTTTTAACAAAACGGTTAAAGGTGTCCATAACAAAATACTCTTTTTATTTGTCTATTTATCGGTTTGGTATGTTTTACGTTAAAATTTGCAAAGATTTCCTGAAATTTTATATTTTAACTTAAAGATTCTGTTTTAATTTTAACTACTTAGCTCTCTAATAAATTATTTTCTTATTTAATAATTTAAAATTTTGCAACAAATAAAATTTTATTTGAACAATGACTTTAAAAACTCACATATTATAATAAAAATAAAACTCCAATAATATAGTTGATAGATATAAAAAGTCAAATTAAATAATAATTAAGGAATTGGATGGTAGCTTAAAAAAAAGGAAGAAATAACAAAGCGAAGGGCATATAAAGAGAGTACCCACCTTTTTTTCACCTATATCTAAAGAGATAAATCCATAGGCTTTCCAAAAATGGAAATCCCACATTTTTATTGCAAAAAATATATAAAAAATAACTTATAACAAAGTTGCATCCATCAATTCCTCAGCCACTTAGCAACCATGAATTAATTAAAATCTCTTTGTCTACTTTGCTTTAGGGAAGTGTTCTCTTAGGAGAGTGACCTTTCATTTTAACTTTGTCAACCCTAACTTTTATTTCTTTTTATCATGTGCTTAAGCCATCCCATCATATATCAACAAATATATTAATATATATATATATATAAATAAATCAAAACATTAGCAGTTTTTTTTTTATTGTTATTATTATTGTATTTGATTGGTTGTTAGATGTGATAAATTAGACTTTTGTTCTTTTGTAATTATGACTATGCAATTAAGAATGGTAGAATTTAAATCTTCACGTTTTTAATAAATTGTAGTTGTAGTTTAGGGTAGTTGTAGGCTATTGTATGATTGAATCTATATAGATTATCGATATAATTAAGGTTTTTAAAATATTAAAAAAATTAATTAAAGAAAAAATAAACAAATTGTTTAATCTATTAAACTACACCATAGTTTAATGCATATTCTACGTTGTTGATTATTTGATTACAATATTTTGGAGGAAAAAATCTCATTTTATTTCTTAACTCTCAAATTTAGTTTTTTTTTTCGAAAGAAAACATTTTGATTTTGATAAAACCCTCTTTCCTTCCATTTATGAGAATTAATTTCTAAATTATGACTTTGAAAACTAAATTGACAGATTCAAACTTTTTTAAAAAAATTATAAAGATGAAATTTGTAGTGCTTATTTATTAACTCTTTAATAAATTTGATCACATTGTTTCTTTTCCTATAAAAATGTTATATAATTGAACACGATTGAGTTAGGAGCTTTTTGGAATAAATTTTGAAGGGTTCAATTTAAAAAATAAATTCTTTCAAGAAAAAGATAAAAAGAGAAATGTTTGAGACCTACTTAAAATAATTTTTAGAGTGTATTCATAAAAAATTTGTCAACAAGTGTTTAAATAAAAATGAACTTTTTAAGAAATATTTTTTTCTCAAATCGATTCAAAGTCAATATTTTGATTTTTATTTATTTTATTTTTGCTAAATTCGTGGACGGCTTACTCACTTGATTTTACAGTTAAATTTAAACGTTTTCATAGTTTTTCTTAAAACAAATGTTCTCCTACTTGAGTTTTTTTTTTAAAGAAAAGTTTACTATTTACAAAATATAATTAGTGTCTATTCACTAAATTATGTTTAAATAGGTATTTCAATATAGATATTAAAGATTTCGTACATTGTGATAAAATCACAAGAGAATAATATACATATCACTAATTTCACTCAATCTATCATCAATCTATATATATATTTGTTTATTTTCAAAAAATAGGATAGTAAAAAATCAAAATTGATTTATTATCTATTAAGCAGTATTACAAATGTGTGTTATTTGATTAAAGTTGGATAAAGCACAAAAATCAAATCAAGCGTCACGAAACGCAGTATAGAATAACTCCCAAATCAAACGTAGTATAGATATTACTTATCTTTTCGAAACTATGAATATTCCACGTGGTGGCACATGAGTGGGTAGAAGGAGTGTTTTTTTCCAATAAAAAATAACTCGCACGTGCCATGTGAGAAGTCCTACATACCCACATGCTCAATTCAATTCTCACACATATATATATCTCATCTCTTCTTCGTCACTCCACAAGCCCAACCTTTTTCTTTTTCTTTTTCCTCTCTTTTCTTTTTCGAAAAGTACCCTTTTGAAAAATTATTTTAATTTATCAATATGATTTTAGAATCATTTTCAAATATAACAAAATTTCAAACCCTATCATTTATTGACTTTTATCCGTGTTTATCGATGATATTGATAGAAATCTAGAAATAGTGTTTATCTATCAGCGATAGAATCTTGAATTTTGCTATAATTTGTAAATATTTTCAGTTCATTTATAATAATTTAGTTTTATGTCAATTGGAAAAACGAACTTACTTTTTTCTTTTAAATAATGTTTTGAACCATTATCTTTATTAGCTTTTTCATGAAGCTATGTCACATGAAAACTTAAGGTGACATGCATTTTGTCAATTGATATTAATGGCTAGATGCTATATGAACAACTAGCATTTAAAATCATAATTAGTGATTGAGTATAGAAAAGATTGCTACAATGATATGATGGTATTTAATTTAAATTAGGATGATATAGAATCAGAGATAGTGTTCTTAATTACGAGTATATATAGTTTTATGTGATTATATTGTGCATATTTTGATTATATTGGTCTACTCCAATGCTAAGGTGGAGTCCCACATATTGTGCATTCTATTCAACCTCAAGTAAAGAGTTAAATTGGCTTTCAACTCGGCCTCGACCCAAATCATGTCCTATCTAGTTATGCCTTATTCATATAATAACGTTACTCTAGAAGAAAACATAATATTTGCACTCAGGTTAAAATCTCAAAGTCACCAAGCTCTATAAATAAATAAATAAATAAAAAGTAAAGAGATAAAAAAGATAAATTGTTTATTTGCTAGTAACTCTATGCTAAAAAAGATCTTCAAACTTTCTGACTTAAACATGGGAGTACGTGTAACATGCACGGTTGCACCACACATATCTATAATTCTTGTTAATTTGTCGATCTTCTTCTGCAAAATACCAATTTACTATTATTGCAACTTCAAAGTCAAACCACTCTACCTTCTAAATTTTGTCATCAACAACAATAATATAATATGCCCCATAATAACTCAACTAACAAAAACCAATTTAGTTGAGCACAAAGTACACATCTTTGATCCAAATCATCTCCTTGCACTAACATTATATTCATTTTTAAAAGAAACAAAAATACACAAGTAAAATTTCATTAATAGTCCCTAGAGTTTAATAAAATCTCCATACATGATCTTCAATATAAGTTCTATTTATGAGTGATAAAGGTCTACTTATGAGTGTTTTCATCAAACCATTAGGATTAAGTTCTAACATTGGATCAAATTTGCAATTTATTTATTTGTGGGTGTTAAATTTTGACATGTAGAAGAAGAACAAAGGAGATATTTTTGTAAGAATATAGTGAGTATTTGTTACTAAAAAGAAAGAAAAATGTAACTTGGGTGGAAAATAGACATAAAGATAGTCCCCAAAGAAGAGAATTGGAGTTTTACACCAAAAAAGCAAAGCAAAAAAACAAATCCAACAAATTCCAACTCCTCATAAAGTGAAGAACTTCCCATTTTCAAATCACCAAAAAACCAAAAATCCTTCTCTCTCTTTCAATTCACATGTGACCAATTTCCACGAACCTCTTCAAAGCCTCCAATCAAACCTAATGCCATTACCCATTGCCATTTCCATTTTTGGTAAAAGAAAAAACAAAGAGCTGAAATTATGAGAATTAAAGAAAACCCCATAATTTGAGCATATGATACCATTTTTTTTCTTTTTTTAATTTTTAAGCATGTTCTTTATTTCCAAATTCTCGTTTTACACATGCCCATTTGCTATATAATTTAAACGTGTAGATATTTTTGACAGTTTATAAAGTTTCTTGTTCTCTTATTTATTAACCAACACTTTATGAATTTTGCATTAGGCCCAAATTAGGCAGCTTTTTTTCTTTTCTTTTCTTTTCTTTTTTTTTCTTTTTTTCTTTTTTTCTTTTTTTCTTTTTTTTGGTCTAAAACATTTCTTATATGTTATATATAAAAAGGTGTGATTGAGGTTCATTCACAAAACAAAAGCTAAAGCTAAAGGAATTGTATTTAGAGATTGGCAAATGGGAAGGGAGTTCAGTTTGGAGCTTGGTCTTTGGCCATCTTCTTCTGCTTCAGAACCAACCTTCCAATTCTCTGCAATTCCCATGTGAGAGATAATTTCTTCTTCTTCTTCCTCTTTTTGATTTTCTTGTTTGTTTAAACATTCATGGAAAGTGGAATTTGGATTTGTTGTTTATGAATGTAGGATGACTTTGCCATTTACTTTGAGTCATCATCAGCAGCAGCAACAGGTCGTGGTTTTCTATAATGGAGCACTTTCCCTCTGTGACTTCACTGAACTTCAGGTTGGTATTCAAATAAACGTTTTTTCCCCTATGCAACCGAAAAGATGAGAATAGAATCCACGAAGAAAAGTTTGATTGGATACTGTTCGTTTGAATTTGATAATGAAACAGTTTTTAACCTAATCTTCATAATGTATTCAAACTTCTAGGACATTTAATATGCAATGATGATTGTAGATATGAATGATATACTAATACTTCAACGTTTGGAGAGATTTAATGAATGTAACATTTTGTTTTACAATGTTTGCAGGCAAGAGCCATATTATGGGTTGGAAGCCAAGAGAGAAGTGGAAATGTGAGATGTAGGAACCCAGAATGGTTGAATATGCAAATGTTAAAGAGTGGGAATGGGAATGGGAATTCAGGTTTCTCCATTAAGAAATCTCTGCAGAAATTCCTACAAAGGAGAAAGATGAGAAGAATTCGAACAATGTCTCCATATCACAAACAGTAATGAACAAACCATTTATCCAATTCAAACGATGAATCAAACACTTCTCATTTGCACTATGATTCTACAAACATTTTTGTATTGTTGAACGGAAATAAGACAAAAAAAAGTTCCTACAAGAAAAGAATTTGTTTGTGCCTGTATTTTACACAACCCCGAGTAAAGGGCAAAAGATATATCTATCACGAGCATGTGATCCCTTTCCCGGGTGGGGTCAGGATGTTTAGCAATAAAGAAATTAATCTCTGGAACGAGAATTTGCATCTCTAGCGTTATAGTATTTGACAACAAGAAAGAAGCATTGTAAAAGAATTCAACACATTTAGGGAAAGGGATTAGAAGTTGGGCCAAAAGGTGCATTTACATTTGAATTGAGAGTAAAAGCAACAGCCCAACTATAAGTTGAGTGAGAAACACTTCCTAAAGCCCAGCCCATTGATGTAAAGACAGGGAGAGCTAGAATGTTACTGTCAAGTAAAGAGACAACATATACTTCTAATCCAGTTGTGAGAGACCATCGAAAGAATGGCCTTGAGAAACTTTGAACAAACATACATTTTCCAAAAAATAAAAAGAAAAAAAAAATTCAGTCTGGAAAAGAGAAGACTCCTGAAAGTTTTAGAATGACTGCTGCCCTCTACAACCTAATTTTCTTGACTTTTCAGCCTCAAGTTAAAGACAGAGCACCAAAATAAAGCTCCCGTCACAACCCCATTAAGAATTTTGATAATACACATTTATGCATATGACTATTATTAAACAGAATAAGCATTTTTCGATGAACTTTTTTTTCCTTCAAAGAAATAGTAAAAGAAAACGCTGAAATGGATAAAATAGAAGCCCTTCAAACAGACTTCTGTGATGTGATTGATATGGCCATGCTACTCACCAATCATTGCGTCCTGCCTCCTTGAACCCCGAGAGCGTTCACCTCCTGAAGGAAGCAAGCAATGCACAGAATAAACATTTTGGTAGTAACATAGTTGAACTGGCACATGGTTGTGTTTTTTCTTCTAACCCCTAACTGATTCTGAACTCATTTGCCCACTACTTCCACCATGGGCACTGAATCCAGAAACTGGCATGGAACGCTGAGCGAAATCCATTAAAAGCTTCCTCTGGGGTTCATTTGTGTGGGGAAGACTAGCACGAAGAAGCTCCACAGGCATTTCACGGCTAATGGCTCTGGCTGCCTCTGACCCTATAACATCAGTGCTCGATGGCGTCTGCGAAAATAATGACTGAACTATAGTCTCATATTTACTCACACAGTACTTGGTAAGAAGACTGAAGAATTCATCAAAGGATGCCTGCCAGAGTGCACGGTTAGGCATACTACAGTTACTAGCAGCATGAGGATCGGTTAATAGTTCGGTAGCTCTTTCAAGAATGGACTTCAGAACAATAGAGGCCCCATCTCCAGCAGAACTTCCAAGGGGGCGCAGTGGTGGCTGCTCTGAGGAGCAGACAACAGCAACAAGACAAGCACTTAGTGCACGAAGGTCCATACCATTAACACAAGTAGAAACAGTCTTGGAAAGATTAGATGTTGTCTCAGCTGCTCCAGGATCAGATGGAAGTCCACCAAACAAGAACCTTAAGTGACGAAAAATAGCCATACAGACAATTCGTGCAAGCTCGCTACCAGGGAAAAGCAGCTTCAGAAATTTAGAAAGAAGCTTTCGACCTTTGGGAAGAGAAACCAAACGCAAGAACACGATATCATCTTTTGGAGATGGGCCAACACCATGGCTACTTTTTCCAAGTGGGTCAACAAGCTGAAGAGATGCTGCTAAACCTTCCAGCAGCATCTGCCGCCTTCGTCTAAGCTGGACTCCACCATCTTGTGGTTTATTATGTTGCAAAAGCCTATCAATATCATCTATATCAAGGAGAAGACAGAGACCATCTTCAATGGTGATTCTAGCAGCAAGCATTGGTTCCTGCTCCAGAGGCCTCTCAGATATTGTCTGTTCAGAACCACCATCACATGAACCTGACAGTGGAGGATCAACTTCAAGCAGAGGCCGAGGTCTACGAATAGAAGCAAGGGGTATTTTTCCCAATGAATCAGGTGTGGAATGAGAATGCTGATCTGAACCACTACGAGATCGAGATGGAAGTTCTCTTAATCGAGACGGACAAAATGCATTTTTCAATCTTGAACCAGCAGCTTTTTTGGCAACACAAGCCTGGTGATAGTAGTCGTCTATGTATGGATCATTGCTGTGGGTGGCAGCATGCTGCATCTTCAGGATACTCTCAATCTCATCAGCTGTCATATGCTTAGATCTGAACTGAATGGATCCACTATCACTCTTTTGACTACCGGTTTCAGAACCTTGCTGAGAAGAACGCATGTTATGCTTCCCTCTCTGGGACTTGGGTTTCTGCTCCCTCACATCAGACAATCCAAGCATTGCTCTGTGTGAGGATGGTGAATGGGCATTATAAAGCTGAGACTGAAGAGCTGCAAAATGCGCCAATGAAGGTTGAACTGGATGGTGCAGCCTGTGTTGTTGCAGCTGCTGATGAGCTGACAGTAACTGAGGGGACAGAAGGCCATTTTGATGAGATAGTTGCTGTTGCAATATACTGTTAAAGAGATTTGAGTGGTCCCCATGTAATAGACCAGCGTTGTTAATCCACTGATTTTGTGGCCTGCTACTAAAAGAAAGGCCGGGAGTGGTGTACTGGTGCATGTTGCCCCCATAATGGAAGCCATGATGCATACCAGCTAACTGCAAATTAGACTTGGATAAAGAAGTGATATTTGGTGCAGAGAAGGGTAACTGACTTCCATCCGCAAGAGATTGAATATTTTTTAGGTGACGAGGTGAACCATGTTGGGACCTACTTCCTGGAGGAGGAAAGGATGTGAAAGAAGATTTTGGTACTATAATTGGTTCACTAGAAAAGTGATGTTGTGTAGGTTGCTGCTGAGGGTAAGAGGATGTTCTATACAAAGGTTTCGGATCTGGAAGACGAACAGAAGATTGAGGTTGGGATGACCATCTCTTCTCCTCCTGAGCACATTCTGGGTCAAATACATGCTGCTCTAACCAATTACAAAAGTCTCCATCTTGTGCCCAATCAGTTGCAGATGAACCTTAAGAAAATGATACAACCACAAACAAAGATGAATTACCATTAGAACTACCAATGAAATTATGACTTTAAGGATGAACACATCAACTGGAGAAAAAAATATGGTGTACGATGATAATTTATTAAAATAATCATGAAAGAGAACCAATTGGCACTTGTGCTTCTTACAGCACATAAAACGCCAAGATGGTGAAAGAAAATAAGACCCATTTGCAATACAGTTCTTTCAATTATGCTTAGGACAAAGGTAAAACAACTCCAGCTCAAGTGAGGTTATTCTTTTTGTTCTACCAAGAGAATCTTTCATTATAGGCATCCAATGTATCATGGATACCCAACCTCTAAGAGAACAAGAGACCCAAGAAAATCTTACTTTTTTCAGTTAGGTTCATCAATCGCAAAGGTCTAAAGGCCCTTTTAAGTGTGTTAGCATTAGGCTTGCAAGAAGTCGTGCCATCGGGTGACAGAGGAGGTCTGTTCCATCCACCATCCCAATATAAGCGAGTGGTCCTTTGGTGGGCACCCTTTTTTGCTGTTTTGTTGAAAATTTCTTAGGAATGTATGGACTGCGAACTATACCAACGGAAAACGAGAACGAGGAAGGGGCCATAGCTATGCAATAGTGACTAAAGTAATTACAAAATGTCATCGAAATAAAAGCATGGAGGGAAACCTGAAATCTAATGACGGATCAAACATCAATAGGATCCTTCTCCAGCCCTCACTGGTTATTCCACTCACCCCAAAAATCCCACAATATAGCACACCCTAGTAAGCCATGGAAAACTACTCTTCTCACTAAGGAATGGATAGAGGAGGAACTCCCAGTCCATAGCACAACTGAGCTAGCGAGAAGTTAAGTGCCAGTTTGGTAGGAAATACAAAGCAAGGTGTCCAATGAAAATAGAGTCGTATTTCCTATTTTCAAATATGAGTTGTATAGCAGATTCAAAAATTGGATTATAATTTAAACAATTATAAAATATGTGTTAGATACTATATTTATAAATCATAAAAACTAGTTGCAGTTACCCACTAAATATTAATTAGCAATAAACTATTATTAATTTATTTCTAAACATGATTTATATTACAAAAAGTTGGGAAATTAGTTTAATTGACAACTTCTAAAAATATTAGTGTGAAAAAGGTGTGAAACTCGCCCTTGTGAGGTTTGATCCTTAGTTATGTTTCATGTTTCTCTTAGGGCTTCGTTTTCTAAGGCTTTTAGTAATTCCTCTCTAGGAACCTATTTTACCTAGTTGGAAACTCTGTCTTTAGTGATTTTGTAGGAAAGAAACACATTCTCATTCTCAACTACAAAGAACATATGGATTTAAGTCATTTAATCAACAATGGTCTTAGAGATAAGGCTACTTAAAACATCCACGACAAGAAGGAAAAGAAAGGAGGATAAGAGGATCTCCATGTCTGTTCCTTTCATACTTCCCTTTCATGTTTACCTTCTTGGAGACTTACATTTGAAACTTGAAAGGAATAGGAAGACTAGTCCATGGAGAGAAGCACATAAAAAGATTGACAGGTTTTTTATGGTGCTCTCTCGAGAAAAATTTCTACAATTTTACTTTGTTGTACTTGCAAATTTATGTCATATGAGACTTCTTTTCTGTAATACTCTGGCAGTTGGAAGATACCTCATCTCCTTTTTTTACCTTTTTTATATAAATATCCAAGTTTATACTTATTATTCAAATAAATAAGTAAATATGTATATATGTGTCTAATGTATATATGGAAATTCCATTGACAAAAAACTCACTTTCTCGAGAAAAAGAACCAGATCCTCGATCTCCAATGACTCCTGGATGTCTTGGTCCAGTAACAACTTTGTTCAACTGCACAAAAGAAGAAAAATGAGTGATACGACAATGAAAGTTACTGTTTCCATTCACAAGAAGAAGATGATGAAAGAAAGAAAAGAAGAACGATGACTGTTGGAACAGCTAAACTGATTAATGGAAGAATATTGTAATTTGTAAATTAATATTAAAATACAGTATAGTATTCAAAAATAGAAACCATTTTTTGTTGGTAGGAAACAAAGCTGTCATAAAGAAATGAAGGAAGATGCAAGAGCACACAAATTACAAAACCACAAAAAGGAAAAACGGTTTCTTTATGACAGTTTTGAAAGAATCCAAGCACACCCCCACCCCCCAGTGCGTATTAGCAACTATGCTGACATTATCTTAAAGATCACTTCTTGCTATGTGTCTTCCAGTCAAATATAGCTGTTAGGAAATAGATATGGACTACTCATAACTAGAGAAATATTCATATGCATGAAAGTTTTATCTTCTTAATAATTTTTATTTGATGTAAATGTAGGCTCGTAGTTATTATTCAATGGGTTAGTATATTTCTGTCAGCAGAGTAGTTCTTACAATCCAGTAAACAAATACACTGATATCCTTTTTTTCCAAAAAAAAAAAAGAAAAGAAAAGAAAGAAAAGAGGAGAGAAGAAGAGTAAACTGATATCATGATGGTACGTGGTATAAATCTTTTAGCAAAGTAACAATCGAAGTTGCAACTGAAATCATGTCTGTTGCATCATTACTTTTGGAAAAGAGAGCTGCTGCATATCATCTGGATTTTTTCTCTATTTAAAGAACTTTGTAACTTAATTTAACCAAACGGGTGTTATCACTAGATCAGTGGAAAAAGGGGTTAAGAAGAGAAAACCTAGGGAGAGATTTCGCATGGAGACAACAACGGTGAAGAACATTCAGTAAAATGGTGTTATCAGTCGATCACACCAATAAAAGATTTCAAGAGAGGTTTATCCATTTTTATTTGCATAATTGCCAATGAAGGCATACCTTTGCAAAAGTACTTGCCAAATCATCCATTTCCGATAAAGATCCCAACCCTGCACTCTGAAAAAGAAAAAGGAGGGGGAAAAAAAGAGGAAAAATTAAATTTTTTACTCCCAAATCTTCCACTGAGGCATTTAAATAAATATTATTTTATTTTGCATATTTATAACCAAAAAAGAACAGCAGCAGCAACAAACAGTAAAAAAGGTTGACATTAAATAGTGATTACATAAATGTATAATTAGCATAAAAAATGAGGACTTCGAAAAAAATATTCTCAGGGAACAAATAAAGTTTTTAGTAAATGAATTTCAAAACATAAACTTGATCATGTTATCATGAGGCACAGTTGAGAGAAGAAGATGAAAGAAAATAATAGTTACCCCAGTCCCCAGTTGCTCAGAAAGCAACATCAAGCATGACCTCTTTAAATTCCTAAAGAAAAATAGTATCCATGGCAAAGTGGTGCAAACATTGATAAATAAAGGTAAAAACTCTAAAATCCCTGGAAAGGAAAGAATTATGTCTGCGATGAAGAACAACCAATCCAACTAGAGAAGAGAAACTGCACAGTAAAAACATAGGCAGTGTATGGAATAAATATCTAATCAGTAATTATCACAGGTCCAAATAGAAGCAATCTTATTCTGCTCCAATTTTTAGCACACGCATATCTAACTAAAAAAAAAAATCTATTTTAGCTCCAGGAAAGCATGAAAAGAACGAAAACCATCCAAATGAATGACCCCAAAAGCAACCACATCTTCATCCAGCAGCAGTAAAATGAAACAAGGACAATGAAAACAAAGAAATCATCACTCACAATGGATACCCATAACGATATGTTCGAAAACCATCCATTTCTCCCTACCCAAAATCCCTATTTGATAGACAGGCTATTATTTATTTTTTAACAATCGAATTTTCCTTGAGAAAAAATAAAACAACACACAGGTGGCAGGCCTAAAACAGAAGAGTTCACGAAAGGAGGCAATCTACAAGCACGGCCCTCAATCTTGCAAAATAAAACAAAGTGGTAATTACTAAAAAGCTTAGTCATGTATGCCCTATTTGATAGTATGGGGTTTCATCTCAAAACCAATTGATAAAAGAAGGATTAGCTCATCTATCTTATAAAGAATGTGAGGTCCCTTGATTTTTCCAATGAGGGAACCTCAACATGACCCCCTCAAAATGGTGTCTCTTTTGGGTTTACCATTCTTGATCGGATCCCAGCTTCTTTTTATTGGACTAAATACCCGTTTGGGCATTATGGGATCGGACAACTTATTTGATGACAGTATGGGGTTTCATTCATCTCAAAACCAATTGGCAATGGAAAAAGTAGCTCATCTATCTTATAAGGAGTGTGAGATCCCTTGATTTTTCCAATGTGGGATCTTCAACTACCCAACTGGATATGTAGAATCTCATACAAGATCACACCTCACTCAAAGACCTCTCAACCCTTTAAAAGGTTGAATTTTTTTATAAAAAGACCAATGTCTACTAAGACGATTGAAAGAAAACAAAGGGATAACCTAGCCCACAAAAGAGAGCACCCTAGAAGAAGAGTCTCCAATCTACCAAAATATGACCTGACAAATAAAGAAAAAATTTGCCACAGACACCCACCCAGTGAGAAATATTAAAACTGCCCAAATATCAAAAGGTTCCATCTCAACCCCACAAACGATTCTGACATTTAGTTATTTCTCTCTCCCGCATAAAAGGACAAACCCCAACCTTCCAATAAAAAAATTAAAGAAAAAATAAATCCCTCTTCTTCAAAGCGACTGATGGAGAAAGAACTCCTTAATCATATCACTGAAAGCTGTGTGAGTGTGACCCGTTAACGGAAAACCACACCCAAAAATTTTTCAAAGCAAACACATATAAGCACAACTCCAAGGATAACGAAAATTAAGAGTTAAAATTTAATTCCCAGACCACGAAAATGAAAATTTGACCTACTCTCTTTTATAATGCAAGTAACATAGCATAGCAGTGAACTGAAACCTACCTCTTCCCGAACAAACAAACGATACTCTTCATCTGTAGATCCAAATAAAGGGACATCTTCATCTTCTTCTAAACCACCCAGCTCCACTTCTCCCACGACATTTTGACCAAAAAACTCATATCGTGAAGCATCAAAGAGCGAATTGGCTGCATGAATAAAAATAAGATTATTGATTAATCATTCTCAAAACAAAGAAGAGGAAAAAAGAAGTCATCAGCTGAAGACCATCTAATTGACCCCAATTACAAATTTCCACCACGTTGCATATCTCAAAACAACCTAGTGAGATACTTAGATTAAATAGAAAACAGAGACCTCAACAAGAATGGGTCATAAAAAAAAGAGGACCAAAACCCAGTAGCTGAGTAACTTGATTCAACAGAAGAAAGAAAATAAAAATCAAACTAGATAACAGCTATGAGAAGGTAACGGCTAAAGCACACTATTCCAAAGATATTAAGAGCTAATATCAATAATACCGTTCAAGTCATCACACAAACACAGGGTTTGTGGAGATGTCTTCCAATTCCAACAAATCAGAACAAAACATGAATGCAAAACTTAACTACAAAAAAAATGGACAGCAAATCATCAAACGATGTAGGTAAGTACGTCTCTGGGAGCATTCTTTCATAGCAAGATTTAACCTCCCCTTAGCCAAAAGTCAGATCAAACGGATCATACCACCACAGAAATGACCAACTTAGTGGCAGCAACACATACCATTCAACGCCATAAAACACTCGAATGCAAACACAGTTGCAGAACAATTTTAAAAAATAGCTTAAACGCGAAGAAAAACCTCAACAAAGGTAGATAGATGTGAAAGCAAGACAAAATTAAACTACAAGTAATCAACCAAAAAAATTAAAATCGTCCAACACAAGGTCCCAAACTTCCCACCTACAACGCTACAGCCCTCTATATTACACAAGAAACAAAACCCACCGACTAGTCAGCACATCGAAACAAGCTCCAGAAGAACACGATCGCAAAGGTGGCAAAACAATTCCAAATAACCACGCACAGAAATGAAAACAACAGCAAAAGAAAAAAGAAAAAAAAATCATATCAAATCTCAAAAGAAGAAAGAATGAGCTCACCAGAGGAATTCTCCGCAGAGTCCCTCAAATCATTGACATCAGATTGTTCCATGGCATAAGAAGGAATCAGGTAGAGGGAGGAACCATAAAAAAGAACAAGGAGAAACACACACACACACACGCACACACAGATAGAGATGAAAAGAAAAAAGCAGAAGTAGAGGAAGAAGCGGAGAGAAAGTACAACCAAACAACAAAAAACAAAGGTGTGGTCGTCGTCGTGGTTCTCGTCCGGTAAGGAAGCAAATTAGGAAAAGAGAGAGCAGCAGGCAGCAACAAACGCGGTGGAGGGGGGTGTATTCTAGGGTTATGTGAAAGTGAAAAGGGAGATTTACAAGCAGAAAAACGACAGCATTCAAAAGAATTTGAAAAGGGGTTACAGATTCAGGCTAGAACTGTGAGGAACCGAAGAAGAAGAAGAAGAAAACCCATCTCTCTCGAAGAGAGAGAGAGAGAGAGAGAGAGAAGGAGAGAGAGAGGGATGCAATAGGAACATTTTGGAGGTTGGGCTTTAGGTAATTACAGGGATGAAAGGTCGGGGATGAGAGAGAAAGAAGACGAAGACTTTTTTTTCCTTTATTTTTATTTTTATTTTTATTTTTTAAAAAAATATATATCATTTTTATCTCTTTTTTTATTTTTTTACAATTGATTGAGAGTGAAAGTTACATCTGTGTTATGAATATCATGTTAATCATCATTAAATTAAATTTGATTTTTTTTCATTCTTTTAATTCTTTATACATTCACCTATTTAATTTCAATTCTCAGCTTTAAATAAGATCTTATACTCATCTTTTAAAATTAATTTTTTTCTAAATTAGTTATTAATATCTAAATTAGTTACTAATATCATTCCTTTCATTAAAAAAATGTTGTAAATGATAAAAATGTTGAGTATATTGATACTACAAAATATATAAAAATATTGACTTCAATCGATTTTTATTAATGTCATTACACTAATAAAAGTCTATTAGTGTTTATCATCGATAATATATATAAAATTTATTATATTTTTTAAAATGTTTTGATTCATTTCTCATTTTTCATTTTGAAAAAAAAAACAATTATTTTCATCTAATAATTCAAAATTCATACTAAACATTATAATTAATTTATAGTATTTTATTTGTGCTTACTTGATTCTTAAATTTCTATACTTACAAAATTGTCACTTATTTTTACTTTTAAAAATTCACGATCTATCATAAACGCATTTTTTTTCTTAAATTTGAATTTGACGGAGACTCGGTAGGATATCAATAGTTGTAGGATATTTTAAAAATACTACATTTATAATATAACTTGGTTATTTATTCCATCAAAAAACAATTTCCTTCCCTGCATATATATATATATATAATTATATAAGTTGTTGTTGGTGTAGGTAGTAATTTGTGTAAATTAAAGAGGGTTAAGAATATAGAATTAAAAAGAGATTTAAGAAAAATGAAGGGTGGGGAAAGGCACGTGTTTAGTGAGACAAATCCGGAGGGAAGGATGAGAGAGAAAGAGTGGGAGGCGTGGCAGTATATGAGTGGTGTGATGTAATGTGTTTGAGTGAGTGCTACGCTACCCAGGATATTCTTTTGGATTAGGAGCGATCCATTTTCTTTTAGTAAAAGCAAAACACACACACACACACACATTAAATTAAACATTATAAAAGGGAATAAACTAATACATAAATAAAGTATAGTTAGTATAAGACGTATAGATCGCTGGGGAGAACTTGGGACTGTCCTTTTCTTTTCTCTCTACTCTCAATTTTTCTATTTTATTTCTTACTTTACATATTGACTCAATATTCAATTCAATCCATTTTTAATGCTTTTCTAAACATTACAAGTAGTTTAGTCCTTTTGGATAACTTTAACGAGTCCTTAAACTTCTATTTGTATGAAATGTGTCTATTTAAGGAGGTTATATACATTGTTTATATATGTGTTGTTATAAAATAGTAAATGTCGTAGAAACACATTTGACGTAGAGCTTTTATTGGGTAATTGTGTGTTTAATTGGAAAAGGGAGGTTCAATATTTATTGGGATAAGGACTAACATACTCAACACAAGTTGGGAATCTTTAAACTTTTTTATTTTGTTCCTAATACATACTTCAACTTTTAACACGGCCTTAGCCATTTATTGACATATTTGACTTTTGAAGAAAAAAATCACAAACTTATGTATGTTAGATATGATATTAATTAATTACGTTGTATAATGAGTTTGTTAGTTTTGAAATATAGATGGTTGTGTTGAAGATCTAATAGACACATAAAGATGTTTATAGGTCGTGCTATTTTGAAAAGGTGCATGTAGACTTTGATTGACAATGAACAAACAAGCGAGTAATTTAAAATATACATTAGTATCAAACGTGTCTATCCAAACCTTTAAATGTTTAATATTTATGCTCACTGAACTAGTTATTTAAAATAAGGAATATGCTTTTAAAGAGTAAAGTTACATCATTTTAATATATAAACTACCTTATGAGTTATATTATATACATTTCATTTTATATACAAATTGAAAAATGATTGATGTTGTGATTGCTCGTAACAAAAACATACAATTATCCACTATCTCTATCTAATACGAGTATGTTTGTAGGAATGAAAAAAAAATCAAGTTTTTGTTTACACATTTTCGCTTAATTTATCAAATGTATATATACATTGGTGTGAATAATTTACAATAATAGATCAACACGTGAACATAACCTAATTTTCTCCCTAATTAGGGAGTCATGCCCACATATATAATAGGATCGTCTATCTTTACAATCAATTGAGTTTGTTGTAGTCTTGTTATTTGATAATTGTCATCTTTGTTCTTTGTATTCACGTGCTTATTTATAGCATATATTCTCGTTAGTGAATAACGAATTAAATTTTATTTAGCTCTCGATTAATATCGTACAATAATACTTTTTACCAAATACAATGAATAATTTGTATTGTTTTAATCCTTTCGGAAAATTACTTTTTTTCTATCTAAATTTTAAAATAGTAAAACACAATAATTTAATGAGGTAGAAAAGGGGAGGAAAGATAAAACATCAAGTGCTTATAAAGTTTGCCATTCTTTAAAATAAATCAAGACACATCACTTACTCTATAAGATAGTGAATGGTTGAATTTTGTACAATATTAAAAAAAAAATCGTACAATATTTTAATATAAGAAAACATTAAACTCTTGACCCAGTTTCAATATTAATGCGCCTATTGGCTCACATTATTAGGAAAAAAAAACCAAATAAAATAAGAGAAGCACGTGAAATTAAATTTTTGTTCAAAACCATTCATACTAAAATAATTGCACAGTAATCATTTTCAAATTATTTGTAATCACCAACAAAATCATTGTTAATTCTGCAATAATCAGCATTGGATACTTTAAATTCAACATCTTGAATACACTGAAACTGAAACACATAGAAGTTCCTAAAAATAAAACTACCAACAGGAACACAAAATTGAAAAACATAGGAAGATATAATTTATCAATGATGATACAGTTCCCACCAAAGCCTCATCGCAGCAAGAGCTTATGAAATGTTACAAACTATCTAATTTGTATTACTACAATCAGCACAAACATGTCCCCATCAAGAATAAGTGACATTTTCCCTGACCTTATCCCTTTTCTTGGTCAGAATTGTTATTGTAAATTTATAACCGTTTCCTTCTCAGAAGTGAGAAACTCACAGGCCGGGTATTGGGAATTGAGTGGTAAGAGCTTCAACTCTCGAGCGAAGATCTGATACTCGGTCGGTCAAAGGGAAATCAGAAGTTGTCACAAACTTGAGGAACTCTTGGAGCTTTGATCCAGGGGCTAGTGGTTTGGCATCAAGAGTTATCTTAACACCCTCGTGGATGAAGTTTGCAACCGCTACAAACTCTTTCTCAGTGAAACCTCGGGTGGTCATGGCAGGGGAACCAATTCGAATGCCTCCTGGAACTAGAGCACTCTTGTCACCTATGCATAAAGCAGCCAAGAGTCAGTTCAAGAAAATTGGACATGATGATCAGCCTGTTGAAACACAAGTCCATACCAGGTACTGAGTTCTTGTTGAGAGTGATTGAGGCCATGTCAAGAATTTTCTCCACCCGCGCTCCATCGATACCCTGTCATTAGAGTTTACGCATGCATTAACATATGGTAGCTCACATCAATATTTGAAAGCACATTTATAAGGAGCAATGATTTACCAATGGCCTGAGATCTACAAGAACTAGGTGATTGTCACTTCCCCCAGAAACTAGCTTATAACCTAACTCGACCAGCCGATTTGCAAGAGCTCTACAATTGGCAATGACCTAAAGTATAAAGAGCTATGTTGTTAGAAATAAGAAAACAGTGTCTTACACCATGTCTAGATCATTGAGGAAGTGAAGTACCTTGTTCTGATAGACCTTAAATTCTGGGGATTGTGCATGTTTCAAGCAGACAGCTAGTCCCCCAATTGTATGATTATGAGGACCACCCTGTATATCAACCATAAAACTGACAATATTTAAGAACCAAAGAAAAAATATGCAGCGAGACAAATGATCTCATCTCTACATGCTACTACAAGACTAGTTACACCAACCTGTAATCCTGGGAACACAGCATTATTAATAGCAGATTCTAAGTCAACTCCGAGAACAGGATCCTTCCTAAAGAAGATCATTCCCCCTCTTGGACCTCTCAGAGACTGCAAATAATTTGACATTTCTTTAAGGCTGAGAAAACAGTCTCTTAAATGTGAAGAACAATCAGAATCATATCAAATTCAAATCATATACAAAGCTAATATGTTCTAAGAGAAGGCAACACGAGATGAGAATGACAAAAATTCAATACAAGTAAATAAGTATGAAATGAATTATGATATTTAAATTGGAGTGATGAAGGGCTGAATCTCAAAAAATATTATGTAAGAAAGAAATTCTGATCTCCTTTACTTTTCAAGTAAAGTCATGTATTTGACTTCCTGAAGCTCTCTTGGGCTGGTGGCTGAATGACGAAGCAAAAATGTTTTGGAGTGCAAGGTTAGAACTATTTTGTGGGTTTTAGAGCTACAAAGAAACCGAAGAATTCAATAGTTCTTTTAACTTTTCTTGCAATCTCATATAAGTATCATTCACAAAGAGACTTTTTTGCAACCACAGTAATCCTCTTAATGTTAATTCTAACTTGGACGAGTTTTATGTATTAGTTTTCTCTACCTTCCCCGATAGGACGTTCCCCTTTTTACGTTTGGTTCTCAAATATACAGATTTCTTGTCTTAAAAAATTAAACAAATTTAAAGAAAAGCTGTGCTTAGAAGGAAGCATCCATTACCAAAATTTATCATCTACCTTGTGTGTCGTTGTGGTCACAATATCACAGTACTCAAAAGGATCAGCAACCACAGAAGCAGCAACAAGCCCACTTATGTGAGCCATATCCATCATGAGAAAAGCACCAACAGCATCGGCAATCTACCCATATCAAATCAAGTAAGTCAGTCATTAATGATTATTTATTTTCAACAGAGCTACCCAAAGTAAAATGATTAACATAGGACACAGTTAAACCCTCACTTTTCTCATGCGAGGATAGTCAAAATCTCGTGGATAAGCACTTGCACCAGCGATAATCAACTTTGGTCGAAACAAGTTGGCAGTTTTTTCAAGCATGTCATAATCTACAATACCTGCAAGAGTTTGCCACTAAATTAGAACGCATAAACCATGGAATGATTATAAAAAACCTGTATCATGTATGAGAAGTACCTGTTGTCTCATCAAGACGATAAGGCATAGATTCAAAATAAATTGATGTGCCTGACACCCGTCTTTTTGGTGTCATGAACCCATGAGACAAATGTCCTCCATGAGGCAAGTCTAAACCCTAAAGTCATTTAACACAAATCGGTAGTATCAACAACTGTCTAAATTAACACTGTGATTAAAGAAGTAATCATAAGGCCACTCACCATGATTCGATCATGTGGATTAAGAACTGCAGTATAAACCTCGAAGTTAGCAGGCGAACCAGATAGTGGTTGAACATTTACACCCCACTTGTTATTGTCCAAATGAAATGCTGCTAGAGCCCTTTGTTGACAGAGTGTTTCAAGCTCGTCAATATGTTCATTGCCACCATAGTACCTGAGATGCATGATAGAAAAAATATTAATTTGCATAATCCTATCAACAACAACAAAACCTCAAAACTTCCCCTGAATGAATTGGAACTCACATCCATAGTACATCAAATGAAGAAATTTCACCTTTTTCCAGGTAATCCTTCTGAATACTTGTTTGTCAGACAGGACCCCACTGCCTCCATTACTGCCCGAGAGGTAAAATTCTCTGAGGCAATAAGTTCAAGGCTTTTAAACTGTCGCTGCTTTTCTTTGTCAATAATACTTCGAACTTCAGGATCTGTTTCACTCAAGGCATGGTCTACAAAGTTGCTTACACCTGCATGACAACAACGAAGGGTGGCCTAAGCTAAATTCTCCCACTCAATCAAACATAAACTTTTTCATTCATAGGCACCAACTAGGCTAATCTAGGATTAAAAAACAAAAAAATATCTCACCAATTTTTCTCCGAGTAGAGGGTCAAATTTTCGAGCCATTCTATTAACATAGGTCAAGTTCAAGCAGATATGCCAATTGCCAAATTATGTTCAAGAAAATCATAACAGTTTAGAGAAATTTCACCTCCAATTTCTGGAACAGTGACAGATACAGAAGATGATGGCTTCCCCGCAACCATGCTTGCTTCAACCTTGGAGGACTTACAGGGTTTCAGGATGTTCATTTTCTTGTGCTGCGGAAACACACAGATGCTAGAACTTTTAGAAGGAAAACACGACCCCTTCCCACAAACAGCAACTTGCAGAGAGCCCATCACTGCAACACCACTCGTAGCCTGCATCCTGTCCACTTAAATCTTCAAAAATCCCTACAAAATTTCATATAACAGAACGAACTTCAATAACAACAATCAAACACCATAACAGAACAGCAATAACTTCAATCAAACATCAAAAAGTTCAAAAACAACACACAACATAGTCTAATAGAGAATTTGAACGCACGGATATTTTCTATATGACCCACAAACCAATTCGAGACAAGCTCTGATATTTGAAAACAGAAACTATTGATCGGTAATAGCCAACAAACCAATACTTGAACGGAGAATCAGAAATTAGCCGAAGTCAGACAACACAGAAATGGACGGAAAATAATAATAAAAATAACAAAAACAATAAGAAGACGATTCAGAGTGATTGTAGACGAAAACCTGACCGGCGACGGTGACGGCGAAGGAGCGGCTGAGTAATCAAATTTCCCTTTTAATTTTTTTTTTTTTGAGAGTTTTTAAGGAGTTTTGGTCATAAAAAATCAGAAAATGATACAAACCTGTTAGGATGGCCGTCGGAATAGGAAGGAAATCGGAGGGAGACAGAGGGAGACAGACGGCGAGAAGGAGTGGGCGCAAAACTGAGACTGAGAAGAGGAAGAGACGAAGGGGTTTCAAAACTGAGAAGGGTTCGTAAAGAATTTAAAAATGATGGAAACTTTTTGTAATTTGCCTGACTTGAAGTAGTACCTTGTAATTATCTAGTCACTACAGGATGTGTCTTTCCCATGTCAGCAGTTATCAATAACGCATTCAATTTTATATTTGATTAAACTTCAAAATTAGGTTAATCTTAAGGCTCCTTTCTAACCTCCAAATTTTGGAATTAAAAATTTTACTACCCAAAATGCTCATATTTCGCTATTGATATTTAAATTTTGTTTCACTTTGATGTATCATCATATACATTTACTATGTAATTACAATTACTTTATTTTGTTTCTTTTATTTACCATTCAGAATTATATTAGTTAGTTCGATCAGAAGAAAATTGTGTTTAAATTATCTATTTTACACTCTCCCCCACAAAGTTCATATTTCTTTTAACTAAACCAAATAAAATGCACACATTATAGACTTATTTATGGTCTCTTTTATTGATTTTAAAATTTTCCTAATAATAATCTGTTTGAGACGGAGTGTAAGCCCATGGGCCCATAAAAGAGACATTGAGTAAGGCTCGGCCCAAATAGAAACATTGGGTATAGAATCAACTGCCCCCCATTCTTTCTGGAAAGATTTAGAAAAAAGACATGAATTTAATACGAAGTTAATATTCTAAACTAAAATTTATTTTCTTAATTAGGATTTCTTATATTTTCAGAAAAATTTTAACCTTATTTTTATTATTTATTATATATAATTTTGAAATTAATTTCAAATTATTTCCTTATTCAAATACAGTGCCGTCGGCCCAGTTGATTACAAAAGGCCCATTTAAATTACGGCCCAAATTGACTTGAAAAGCCCTAAAACCCTATTTTTAGGGAAAACCTAAATCAACGCTTCAACTGTTGGAGGCTTGGAGGCTTGGAGGCAGAGAGCAAGGAGACGGAAAACACAGAGCAGAGGTGGAAGTTCGGAAATGGTGAAGTTCCTCAAGCCTAACAAAGCCGTCATCGTCCTTCAAGGCCGTTACGCCGGCCGGAAGGCGGTCATCATTCGCGCCTTCGACGACGGAACTCGGGATCGCGCTTATGGCCACTGCTTAGTCGCTGGAATCAAGAAGTACCCGGCCAAGGTCATCCGCAAGGACTCCGCGAAGAAGACCGCTAAAAAGTCCCGTGTCAAGGCCTTCATTAAGCTCGTCAATTATAGGCATCTGATGCCCACTAGGTACACTCTTGATGTCGATCTTAAAGATGTTGTCACTATTGATTCGTTGCAGTCAAAGGACAAAAAGGTCACCGCCGCCAAAGAGACCAAGAAGAGGTTCGAGGAAAGGTTCAAAACCGGGAAGAACAGGTGGTTTTTCACAAAGCTCAGATTCTGAAGTAGCTCATTCAGTTACTGGTTTCTTCTGGATTACTCTCTCGTATTAGGTTATTGAGCAATTTAATTTTTTGTTTTCGAGTTATCGTACGTTCTATCTTACTAATGTAGTTTGTTTTGGTGTTTAATTTTTGTCTGGACGTACTCTGAATGCTTCGATGAGAAATTTCTATGGTTATAATGATACATTTGAGACTTGCATTTATATAGATTCATATATTTTTCTGCTATTATGTGATGGTTTTGGCATTTATATATTTTTCTTCTTCTTCGTCTTCGGCTTCGTCTTAAAGTGGAAACCTTTTTTAGTCATTATGGTTATAAGAAAACAAACGAGTTTTGTCTTCTTTTGTACTTCTTTTACAAAAGGATTTCTTGGAAACAAAAATTTGCAGTTTTTTTTACAGCTTTACGAGATGTAGATTATGCAATGCAACTTATGTATCTGTATACTTTTAAATATTTGATGTCTGAGTATTTGCTTATGATTGAGTGGAGTTACTTTAAAAGTTTCCATCCCTTTTCTTTACCGGCCAGCTGTTTTGTTTTGAAGTCTTCGATCTTTTTTCATTTCAACCAGAATGCTCTTGAAACGTCTTGAAATTCCAAGCATTCCCCTCTCTCTTTACAAATTTGTTACGATCTTAATGAGTTTTTAGATATACTGCTTGAATTACCTTTCCTTCTGAGATGGCTTTTGGGCTTTTTTTTATATATATTTTTCATCGATGAATTAAGCTTTCAATCTCTGGTATATTTGTTCGTAGTTCCGGATTTTACATTCAATATTGATGATTTATATCTTAAAAAAGGTATTGAAATTTATGTCCCTATGATGATTGATTAGAATTATAAAAGTAGTGGACTGAGTCTTACTGATGAGAAGAATCAATTCTGAGGGATATATTTTTTGCAAATAGATTTCCTGAAGCTGTCATTGTGAGGTTTCAAATTTCGTTCAGCATTTTTTTGAAAAATAATATATATGATGGATGTTGAGTAGAGGTTGTGTTATTGTTTTGGGCAAGGGTACGGAGGATTTGAGTCTCTAATCCATGTTTGTCGAGCTTGAGTTTGGATGAACCTCAAATTTCTTTCCTTTTTTTTTTGTGAAAAATTCATTTATGGTATTTGGTTTTGGGTTTGATTTTTATTTTAGGTTTGAAAGATGTTAGTTCCCATTGGAATTTTAGCGAGTTTGTTGAACTAAATATGATATACTCCTGAAAATGACTTAAGATTTTTTATTTTATTTTAAATATGTTATAGTTGAAGTTTAATTACACACAATTTCAAT
Source organism: Cucumis hystrix (assembly GCA_025688845.1). Taxonomy (NCBI): domain Eukaryota; kingdom Viridiplantae; phylum Streptophyta; class Magnoliopsida; order Cucurbitales; family Cucurbitaceae; genus Cucumis; species Cucumis hystrix. The sequence goes on from CM046889.1 coordinate 15,694,379, forward strand.
TTATTTTTTATTTTAACTATGCTATAGTTGAAGTCTAATCACACGATGATGAACAAATGTCGATATTGGTTATGTACCCTTATTTGATGGATCACATGTACCTCTCCCTGATCTCTTGTTTTCCAATTTGTTATGTCACAATCTCTCTGAATAACACACATATAGTAGAAAGTTGAAAATGTTATTCTAATGTTTTCAAATCAAATCCATGTTGAAACTGAGCACCTTGAGAACGGTCTCATTTGTTCCTTAAAATATTTTATCAAACGGTCGATTCTTTTCCCTTACATTTCACTCTCAAAATGGATTTTAATTTGCATGATGCTAAGTATTTGCTTTCAACTTCTGTTTTAGGATACCATGTTACTTCAACTGGTAACTTTGCTCTGTGTAAGTTTCAATCTATTATCTATGCTTTTGCTTGCGCATATCTTATCAAACATTTTGTCTTTGTTAATCAAAGATTAGACTGATTAGTTGCTAGTATACGTCTGCTATTTCAATAGTTTCCATTGCATTGGTTAATCAATGTATTGTGAATTTTCTATTGCATTTCATTTCGTTGTCTTGGTATATTCTACTAATGCATTGAATGCATGTTTAGGTCTTGGTAGATGGCCCAGAGGGGAATATGATAGCTTAATTAAATCTTTAGGGCAATTTAGTTTAGTTTATTTAAACTTACAACTCAAAAGTAATTTATATTTGTTTTGGTCGAATTTGTTTGGTTCAGTTCAAGTTGGTTTAGGACCGGTTGGTCCATCGCTCTGTCTGGGTTTCAAAATCTTCAAAGTTAGATGAAATAAACATTATATTTTGTTTTGTGTGGTCCGTTTTGTTTTTTTAGTTGATTATATTGTTTTGGTGTATGATTTTATGAATGCCTGATGTTAATTTGAAATTCTAAAAATGTTCATAAAATCTTACAGTTTCATTAAATTATACGTAGAAGGGTAGATTGGAACTGATTATTAATGTTTTGTGTTTTGGTTTTATAGAGGCCATGAGGCCACTTTTTATCTCCAAGAATTTTTTATTTTGTTGTTCACTAATGCTATTGTTCAACAAATCATGATTTTGTTTCCAAAATGTAACATTTACTATTAATTTGTACCCATGCAACCTATTTTGCTCTTGAACTGGTTTTTAAATTTGATCTATAATTTTTGAAATACATTCAATGATATTATATGTATTTGCCTTTTAGTTGTAGGGAAAGATCTTCATTGACACAATGATGTAACATCAATTTGTTTGATTTAATTGGTTGGAATTTTGGACATTACTTATATGTTTATATATGAATGAGTTGGACATACTCATCCCATATGACAATAAGTATGGATAAGTACTGGAGAAGGAAAAAAACAAGTGTGGATATTGATAATAAAGAGATATATGAAGTAGCTAACATGATATGAAATTGATTATTATTGTTAAAAGAAAATGATGTGCTATGTAATTGTATTCAAGTTCCAACTTATTTAAAAGAATTAGCGAATGAATCGGGATAGGAGTTGAACGTCGTACTCAAATAAAAAAAACTACTTTGTTCTTATTAAAATATGTTAAGGGTGAAGTGTACTTTGTTGAACATCTAAACACAAAACACTATTTTAGTTTGGACGGCAAGAGCAAACAATAATTTCAACTTTGTTTTATTTCTCTCTATATTTTTAGATGTCTAATATTATTTTAGATGTTTTATTGTTATAGATCTTCAAAGTTATTCATTGCATTAGTTTATTGTTGATTTTTCTTTCTAAAAGAAAAAGAAAATAGCATTCTTTTTATTAATGGTAAAAATATATTTACATTCTGTCTAAAATGGTTGTTTATGATTTAACCAATTTGTTTACTTTTATACAAGTTAAGTTTGAAAAAAAAAAATTTAATATTTGTATATATGTATATATAGGGAATTTGATTAAGGATAAAATTGAAGATTTTGGTCAGTGTATTTGGTTCATACTTCAAGGATAGGGATAGCGACTGGGGTATTATCTTTGATATGCATCTCAATTTTTATTTTTTTTTGAAATTATTATTGAACATTTAGTTACTTAAATATATTTTTCTTATAACTAACTATTTAAATTTGAAACCATTTAATTTATAACATAAAATAAAAAGAAAATTTTTAAAAATAGAAAAATTAAGTGTAATAAATTTTATTTATTTTATTGGTGAGTGTACATAGTTTGTCATTTTTTTATTTATGAAAAAACTTTTAAATAAAATCCATCAAAATTTGATGTTAGTTTTTACTATGTTGTGATATTAACATTGTATTTTATAAAATTACCAAATTCTCAATCAGTTTATCGACATGATGAAAATGTTTGAAAATTTCATTATTACAAAATACTCATCCAATTGGGAATTTGGAAACGAGAGAAGATAAACAAATAATTTGTGTGCTGCCGCGATTAGATTTGCTAATTGCACATCCTAAGCGAGATGACTAGGAGATTTGCTAAGATCTTTAGCACATGTCACCATCTTAGGCTAGGTGAGATGTAATAATGATATAATTGTTGTCTCTTTAATACAAAATCTCTACACTGTTTCACGTCATAAAAGAGTCAAACGTTTTAATATCATTCTATATTTAATTTTCAATGTTATCCTCCCTTAATTATAAACATTTTCATAATTAAACTTCCTTATTCAATTACCAATGTCTTTTTTAGTCTCCTCCACTGTATAAACAATTTTTCTTCTTCATTTTGAAAAAAAAAAGAGAAAAATAAGAAAAAAAATCTTTCTGTGACTTTTTCAAGCAAAACAAAAGTTTCTATTTGAGTGTTAGATATTCCAATAAGTTTCTATGCAATTTTGATTGAAAAACAAGATTGTTTTATTCTAAGATCGATAAGACAATAAAATTATGTTTGCACAAAGGAGTAGAGCCGCAAAAGGTCTTAAAGAAAGTGAGATCCATGACTCAACCTTTCTTTATTAACTAGTTTCTATTATGCAGTAAGCGTTTTGACCAGGCGAGCTGATCCTTAGACGTTATGATTAATAACAAAATCTTGATCATACGGTACACAATTTATTACAAACTATTAGGCGATAAATACAAGACGAGTTAACACGCACATTGTCTAGGCGTTACATCTTCTCAGCGTGATACTCCTTATACTCAAGGCGAGACTTCAAACGGTAAGTCAAGGTGTTATGTCTGGACAAGATGATCTACAAATAGAGTTGTCATGCAGTGCATTTAGACATTCAATCTAGACGATTGTCCCTAGTGTGCGATACAAGTTTGAAGAGATGTCATTAAATTTTCAAATTCATTTTTGCAATAAGACAAATGATTTTGAATGTGATAAGAGGACTTAGGATAGAAAAATCGTAGGGTTGAAAACAAATTTGGATTGAAAGGTACGACATCACCAAAACTAACATTTTTTTAAAGATAGAAGGAAGTAATTAGTTTAAAGAACATAATATTTTGTTAAGAATATAAAATGATGAAAAGAGAAGACATAATAAGAAAATGTAAACCTCAACATAAAAAAACGCACTTAAAGACAACGGTAGACGGAGTACCTAACGGCTTTTCTTAATAATATGATTTAAATACTACTTCCGTTTTTTCTTCCCAAAAATATAAATAAACTTTTTTCTTTTTAAAATATTTTATGTTATGGATTCTTCATTTTCATCAACTTATTTAAAACAATGACTATTTTGGACCTTTCATAAATGAATGTTGTAAATGAAAGTCATAAACATGAAGCTAATATAATTATATTTTTGTTGAAAGAAAAAAGAAAAAAGAAAAAAGAAAAAAGAAAAAAGAAAAAGGAGCAATTGAGAAATGATTTTAAGATAGGCTTATTCATCATCTTCTTCTTCTTCCTTCCTTCCTTCCTTCCTTCCTCCCTTCATTCTTTCACTTATCTGACACATTTTTTTTGTTTTTGTTTGTGAGGAAAGTCTGCAATGAACTTTTTCCATTTCTCCCTCAATTCTTGTTTGTCTCTTTTCCCCCAAAAGCTTCTCTCCTTTTGATTCTCTTTTTCCCCCAAATTCATCCCATCATGCTTCGTAGCGTAATCCCTCATTCCCCCATCAATTCCACTTCCAACAATTCTCCTTCCTCCATGAAGTCTAAACGCTCCGATCACCATCACCATCCCGACTCCAACCCCTCCACCACCGCCGACTCCTCCCCGGACCACCCTCCCTCCAAGCGCCTCAATTCCAGTCACGACCACGACCACGACCCTCCTCCTCCCCTCGACCCCACCGACTCCACCGGTTTGCGTTTGCTCGGCCTTCTCCTTCAATGCGCCGAGTGCGTTGCCATCGATAACCTCCAAGAGGCCAACGATCTCTTACCCGAAATCTCCGAGCTCTCCTCGCCCTTTGGAACCTCACCGGAGCGCGTCGGCGCCTACTTCGCCCACGCGCTTCAAGCTAGAGTCATAAGTTCCTGCTTAGGAACTTACTCGCCCTTAACCATTAGAACACTGAATCAAACTCAATCGCAGAGGATTTTCAACGCTCTTCAATCTTACAATTCCATCAGTCCGTTGATTAAGTTTTCTCACTTCACCGCTAATCAAGCCATCTTCCAAGCCTTAGACGGTGAAGATCGAGTCCACGTTATCGATCTCGACGTAATGCAAGGTCTCCAATGGCCTGGATTATTCCACATCCTCGCTTCTCGGCCAAAGAAAATCCAATCCCTACGAATCTCCGGCTTCGGATCCTCTTCCGATTTGCTCCAATCAACAGGACGAAGACTGGGGGATTTCGCAACATCTCTAGGCCTCCCCTTCGAATTCCATCCAGTGGAAGGCAAAATCGGGAACCTAACAAACCCGGATCAACTGGAATTGAGATCCGGGGAAGCAGTAGTAGTTCATTGGATGCATCATTGCTTATACGACGTAACGGGAAGCGATATAGGTACGCTTCGATTACTTTCAACTCTAAAACCAAAAATAATCACGATTGTTGAACAAGATCTGAGCCATGGAGGCAGTTTTTTAGGAAGATTTGTAGAAGCTTTACATTATTATAGCGCGTTATTTGACGCGCTTGGTGATAGTTTAGGGATGGATAGTATTGAAAGACATGTGGTGGAACAGCAATTGTTTGGGTGTGAGATCAGGAACATTATCGCCGTTGGTGGACCCAAAAGAACTGGTGAAGTTAAGGTCGAAAGATGGGGAGATGAACTCAAACGCCTCGGCTTTAAACCCCTTTCTCTTCGTGGAAACCCCGCTGCTCAAGCCAGTTTACTTCTAGGGATGTTCCCTTGGAAAGGCTATACTCTTGTTGAAGAGAATGGGTGTCTTAAACTTGGGTGGAAGGATTTATCTCTTCTTACCGCCTCAGCATGGCAGCCCACATAAGCACCTAACCAACGAACATAATGAGTTTTGTATTATAAATCGAACCAATCAAAATGCTCTACCCTCAAGAGCGGGATCAGTTGTTGTATTTTTTGGTTTATTTTGTTGCACACCCAAATAGAGAAAGGAAGGTATGAAGGTTTGAAGGAATGGGGACAATAAAGTTTGTCTTACTTTTTGGATTTGTTGGGCTCCTTTTTTTTTTTTTCTTCTTTAAGGCATTTTTGACATTATAATTTAATTATTGTTGGATTGGTAGCAGCTGAACCAAACTTATTTTTGTAAGAGAAATTCTTATCTGCTACTGCCTTCTTTTATTTCTTTATGTAAAACATAATATATATATCTATGTATTGTTTTGGAATCATAGTCGTCATCAATAATATCAATGGTTATTTTTAGGTTCAATTTTAACGTTTGAAAGTTTGAAAATATAATTGCAATCATTATAGGATCATAAAAGTTGTGTAAAAATATGGAATGTAATGAATATGCTATACATTGTTTGACATTGGATAGAAGAATCTTATAAAGTTGTTTCATTTAAATTGTTTTATTGATCTGATTGTTTTGTTTTTGGAACTTTCTTTTTGAAGGGAGAGAGAGAGGTTGATTTAAAATTTTCTATATATGTTTGAATAATATTTATATATACTTTTTAAATGATTAACAAAGTGGCTATAATCCCTAGAAACAACTTTATCTACTACACACTTCCTCTAATCACAACACTATCCCAATTCACCGATTCTTCGGTCTCTCTCTTTTCTTTTTGGTGCTTTTCTCAAAATAGGAACGTTAATTTTTCTTTTTATACCATGCCTATGCTTACATAATTTGTTGTTTGATTCTACGATATTTTTTACCTACACAAAATTGATAACAAAATATAAGAGAGTTTTTATATTAGGAAGGAAATAAAATTAAAAAAGACCCATTATGCATTACTTTTCTATCTATTAACGAAGAAAAATATCTCATCAAAATTTATAAAAAAAAAGAGAAGAAAAAAAAATGTAGTAATAAAAAAAAAATCTCAAACGTGAAATATTTAGACTATATGACTTTCTCTTTCATTAGAAAAAAGAAATTTGATTCATGTTTGAATCAATGGAAATCAATCATATACACAAAGAAAAAGGACAATATTCTTTTGATATATGTTTGGTTTGATAATGTTCTTATTGTAATTGTTATGCTTTTAGTTAACATGAACAGCAATTGCTTTGACTATGAACCAATGGCTGAACATGCAAACCACCTACAAAAACAAAAAGAAAAGGAAAGTCAAATTTTAATTTGTTATGTTAAAAAATGATATAAAAAATATATGAATTTGATCAAAACATATCACAGAAAGTAATTGGTTCTCTTTCACCAAAAAAAAAAAAGTTTCAACCAAAACTTTCAGCAGTACTCTATTAGATATCACTAGTAAACATAAACATTGATGATTTGTTATATTTATTACCACCTCACAAGTTTGAAGGTTTAATATATTACTAGTTTTTAAAAACTATATGAACTTTTAAAAATTTTAAAATTAAATCTACTTATCTAATGAAGGCAAAATTGAAACATCATAGAGAGTAAAAGGTTCCAAATTTGTATACAAAATTAATTACACACATTAGAAACTTTATGATCCAAAACACTTTACTTTAAAATTCAGAGTCGCTAAACTTGTAATTTAACCTATAAAACCTGGAAGAATATTTTGTTTGTGATTATTTTTTTTCTCTCACAATATTTAATGTAAATATGGTGGGTATTGAGGTAGAGATGGTTGAAGATTGGAAATTATTCCAAGTTTGGAGATATAGGAAAGGAAAAAGATTGCTAAATTATCACAAATTTCCAAAGGGAGATTGGTTAAGGAGTAGAAGAGAAGTGAGAGATATGCACACTCTCACTCAACTCAAACTCAACTACTCTCAAGTACCAAATAGAAAGAATCTACAAATGAATAGTGCAATCATGAATGTTTGATTTACTTACTTTTTACTCATTCTTAGTAAAAAGAAAGAGAGAGAGAGAGAGAGAGAGAGAGAAGAAGAAGAAGAAGAAATTGCATTGAAAATTGAGAATTCATGATTTCAAAACTTGAGAAAGGAAGTTTCAAATTTAGAAGCTGTTCCCTAAAAGCCAAGGCAAATGGTGACTGAAAAAGCAACCCTAAAAATTATTCCCAAAGAAAAAAAAAAAAGACTCTTAGTTTCTTCTCTCTTCAAAATTGTAATTATTTTGCCTTCTTCTTCTTCTTCTGTCCTTTTTTTAATGTGGAAACCAAAGAAAAAGGAAGAGAAAAAAAATAGTTGAAGTTGAAGTTGAAATTCTAGTTTGCTTTCTAAAGTGTTTTTAAATATGAAATAAGACCCTTAACTATAGTACATATTATTTAAAAATTCTTAACTAGTTACAATAAACACAATTTCCATCTTAAACACAAACTATTGCAAGTCAATGACTTTAATAACTTAGGACTAAAATAACTTCCAACGTAACTTATCCCAAACATCCCTAAATATTTATAAGTACTTAAGGACTTATATCTTTTCTTTTTTAAAAAAAATTATACAACTATATAAAAAAAAAAACTAGAAATCTAGCTATATATATTATATTAGACACAAAACTTGAAATTAGTTTAGAAACATATAAAATGAAAAATTAAAGACTTATTGGATACTATCATAAAAGGTCAAAGATTAAAGTTGTAGTGTAAAGAAAAAGGAAGACTTGGATCATAATCATGATTGAAAACTGGAAAGGACTGATGTTATGATACATGCATTCAAGAATTGTGTGTATATATTGGGGGAATGGAATTGTTGAATAATTGGTGATGGTTTGGGGTAGTGTGTTATAGTATAGTATAAGGACAGTTTATAATAATTTTGATGCCTTCTCTCACTCTCTATAATGCAAACAAAGTCAAGGGAGGAATCATTTATTTATGGCCAAAAATGTCTTAAGAATTTCCTCCAAAGTCATTGCTCTTGTTTTGGATATGTATTTTCCTCTTTTCTTTTCTTTTTTTATAATTTTTTTTGTATAATAATATTTTTATAAGAGTAATTATAATTGATGATAATTTTAAAAATAATAATTAAGTATATTGCAATATTTTAGGCAAATATAGTTAGAAACGGAAACTTATGAGTACTATTAAATACACAACAAAAACATAATTGAAACTATATGTTTTCTTATTTTTAATGAAAAAAAAAATCTATCTTTCTTCAAGTTTATCCCTAATTAAATCCCTAAAATGTAAGTGTGATTAGTTACCTTGATTAAGAATGGTTCTCATCTAAATAAATTGGTTAATTTGATATTTAAGATCCATAGGCTAGCTTTTATCATCAATTGGACTAGGCATAGGTAAGAAGCTAAAAATCATACATTGATTATTCAATGATCAAAATTATTGCATTAGACAATTCTATTCCTCTAAGCTAAAATGTTTTCATTGATTGCATTTGTATCATTATTTTTTTAGCACTTTATTCATTTGAATCTCAAACCACACCAAACCCCTCATTTATCACTTTAACTAAAGAATCAACGTAACTTTTTGAAAACTTAATCTCCATGCTCCTTTTAGCTACCCTATATTTCATTTCAGTGCTCCCTGCAGATCAACCTGGTCTTGCCACTTGTACTACTTAGTAGTATAGGTAGTATTGATTAGTATAATACAAATTTTATTTGATTGATCATTTACAGGCAACAGTAAAAGACTACATCAACATGTTTATCAAAATTGGTGTGTTGAGTGTGGGACCACTACAAGAAAGTGAGCCTATTTCAACCATATGTCAAGAAAGTGAGCCTATTTCAACCATATTTTATCGGAGGTTATAAAAAACTTTAGAAAAAGATATACATTCATTGGATGGTTAGGAAAACCCTTTGAGAAATATAAACTTTTTATCGAAGAATAATAAAAAACTTTGGAAAAGATATACATTTTATCAAAGGTGTTGAAAAAACCTTCGATCTTACTCCTTATCAGAGGATAATAAATAATCTTTGAAAAAAATATACATTTATCAGAAGTTATGAAAAAACATTTGAGAAATATGTATTTTTCTTTTATCAAAGGTTATTAAAATCTTTTAAAAAAGATATACATTTTATCTAATAACAAATAACCTTTGAAAAAAATATATATTTATTAGAGTTTTGAGGAAACCTTAAGAAATATGTACTTTTTATCACATATTAATAAAATCTTTTGAAAAAGATATACATTTTATCAAAAGTGTTGGAAAACCTTCGATAATATCTACTCCGACAAGAAAAAGAAATATATACTTTTTATCGAAGATTTTGAAAAAGTCTTTGAAAAATAGGTTAAATAAAACTTTTGAAAAATATCTTACTTTTTTTAGAGGTAAAATAAAACATTCAAAAAAAAATCTAAGAAATGAAGGTTAAATATGTATTTTTTCCTCTTTTTCAAAAAATTTATTTCTTCTTTTTTTCCCCCAAATCTTCTTTCCTCTTTCCATATCCACGATACCTTCTTCTTCTCCTTTCCCATTTTTTTTTCAAATCATCTTTCGTCGGCCCCAAGCTCCACATCCTCTGTCACACAAGTCTTTCCATCACAACGGTCGAAGCTCCACCACACTTTCGAGTGGACTTTAGACCACAGCGATTAGTAAACCTTCCAAAAATTATTAATTTTCAAATATTGGTAAAACCTTAAAAAAAAAAAAAGTTTATTCGATAGAACTATTTCGGCACTTTTCAAAAGTTGAGATAGCCTTTGAAAAAAGATATATCAAAGGTCTATTAAATCTTTTTTCGAAGGTTTTGACCTTAAAAAATGGTCTCAATTTTCTTATAGTAAACTATTTCTCCTATTAAATAGAATGTTATTTGTTTATAAAAATAATCACTTCAATTTAATTGTTTTTAAGAAAAATATTGATAAAATTTTTTTAAGAAGAAAAATTAAATAAGAAATTCAATAAAGAAATATTGTTATATTTCATATTTTTAGGGTCCAAATATATATAAAGCACTATGAAGTATAAAAATTTTGATTGCTATGAAATATTTGTCCTCCCTTTTCACATTGAAACAAAGTATTTATCTTGTTAATATGACGATTATATATGAGATCCATATGTAGTTCAATGGATCACTTCGTTTATCACTTCATTCTCAAAATGTTGAATATGACTAAACTGAATCTTATAATGCAAGTTCTCATCAACTAAATTCACTTTTTCTTCAAAATCGTCATAATTCTTAATTAAAACAAACTTGTATAATTATATTCATTCCGACCTTACCATTACTCTACTCTCCTAGAAATAAAAATACTCCGTTTATAATTAATTAAATTCCTAAAAAGTAGAATAGAAGAACTGAAAAAAGGGGAACTTTGATGAGAACAAAAGAAAACATAGATTATTTGGAACTTAGAAAGTTGTTTTTCCAAATTCAACTTTATGATTATTTATGTTGTTGAGAACAAAAGTTGCATAAACATGTTTTGTAGTGACATTTTTAGTTTGAATATTCTTTCACAAATAGCATTATTTGAAGTTAAAAAGAGAGAGAGATAGAGAGAAAAGATCTTTGAAACAAAGGGTAAAGATTTATGGGTAAAAAAGAAAGAAAAGAAAAGAAAAGAAAAGGTATATTGTAATGAAGAAGTAGTGGAAGAATCTTTTGAGCAGACAATGCAACAAGTTGTTATCAAGGGAAGCCAAAATAAAATGAAAGAGTTTGTTGAAAAATAGTGATTTAGATTGGACATGTAGTGATGATGATGGTGGTGGTGGTGGGATTCTCTCATACCTAAGAGACACACTACCCACCTCATCTTATTATTGCTTTGCAAAACCCCCTTTTCTTTTTAAATTTTAAAAAGAATACATATACACATATAATGATGGAATGGAAATTTGGGACATTTTTAAGCGTAATATTAAAAGAAAAATTGTTCCAACAAAACCAAACTTCTTCATTACTGTCTTCTTAGTTATTATAAGGTATCAGAGCAGCAATCTCACAAAACTCTCTGAATTTTTTTTTGGGCAAAGTTCTTACCTCTCAAATGGCCCCTCCCACCACCACTTCTGAATCTACCCTTTGCATTTCACCATTTCAACGGACCCTTTACCATCCGGCAATGCCCCTTTCACTACTTCTACTCTTTTCTTGTTATCCAACATCGTCTGTATCCTTATCCCCATATCTATTATGATTCCACAAACTATGTAATCTGAAAATATCAAGGTCTCGTCCATTTTGAAGGCTGATCACTCTCTCTGTTTGATGACTCTCTCCACTCATTACTCGTATACTCCCGCACATCACGCGAACAAACAAAAGATAAACTAAGGGGTTTGAATATTCCTAGACACAGACAGTCAAAGACAACCATGATGGGTCTCTGAGTGTTTGAAACGACAAGGCCATTGTGAATTGCAAGCAGATTATTCATGAGCAAAAATATTTTCTTCATACTTTGACAAATAAGAATAACACATATGGATAAAAATCACTGCATTAATTGTTTTTGAACAAAATCAACTTTGAATCATTCAAGAATACCTATCCTGACCTGTCAAACGTTTACATAGATTTAGAGAATCCATTTGTATATATGGCCACTGTTGATCAAACCACTCGAGCATGCATTTAGGGTTTGTGTCATGTTTGCAAGATTTCATACACATATATATTTCATAATTCGAAAATATAGTAAGAAAAATATGTTACTATATATGTTAGAAAGAGACCACATGTTGTGTTGTGTAGAGATCGATTTTCATATCATCAAATTATCAACATATAAATATAGAGATTTAGGAGGAAAAGGCTAAGATTTTTTTAAACATTAATAACACATATAAAAGACTTTAATTTTTGTTTTATATGAAAAAGGAATATATAATTAATTATTGTATGGAAACATGTCCTCGTTTGGTTAAAGATCATAAATTATGAGAGTCAAAATGGTGTCCACTTTAATTGTGTGGGTAAGACGAACAAAGAAAAGAGAAACTTTGATACTAAAAACCATTGATTAAATTGCACAATTCCTTTGGACCAAATCCCTAACAAAAACATAAATTGTTCATTTAGGAAAATTGAGAAAATTCACATGTTTGAGGTAAAGGAAAAGTGACCCATAAAGTTAAAATAAAAATTGCCTTCTAAGATTTAACTTCCTTTTTTTTCTCTTCATAAAAATTTGGATTAAAAATAATACTGAAATTTCATCCATTTTTATGCAATTCACTGATTATTCGATTAAAATAAAGTTTGGCTTTAATAAATTTTTTTCGAAAATAGAAAACTTTTATTTGAAATGAAAGAAATGAGATTAATAGTATTACCAAATCCTTCTTCCTTTTTCTTTACTTTTATTTTTAATATTGTTATTATTTTGTTTGCCTTTTCTCTTGTTTTTTGGTTTTTATTTTTATTTTTATTTTTTTGTAAAGAATTATAGTAGAAGTTGAAAGAGACATCCACTTATTGATGGTGAACATGAGCATTATATTCAATGTCAATTGTTTCCAAGGAGTGTAACAATCCTAGTATATACACCACATTTCAATTGGAAAAAGAAAAGAAAAGAAAGAGTGGGGTAAGTTGCCTCACATGCACAATAAAATTTCATGATGTTTTTTTTCTTCAAATATTTAAATGGCATATTTGGTTGTTGTTTATACTTCTTTTTTTTAAAAAAAATTATTTTCGATAAATTAAATTGGACCGATTAGTCCAAGATATGTATTAAAATTAAATTTATTAAGGAATGTAATATAAAAATGTTAAAATTTTAAAAAAATATTTGGTACTTCTCCAAAACTATGTAAAGAATCACCCTCAACCGAAAACAATGCATCATAGTTGAAACGGACCATATTTTCAACACTCAATTAGTAGAACATGCAACAACAAAGTGGCTGTAGATTTAAGTTTTCAAGTTGTAAAAGTTAGCCAAAGTGAGTGTATAATTTCATGATAATCGACACATAGTGGTACTCTAAGTTTAAATTCTCACATACTTTACTTAGTTATTATACTTAAAAGAAATAAAATAAGTTAAATCATTCTTAACGTACACGAACGAAAGAGATGCTTAGTTTACAAGTTAAGCTTGAGAATTTCAAGATTGAAAAAAAGCTAAGCCAGCATATATATATAATAAGAAAATCTATCCATAATAGATTCTATATTATCTATGGACTTTAATAGTAATAGACTGACTCTGTATATAAAATTTGCTTTTTACAAATTCTCCTGCAGTATGCAATATCTACCAAATGGGAAAATGGTGAGAATTGGATTAAAAAAAATGCTTCCACTATATAATGACTTATAAAATGCATTACAAAGAAAGTACATACATGACATCTGCAACGCTTTTGAGCATACAATATATAAATACACACTTGAGAACTTAGGACGTATCATCAATTGTATTTGTTTTTACATGCTGGCTGGGGATGGAAAAATAAAAATCAAATTCCCGAACCAACTAGAAAAACCTTAAAACTCAAAAAGAAATTTGAAAGAAGAAACAAAATGAGGCTTATGAAAAAAGGGGGAAAAAAAAAGAAAAAAAAAAAGAGAAAAAACAAGGGGGAAAAGAATGAAGAAAAAAAAGGAAAAAAAATCGAAAACCACAAATAATGCTTAATACCTTTTCCCCAGATATATACCAAGAATAACAGATACGACAGCTACTACCAAAACTAACTTCAAAGAGGAGATTGAAGAAACCTCAGCAATTTGAGTATGTGTTTCGGCAGAAGATGGAGATGGAGATGAAGATGGTGTTGTTGCTGATGATGCCTCTTTGTTCTTCTTGTGTTTCCTTTTTGTTGGAGTTGAAAAGTTTAATCCAATGTCTCGAGATTTGATTTCTACTCCTTCCTTCGACTCCGTCGAGCTGCCTCCGTCAGCCTGCAAACATAGTTCAACACAACATCAATGCCTATTCACTTTGCTTAACAACAGGCATTCATAGTTTCATACAATTCAAGATTGTGAATAACTAATGTTTCTTTGGCTGTTTTTATAGTTTTTTATTGGTTAGAAAGCTACAGGCTGGAATGTATTATCTATCGTTTCAAAGACTAAATTTAGAGAATTGCCTTGTATAAACTATAAGAAAAGGCGTCAATTTTATATTCATAATCTATTGTTATCCCTCGGTCTGTGGACTTAGCTACACTGTTATGTGTCTGATTTCATAGCACAATACTTATATATAGCCACACAATAGGAAAAAAGATGGAAATATTTAGAACAGACCACGTGCCAAACTGTGGTTAGATCATTGAGGGTAATCACGTTTAAGATAAGAAGACTTGAAGTCGTTCATAAAAATAGGATTCTTTTAAGATTGTATATATGAGAAAAACGAACCTTTTCTATAGGCTTAGCCTCAGCCAGGAGCAATTTCTGCTGGAGGTCCTTGATTTGTGTTTCTAGAGCAAGAATTTTTTTGCCCTTCGCTTCCAGATCTTGAAGAGACCGCTTAAGTGAATCCTCTCGTTCGAACTCTTTTTGAGAATCTTTCTCTTTCTGTTGAAGACAGCGTCCTAAGAAATTAAACTAAATTCATTGTTGATACAATCCAAGCAATTCAACTTGATTGTAACAGCATGTTTTTTCAGAAATATAGAGTTTATTTTCTGATTTAAAGAAAAAAGAAATAGTCATGATGACTAACCTGTTCAGCAATCTCCGCCTTTGCTACCTGCAATTCTTTCTGAAGTTGAAGTACTTGTTCATTGAGTTGATCTCTGTCTTGAACTTTTAGTCCATAATCTTCCAATTTGGAAATCAATTCTGACTCTTTTCCAGCAGCGGTTGCCCGGACACTTTCAACCTAATAACATAATTCAATATAAACAAATCATTAAAGTTTCAGAACATGAATTTTATCAAATGAGAAAACTAATGAAATCTTCATTTTGACGTACCTCATCTTTCCGTAGAGCTTCAGATTTACTTAGCTCGTCTTCAAGCTCCTTGTGGCGTATTTTTATACCATTATTCTCCGCAATATCTGCCTTGAGATTTTCAATTTCAGATCTTAATGATTCTTCTACTTTGCTCTGTTCTTTCAAATTTTCTTCTAGCCGTAATATCTCCGACTGAAATTCGTTTTTGGTCTTCTGGTATGTCTCATTGAGGACGTTGTTGTCTTCCACAATTGAAGCGATCTGTAAACATGAGAAAGAATTCATTGCACTATCCGAAAATAACATTTTAGCTAGCACCAATTAATAATTGAAAGATAAGCTTTTCTACAAACCTGAGACTGTAGCCTTTGTTCTTCAGAAGCCAGTTGTGATTTCAACTCATTTACAGTCTTCTCTGCAAGCTGAAGTCGTTCAGTAGTTTCATCCTTTTCAGCATTTGCAGCAGATAACTTGTTCTGAAGATCACTTAAATTAGATTCATACGAGGCTAATTGCTGTGAAAGTCTCAAATTTGCTTCATTCAATCCTGCATTCTCCTTTTCAGCACTAATTGCCTTGGTTTGCAGCTCCTCTAATATGCTTTCGAGATTCTTTACTTTCAAAACGCGATCTTCGAGTTGACTCTTGTGAGTTTCAATGTCTGAAGAAGCTTCCAGAGCCTTTGCTTCAACCAATTTGATATGGCCCTCTGCTGTCTGAAGTCGTTCAGCAGTTTCATCCCTTTCAATGTTTGCAGCGGATAACTTGGTCTGGAGATCACTAAAATTAGATTCATATGAGGCTAATTCCTGAGTAAGTCTCAAATTTGCCTCACATAATCCTGCATTCTCCGTTTCAGCATTGACTGCCTTGGTTTGCAGCTCCTCTACTATGCTTTCTAGATGCTTGACTTTCAAAAGAGTCTCTTCGAGCTGACTCTTATGAGCTTCTGCATTAGTAGAAGCTTCCAGAGCCTTTGCTTCAACCAATTTAATCTGACCCTCTGCTATCTGAAGCCGTTCAGCAGTTTCATCTCTTTCAACGTTTGCAGCTGACAACTTGGTCTGGAGATCACTCAAATTAGATTCAATTAAGACCAGTTCTTGAGCTAGCTTCAACTTCGTCTCATTTAGCCCTGCACTCTCCTGTTCAGCATCAATTTTCTTGGTTTGCAACTCTTCCACTATGCTTTCAAGTTGCTTTACTTTCAAAAGAGTCTCTTCTAGCTGACTCTTATGAGCTTCAGCATCTGCAGAAGCTTCCAGACTCTTTCCTTCAAATAATTTTATCTGCTCCTCTGCTGTCTTCAGTTTCTCACTCAAGTCCTTAGCCTCGGAATCTCTCTGATCAAACTTTTGAATGGTTTCCTGTAATTTCTGGTTTATCTCCACTTGACGCGCTTCCGTGACAGAATGGATCTCAATAGCCCTCGAGTGCTCTTCTGTTAATTCAGCAATAGAGCACTTGTGAGAAGCAAGCTCTTGAGCAGAAGTTTCCTTATCAGAAAGAGCAGAGCTCAATAACTCCTGAAGTTCATTAACCTTGGTTTTCAGTTGAATGTTTGTATCTACTAATAATTCATTCTCTGAAGAAATCTGAGAAACTTTGTTTTCAATTTCCGAACTATACTTCTTGAGTTCACCATTTGTACTATCTAAAGAAGTCAATTTTGTCAAAGTCTGATCCAATTCTTCCTTCAAAGCTACAGATCTTCCATTGGTTTCAGATATCTGATCTTCATAAGCTTTTATTTGTTCTTCAAGAACTTTGATTTTCTCCACTAGAGAGGTAGCTTCAGATTCTTTGCTGGTGAACTTTGCTACAGCTTCCAGCATTTTAGTTTCAGAGTCCTTGGCTAATGACTCATGTAACGACTGAAGTTCTAAGTTTCTTGAAGTAGTTTGCTCTATTGTTTGTAATTGGTGTTCTAGTTTCTCCTCCGCAGATTTCAGCTTTTCCAGCACTTCAGTCTCTCTGATACCAGTAGCTTGGAGATCGCTCTCAATACTTTCAAGTTTCTTTTGAGTAATGTTCAGATCGTTCCTTATAACTTCCACCAAATTTTCTGATTCAGCCAGCCTACTGCTGGACAAGTTCAATGCATCTTCCAATTTTTTCTTCTCTTCTGTTGCAACATCCAGCGATTCAGTTATTTCTTTTTCCTTTACATTGGCAACATGCAATGCAGTTTCAAGGCTTGCTACTTTTTCTTCATATGACTTGATTTCAGATGCCAGGACAGCTGCCTGGTCAAAGTTTTTCTTGGTTTCTGCTTCAGCATCCCCACATTTCTTTTCTAAAGTACTTACCTGTTCCTCAAGCTCTTGAATTCTGTACTTTTCTGCTTCAAGCAACAACTCCAACTCACTCACCCTTTTAGCTGCAGCTTCAATTTTGTTATGAGATGCCTGGATAAGTTCTTCAAGCTCAATGCTACGTTGATGATTCATGTTAGCTCGTTCTTCGTGCTCAGAACATTTCCCAATTGTGGTTGTCAGCTCCTTCTCCAGCTCTTGATGTTGTGACGTTGACTTCTCTATCGCAGATTCAAGTTGAAGTACTTTATCCTGATATGCCAACTTTTGGTCATTCAACTGCTGCTTTTCTTCCTCAACATCGATCAACTTAGTACTAAGTTCTTTTATTTTCTCAGATAATTCAGTCACTTCTCTCTCAGCATCATTGTTTTTCAATTGTAACAAATTTAGCTGTTGTTCAAGCTCCACATTCTTTTGTTCTTCTGCTATAAATCGGGTCTCAAATTCTCTTAATTTTGAATTTGCATCTTCCACTGAGGCAGTTGAAGCACGGACAATTTCCTCAAGTTCAAGATTCTTCTGAGTGGCAGTTTGAGCGACAACTCCAGTTTCATTATGGAGATCCTCCAAATTCCTCAACTTCTCTTCCAACTCCTTATTGTTGGATAGAGCTTGAGACAAAAGAGTATCAGCTTTCCCAAAATTCTCATCTGAAAGCTTCAGTTTTTCCTCGAGATCGTTGCATAAAGCTTTCAATTGTTTGGCATTACTAGAGAGATCTACAACAGTCACTTCAAGCTCTTCTTTATCTTTGGTAGTTGCAGCAAGTTCCTTTTGAATAACAGAGACTTGTGCTTCCATTGTTTTTATAGAAGATTCAGCAGATTCCTTTTGGTTAATTTCTTCCTGAAGCTTCAACCTTATTTCTTCCAGTTCAGACATCTTTACACGAAGATCCTCTTTAGCTGAAGCAAACTGACTTTCAATGGCTGAAATATCTTCCTTGATCTTAGATTCTGAAGCCCTTCGGGTTTCCAGTTCTTGAGTCAATTCTTCAACTAAACCTTCCTTTGTAGAAAGTTTCTTCTCCAAGTTTAGCACTTGAGTTCTTGAAAGCTCTAGATCTCCCTGGACGGCAGAAAGCTCAGTTGCTGTAGTTCTAAGTGCTTCTTCGACCTTCTGGCTTTCAACAATCTTGTCATTTAAGTCCTTGATTTTTTCTTGCAGGGAAGAGATTTGATCTTCTTTTTCTTTTGTTCTCAGTTTTTCTGATTCAAGAAGCCTCTCAAACTCTAATGCTCTGTTTGCCTCCGCTTCAGCATTCAAGCCACTTTGTTTATGGAGCTCTTCAAATTTCAATGCATCATCTCCAGAGACCTTCAGTTTTTTTTCTAACTCTTGAATCTGCTTGCGTGAATTCTCAAAATCATTGGTCAAACTATCAAATGCTTCTTTCACCGCTATCAACTCCTTGTTTTTCGCTTCTTGAGCTTGCAATGCTTCTTGCAAACTGTTGAGCTGCGAACTATGATTTTCTTCAGATTCAACAATTTGCTCTTTTGATTTCTTGTGATCGAGTTCAAGAACTTCAAACTTCTTTTCACTTTCCTCAAGCTTCTGCTTTGTGAGTGATACCTCATTCTGCAGCCTTGAATTATCTGACTCTAAATCCTTCAAACTTCTAGCTAATCTCTCAATTTCAAGCTCAAGATCTTTTGACTTCTCTTGGGCCTCCAATAATTCTCTGCTTGAATTGCTTGAACTTCTTTCAACAATAGTTGGTTTATCCTCCTCTGAGGATGATGTTTTGGCTGGATGAGTATCCTTCGCCTCCAGAGGCTCCTTTTCTACTTTTATGAACTCCCCGTCCAGAGCATTGTCCTCCTCGTCGTTCTTAATTTCTTTTCCTACTTGAGCAACCCCATTCGTTATCTGTCATAAGATTTGGGAAACCATGCATGACTATCAAGAACTTCTAAGAATTAATAATCGTAATTTTAGTATGATATTTGTAGGACCTAAATATTTCTATCAAGAAGTTCAGATATGGAGTTATACAAAGCTCCATTAGTCATGATGCCACAACACAAAAATGGTTTGCTTTTGATAGGAAAAAAAAACAAAATGAAAGAAGTTGTGCACATAACACGTCATCTGATTCATCACAAAATATTACATGAAAGTGAACATGTTACATAAATGTGTACACACACAGATAACCACTTGTTGCTAAATTCATTATATTCCGCTTAAGTCATCAAGCTCAAACCAAATTGAAAGCTATTAGAATAACACAAAAGAATGCATTCCTTACCTTATCGCCATTGGCATCATTTCCAGTATCCTCAACTACCTTTGTAACTGGGACTTCCGAATTTTGAGGTTCGACTTCCATGATTCAGCTATATCTATATATCTAATTAAACAGAAAAAAGAAAAGGTCAATTCGTCAGCATATAGTAACAAGGAGAAAAGCAAACAACGATTATTACTGACTATTTTCAGTATTATTATGTGTTGAGTATCCCACCTCAAAAAGATGGAGACCTTATGATCTTTGCAATATATATGAGTTAAACATTTCATAAACAGTTGACTTTGAAATGAAACGTTATACTTGTCTAATAGGTTTTAGAGTCGATGGAACAGAGCGGTAAGCAAAAAAATTGCACAAAAATAAATATGAAACGAAGATGAAGAGCGGCTGACAAAACCAAAAACTCACACGTTTGTCTATCACTATGGCATTCAGCATACTTTATAAACAGATCCAACTTTCAATTAAATTCAAGAATACTGAATTAACATTTAGATCCATCGAATTTATCTCAACACTGGATGAGATCTAGAATTTTAACCCCTATCTTTTTTTAAAAATTACAGTTACTGAGCTACTTGATGGGTTTTTGAACATGCAAAAATTTGCGACACAGAGTACTAAAAGTAAATATTTAAAGAACTATTCTGCCTTTTTTTCAAAACCATGGGTCGTTGCACTATTTGCTTTGGATTCTTAATTCGCATAAAACAAAAGTTGGTCATATTTTAAAGAAGAGATTGAGAATCCTTCTAGGAAAGAGAACGTGGAGGTTTCAGCCTTAATTGATTACAATTGGACAATTGTTGCTTACTTACTACTAGGCCTAGGCGGCTAAAATTAAAAACCTCATTATTGCTAACTTATATTTCTGTCAAACTGATAATTGCCAACGATACTATAACTAATACAATGCAGTCATTATTGCAATGTATCATCAACATCGACTAATATTCTAAGAGATACTCTATCTGTCTCTTTAAGAAAAGTTAAAGGCAGCACGTTTTCTAGATTATTTTTTTACAAAGAAAAAAAAAAGGTCTAAATGCTATAAAATTGAACATATCATTCAAAAAGTCACCTGCTAACTAAAAAAGAAATTCATGTTCATTAAAAAATTATTAAATAATAATTTTAGTCTTTATACTATATAAATATGATAATTTAATGTCATACACGTAGTTAAATTGAAACAAATAAAATACGATGACATGACATGAGATCATAGAGGAGGTAAAATAATACTACTTTACTTTGACCTTGAATACGTTTGGAACCATACAAGTAATTTTTTTTTTTTAAAAAAAAAAGAATATTACAGTAAAAGCATTTTTGTAGAATTACTTATAATTTTAAATAAAAATAAATCACACAATATAATTTTAAAGAGGTAAAAAATGATAACATATATTTTTAAATAATGCAATATTTTATTATGTCATTACGTAAATAAAAAAATTGGGAATTTATTTTGCTACTTCAAGGCAAAATCAAGACATGCTTCCAACAAAGACGTTGGAGGTATAAAAAAAAGACTAAAGGCCAATACGTTGAAAGCAACAAATTAAGAAATACTAACATGAATATTGTTGCATTGACATATACTTAAACAATCAACCTCAAAAAACAAAATCATATTTTATTTTCTCAAGACTAAAAAAAACCCAAAAGAATTATGAACTACATTTGGGAAAAAAAAACAAAAAACAAAAACTAGAAACATTTTATTTTTATCTATTACTGTCCCTATGGAGCAATATAAATTAAAAACCAAAACAATTTCCAACCTAGCTGGTGGGGCCAAAAGCATTGTTTTTTGTGCTTAACAAGCTTTCAATTAAAGTAGAACCCGAGTCAGGACCGTTAGATACAGATGGGACCCATTGAGTGGGTTTTGCCACTTGCCAGCAAAGCAAAGGAAGGAGCATTGTCATCACAGTTTTACCATAAAGTTCGTATAAAGTATCTAAAAATATAGTTCAGATGAGATCAGACGGTGGGAAATGAATATCTGTTTTTGTAGAGTGGAGAGTAGGTGGTCCCCACCACGAAAACAGCCTATCGCCGGTCAGCCGGTTGCTTGTTTCCGATAGGTGTCAGCAGTAGCACCACTACGGCACTACCACCAAACGCATTACTGTCTCCCTTCCCTTTGTTCGGACAGCTCAATCAACGCCGTCCAAATCAGGTACCTTTTTCTTTTCTTTTTCCATTTTTCTAAATTTTAATAATTCTCTAGCGAAATTACGACTGGGTCCTTCTCTTCCTTTTTGTATTTACCTACTTTATAGAAGGGTAGGCGTGACATTTCAATTACCAGACCGGAAAAAAGCAATGGTTTTGTCAAAATGATTGATCATCATAATGGCATCTTTCTATTTTACTAAGTCCATTACTTTATTTACTGCCTGTAAAACTAAACTTTTTTTTCAAAAAAAAAAAAAAAATAGTAATGAATAGGATGAATTGAAATTTGCATTTATCTGACGTGGTAATCAACGTCATCATTTAAGAATGTTAATCCATGCCACGTGGATATGAGTCAGATATTTAATATAAATTATTCTAGTGTTTGAACTTCTACCTAAAATTTTATGTGCAGTAGATCACACAATGAAAGCAACCCAAAAGAATGAGGGAGAAAATTGGGGAAATAAACTTATAACTTTCTGGAGTTTTCATCTTTAAAGATCTAAAGACGGAAGTGGAATGATATTTCACGGTAAAATTATTGAAAATAGAAATTTAATTCAATCGATTATGAATTACGACAAACTATTCACTTTATGTGACAGAAGTTACCGTACCGATGAATAAGCAAAAATGAAAAAAAAAATCATAATAATATATACTTTAGATCAAAGTTATCGAATCGATGATTTGGCGAAGAGTAAAGTCGAAATCGAAATCTCATATGATCTGATGAAATTCTACCTTGATCCTTAAGAAAGCGATGAATTGATTTAATTAACATGAGTGATTAACACACAGCGATAATACTGAAAATTCTCAATTCAGCGAAACAAAATTCCAAGGAGAAATGAAGCACGAAAACATAGTGATCGTCAGAGGAAACCACGACTTGGCAGTATTTAACTTACGATTGAACGAGATCCACTAGCAGTAAAAATGAAGCGGAGAATTAAAGAGAGTTATCTAAAGAACGCACATCAACGAGACGGCTGTTCAACATCATCAATCAATTAATATCGATTCACCAGTACACAACGAGGAGATCAAGTGCAAAGAAACCAACATAATAAAGTGGAATAAAACACAAAGTCACCGATCTTGTCATGAGAAAGAAAATAGAGGTAAAAAAGAGAAGAAGGGAGGGCGGTGGAGAGTGAAGCAGCAGTTGCAGAAATTAATTAATTAAAAGTGTAGCAGAGAAGTTGAAGCCACAAGACAAAACGAGTAAACAAGAAAGCAAGATGACGAAAAGAGAGAGAAAGAGAGAAGTAAAGTTACCGGAAATTAGGGTCGGCGGTTGCGTTCTCAATACGATTTCTAAGGTTTCTTCGGCGTGGAAAATGGGGGAACGGCGGAGGAGACGCCGATCAAGGACGGCGGTTAGAGAGAGAGAGAGAGATTCTTTTTAGTAAATGAGTTTCTGAATGGCTTGAATTGTTAATATATGGTTAATTATAAATATTAATATATATATATGTTTTAATTATGATGTGGGACCCAGAGAAGTGGGTCCACAATAACAAAGAGAAGGGAGAATAGTTATAGGTCCAATTAGAGCAGCCGCGTTGGATAATTCATCCACATCAGCCCTTAAATGCCACTTATATTACAACCGTGCCATCTACTCATCTCTCTAATTTTCTCCATTTAATTAAACTTCTCTAAGTTTTATAGCCCTTTTTTCTATGATTATCATTCTTTTCTTTTGCTAAATATATGTTTAAAGCCTTTAATTTATCTTATTTTTTAATTAATCAACTTTTTGTTGTTGAATATTAAGAAAGTTGTTACACAGAAATTAAGCAGTGAAATTTAAAATTCTACCAATTTTTTAATTCAAAAGTTATCGATGGAACATAATTTCTCTTATAAATCTTTATATTAAACTCTTTATATAATGTCCTGTTATAACATAAGAAATTAAATTACAACTTCTCAACTTAATTGAAGAAACACTATAATGTAAAATACCATAGAAGTATGTGTTGATATCGTAGATTTTTCTATTTGTGGAAATGCTATTTTTTTTCGAGAAATTCTTGTAAATAGAAAATAATTGAAACTATTAATAAAATATAACAAACAAAAAAAAACTATTATTCATTCTCTCAAATAAGTTGTGATACTCATCTATAGAGTTTATTTAAAATGTTGAAGCTAACATTAATTGGTTAATTACAATGATGCAACAATTAATATATTCAAATCGTCGTTGAAAGAATAGACACAACAATAAAAGATAATTAACCTTTAAAATATATTCCAACACATATGAGTTATTGGTGTATGTGCACTCATAGGAGCCATTACCACTCAAGGTAGACAATACAATTGCATGATATTGTTTACTTTGGACAAAAATCTTTTCAAAGTTGTTTTTGGCACAACTCAAAAAATGTCACACGGT
The DNA here is from genome assembly GCA_025688845.1 of Cucumis hystrix. NCBI lineage: Eukaryota > Viridiplantae > Streptophyta > Magnoliopsida > Cucurbitales > Cucurbitaceae > Cucumis > Cucumis hystrix. Next base: position 15,718,885 of record CM046889.1, read on the forward strand.
CAATAAAGATAATCGTCATCGTTTATATACATATGATCACTTTCTTTTCTAATCGAGATAAGTCACTGCACTCCTAGTAGTGATTAGCCAAGGCAATATACATTGTTACCGACGGTGGAAAGTATACTACAAAAAAGGTAATAAAAATGTGGTTCAATAATATATATGGCATGGTTTGCTTACAATTATAAACTTTCCAATTACGACAAAATGTTGTCTCTCTTTGAGTTGTGGACATTTGTCATTTATAGTTTCTAAGAACATCATGTGGAGTAGATGTGTAAAGTACTATTGTTTATTCGATTTAATTTTTTTTAAAGATTATTCCTATTTATTAGTTAATACATTTTTCTTTATGCAAGAAGAAAAACACAAGGACTAAAATACCCCTCACTAATGGCAATCGAGGGTTTGGAAAATGTTTTAGTTGAGTAAACCTACGAAGGATCAATTCCTTTGGTAGAAGGTGAATTCAAGCATATGGCTCCATCCATAAGATCATATCAAATTCAATTTGACAAATTGATATATTATATATAATATTTACTTTCAAATTTTAGTGAACTAAAAGAAAAATATAAAAAAGAAAATACATTAAACAAAATTTTGACTTCAAACTTCAAATAGTTGGATAGATGTATGGATTTAAAATCAAAATGAACCACTGTTACATTACAAAAAAATTAAAAACAATATTAAACCATATTTTCAATTTTAAAAAAAAAAACTCTATAATATTACAACATAATTCAATAGACATTATCGATCAACCAGTCAAAAAGATTTGAAATTTCTCCCTCCATGTTGTCCAATTAAAAATAAAGTATTTTTAAAAATAGTAAAATAAATTAAAATATATACGAGCTATAGCAAATAGACTTTTCTATCACTGACTATCAAATATTTGTTATTGCTATAATTCGTAAATATTTTGTCAAATTTGTTATTTTTGACAATTCCTTTTAATAAGCACATAGAAAAACACATAAGGTGAGTTATGCAAATGATAAAATTATTAAAATTATTTACACAACATAACAAATTTTTAGAATCTAACAATGAAAAATATGAATACAAGTCTACTAGAGTCTATTACTATATATTTTGGTTCATTTTGTTATATTTGAAAATTTCTCTACATATAAAATGGTTAAAAATGTAAAAGAAAAATGTAGTTAAAAAAACAAAGGTAAATTAATATAAGAAAAAAGTGGATTAAAATATGATTATTAATAATAATTTGCAATTTGGATGGAAGTGAGTAGAGAGGGAGAGGTGAGAAAGGAGATTGTGAGAAAGGAGAAAGGGGTAGGCTTTTTGGTCTCAAAGTGGCGGCGACAAGCGTTGGCAAAGTCCACCGACCAAACCGCCCATTGTATGTGTGCAAACATGACCACTCTGTCGTTTCTCTCCCTATGATATTGACGTCTACAATTTCCTTTTTGGCCACAGCCTCTTTTTTCATATTCCCACCCCTATACTTTCTTTATATTCCATTTCCTGGTCTGCTTCTTTTCCAATTTGCTTTCACAACCCTAACCCATTTATATATCCATATTTGGAATTCCCCCAAACGTCTCTTTATTTATTTACTATACTAATAATGAATAATACTATCATTTTATATTTCATTTCAAACTTTTCCACACAAAATTTGAAACTTACATAATCGGTTAGTTATTTATGTACATATTTTCACTCTACTCACAAAATTTGTTTATTGTATAATTCTTTAGTTGTCATAATATCCAACATTCTTACTTTACCAGCTAAGTAGTTCATTCGCTTTATTAATAACTTTTCTTGTTTAAGGGGTGACTTTCTCCATTTGGTCTTACTCTCCTTCCATCTAGGAGTAAGTCGTCAAGGTCTATAAAAAAAATAATGATTGAAAAAGGTAGAGAAAGGTGAATGAATGAAAATTCATTAAATTTCGATAAATTTTAAATAATTTTTTATCAAATTAATTAGACAAGGATTAGTTTAATGTAAAAAGATACTATATAAAAATATATTTGAATGGTAGAAACTAATTTTTTTAATGAATCAAGAAGAACGACAAATTAGACAAAAAAAATTATAAAAAAAAAAAAAAAAAAACTCAAATGACAAACTTTTACGGAAGAAAATAAACTATTTAATAATATTGTAGTTTGTGGTTTTCTTTCTTAAAAAGAATTGAAATAGATAGAATTGGAAAATAAGAAAGAAATGAAAGTGGTACTAAATGATTTGCTCTTTTGGATGGTTGAAAATGGAATGTTAGTTCTTTTTTAATTTGCACTTTTTGCGTTACTTCCCTGAGAATACGTCGAGATCATGATAGGAAAATTTTAACTATAGATTTAATGGTTACTAATACTTTTAATTATATATATATTGAGTTAAGCTATTGTTATTTTTACGTATAACTTATAATTTAGTTTTGCTCAATTTTCTTTTCTTTAATTGTTACTTCTACGTATAACTTATAACTAAATGTACCTCTGATTCTATGTTTAGTTCATCAAATTAAAAAAAAAAAACCTCCTAAAAAATTTATAAAGTTTGAAAAATGAATAGTTCCTAAATTTTTAGGATCCATAGTTTGACTAATATTAAACTGATATGCATAAATATATAAAGCTTATATTAGTAGTTAGTTTATTAATTAGTAGAGATGGTCGGTCACATTGTACAGTTTAAGTGATTTTTTTTTAAGTAGCTTGAGACTTCTTTATTGAGGAAATTTAAGGGAGTTTTTTTATTTGTATTTGTTACATCAAGAAATTATAAGGTCCAAATCTTATATTAATTTTGAATATATATTTATATTAATTAGTGGATAGGGATATGGTGCAAAATTAAATACAATTTTGATTTTCTTAAAAAAAAAGCTCAATGTATTAAATGGAATTAAAAAAAAAAAAAAAAAAAAAAAAAATAATTAAAAAAAAAAAAAAAAAAAAAAAAAAAAAGCAAAGGTCATTATCCAAACAGCCCATAAGGCATAACTTCTATAACGTAACGTCTTCTCACACCCAAATATCTCTTTCTACAATTAACAATTCATTTATCTTTAAAGAAGATGATAACAAAGAGAATGAAAAGGGGACTTAGGGACTTAGGGACTTAATTAGCTGTATGAATTAGACCATCAGTGTTGATTAGGAACAAAATTAAATACAATTTATTTTCTCTCCTCACTTTTTAAATTAAACGATTAAATTTGACAAAAAGTAATGTAGAAATCTAGTTTCACACAATAGTTTCACAACATAAAGAAAAACAGTAGAGTACTATTAGAACAAAATTAGATTTTATTTATTTATTTATTTATTAGTATAATTTGATAAAACGTTGTATGTTTTAAATTAATTAAGTAAATAGAACAATATATATATATCATTCGATTGAACTCAATAATAAAATTTTAGATTGATGTTGGCTAATTAGTTAAACTATTTAGTCAAACACGAAACAAATATACTTCCTTTTATAACAAAATCAAATATACTTTTCATTAATTAAAGAAAAAAAAAATTCACCCAATGATATTTATGAGAAAGAGAAGAAAATTCCAAGGTCTCAGGAATTTATTTGGTTTAGCAAAGAATGTATGGGGAAGTTTGACTTTGAAGGTTTGAATTGAAAATTACAGAAGTTAGAAGGGATAGTTATGGAAAATTTCAACTTCATTTCTTGACATATTCTTATAATCTTCGTGACATTAAATTGTATGATTTTGATTTTGATTTTGGTAATGGTTGGCAAATTTAATATTTAATAGAAATAAAAAATAAAAAATTCTCTAATTAATTTATAAGAATAACTTTGAACTACAATCGTTATTCATAATTTGTTGTTTACGTCTTAATTTTATGTTTTAGTTAATATAAGAACATTATATGTAACTAATGTTAATATATAGTTATATAGTTATAGTTTAGATATTTTTTTTTTGAGGGGTTGTATTGTATCAAATCTTAATCCAAATAATTTTATAAGACTTATATGAACAAAAGCTTATTCTTGGATACTTCATATCGAAGGTGAAATATCGACTCATTAATCATATATTATATTTTTATTAATATCGAAGGTAAAATATCGACTCATTAATCATATATTATATTTGTTGAATTAATAAAGTAACCCACTATTGAAAACAAATATACTATTATTTTAATATTTTAAAATGTAAAACCATTTTTCAAACACAAGAATCTACATCAAATACTAATTAAAAGCTCTTCTATAGATTTTCTAAGTTGCTTTATGTCATAAAATTTAAATGTATACATTTAATAGTTCTTATTATCACCCATTGTCTTCATAATAATTTTAATATTTATTTTTGACTGCGAATACATGCAGGTCAAGCCACTTGTTACTAATATATATTTTGGAAAAATATTGTAATTTAATGTCCGAATGGAAAGATTTAAACCGAGAACCTTTTATTCGCGGATACAAGAAATGTAATAAGTTGAATTAAGTTCATATTGGTTTTACTGATATTATTTTTCCTTAAAGGTTATGGTTAAATTTTTTTTATTTGTAGTATAAAATAATGAAATATTATAATTGATCCAAGATTGAGATATTATTTATATATAATTGGGTTTATTGTCGTTATTAAAGATTAATTTAATATTTATAATCCTTAAAAAAATAAATAAATATTACAAAAACAAACCATTTACCTTTCATAGAAAAAAATACAAAAAATAATTACACTCGTACTTTTCTATGATAAATAATTTGTTAATTTTACTATTTTTAACCATTTCTCTAAAATTCGAAGCGTAAATTATCATCTATTAATCTCAATATGAATACAAATAATGTAATTTGTAATTTAGGTTAGAGTGAATAATAACAACTTAATTATTAATTTAAATAAAATTTTACAAAAGTTTTATTCAAAAAAATAAATGTCTGATATTTAATGGACAGATTTAGTGTTGAATTAATAATAATATGATCTTTAAAAGTTGGAAAAAATCAACCTTTGACAATTGACCGGCGGCGATTACAAGTGGGCATCCACGTCGGCGGGCTGTGTAACCAGTCCAATATGGCAAGCGGTATGTGAAGGACGTGGCCAAGTGAAGACTGACACGTGGAAATTCTAGAAATTGCCAAGTGGAGGAAAGAGTCAGCTTCGTATAAATTCAAACTGAGTTGTTTGAAACTTCAGAACGTCCATCCATTAATTCTCCTAAGCTTAAGGTAATCTACCATTTAAGGAAAGATTTCAATCTATAACCATTTAAACTTTAAATTTTTATGAATGTATAAGATTAAATCCTAAACTTATTTATAAATTTATAAATGTATCAATTTAAATACTCAATTATTATGTTATACTTGAATATACTTATTAAAATTGAGGATTTAAATTGATGCATTTATGAAAGTCTATGACTTAAATTGATACGATTATTAGTTTAAAGTTTGAATTGATATGCTTCAACCTCAAAATTTAGTTTAAATTGATACAACGCTTAGAGTTTTAAAGGTATAAATTGATACTTGCCCTAAAATTATTTATGATAACATAATCTTTTAAATTTAGCTCGTTTGGTGACTATTATGTTTTTAAATCAAACTTATAAATATTACTTTCATTTCCAACTTTTTTTTCTTTGTTATCTATATTTCATCAATAGTTTAAAAGAACAAAGTGGACTTTGAAAACTAAGAAAAAAGTTCTTTTTTGTTTTTGAAAATTTTCTAATAATTCATCAATTGGAACATTTTCAAAAATAGCAAAATATTAAAACTATTTACAAAATATAGCAAAACTCATCCAACCAAACTCTCTAAAACTTATTTAATTTAATTTAATTTTTTTTTGGCTATCTATAACAACTTTCCTTTAACAAGAAGGAATTATAGTTTAGAAAGATACAAATTATGATTAGAAATGGAGAGAAAATAGGTATTGATTCAACATTTTAAAAAATAAAATGGGAAACATTTTTGAACAATAAAAGGGAATGGTATGAAGGAAGCATGTTAGAGATAAAGAGGAAGAAGAATGAAAAGGTAATGATACGCTTTAGCTTTACCGAGTTTAGGAGAAGGTAAGGAGTTGGATGGGTAATAATAGTTAATAGCTTAAAGCCAAGAACACTATTCTTTATTTAGACCTTACAACACATTTAAACATGAGAAAGTGATATATTGAATACTACAGACATCCAACCTAAAATCTCTTAACATTTAAATATATTTAAATACCTAAACTTCTACATCCATATTACTCTTTACACTCTTTTCCATTTTATTTTGCTGCTAATTCAGGTTTTCATTTAAAGATATTATAGTGTATGGTTATTTTTCTTTTTAGAGAAAATCCTAAGCTACTTTACACATTTATTTTGAACTATTTTAAGGGTATAAGATTATTATAAAAATATGGAAAGTAACATTTTAAAATATTACAAAATGAACTAAACCGATATTTCAAATCTAAACTATTATTGAAACACAATAAAAAAGAAAGAGAAGCACGCAATGATTTATCAAAAGTAGGAAGTGATGGTCTGGGTTGCATGGGCTGTTGGCCCAAGCCCAATAGTTAATGGAATAAAAAATATATATTCGTTTAAATGTGTATTTAATGTAATTTTTTTACATTTATGTTCCTTTGTTCATTTACCTCTCCATATTAATTACAAGATTTTATGACATAAACTATTCTAAATATTTTATATTAAGTTGATTATTTTCTCCACAATTTTAGCATTCAATTTATTCCCAGGATTTAGCATATTTTTGTCTTTTTATTATTCTCCATGTTGCAACTTTTAACTGCCACCACCAGAAAATTGGGATTTAACGACCCAAATTATGTGTCATAAACACTTTTGTAATACTTAATTTGCTGTCTTTGAAGTCCCTTTAAAAATAGAACATTTAATGACATATCCAAAAAAAGTGTCGTTAATATTGCTTAAACGACATTAATTTAATGTCAATAATTAAATTCTCCTAACATTTACCATCTGTCACTATTAACTAGACTTCGACACAATTAAATTATCATTGTTGAGATCCAAATTAGTTTATTTTGCAATGTTTTCTTTATTGATGACAGTTTTGTTGTGGCATGGATTGATTTTTAGTAACAATTTTGGTGTATTATAATTGCTTATGTATTGACACTTCTTCAACGTTGTTATTTTTCATATCACAACATGGTTTTTACAGTCATGTAATTACATAATTCTAAATTTTTTTGTTGCAAAAAAAATCTAATTTTAGATTGTCATGAGGCGTGTTTACCTCGTCATTTCTTATACAATTTAAAGAACAAAGTAGTCATACATTTTAAATTGATCCTAGTTAAAAGAGATCCTCTTGTGTGCTTGTCGTTTTACAATAAAAATATGTCAAATTCAAAAACTAGACAAAGATGGGGATGACATAAGAGACCCTCCTTGGACTACCTTTTTTTTATATATAGCTTAGCAGATATTATGACATAAGAGACCCTTTTGTAAGAGAAATTTCAATTTTGAAACTCATTTTAGGCTAAAACTTTGTTGCGGTACCTCATCAGATGTTTTGAGCATACTAATAAAGGTTGTTGTGGAAGTGGATTGAACGGGCCAGACTTTTGTGTAATGTAATAAATCCAATGGTGGCGGAGATGGGGAAGCAGAGTGTGACAATAGCTGATGGGGAGAGTGAACGGTAAGAAAAAAGAATTCATTTCAAAGTATACAACATATCAGTTTATTCATTAGTATATCAATAGGTGTTAAAAATACATTTGTTTAAGTAATCAGTAGTATATCAATACAAATTCAATTTCAAATGTAACATTGATATATTAATAGTTTATCAATCATCCCAATGGTTCATGTTGATACATAGGTGCTATTGGCCCTCGAATTATGAATTAATGTTTGGCCCACCCAAGGGTTATTATAAGGAATAGTTGTAAATTTAGCAATTAGATTCAAAATAATTGAGTATATATAGCAACATTTTAAAAAATTTGTAAATATAGCAAAATTTGTCAAATTCTATCAATGATAGAAGTCTATCACCGATAGACCACACGAATCTATTAGCGATACAAGTCTATCGACGATAGTTTTGCTATATTTGCAATTTTTTTTCAATGTGGTTATATCCTTAATTATTATTCCTAAAATGACCATCAATTACAATTACCCTTAATATAATCCTAAGATTAGGATTAAGACTATGAATCAATGTTTGGCCCATCCAAGGGTTATTATAATATAATCATAAGATTAGGATTAAGAGTATTCTACTTATTCTCTCATTTCTCATTTGTCACTATTTCTTACTCTCCTCTTTCTCCTCTGTCACTATTCCTCACACTCTCTTTCTCTCCCTCCCTCTATTTTCTCTATGTTTTTCTTCTCCGAATCACTCATCTCCCTCTCTTATTCCTTGTACTTTCTCTCTTTCCCTTCCTTGAATCGCTCATCTTCGTCCCTTCCTTTGTCCAATTTCATTCTCCGAAAAAGATTGATCGCTTGAGAATAGACTAATTTATCGGCAACATCAACCATATCTGACAAGGACATAAATAAATAGAAGAATTTAGTGAGTTTCTTTTTATTTGTCTCCTTCTTGACTCTTTAGAGGTTGACCGGACTTTCAATTTTAGTCTCTTGATGGATTAATCGTTATAAATCATCTCTGAATTGAATTTGTTTTTCGAAATATTAGGAAGTAGATAGAATAGAAACAGGATTAATCGACGCGATCAATTTTCTTCTCACCATAATGTCCCTTGCTGTTCTTTTTAATCACCCAATTTTGACATTCTCCGTCGGTCATTGTTTTAATATAATATGTAGTTTAAAATATATTTTACAAATTTTAATTATGCCACACAAAAATTCATCTAATAAATTTTATTCATATATATCTTTAAAGATTTAGTTTAATTAAAAAAATTAGATGAATATTTGCATAACAAGCATTAAAAATTAAAAGATTGTAATATCATTTATGAAAGTTAACATGACGATGGATATCTAACGCCACCTTGACCACCAAATCAATTTTTATATTTTAATTTGAAACAAGTTTAAAATTTAAATAGTTTTTTTAGAACAAATTCAAAAGTTTAAAAAGAAAAATAACAAATTCCCAAAAGTTTTAAAGAATGCTAATAATATTACTATATCATATTAGAATCAAAATTAATAAAATTTAAATGACAAAAACTTATAGTCTAAGTTTTAAAAGTTTAAACAGAAATTTTGAAAACCTAAATAGTATAAATAAATAAATATTTGAATTTAGTTAATTGAAATAGCTTTTAAATATTATGTCACATTTCACTTTTTATCTTTACAAGATTGATATCTGATGCTCACTAACTCGTCACAAATTGTCATTAACCGAATACTCTCATGACATATCATGGATTAAATTCCTTGACTTATGTAATGACACTTTTTTTTTATCACTAACTATAGTGTTTGTCATAAAAAAAAAAAGAGAATATTATTATTTGAGTTATGGTTTTTTAGCATTTATGTTTCTTGACCATTCCTCTGTCTAATTCTCTATACTGGTACCAATTAGCCACTCATGATAGTGAAAAACCCAATTTGAAGTTAAATTTATTAAATGAACATCTTAATTAACCAGATTTGATAGGATCAATTGAAGCAAAATATGTATTTCATGTACACTATATATGCATGCTAAAAAAGAGTAGTGAAAAACTAAATTATAAAAGTCTTCACCCCAAACACAGGTTATAACAACACAAACTATAATCACCCCAAACAAAAATTATAAAAACACAAACTATAATATACTCAAAGACAGATTCTTATAATTCCTAGACTATTATAACCACAGGCTACTATAACCTCCCAAATGCTCCGATAATGTCTATATACTATATGTTTAATTAATCTCAAACGTTAGCTCTACAAAATATTATAACTCTCACATACTATAACAATCAATAACTTTTAATAACCAATAATTCAACACCCCAAAAGGTTTGCCTTTTAATCTTAAATATATATTTATTAAATAATTAACCAAGCCTAATTAAAAAAAAAATCACATGCTAAAGTAATATATTAATCTTTATATACCTAAGTAGTTAAAAGAATCCACACATAATAAAACAATGAGAAAAAACAAATGATCAACACAAAAAACATATAAGAAAAATCGTAAAAATTATAACAATTGAAAAAATATTATATAAAAAATTAAGTGTAATTTTTTTTTATCTTTTAATAGTTTTGTTCTAGTAAATATTTTATCAAAAAATTTTATTTTTTAAAAAGCCCATAATATAATCTAAAAATAATAACCAAATATATATTAAATTTACACGAAAACAAAAAACGTTGCAAAATATATAATAACATAATGTAAAGATATGAAATATACTATCATAAGATAACTTCAAAACAATTGTTGATACTTATTAGAAAACATTATCACACCTAATTAAACCCTAAAATACCATAAAAATAATCATTCAATATACTAATTATTTAGTCACAAATTTTCAAAAATTCTTACCAATGACAATCTTCAATACAGACTAAACTAATTTTTTTTTTCAAAAAAGCACATGCTAATTTAAATCTTAAAAAATGGAGAAAAAAATAAATGAAAATTTTCATAAATATAGTAAAATGCTAAAAGATTTATTTTGCATGTAACAAAATAAAAAAAAATTAAAGTCGGCCATTATTTTAAAAATATTTCAGCTTTGCGCCCTTCCTCCTATCTTTTTTCTTTTTTAATTTTTCTTTTTCTTTTCATCGTCTTTTTCTCTTCTTCTACATTTTTTTTAAAACTTGATTGTTCAAGATCATGTATCAAATATAAAACATCTTGGCATACAATCTTGAACAAAAATCGTCTTTTTTTCTTCTTCTGCAATTTTTTTTTTTTATTTGATTGTTCAAGATCGTGTACCAAATATAAAAATTCTTGGTATACAATCTTAAACAAAAATCATTGGATACTGGTACACGTTTAGATTTGGCTACAACCAAATCTAACAAATATAAAAGATCTTGAAAAAAATTGGTTGAATATTGGTACACGATCAGATTTTGGTAGCCAAATCTAGACGATTGTGTACCAAATCAAAATTATCGTGTAGGCAAATATAAATGATTTTGTACCAAAAATATTGAAAATTAAATTTGGTACTGTTCAAATCTAAACAATCATATATAAAAAAATAGCCAAATATAAACGATGGTGTACAAAATATATTATGTGCGCCAATTAATTGCATGTTGACAGTACATTTTTTATATTTTTTTTATTGTGAATGCTTTTTTTCGTTTTCGAAATTGTAAATATTAAAATAAACTAATAGTAAATTAATTTAAAATAAAAGAATTAAGAATTCAACACGTTTTTTTAAAATTGATTTAAAGTTTTCACAAAAAAATTAAGCTAACCCAATATAATAATAAAAAAAAAAAATTCACACATGCTAGATTAATTTTAAAAATTCAGTAAAGAAAATTCAAAACTTCAGAAAAGAATATAAGACTAAATTTTACCTATATTAAAAATTCAAGGGTATATCTTGATGAAATTTTTTTGGACTAAAACACTCTTTTACATTTCATTTTTATTACATTAACGGCTATACTTTTCATTTAGATAATTGCATTGGATATAACTTTTAAGAATAGTTATTAAAATAGGATAGAACTTTTAAGTATGAATGTAACAACATTTTAAAACAACTATAATTATAGCAAAAGATATAAAAGATTGATTCTACTAAACATATATATTCTACAATTAACTACCTTCAAGAGCTTAAATTAAAAAAAGAACACTTACTAAATTAATTTCAATAACGATGAATGATGGTTTAGTAAAATTAAAAAATAATTAAATAGAGAAAAAGAAACCTATGACCTCATTGGCAACAATTGACTGCCATCACCTAACCACTTTTGCACCAAAATCATTTTTTACAAGAATGTAAAATTTAGTTAAAGGAATCAAATAATTGTAGAGCAACAAAATGGAAATAGATTCCTTAAATCGAGTTTGTGGACATATAAAGAAAAATGAACTTTGATGTGAATAATAATGTCGTTATCATCGTTGCAAACAAAGTATGATATTTTTGGAAACACTACTTTTTAATATCTTTGCTAAAATGGAAGAGTTTCACTTTTACTTTATAAATTACAAATTCCCATACGATGCAAGTAGTTGAGAATTCAAAATCACAATAATTAAGGTATGTTAGGTAGTATGAAATAAATTTTAGACAAAAAGTACACACCTTTTTAGTTAATTTGAACAGAAGACTTCAACATTTCATATATATATATTTTACTTTCAACATAATTTAAATACACAAATTTGAAAAATCTTTTATCACGTTATCTACTTTAAAAAAATGGTAATAGTTTAAGCAAAACTATTTATTTAAAAAGTTTAGATTATCTAACTTAAAACAAAATGGGAGATTTCAATCTAAAGTCAAATATATTATTAGAGAGAGATTTTATGTGCTGAAAGAAATTGGAGAGACAAAGACTCAAAACAGTTTGTTTGTAAAGTAATTTATTTTGAGAAAAAAAAATAGTTTAGTATTTTATTTATTTATTTGTTTAGTAAAGGGGTGGATCTTGGAGGAATATGGTTGAGAGATTTGTATATGGAAATGAGAGAATATAATTAAAATATATTGAATTTGTTGGCAAAGATTTTAAAATTTTAAAATTATGTTGGTTATAACACCTAAACTCATATAATAGGGACAAATTAAACACAGCACTACACATCTTAATTAACTTTTTGGATTGTTTTGCTTCTCTATCTAATAATAATGGCATTTTGATTGTAAAATGGTCTACATTCAACTTTACATTCTTTTCCAACTACTACTCTTTTCTTTTAAGATCATATGTATGTATATTAACATCTTTTCTTTTAAGATATGTGTATCAGATGGTCCCAAATTGATATTGAATAACCTCATCAATAATCTATTACTCACATACGAATTAATGTTAGACAAAATGTAAAATTCTCTATTACCTTTTATATATACTAGTTTGTTTCACGTACGTGCATGTTGCACGTGGATACCATGTTATTTTTTAAAATATAAAATTAATAATATAAGTTATAGTAGCATTTGACTAATAATTATATTTTCATATTTACCTAATGTAATTTTATATCTCATCATTTTTTACTTTTATTTAGAATTAATATTTTATTTTTAATTTTTTTTAGTTAGTCTTTATGATAACATTTAATTTATTTTTTTAAAAATTTATATTATTATCTTTAAATTATAAAATATTTTAAAATTATATTATATGATGAAAGATTATTGAAAGAAGCATAAGTTATAAAGAAGAAAGAAGAAAAATAGATTTAAGTAATATATAGAAATATGATAGCAATTACTATTGGATAATTGATGTAGAAAATGTCTTTTACTATTTTAGAATGTGAATTTTTGTAACAAATATTCATAAGCCATTTATACATAATATAAAAGTCATATATTAATTCTAAACTAATAATTTGAAAATGTGTAATTAAAACCATTGATTTGAATTTAGTTTCACTATATTTCAGTTTTCTAACTCTTTTGGTTTTGTGCTTACGTCTAACTATTAAATTTTTATCATTTAAAATAATTCTAATTTTTAAATTTAAAAACACATTCTCCAAAAAAAAAATGTTAGAAATTTTAGAGTGTTGATCTATAAAAACATAACAAAAGAGATATACTAATTTAAGATAAAAGACATGATGAAAAATAAGGTATTATGTCATTTTACTTTCTCATTTTAGCTAGAAAAATAAAAGGAATATATAATAGAAAAGAATATGAAAGAATTTTTTTTTATTTTCTTATTTATATAACTAAAAAAATAACAAAAAGAAAAATAAACCAAATAGAAAAGTAGATAATATTTACAAAGAAATGAAAGAAAAGAAAAAAAAAATTTGTACAGATCACTAACACCGAAGAAATAAATTTTGTCTTCTTGCATTTCTTTCCTCTTAATTGATGATGAATTTTTTAGATTCACTATTAATCTTTATCTTCACATCTTTCTTGTCTCCTTGGACTTCCATCTCCACTTAACAATGATTTGTTGCTCAAGGAGCAAGGGATATCATACATTTATATTGAATAAATTGGTAGAAAGTATACGTTAAAGAATTTTAAAAGGCTTCTTTGAATTTATTATCATACCTATAAAAGTTATTTTTCCACTGCCCATGAAGTTAATTAAGGTAATAAATATTTTTTTAATCAAATATTGAAATGATTAGAGAAATGAAGAGGAAGAGTTAAAATTCACACACTATTCATGCATTGAAGTTGAATGACAAAATTGTTATCAAAAGAATAGTAAAAATACTTATAATTAAAAGGGTAAAATGGACTAAAAAAATTTCTCCATATAGAAGCTTTTATATATACTATAGATATAAAGGTGACATAATAAATAACAAGTAAATGAAATAAATTCTTTAAATGGTAAATCTAAGAACTTCTTTTCACGTATATATAAAATAAACTCTACGAAATTGCAGATAAGTACTCTTACAATAATGTATCACAAAACCAAAGAAAAACAAGAAGAAATAATTGAGAAGAAGAGAAAAAAATACACCTTAATAAAGCACAAAATATCTTGAACTTGAGGCACTAAAAAATTTGTATATAGATGAATTGCATCTAGCATATTAGATGAAAAAGTGAAATAGAATGACATTATTCCAAAATGATGACCATCAAAATATTAATTTTGAAGTCCCAAGTGCTTTTTGAGTTTAAAATTAAAACCTAGATTATTAAAAGTGATTATTTTATTTGACAATTCAATCATCCAAATATAAAAGCTACATCATCACTTCATTAAAGAGTTAAAAAGGAATCTTAACGACATAGACTAAAATAGATTCTTTTTAAAAATTTAGGGATTAAAATTGACGTTTTAAAAAATTTCAGGAATCAAAATGGAATAAAATATAAAAATGAGAGACTAAAATAAAATTTAAACCTTATTATTATTATTATTATACGATATATTATAACAATAATGAGAAGAATAAGAAAAACAATAGAAATAATAATAAGAAGAGAAGAAGAAAAAGAATAATAATAAGAAAGAAAAAACAAGAATATAAGAACAATAACAATATTGATGATAAAAATAAGGTAAGAGAAGCATGGGGTGGAGGAGGAAAAGAGATCAGAGTGGAGGTGACACGCATTCGCATTCAGTGGTCAATTTTTTATTTTATTGTTTGTCAGAAGACACCTTTTAGCTTCCAGTAATACTAAAATGTTTCAAAACCAACTCTGTTTTTATCTAATTCATTCTTACAACCACACATTACTTTTCTGAATAACCCTGGAGGGATGGTCCATATCTTTTATAATACAGTATCAGTAGTGAGCATGATTCTCAGATTGTGACTTTGTGAGGGTTTGAGCTTACCAAGAATCTTTTTTTTTTTTTATTTTTTTTTTTTATATTATATATTTGGATTATTTACAACAACTGGGTAATAATTAATTGTTACACAAATGTGTGATTTGGTAAATTTCTTGGGCACCTAAATCTGTTAGCATGGCCTCACATTATTAACCCTAAACCTCCTAGCTAATGCCACTGTAATTAACAAGAGCAGTTATCATAATATTAATATTGGATCATTTTTGCCCAACACACTTCCTAATTAGTTCAATATATTCTTATAATAACTATCTAATTTTTCTAAAAATATTACTATGAACAATTATTTGAAAGTGAAGTGAAAAGTGAAAACAACCCATTGCCTTCCTAATCAGCATCAATGGAGTTTCCTAAAATAACCAAATTTGCATTTCACAGTGCATTATGAATCACTACATCACATTTATTTATTTATCTTTCGCTTCTAATTTTAGCTTTTGCATTAGTCTCTACCTTTATCTGGATCTTGTCATGGAAAAGCTTCAAAAGTAGTAATAATGATAATAGTAAATTAAATTCATTATATTATATTATAAGATAGCTCAAATATTCTGTTGAACATTTATTGGGACCCACATCCACCAAACCACACTACTCTTCTCCCAAAAATTATTCATTAATTTAATGGGTATTGGATCTAGAGTCATATTATCTGTATACAAGCTAGAAATATTTATCCAATGTTTTATTCCTATCATACAAACATGCATTAGTCACACTAATTTTATTGAATAATTTCTTCTATGATTTAGAAAATACCAAAATATAATTGTTTTTATTCACCAAAACTTGATGGGTAAAGAGAAAAAAAGTTTGTATCTCAATTATCTATGGTAGAAAATCAAGATAAGAAAAAAGTGGACTAATATGTGTTGTGAAAAGGACTATATGGTCAAATAGATAATATGATGATAATTATGTTAGATTGAGAATGAAAGATAAAGAAGACCGGAGAGAATAACACAACGATTTTACGTGAAAATAACCCTCCCTAAATGAATTAGAGTTAAAACTAAGAGTAGAATAGTAGATTTTCACTGTATAAATTAGAAGTTTGAAATTTTATCTTATCATATGAAAATGATAAATCCTCTTACCAAAAGAACATCTCTATTTTATCTCACACTTTGACTTTTAGATTTTTTAGTACATGGGTTTCTGCCTATACTTACAATAAGAGATTGAATAGTCCATAAATGGCCTTAAACAACAACGTAAAAGATCTATTTGACACTAATTAGAAAAATGTAAGATCCAATAACCCAAATTATCTCCTACAAAGCTTCTTGCGAATAGTAAGAAAACATCTCGAAAAAACCTTAAATGTTATTTAACAAATAAAATAGTTAAAAAAAATTAATTTAAATTTGAAAAGTCGATGACAAAATATAATTAAGAAGTCGATCACGTGTTCCTTTTCTTGCGTTAGATTAGAAAAGAAAAATCTAAATCTGGTGTGATTTTAGTAATAATATTTAATTGAGATTTGGTTTCAAACTTCAACTTTAATTTCAAAATTTTCCTATATATTATATTTTAATATTGAAAGAAATATTGGGAGATATAGTAATTTTGTAAGTTAGTGGTTGTTTTTTTGTGAGAAAGGACCCTTCTCATTCACATATACATAATTAATTATAAGTTTATGTGTATATAAAGAGAAGTATGATATTATGAGTGAAGAGCATAATATTATCCCACAAATTAAAAATGCCAATCCTCAATCATCTTCTTCGTAATTCCACTCTCCATAACTCTCAGGTGATTATAATATTTGTAACAGTTCTTCTTCTTCTTCTTCTTCTTCTCCCTCTTCTTAACCTTTCTCTTATGGCTGCAATATTTTTGTATTTTTCATCATTCTTTTTTGTATTTCTTCAAAATCTATTGACAACCCTGTTTTTAACTAACGCAATCTTCAATAGCTGAGTTAGGGTGCATGTATCATCCGATCAAATAGACCAAAATTCACAGTGGGTTTGGTCTAGCTAGGAGCTCGGTTTTGGCTTTGTGTGTGTTGTGTGAAACTAAAGCTAAGTGGTTCGATTGTGGTTCGTCATATAGATGTTCTGTTTAGAATCAAGCCAATCGATTAGTCATGATCGATGTTTTCTAAACTCTCTTTCCTATTATGATCTCTTGTAGTCATGGTTGATATCGTATTCTCGTTGTTGGAAAAATGAAGAAAAGATCGTAGTTCTTAGGATTTTCACGAGAATACTCCCCTTTTTTTTACAATACGTGGGATAGGTAATTGAACCTTTGATCTCAAGATTGACAAAATGATCAACATAGTTCAACTAACATAGTGTTTGTACTATGAATCTTGAAATCAAAGGTTTGATTTTTCTCCACGCCACATATTATTGGAAAAAAAACCACCTTTAGCCTTACTATAATTTGTATGTCTACAAGATCGATCAAGAGAAAAGTTTTGCTTATCGAGAATCTTTTTCTCTCACCCTCTCTTCCATTCTTGTTTCCAACTCTCCCAAGAAGAAAACGAACCTCTCTAAATATGAGGGGAATATTTAATTGTACCACAATAACAAACTTACAAAATAAATTTATAATGCTAGTGCAATACACTTTTCATTTGTTAGGAACCACAAAGTTTACACTTTACATGTATAGATTTAATATTTTCAATTTAATCACACCATTACACGTATAGATTTAATGTTTTCAATTTATTCACATCATTAAATGAGTTGTGTGAATAAAATGACATTACATTACGGGAATAATTATATTTTTAAAGAATTACAATTATAACATTAAATTAAACATTTAATTCAGTAATAATTGACTTGAATTCGATGGAAGGTTGCTCTTCTTTTACTTCACAATTGTCATACTAAAAAGAAAACTTACAACTATAGTAAAAAAAATTTAAAAAGATTATATTGTAATTAATACAACTCTTTTTCTTGAGTACATACATGTAAGTACCAGTTGAATTGAACTCATGTATAAGTAAATCTAAAAAGAGAGGATCTATATTTAATGTGAGATATTTGTGGGAGTAGGTGTTGATGATAATGATTCTTTTGTCCTTTAGCTTAGAACAATAACGTTGTGAGCTAATATTTTCCCTTCAATTATTTTATTTATTGAGATCTGTAAAATTGGTTGTTTGAATAACATTTGTTCTCAATCTTAAACTTCTTATTCTTATATATTATTTTCAAAACTGCTTTGCTTTTTCATCTTTGTAATTTTATATTTTAAATATTATATTCATCTTCATAGAAAATGTTAAAACACTTTGGTTTATTTCCTCATTTCTATAATAATATATTATAATCTATCTTTTAAAAAGCCATGTTAACGTGACTATGTTTTCTTTCTCTCATTTATTTATAAGTCAAGAGTCAGGATGGTATTAGAGAGGTAAACTCGATAACATTTTTTTTCGCTCTCTTGTAAGAGATAATATTAAAATTTTATTGACATATTAAAATATTTAATTTTATATCTTTAACAGGAGTATTTTTAACTATAGCAAAATAAATTAAAATATTTACAAACTATAACAAAATTTTGGATTCTACCACTGATAGTCTTCTATCACTATAACATATCAATGACTATCATGATAGCTATCATTTGTTATAGGTTGTAAATATTTTGTAAAATCTACTATTTTTAAAAATTTCTTAGAAAAATCTAAAAAATATAAAATGAGCAACAAAATGTCATTGATATGGATAATATACAAGTTAACTTGCTTAAAAGAACAATAAACATATTTTCGTTTTTAAAAATCACAAATTATTTATTTACTAATTTTAACTTATTTTCCTTTTATAATTTTCACAAAATATGCTTATATTTTATTGGTATTTTTATTGAAATTTTTGTAAAATTGAGACCTTGATATTTTTTATTAACATCCCCGTTTAGATCTTGCTAAATGAAAATTTATTCTCAACCTCCAAGATCTTCATTTATTTATTTAAGGGATAATATTTTAAGAATTTTTATTTCTATTTTTAAAAGACAAATACTAACAAGAGAATAGACTTAAATTTAAATTTAAATTTTAGCAAATTTCAAATCTACTAAGATCTCATTTATCTAAGATTATAGATATGAAACATCAATATCTAATAACGGAGATAAATTTGAATAAATACTCATATCTAATTTGTCCAAAATATGTAAATATTTTAATTGAAGTTATTATATATATATATATATATATATATTCTCATAAATATATATGTGATTTAAACCATAAATTTAAATCATGAACATCATAATTCAACAATGACAATCACGTCCATCGAGCATATTATGAGCTATTACCTTCTTTGGTGGCTTAATATGCAATTACAATTATAAAACACATCTTTTATTCTTTTTATTGCAGTTGGGTACCTTCACAAAAGTGGTAACTTTCTGTAGAAGAGCTTCACAGAACCATGGCATCCTGGCTCCTTTCTTGTCCCGCTTTCACGGCACGGAAGCCTTAGCACAAGAAAAGGAACCCAAGTATAAAAACTCATACCAACTTTAGTTTTGTTTTTGAAATTTTGCTAAGAATTTGACTCATGGTTATCGAACATGCTTTAATTACAGGGTGAAAGGGCATGATATGCTTGCACCTTTTACTTCAGGATGGGAGAGCAACAATGTTGATCCAGTGATTATGGCAAGATCTGAGGTGTCCTTCTACATATCGCTTCATTTTGGTTTTGGTTAATATTAGATTTTTTTTAATTTCTTTTTTTAAATTATAGTTTGAATTTCATGTTGATGTAGGGTTCATGTGTATATGACAATAATGGAAGGAAGTACCTTGATGCTCTTGCTGGTCTATGGTGCACAGCCTTAGGTATATCACAATAAACAATTTCACTATCGTTTCGGTTTTGGATATGGTTCATATCACCTTCATACATTAAGGAGTAGTTATAAACCGAATGTATTAACATATTTACTACGATATTAACATAATTCAAACCTCGTTCTTACATTAGATTATATCTATCACATTGTTACTAATAGAATTTATCATATTTGCAATTTTTTAAAAGTGTTGGAAGTTAGAAATTGAAAAAATGATTAAACACTAGACTTTTACTTGATCATTCAAAATGTCAAATAGACTTGTTTTTTCTTTTGTAGGGGGAAATGAATCCCGACTTGTGGCAGCTGCAACTAAACAACTAAATACCTTGCCATTTTACCATTCCTTTTGGAATCATACTACCCAACCTTCTTTGGTATGCGAATATAACCTTACGACAAGTTTGGTTGACAATGTTTAGTAAATATGTGATAATTTAGATTCTACCCTATAAAATTGTTTTCAAATTTTGAAAACAACATTTTTTGTGTTTCTAGTATACTTATATATATTTTTAAATTTTTAAATTTAAACAAAACTATTTTGAATAAAGATTTTAAAAAAAAGCTTTTAGAAATACAATATGTTTTTGCTATAAACTCAACTCATTTTCCAGGTAAAAAGACACTTGTTTCATTTTGAAAATTAAAATTAAGATATGTACCATGTAATGTATTGTAATTGGTAAAATATTGCAAAATACAAAAGAAATAAAAAAGAAGTTTAAAGAAAAATATGTTCATAAATAGTAGTTTATAATCAACCTAACAAGTGTGCGCAAGTATAAATAGTTTTATACATTATCGAACACATTGTTTAATTAGAATCCAATTTTTATACATACTACCAGCACATATTTCAATGTTTTCATTTAACTTTTTGTTTTCAAATTTATATTTTCAGATTTTCTATGAACCTTGACCTTTTTAAACTTCTTTTGATTTGTTTCAGTATTTTCTTCATGTTCTCATAAATGATAGGATCTGGCAAAGGAACTACTTCAAATGTTTACAGCTAGAAAAATGGGAAAAGTGTTTTTTACAAATAGTGGTTCAGAAGCTAATGATACTCAGGTTCGTTCTACTCTAAACACAGACTTTCTAATTTTGATTTCTATAGGAATAAACAGATCAAACAAAAAGAGAAAACACTATTAGATCAACATCAGGGTTTAAAAACTTTGCAACAAATTAATTCATTTTGTGTTTACAAAACATGTAATAGGTGAAGATAGTATGGTACTATAACAATGCACTTGGAAGGCCAAAAAAGAAAAAATTCATTTCTCACTCAAAAGGGTAAACTCTAACTCACTTGGATGAAGTTGATTTGTACCATTTAATAAATTGTTCTTTTTCTCACTACACTACCCTTCTATCCAACAGGTATCATGGTACAACATTCATAGCAGCCAGTCTTTCAGGGTAAGTTAAATTACATCTCTTGTACCTCTCTTTATTGGGTCGGCTCTAACCCATTGATGTTCACTGCACATGGTTCGACGGGTTGATCCAAATATGGTTTGAGTCAGTCCAGTTAAATTATGAATTTGGGCAAGGTAGAATCAAGTCAGGGCTAGGTTTGAACCGACCATTGAGCAACGAGTCAATTGATGAGACTGACATTATTTTGTTTTTACCACAGCCTTTCATTTTTGCACGAGAACTTTGACGTTCCAGCTTCATTCGTTCTACACACTGATTGTCCACATTACTGGCGTTACCATCTTCCAGGTTATAATCTATTATAGGTTATACACATAGTTCACTTTCTTTGATTTAATTTCCAGCCATTAACTTCAGAGCATCCTTATTACGTTATATCAGGTGAGACAGAGGAAGAGTTCTCAACCAGATTAGCAAAAAACATGGAAGACCTTATACTTAAGGAGGGACCAGAGACAGTAAAAACTTGAAGACTCTACTTTGAATAAAAATATGATCACATGATACCTTATTTAACTCTTTCTCTCCTGTGGTTTTCCACTTCAGATTGCTGCATTCATTGCTGAACCTATCATGGGAGCTGGTGGTGCAATTATTCCACCTGCTACTTACTTTGAAAAGGTAAGCTCTTTGGTATCATCAACTACTTAAATTTGAACAATAAGGATTCAGCAACAAGACTATTCTTGTCTAGCTTTCTATTCTTTGATGTAAATTCTTTCTAATAAGCAAAATCTAAAGGGAGAAATGTTGTATTTCTTATTCATATTGCAGATCCAAGCTGTGCTTAAGAAGTATGATATACTTTTTATTGCTGATGAGGTACTTTGGTAATTTAAGTTTTTGGGTTCATCATCTCGCCTTGTTTACAAGAATGATTTCAATGTAAAGGGGTTGTCTTCAATATTTTTTTGTATAGGTAATAACTGCCTTTGGAAGAGTAGGGGCAATGTTTGGATGTGATAAATTCAATATTAAACCGGACCTTGTATCTCTTGCTAAGGTGAAGTTCCAACATATTCAAGTTTAGCAATATCTTGCTTAGTTTAAGCTTTTCATTGTTTTCATTGAGCCTGAATCAAGTCAATGTATTGCTCTCTTCAGGCACTTTCATCAGCATACTTGCCTATTGGAGCTGTTCTCGTGAGCCCTGAAATCTCTGATGTAATTCAATCTCAAAGCAGCAAGCTAGGTACGCTTCTTATACAATAACCTTGTTGATCACATTTAATAATCTTCAAGTCCAGTAACTTACCTATTCTTTTTCTTCATTAATATTACTTCCAGGCTGCTTTTCTCATGGATTTACTTATTCTGGACACCCGGTCACATCTGCTGTTGCACTTGAAACACTCAAGATCTACCAGTACGTCTACCTTTTTATTGTTAAGAATGACAGAGAAACCTTAAAGTGGACAAAGGTTTCGAAGATCCATTCATTTTTGGATCAGACAAAGTATTTGGTTCCTTGGATGTCTTTGTTTGTGGATACTGGATACTATCATGATTTGAAGTAAAATACGCAATTGTTTTGACGTGAACTCTCAGATAGAATGTGGGTAAGTTTATAATTTTATTTTGATTCTTGTAGAGAAAGGAATATTGTTGAGCAAGTAAATAGCATCTCCCAAAGATTTCAAGAAGGAATAAAAGCTTTCTCTGATAGCCCTATCATTGGAGAGGTAAAGAGAGTGTTGTTCTAGTAAATAAGTATGACTTGTGAAATTGAAGCATCTTTAGTTCCTAAACAATTTTGATTTTGCAGATAAGGGGGACTGGCTTGGTGTCAGGCTTAGATTTTGCAGAAAATAAATCAGCAAATAATCCCTTCCCTCCTGAATGGGGTATGTTTTGTGTAATTCACATTGTTTGTAATTCATCTTATGTTTTATATCTTAATAGGGTATGCCTTGAAATATATATCTTATTATTTAGGTCAAATAATCCTGGCCTGAAAAAAAAAGAGAAAAAAAGTTCAACATCAACCTCTTGATTTTTCCAATGTAGGATATTCGACATGTCCTACAAGATGGTGTCTCTTTTGGATTCACCATTTTTTAATCAAATTTCATATAACATGGGATTTCATCCCAAAACCATTTGACAATAAGAGGAGCAACTCATATATTAAGGAGCGTGAGGACCCTTGTTTTTTCCAATGTGGGATCTCAAAAGTGCCTGCAGCTTACAAATCTTGATAATTTTGGATCAGCTGAATATCAAAATTACAAATCTAGGAATATGGCAGATATATCTTGATTTAACAGAGTCATACTTGTTCTTATAACCTGTTATGTGTTTGATATAAACAGAACTCGGCAAATATTTTGGAGCTGAATGTCGGAAAAATGGTTTGATAGTACGAGCTGGAGGGGATAATATAACAATGGCTCCACCACTTATAATATCTCCTGAAGAAGTTGATGAGGTATCATGAAATGATAGCTAAGAATAACACGATTATATTGAGTATCAATTTCACATGGTTCGTAGGAATTTAATATCCTACACTTTTGTAATTTGCAGATAATCAGCACATTTGGTAAAGCTCTGAAGGCTACAGAAGAAAGAGTGAAGCAATTGAAGGCTCAGAAGTAGCTGCCAATAGTTAAAAGACAAGCAACGACTTGAAGGTATTGGTCAATAGTTGGATCAACTTGTGTCTTAAAGAAAAAAAAGCCTTGGATGTAGTTGAGAAAATGCCACTCTACATTACTAGATTCTTAAGATAATGATGGTATGGTGAATAAAAGCAGCTTGATATGAATAAAAGCAACCTTTATTGAATCCTTAACAGACATAGCAAAATAAGAAATGAAAGGTTTGTAAAAGAGGCAAATTATCTCACAGAAAATTATCGTCTTTAAAGCTTCCTTTCCCCTTTTCAGCCTTCCATCTTGCGCAATCATCAGACACCCTCCCTTTTGATTCTCTGATTCATGCAAATCTTTGAAAGATTTCTTTACATTCTCCCGATCTAAAAGGTATGAAAGATGAAAATAGGGATGAAGTTGAAGGTGTACCTGTCGAAACTTTAAAAAGCTTATGGCGTAAAAAGTGATGGCTACAGCTGCAACAATCCCCAGCATTGGAAACCTCTCTTCCTGCAGTCCATCCAATTTCCCTTCCTTCCTCTTTCTCACTAAATCTGTATTGGAGACTCGATGCTTTGATTTTAAGTTTCTATGACCTACTACTTTTTAAATTTTCAAGTCTTTTTGCTCTTTTGCTTATTTGGGTGAAATAACCAAAACGGAACTTCGTGCATGTAAATTGAACATCTCGTTCTTGATTCCGTGACATTCTCAGACAGCCACCTCTAGTGGCCGACTCTGACAATCGATCTCCAATAACCATCTCGAACACCAATGCCAACAATAGCCACTGTGGGTGACACACTTTGACAACCACCTCTAAAACTATCTCCAACAATCAACTCCATTGATCACTTTCGACATCTAGGTGACCAACTCTATCAATCATCTCCATCAACCCACTCAAATATTTAAGTTATTTAAATTAAAATAATAATGAGATAATAATAGTAGTAAATAAATAATAAAAGAAAAAGAACTTGGTTGGTGGTGTTTGTAATACAAAATTGAAAATTTAACCATTTATTACAAACTCCTAAAGTATATGAACGTGATGAAGACAATACTAGAAGTTCATAAATCAAGTAAAAACTAATTTCTAAATTTCAAAGACATCAGATAATTTTAAAAATATGGTCAAGCAAGGTCATTTAGCTCGATTTTAATTAAAACTCAACCTAATCCAAGATTGTGGTTGAAACCCTCAACAAGCCTATGTCAATAAAATCAAACATTTTACCATTTACAGTTTGTTACAGATTGTTGGCCGTGTTTCACAGTGATATCTATGATAAATACTAAGATATTTTCACCATTCAAGTTGTACCTTGAAGATGAGTTTGGTCCACAAACAACCAAGAAACTTGTTGTGGAGTTCTACAATTTCACTGTGTTTCTTTATCCATATGAATTTTTGTTTATCATTTTTCCTTCAGACTCAATAACAACTGACTATTGCTGTGCCTTCGATAATTATTTTTCTTCCAGTTTGATAAACATAAGCGCAGATTGCTTTTTCCAACGTATGTATAAACATAAACATTTGAAACCGACACTTCTCATGGGTATTTCATTCAATATCTCAAGAGCTTATATTATAAGAAATATATCTGAAAAAGAACAATTTTACATTGAAATCCATATCAAGCTGCTTTTATAATTTATTCAAAACTATCTAAAGAATTAAGTAGTTGACTCACAAATCTAAACGGGGGGGGGGGGGGGGGGGAGGGGTAGAGATTGCAGACATACCGCTCATGTCTTAGACACAAGCTCATTAACTTTTCGCCACCATCAACCATTTGGCCATCAGGGACAAGGACTTCTTCTTTGTTCCTTGACAGTAGGTTCCCTCAGGCCATTTGTTGTGAAGTATTTGGAGCTACCTCTGAGCCTTCAATTCCTTCACTCTTTCTTCAGTAGCCTTCAGTGCCTTCCCATAAATGCTGATTAACTGGAAACAAAAACAGTGGATCAAATTCCAACAAAAGATTTGGATTGAAACTCCTCAATCGTGACATTATTAGCTTTCAGTGATACCTCATCAACTTCTTGAGGAGAGATGATAAATGGTGGAGACATCATTATAGTGTCCCCTGAAACACGTACTAGCATACCATTTTTCTGACATTCGGCTCCAAAATATGCCCCAACTCCTGTTGCACATAACAAGAAATAACACATGAATATATGTGTTATATATAAGTCATCAACATGCATCACTAACAATGAGAATTACATAAAACATACCCCATTCAGGAGGGAATGGATCATTTGGTGATTTATTGTCTACAAACTCTGTGCCTAAGATCAAGCCAGTCCCCCGTATCTGCAAAATAATAGTGGTTGAAGACTAACGATGCCTCAAATTCTCAAGTCAAACTTAATTACAAATAGCAACTCTCTTTACCTCTCCAACAATAGGGCTATCAGAGAAAGCTTTTAGACCATCTTGAAATCTTGAGGAGATGCTATTTACTTTCTCCACAATATTCCTTTCCCTACAAGGCAACGCAACGAACTGAGCACTAATAATATGGTAGTTTAAAATATATGCATTGAATCCTACACGTGGATTTGTATCATAAAAGTTCAATATATTCTCTATTTTAAAACATGATTTCATCCTCGAACAAGAACACCAATTGAATCAATAGAAAGTAAGACCACCTTCATGAACTTTTTTCTTGTATTAAAAAATGCTAGATCTTTGAAAGGTTTGTCCACTTTTAAGATTTCTCAGTCAATAAAAAGTAAAACTCAAGCCCAGGAGTAGGAACGTACTTGTAAATCTTGAGTGTTTCAATTGCAACAGCACATGCCACCGGGTGTCCAGAATAAGTAAATCCGTGAGAAAAGGAACCTAGAAGTAATATTATTGAGCAAAAAAAATAGGTAAGTCACTGGAGTGGAAGATAATTAACAATGATTAACTAGTTTCTAGTAAAAGCAATATACCTAGCTTGTTGCTTTGAGAGTGAATCACATCAGAGATTTCTGGGCTCACAATAACAGCTCCAATAGGCATGTAACCCGAGGAAAGTGCCTACGAAGTCCAATCCACTATCAGTGAAAAGCCTAGACTAAATAAGATATTCGCTAAAGTTGAATATAGTCGAACTTTACCTTTGCAAGAGATACAAGATCTGGTTTAATATTGTATTTATCGCATCCAAACATTGTCCCTAGTCTTCCAAAGGCACATATAACCTATAAAAAAATGTTGAAGACAGATCCTGGTTTATATTGAAACCATTACTGTAATCAAAGTGAGATGGTGAAGACAAAAATTGCAATTAGCAAGTACCTCATCGGCAATAAAAAGTATATCATACTTCTTGACCACAGCTTGGATCTATATATCAAAAAAAATACTTCAATCTTCCCTTGATATTCTCCTTATTAGTATTATTGGAAAAAATTTATATCAATAATCAAAACATTAATAATAAAGGCAAAAAATGAATCTAAATGCATATTTAGACAATGTTAATTCATCCGTCAGTCCATCTTTAAGTGCTAATCTTTAATGACTTTTGGGTACTCTGTATGCCTTTTCGTTTTCCTTGCAGGTATTATAAAAACTGACTTGCACAGCCACTGTGAAGATTTACCATCATAACACCGCAAGGAAATGAACAGTGCATAAGCCTACTGTACCATAAGATAGTGAAGTTGATGAAATTTATTCAAGTAGTCACCTCAATAAGCCAATCCTCATAATTAAGATTAACGCAAGTGTTGATAAGTTAACTTTTTCCTAAATATCTTCGCAGTTGAGATTTTTCTTCTTTCTTTTTTGTTCCTTTTTTATTGTTAGTCAAGGAACAGGTTTATACTATTCTAATTTTGACATCTCACTGATGCTCCTTCAATATTTATGTAATCATCTTATCAAAGGAAAATCAAAACAAACAACTAGAGCAACCTAAATATAAAAAGACAAAAAAAAAAAAAAAAAAAAAAAAAAAAAAAAAAAGGCAGCTAAACAAGGAAAGTCTTACTGCTGCATGCTTTTACTTCAAGAATTTTACCTTTTCAAAATAAGTAGCTGGTGGGGGAATCACACCACCGGCCCCCATGACAGGTTCAGCTATGAATGCAGCAATCTGAAGTGAAAAACCAGACAAAGGTGAGAAAGGGTCAATTATGGCATCATATTCTAACTTGAAGTACACTATTTAAGTTTTACCGTTTCTGGTCCCTCCTTGATTATAAGGTCTTCTAAGTTTTTGGCTAGTCTGGTTGAGAACTCTTCCTCTGTCTCACCTGACATAAGCAGGTTCTCAAGTTAATGGCAGGAAGAAAAATAAAAAAGTGAGGTAAATGTACATCCAAGAATAGATGGTAACCTGGAAGATGGAAACGCCAGTAATGTGGACAATCAGTGTGCAGAACAAATGGAGCTGGAATGTCAAACTTCTGGTGCAAAGCTGGAAGGCTGTGGAAAAACATAATTGAGAGACTGTTTCTTTTGACAAGAGATATAAGGTATATTTCCTTTTCATTTAACTTACCCAGTAAGACTAGCTGATATTAATGTTGAACCATGATACCTGTTGAATAGAAGAGTCCAATGAAAAGAAAATTAATTGAACAGAACAAAGGAAATGACACAAATCAACATTAACCAAGTGATTGGAGCTTACGACTTTGAGCGAGCAATGAACTTTTTTTTATCAGGTCTTCCAAGTGCATTGTTATAGTACCACACCAGCTTGACCTATTACATGTATTTAAGCACAAAATGAATTAATTGGTTGCTTCCTTATAGAGCTTACGAAGGAATGCTTTAACAGCAAATAAACCTTGATAGCCACGTTAGTTTAGTAGTTTTTATCTTCCTTTATTTGTTCTATTTATGAATCAAAATTGAATCATGAGAAAAAGTTGGGGAGTAAAAGAAGATGACGAAGGTTTTTTCTAAATACACTACGTAATATGCGCACCTAAATATATTGGTCTGTTATCAAAGTTGTATTTTTAAATTCTCACATAGATGTTGTGATGGAACAGGCATAATATAGAGTTCTTGTTTGGAGTAGAAAGAACCTGAGTATCATTGGCTTCTGAACCACTGTTCACAAAAAATACTTTCCCCATTTTTCTAGCTGTAAACATTTCAAGTAGATCCTTTGCCAGATCCTGTCACATATGAAGAGAATCAAACTATTGAAAAGACGAGTTTTTGTATTGACAAAAAAGGCAAAAAAGTTTATGACTATAAAAGATGCCAAAGGAGATCTAGTACCATGATTCTAATAGAGTGGTAAAATGTCAATTTTCTTATCGTACAAAGCAAGCAAAAGAAGTTAAGGTTACATAGCGTACCAAAGAAGGCCTAGTAGTACGATTCCAAAAGGAGTGGTAAAATGGCAAGGTATTTAATTGTGCCGTTGCAGCTGCCACAAGTCGTGATTCATTTCCCCCTACAAAATCCATAATTTGCTTAACTGACAGAAAATCAAAGAATTCAGGGGGAGAAAAGGTTGGATCATACTAAAATTTCAGGAAATTCTCCAATCTTTTTACGTTTGCCAGATTCAAACTGCAGACTATCATTTAGAGAATTAAAAGTAAAGAAACTTTAGATTGTCAAACTAATGAACTCAGTCTTCATCCTTCTATTATTATAATTACTCTTTTAACCTGAAGAGTTCTAAAGCACTCCAAATGAGTCTTGAAAACTACATATCAGTGTAGTGTATATCATCTAAACTCCCAACATAATAAAATGTACAATGAGGAACTATGTCAAAACTCAACTTTAATATATTTAAAACAAGAGTTTCAATTAGTAGGGCACATACTACATTTATTGTACCTCACCAAAGAAAAAAATCTAAGTAAAATATTTTCTTAAAGAATCAGAACATACAGCCAGTAGGATAAAACAATGAAAATGCAACTATTTTGTGGTACCTAAAGATGTGCACCATAGACCAGCAAGAGAATCAAGGTACTTCTTTCCATCAATGTCATATACATATGAACCCTGTATCACCATGGAATTCAAAGTAGAATGAAATAATAATAATAATAAAAGGTTCTTTTAGTTAATGAACATATCTTCTCTTTTATTATCCATTGGGTTGTGAGAATCATTATGCTTCTAACACACATGAAGGGTACCTCCGATCTTTCTATAATTAGTGGATTAACATCGGTGGTCTGCCATCCTGCAGTAAAAGGCGCAAGCATATCATGCCCCTTAAACCTGGATTTAAAGCATGTTTGTGGTCAATGAGAAACTCAATTGAATTTTTGTTCTATTGTAGACGAAGTGCAATTCAAGGAAGCATTGCTATAACAAATCATGCTTGAAGACACAAGGACATAATAAATAATGTAAGGGCTAAAAACTTAAAATTTAACACAATGTACCCTGAATCCTCTTTTTGTGCTGAAGCCTGAGAACTGTATAAGCGGGACAAGAAAGGAGCCAAGATGGCATGGTCCTGTGAAGCTCTTCCAGAAGAAATGACGGTTTTTGCAAAGGTACCTAACTGCAAAAAGAAAAAAGAAAATAAAAGGTCATATCATATGTTTTAAAAATTAAAAGGAAAGAAAGAGCCATCATAAAATATAAAGGAAAAACTTCTGGACCATTCCAATAAGCGGTTCGTAATTGGCATAGCTTATATCAAATGATAGACAATATAATATATTAAAATAGGGGATAAAAGTAAAGTAGTTGAACTTTTTTAGGTAAAAGAAAAGTAGGAATATATATAAGAAGGTGGGAACGCAACAATAAAGAATGAATTTAAGTCAGCAGTTCAGTTTGATCACTTTATAGATGAAGGACAACAAGGTTTCCCTTGAACTCATGATAGAATATCAATTGATAAGATTTAAGGTGCTGAAAATTTTGGTAGTAAGTCAACGAACGTCTCGAACAACCAACTTCATAAACGACAAAATAATCAAGGGAAAAGTCCCAACAATTCAGTTCCAAGACACATTTGTTATTGATTCCAGATAAGAACTCTGTAATCTATTATTAAAGAATAATCTCCCCAAGAAGGAAGGAATCGTAGAAGCAGAAACCCCCTCAGTTGGGGAGAAAAAAAAACAAAAAGGACTGAAAACCCATATCAATCAGGCTTCTATGATGCGTTTTTTCCCGAGAGAAGCACACAGAAAATAAAAACAACGATCATGATGGTGATGATGCGATCAGAGAAAGAAAAGTAAAGGGTCAGAAGGAAAGAAAAGGGTAGTGAATAGATTTCCAGAAAATTCAGAGGAGAAACAAAAAAATGATGAAGAACCCAAATCAGCAATCGGGAAATAGAGAAGATAGAAATGAAAAGAGGAAGATTGAATTGCGTACGTACCTGAGAGCTGAGAGTGGAACGAAGGAGTTGATTAATAGCCATTGTTGGTGAGATGAATACGAGAGAGAAGAAGAAGAATGAAACTGAAATGGATGCAGAGAAAGGAGATGAGAATGACAAGTTGGTTCGTATTTTGTATCTAATTAATATGGGGTAGATTTTAAGGAAAATTTTGAAAACGAATCAAAATCAGCTGTTCATCGGTATCTTTAGTTCTTATGTTCCACCAGCTGCGTTAATATTGTCGGAAATGTATATAAATTATTCAATCATACGCTAACCTTTGGGGCATTTTCAAATAACAAAGTTGATTGATGTAAATCAAAATTATTCACACTAATATTTTATTTTGTTTTGTTTTATTATAATTCAATTAAAATGGTGTGCTTGACCTTTTCATAACCCTTTATTTAAAAGATAATAATTAAAAAACTATTCTAACGAATAGAAAAATTAGTTAGCTTTTCAAAAGGAAAATTCCAAAATTAAAACTATTTACGAAATAAAAAATAAAAAAACTAAAGTATGCTTGTAAGGAAAGGTGGGATAATTAGTTTTAATTTGTTTCGCTATATTTTATAATTTTCATTTAAAATCTATTGTTTGATTTTACACAACTATTACTTAATTTAATTTGAGAATCCTAAAAAACCAATAAATTGTTAAAATAATACCTAAACTAATTTTCTTATTATAACGGAGTTGAAGGGAAATATCTAAATACATTTCTTATTTTTCAATAATCCATATTTGCAGCAATGAAATACTCTTCTTCCCCAAGTAATCATAAATAACTAATTACAAATCTATGATTTCTAATTTCTATTCTCTATAGAAGACCAGAAATGTCTTGCTTACGTATCATTGGAAAGTGCATTAACATAAATACGGCAATAAGAAGAGGTAATACAAAAGTGTGTAAACTATAAAAACTAGTCAAGGTAGAGTGTCCCACACTAACACTTCCGCGTAATAACTCTACCAAAGGCGACCCTATTACTAGAATAGCTTCTGGTACACCTGTTACTATTTTGACTGCCCAATAACCAATTTGGTCCCTGGGTAAGGAATAACTAGTTACACCAAAGGATGCGGTCAATATAGCCAGAATCACACCTGTAACCCAAGTCAATTCAGGAGGTTTTTTAAATCCACCAGTAAGATACACGCGAAATACGTGCAGGATCATCATTACGACCATCTATGAACTGATTGGATTAACCAACCAAAATTTGCTTCCGACATTATATATTAAACAGAAGCAAAAGCCTTAGTAACGGTAAGACGGTAGTAAAAAGTCATAGCAAACCTGGTAGCTACTTGTACTAAAAAACAAGTAAGCGTAATTCCTCCTAGACAATAAAATATGTTAACATGAGGAGGAACGTATGTACTAGTTATATCATCCGCAATTGCATGAATTTCAAGATGTTCGTTGAACCAATCATACACTTTATTGAGATAGGTAAACCAAGGGGACCCCCCTCTGAGAACCGTATATGAGAATTTCGTCTTGTACGGCTCAAACAGAAACACGGAAATACCACTCGTAACAGATATGTGTACTAAAAAGTTTCAAACTTCTTAATGCTTTGATTCCATTTTTTGTATGAAGATACGAAAGAATCAAAATCCGAAAAGTCTTCTTTGTGGTTGTATGCCTAAATATCAAGTCTTCTTTGTGGCTAAGCATACTTTCTAATTATAGATTAGAGAAAGAAAACTTACTTAGTTTGACGTTTTGAATCTACTAAAACTTCAAATTGAACACCACTCGTCGAGGGTTTGTGGGAACCAATTGAAATGAACAAAAAGTTTAGAGAAAACTATAGGTTTGATTGATTAAGAAAAATTATTTTTCTTCTGCATATTTATAACTTTCTTTCTTTTTCCTGGAGTGAGTAGGATTTCCTTTTCGCGAGAAGTAAGAGAGAATAATAAGATTCTATTAATTTAAAAATTATTAAATTAAAAAAAATTAAATCAACTCATTAATCAATTAATAATTAATTAAATCATATTTATTTAATATTTCATTTAAATCCAATATCTTATAGTTTTAAATTAATTTAATTAAATCAAATCAAATTAAACTATTAATTAATCCTTTAACTAATTAATAGCTAAATTAAATATCTTATATTTAACTTAAATTAAATTTGAATCATATTCAAATATAAATTTATCTCATAACCAATAATTTTAATATGAATCAAATTCACATTAAATTAATATTTGAACTCATTCAAATATTTTATATCTCATAAATTAATTTTGAATCATATCCAAAATTAAATTTATATAATAAAGTCTGATTAAAATATAAACATTATATTATAATGTATCACCATATATTATACTAATTTTCAAAGTAAAGTTAAAACATTTCAGAAGCTGCAACCGTATGAGATTAATTGACTAAACTCATTAACCACATTAATCACTAAAGACTCATAGCTGAATTTTCTCACGGTAGATATATTTTTGTGTCCATGGATATTAACTAATAACAGTAAGTTAGTTCTTCACGAGTGTTTGTAACACCAACTGGGTCAAATTACCATTTTACCTTTGGGTTACCTCTAGTCCTTAAATAGCTCAAGATGTTAGTTTATTAGATTTGAGTTATTAAGACAAAACTAATAATATAATCAATAACATTTATTATAATAATAATCACTTTATTAATAACAGTGAATGAATTATATTTACAATCTACAAGTTTAGGACAAAAATTTCAACACCACTAACTACCAAAAGTTTGAGCTGATTGGCTGAACTTTTGGTCGGTTCATTTTTTTCGACTGAGATGAAGAAAGAAGTGAAATTCCGATGCTAATCTTGATGTTTCTCGATCGAGATGAAGGACAGAAAGCTTAAGAGATTAAGTTCTTGGGCTAATTCCAGTGCTTTTTTGACCGGGATGGAAGGTAGAGAAGTTAAGAAGCCTAGAACTCGGGTCATCTCAATTTCATTTTTTAATAATTAATTTCTGTTGGGTTGGTTCGATTTTTCGAAAATCTCTTTCTTAAATCGACCATCGAGTATCGGTTCGTTCAGATCAATTTTTTGAAGGTCAATGAAAGGATCTACCTTTTTTCTTAGCCTAGACGCAATTTCCATTGTAAGAGTTGAAAAAATAAAGGACAAAAAAAATATTGAACTATTTACAATTATAAAAATGTTATTGTGTACGATGAAAAACAATAACATTGTATCACTTAATAATAACAGAGAATAAAGATATATGTAAGTAAAAGAAATTATATTTATAAATATTAATGAGTGTATTAGAAAATATTGTTTTTGAACCACTTTTTACAATAACCTAACTCTACGATTGAGAGGTCACCGGTCACGCCACCGTAATTGACCCTTTCGTAGCATTATCATATTACACGTCAGTTTTAATGTTATCATTATTATTAGTATTTTTTTTGTCGCCCACCATTAAGAACTAAAATTCTTCTTTTCTTCTTTCCCCCAATTTTCTTTTAAATTTTTTGGTCATATTATAATAAATAATCATTAAAATGGACCACTCCAAAACATAAATATGTCATCTCGTTTATCAAATACCTCCCAAACTTCTATAGTCTATACTTTTCTCATTTCATGAGATGATGTACTTCTTTTTTCTTTTTTATCTTGTGGACCATCACACACTATTCTTTCAACCTTGCTAGGTCCCATAACCACTCCCAATATAATAAAAATGATATTTGTTTGTGTTGTCACCTCCTCTAATAATGTATATCAGTCTTTGCAACCAACCTCTCCAATTGTCATGGGTGGGTTAGAAGGCATCGGGCTCACCCCTACTCACCAATAATTTAGTGGGACAATCCAATTCCAAGTACATTGTATGAATTATTATAATTTTACTATTCTATAGTTAATTACAACTTTATTATTTCAAACCTCTCTTGTTTATTATTTGGTACCTTACTATTTTCTACTCATTTTTTTTCTTTTTTTTTTTTGGTTATAGTATTTGCTATTTTTATCCATACTAGAATTGGATGCATCTAAACACACAGTATTATTGTAGGAACCAAAATGTCGAGCATCGTGATAAACTCTTTGCCTTGAAAACAAAATTTGGTGCGACCTTAATACTAAATCACATATATTGATCACTTCTCAAGATTAACACAACTCCTCAATTCAAGTATGCACTCGTCGAAATTAGAAATAGAATCGTAAAAGAAAAAAAGAATGTTCAGAACAATATTCTGTGAACACAAGTGTGCATTCTGTAAGCCCAACAGAATAAATGGAAAACGATATGAAAATAGAAAACTGCCAGATTGGAAAGTAAATACCCAACAAATTTACAACAAAACGGTAACATTTTAATAAGAGAAGGTAGTAAAAAATAGATATTTTTGCACAATCATGATCTTCTGATCGTTGGATATCCACGATGCACAACGTGGAGAATGGTTCAATCTTCCACTTCATCCACAAGTTGGAGGCTCCTTTACACACATTTATAGTTATACCCACTCCTCATCGTGAAAACATCATATGAGTGGGGCAAGTTACTCCAAATTCCCTTTTACTTGGGAATCTGCTCACTAATCATTCACAATAATTGTAATTGTAATCAACTCATTGCCTCAAAAATCAATTAATGGTTAAATAGACTAGTCATTTAAACTCATTTTCAAACTCAATCAAACCACAATCTTCCTATATAAATTTTTTTTTTGTATCTTTCTTATCAACTCAATTATTTGTTATCCTTTTTTAAAAATATAACAATTTAGTAAAATATTTACATTGTATAAAGCATTTTAAAAGCTCGACAACAAGTACGGTCCAATCATGTACAACTACAAAAATGCCATTTTCTTTAAATGGAAAAAAAATGAATTATTATCCAAATCATAGATCTATCTTTATCCATCTGGGATAAATCGTGATAGTGATCTATCACTTTCTTATCTCAAACTATCACAATTGTATATCAAATTTTTTAAAATTAATGCTTCCATTATATGTTTGTACGTAGATGAAGTTGAAGATGAAGATGATTTGAAACAATTGGAACCACAAATTTAGAAACACCCAAAAGACAATTGTTGGCTGAGGTTTGAATCTTTTTCAAATTATATATTTATCACTATCTATTTGGGATGGATAGTGGTCTATCTCTATATGTGATAGACGGTGATAGTTCTCTATTTCTATTGTCTACAACTGTCTATTTGGAATAAAAATATGATAGTCCTCTATCACTTTCTTATCCCAAATTACTATACAAGCTTTTAAAAATTCTTACTTTCCATTATATGCTTGCGACAGAAGAAATTGAAGTTCAAGAAGATGAAACAGTTGAAATAGAATAAGAAAAAGAAGAGGAAGAGGAACATAGATAGAATTTTGCATTGCCTACTTGGGATACAAAGCGATAAAACTCTATTAGTGTCATCTATCCAAGATAACAAAGTAGATAGTGATAAAATTCGATTACAATTAAAACATCTTGATGAATTTTTAAATTCAATTACTATTGTGATCTTTATAATTACAATTAGAACATCTTGATGAACTTTAAATTCACCTCTAGATGAAATTCTTTGTTTTCAAGGTTTTTCAACTTGACCTTTGACAATAGAACCATTGTATTTTGCTAACAATGTTTTTCCCTATAATAAAACTCATCTACATAATAATAAGTATCTAAATTAAGCATTCGTAGAACAATAAGAGCAAGTGCATATGAAATTTTCTCAACATCTCATACTCCACAACTACATGATTCCAAGTCTAGCTTTACTATGAACTGTTTGTTTCCGTCCAATACCTTGTATTCAATGTTGCTAATGGGATTAACCTAACAGATAAGATAAGTAAGAGAAAAGTAATAAGTATAAATAAACATTTGAGATAAACATAAGTAGACTGTTACATGTGTCTATCCGAGATAGACATAGGTAGAATCATACTCTATCTATCTTGGATAGACACAAATATAAATTTATTTATGCTTATCAAAGATACACAATTAGTGCTCCTCAAGCACAACCCGGGACCACTGTAGTTGAGGGCAAAGTTGTGATTTTTACCTCAATGACATTTTTGCAATCATCTCCATCTTCTTCTTTTAGGTCTCAAAATCGTAAAAAGAAGAGAAGGAAAAAAGAGATAGGCAGCCGAATAAGATTTTATGCAAATCTAGTGAGAGAAACGACGTTGGGTTTTTCATCCGGTGAGTAGTCGATACGTGGGTAGACTTCGATTGGAGTGAGTATCATTCGTAGACAATGTGATTTGACTCCAATGGTTTGTTTTTGGCCGTCGACAGTATGGGTGTTCTAGATTTTGCACAAGTTTGGCTTCAACGAAGAAGGTGAAGAAGAAGAGTAACTTTGTGTAGTTTGTGAAAATATAATGGAGACTCTTCAATGGCTTTTTTTTTTTTACAGATCGTAAATAGTTTAATATTTTGTTATATATATGTAAATTAACCTATTAAAATTGATCTTATATGTTATATTATAAATAATATGATAATGTGAAATAATAATTATACAAAACATAATAATCATAAAATATGTTAGCTAATAATATCTTTTATACAATTATGTGAGTAAGGAACTTTGCATTTCCAAGGATTAAAAAAAAACGACGTTATCTAGATTACGTCATCTTATCCGTCTTCACAAAAGCGTAGCTTCAAGTCACCGAAGCATCCACTCTCCAATACAGATTTGGTTTAGAAAGAAGAAGGAAGGGGAAAATGGATGGATTGCAGGAAATGGGGATTCCAATGCTTGGGATTGTTGCTGCTGCCGCCATTACCTTCTACGCTGTAAGCTTTTCCGAGCTTCGAGAGGTACCTTTCTGTCTTCCTTCTTTTTTTTTTCCAATTTTTACACATTTTTTTACTTCAAATTATAAACCAATTAATGGGTTCTTAAATTGGGGGATCTCTAAGAAATCGTTCAAAGATTTGGATGAATTGGAGGATCAGAAAGGAGGGTTTCAGATGACTTCAAGTTCTAGAGAAAGGCGAGCAAGAAGGAAGGCTGAAAAGGAAGCTAAAAGATGATCATTTTGTAAGATAATTTGCCTCTTTTACAACTCTTTTCATTTTTTTTTTTTTTTTTTTTTGTAATGTCTGTTAAGGATTCTAATAGGAACTTTTATTTCAAGAAGGCTTTGAAATCTATATCAAACATCATATTCACAACATCCAAGATGCAGAAGGATTTATACGTTCCTTGAGAGTAGACATGATTCTGTTCCTTCAAGCCATTCATTGTAACTATTTGCCGCTTCTTTTTCTGAGCCTTCAATTCCTTCACTCTTTCTTCAATGGCTTTCAGTGCTTTTTCATATTTGCTCATTAACTGGAAACAAGAAACGGCGGATCAAATTCTTAGAAAACATGTAGAGAATTGATACTCATTACTCAATCATGTTATTATTAGTCTTTTTTTAGATACCCCATCAACTTCTTGAGGAGAGATCATAAATGATGGAGACAGCGTTATAGTATCCCCTCCAGTTCTTATTATCAAACCATTTTTTCGACATTCAGCTCCAAAATATTTACCAACTCCTGTTTATATAAAACAGATAACAACCTATAAGCATAAGTATGACCCTGGTAAATCAAGATCCACCACATTTCTAGAGATTTGTTACCATGCCATTTTTTTAGGCTATAATTATTTGATTCAAATCATATAGTCTTTCTTTTCACGACAGTAGGCTTGGCGATGAGACCAAGGGGTTTCCTTGATATAAGCGATTAAGATGTATATATACGATGAGAATTACATAAAGATAAAACATACCCATTGAAAGTATAAAGAAAGAGTTGGAATGGAATTGATATTTGATTTTTGAGTGATCATTTGGAGTCATTTCCCATTTGTGATGATCACTCAAAAATCAATTCTATTCCAACTCTATCTTTTTACTTTCAAGTCCTGAGCTTAAAAACGGTTTTGTTTCTATTCCTTGTTCCAACGAGTGCACGTCAGAATAAAGAAGCTGTATTAGTCTTGGGGGCAACCGGTAACACGATTAACACCACGGTTGGCCGTATTTGCTTTCAGGGTAGTGGTTCATCACAGCACAACAATTTAGTATTCGTTCGACATTCTCACACATTTTTTAACACGTTTTAAACATATTGCTTCTGTATGTGAGTTTGTATCATGATTCATAACTATTACATTTATTCTTTTTTTACTTCAGATAGTGTTTACATCCTTAAACAAGGACGCCGACTGATTCAAATGGAAAGTAGGTCCAGTCCTCCTTGATGGATTGTAGCAGTTTTATTGTACCAACAAATCAATGGATCTTTGAAATGTTTGTCCACTTTTAAGGTTTCTCTGTCATTCTGAACAATGAAAGTAAAATTCCTAAAGAACAGGGGTATGAACGTACTTGTAGATCTTGAGTGTTTCAAGTGCAACAGCACGTGAGACGGATGTCCAGAATTAGTAAATCCATGAGAAAAGGAACCTGGAAGTAATATTGTTGGATGAAGAAAATAGGCTATCAGTTACTGGAGTTGAAGATTATATATTAACAGTAATTAACTAGTTTATTGTATAAGCTGTATACCTAGCTCGTTGCTATGGGAGTAATACCACATCAAAGATTTCAGGGTTAATGATAACAGCTCCAATAGGAAGGTACGCGGATGATAGTGCCTACAGTGTGCAGTAGACTATTAGGCTTAAAATAGAAACAATGAAAAGCCTAAACTAAGCAAGATATTTGTTTAAGTTAACTTCACCTTTGCAAGGGAAACAAGGTCTGGGTTAATATTGTATTTATCGCATCCAAACATTGTCCCTAGTCTTCCAAAGCCACATATAACCTATAGAGAAAGAAATATTGAAGGCAGAACCAGGTGATTTATACTGATCAAACCATTCTTGTAAACAAAGTAAAATGATGAAGACAAAAATTTCATTTAGCAATGAGCCCCATCAGCAATAAAAAGTATATCATACTTCCTTGGCACAGCTTGGACCTGCAACATAAGA
This sequence comes from Cucumis hystrix, assembly GCA_025688845.1. Classification (NCBI taxonomy): domain Eukaryota; kingdom Viridiplantae; phylum Streptophyta; class Magnoliopsida; order Cucurbitales; family Cucurbitaceae; genus Cucumis; species Cucumis hystrix. The sequence goes on from CM046889.1 coordinate 15,759,633, forward strand.
AACATTATTATTAAAGTGACATCAATGAGAGAATGTAAGGGTTAGAGATTCCATTTAGCCTGCCGGGCCCAATCCTCCAAGTACTCGCCCGCGTTGTTGTCACGATAATGTAAAGTAAATTGAGATTAGGTTGACAATCAAATTAATTTAATTTAAGGAAATAAGTAACTCGACTAACCTAAACCAACTCCAATTAAAATGGTTTTGGGTTGGTTGAATTAATATCATTATGCAATCAAACAATTGAGTAGGGTCTAAAAAGTGCTTGAATCCAACTTAATCCATGAACATTCCTAGTCTTGCTTGGATATGAGAGATGGTGAAACAACTCAATTTATTTGACACTTTCTATAATATATCAAACGGTAGTGAATGTCAAGAGTATTTTCTAGTTTTATGTTTCATTTTCACTTCATTAATTAATTTTTGAATCTATTAATTAGAAACAATTTAGAAATAAAAGTTAAAAAGGGTTGAGAAATATGAATACCACAAAATTATTTTTCTAAAAGAGTAGAATGCCACAATACTTCATCAAAGTGTGTTTTCTTGCCAAATTACACATTTTCTATAAATAGTTAAATATAAGTTGTAGAAAAAGAAAGCAAATTGTCAAGTAAATGATAAAATAGACAAAATGAAATGCACTAAGTTTTTGTTATTTAATAACTTTCCCCAAAAGAAGCATAAGCGTGAGAAAAAGTTAAGTATATTTGTGTTTTAAATTTGGAAAAAATTGAATAGTTAATTAAACTTCGTTTATCTCTTGCCTTTAATTAATTATAAATCATGCAATTAATTGAAACTCGTTTTTAGTTTAATAAAACGATAAATTGTACCAAAAATTCAAATTCTTGTACATCTAAAGAAAAAAAAAACTTCAAATTAAAACTATCAATTTACTATCATCATCTAGTATTAACTGTTTTCAATATGTTTTTGTAATAATTATATATTTTAGTTCATATCCCATAAAAAAAAAAGAATGATTTTTTCTTTCATCCTTTTAACGTAACACCAGAATGTTATAGAGTTTAGAAGGATGTTTAATAAAATTAGTCAAATCGGAACACTTTGATAATTATAAAAGAAATTTTGAAAGAAAAAAAATGAACCGTCTAGCCTCTTAAATAGTGTATACTTAATGTTAATCTACTTCTACGATTTTATTTGGTAACTATATATTTGAATGTACAAAAGAAATGGGACGTTGTGGGCCACCGGTAAATAATTGCTTTATGATGATATGGAGCATTGTATTGATAATGTTAGCCATTGAAGGTGGAACCATGCCATGTTCATCGGCTTCTTTTTCATTGGAAGAAGGTTCGAAACACGAGCATCCATTGAGTAAATGGAAAGTTGGGATTTCAAATAAAATGGTAGATCTAAACCAAACACTAATAATTCATTACAAATCAAAAGACGATGATTTGGGTAATCGCAATCTCAATGTTGGACAAAGTTTTGAATGTGAATTCAAGTAGAATTTGATATCAACCACTATGTATTGGTGCTCCTTCAACACTCATCCTTTGAATTACCATGCCAATTTTCAAGTGTTTTGAAGAGAAAAGGGAGATTGGCTTGCTTCAAGGTGCAATTACAAGTATTGCTATTGGATTGCTCGAACTTCTGGGATTTATATTCAAAACATGTCTAAAGGTGGTTAACTTGTGCATACTTGGGAACACTAACTACTTCCTCTAACCCAACCTCCTAGTCATCAACAATTGATGATAATTATTTTTTACCCATAGACCCGTCCCAATCCCCCACCCTGCCCCGAAAGATATATATATATATATATATATATGTATGTATGTATGTATACATATATAGATGTATATGTATATGTATGTGTACATATATATTTATTTATCGGAACAAAAAAGCGAGTAATATTTTTCGTGGGAACCTGATCCTGGGCAATCTCACTTGTTCCTTAGGAAAAAATTTGTGGGGATGAAAAATGAGATGGGGCGAGGACGGGGAGTTGCATTCCCATCCGTGTTCCATGGACATCTCTAGCCAAGATTGGAGGCAAGAAACAAGAGAGCGAAGATGGAAAGTCTATGATAAACAGTTGAACTTAGCAGTATGTTTGAGACAACAACCAATTGTATGATGGACAAAATGCCTAAGCTGTTATTATGAATGTGCCTGATAAGATGGAGAGTTTGATGGAGTTTATTGATGTAATCGTTTCTTTAATATCTTTGCAGTAAAGTTTTTTTCTTTCTTATATCATTTATATGCTACTGCAATATTATTATTCGTCTTGTATAGAACGAAAAAATTTAAAAGGAGAAAAATGAAACAGAAATATTTGAACAGGGTAATAGACAGTTAAACAAGAAAAGTCTCTCGCTGATGCATGCTTTTACTAATTTAAGCATCTCATGATATGCAAAGATCTTACCTTTTCAAAATAAGTTGCAGGTGGAAGAATCACACCACCAGCTCCCATGACCGGTTCAGCAGTCTGAAGTGGGAAACGAAACACATGAGATAAAGAGTCAAGTATGGTATCAAGTTATCACATTATAAGTAACACATCCTATTCAACTTTTTACTGTTTCTGGTCCCTTCTTGAGTATAAAATCTTCCAAGTTTTTTACTAATCTAATTGAGAACTCTTCCTCTGTCTCACCTGGCATAGAGATGTTCTCAAGTTGATGGGTGGAAAAATAATCAAAGAATGTGAATTAAATGTGTGCATCCAAGCATAAGATCAGAACCTGGAAGATGATAACGCCAGTAATGTGGGCAATCGGTTCAGTGTGCGAACAAATGGAGCTGGAATGTCAAACTTCTTGTGTGAGCTTGGAAGGCTGTTGGTAAAGAATAGATTCAAGTAACGTTCTCTTAGCAAATGATGTAAGATATGCCTTTTATTTTCATTGAACTTAACCCAGTAAGACTAGCTGCTGTTAATGTTGAACCATGGTACCTGTTGGATGAAAGAGTGTATGAATGGAGAAGAGAATTATTTGAAAAGAACAACAAATGAAATGGTACAAATTAATCAAGTTCAACCAAGTAAGCTGAGCTTACCCTCTTGAGCGAGATAGAATTTTTTTTTCTTTTTAGTTCTTCCAAGTGCACTGTTATAGTACCATACCAACTTGACCTATTATACATGTTTTTAAACACAAAATGAATCAATTGGTTGGATTTTGTTTGTTCAATAGTTTTCTTTTCTTCCCTTCAAAGTTCTTGTTTGGAGGAAAAAGAATCTGAGTATCATTGGCTTATGAACCACTATTTGTAAAGAAAACTTTCCCCATTTTTCTAGCTGTAAACCTTTCAAGAAGTTCCTCTGCCAGAGCCTGTTATTTATATGGGAGAAGGAGAAGAAGAGAGTGAAAGTAATGAAAAGTAAGTTAGAGGGATCAATTAGTTTATTGTAAATAGAAAGAAGAAGTCAAGGTTAGATAGCATATCTTGAGATGAAAAGTCAGGTCAATTTTATCGTTTTTTGACCCAACCAAAAGGCAAAAACGAAACCAAATTGATTGGTTTTATAAAGAATGGAAGCAAAATCAAACAAAATCAATTAATTGGTTTTTATTTGGTTGGGTAGGTTTTTGGTTTTTTTGCATCTTTTGAGAATTGTAAACACTATTGTGAATTTGAAAACTGTTTAGGAAGCTAAATCTAAAAGTTAGTATCTATATGCTTTTATGATTTCAAATGCCATCTCAAATGAGGCCTAAGAAAGAAAGACTCAATAGAACTTCAATTCAAATAAAAATAAATATTTTAGAGGTGAATTTTTCGATAAATAATAGATCGACTTGTAATGTTTGAAGTATCTTTTTTTAATAATTCAAACAAAAATATTCGAACCATAAACTTGATAGTTTATATTCACTCAATCCGCTAAATTCTTGTTAACTATTTTCATAAATTTGACCAAACATATCTAGAAAAGAAATAAGAATATTGTCAGCTTTAAAGTCACATTTTAATTAAATTTTAAATAAATTATCTCTAAAGGAAAATTCTTGATAAAAGTGAGGTAAAGGGATGACCATATTTTTTTGTGTAAGCTTTACTTTATCAAATGTGATAATCATGAAAATTAATAAATAAAAAAGGTTTTCTCTTTCCAATTTTAAAAGTGAGAAAGAGTTGATAATTTTTCTTCTTTTATTTTTCTAGTTGAGTGATGCACGTTTTAGTTTGTTTATTGTTATTACTTCTTATGAATGGTTTTTTTTTGTGATGAAAAATTTTTAAGATTAATTTCGTAATGATTTGATTTTAAAAGACCAAGCTTATTCTACTTTGATTTCTTAGAATGTTTTTCGTATTTCTTTAGCAAATAATCAAGTTCAAATCTAAAATTTCAAAGTACCCTAATTGGTTCGCTTATCTTTATAATATACGAGATAACATTTGCATAATTATTAGTTAGGTTGTTTTTAAATATAGTAAAATGAACCAATTTTTTACAAAATATAGCAAAGTATTACATTTTATGTACGTTGAACGCGATGGACTACTATCGTCTTTATCTTGAAAGACAAAAATATTAGTCTATTTAGATACTAGTATGATAGATTGTGATATTTTGCTATATTTATAAATATTTTTAGAAATTTTATCATTTAATATAATTTTTCGGGACATCTTCAAATATAACAAAATTTTAGATTCTAATAGATAGAATCTAAAATTTTGATACATTTTAAATATTCCATCCAGGTCATTTACAAGTGTTGTACCTTAAATATCATTCATTGTCCTCTACACAAAAGAAAAGGCTTACTTGCCAAATATTAAAATAAAATGTCTTTTAACAGCTCCGTACCAAATACTAACTAGTAATTCTACTCAAAGTACTAATATGAAGTTTCATCCCAAGATGAATGAGTAACAAGAGTAAACCATATATCTCGTTAAGATTGTGTGAATTCTTTGCACTAACATTAAACAAAATGTTGGCCAAAGTCCTTTTAAACAATAGACAATATTTCAACACGTCCAACAAGTGGCAAAATATAACAAATAATGTCTCATCCCCTAAAAGCTAGAAAAGTCTAGTCACATAAGAAAAATATACTCTTAAAAAGAATCCTCCACTCCTTTCAGAAGTAAAGGACTGGAACTCTACCAGACTTGATTTTTGCCCAAATAACCTGTGAGATTGAGAGGAAAGAAAAGGTTTCGACAAGAATATTATGAGTATTTAAATCCAAGGTGAGAGTGGAAAATGATGGTGTCAATTAATGATTAGAAAAAATATTGGGGAAGCAAACTAGATAATAATCCCATGGATTGCCTCAATGAAGTTCGGAGGCTAAGAATTAAAAACTAGGAATATCCTTTTGGCTACAATTTTGAGATGGAGAAAAAGGAGCGATTCCCACCTCAATTACAAATTACACCTAAAGCCGTGTTAATCAAAATGCATTCTTGAGGAAACTGCTTCACATGTACCAACCAATTGCGTTTGCCAACAATGCTAGGTTGCAAGATTTCAGGGCCAACAATAGATTCCATCTTTTCGGCTTTTGTTTCCAACTTGCAGACAGGAGAATGTTTTCTAATTACACCTTTCGGGCAGCCAAATCATATGCTTCGAGATCGACCAACCTATGTGCCTACCTACCTTAAACGAGAACCAGATGGACGGCTTTGCTCATAACCACCAGGTACAAAAACAGGAAGTTGGTTTGAAGCCGAGTCTCTTTTAAATCTTGATTCACGGGATAGATTCATCGCCATTCTGTCTTGGCTCTCTCTTGAAGTCGAGACTCTTTCATTTCTCAGACTATCCCGAGAAGGGACATTCACTAGAGGACCACCGAAGAAAATGGATTCTCCTGTGTACATTAATTTCTCTGCTTGCTGCAATGGAGCTTTTGTGTTTGAAGATGATGTAGCTTGCAATGGAGCAATCGGCTTTCTAGCATTGTTGCTTGTTTCTGCATTTATATTTGGCAAACCTATCTGCACAGATGATCGAGGAGGACGAGTTTCTGAAGCTGATACAGGAACTGAGACGTACCTCCCGGCTTCTTGGTCCCAGACAACTGATGTCTTTCTGACATCTCTGAGAAGAGAAGTAGTCGGAGCTGAAAGCAGTAATGGATCAGCCGTGTTTCCCCTCTGAGCAACCTTATCATCAAACCCAGAGGTATGTGATCTTGAGTCAGTGACAATAGGGTAGGATCCTTTGGAAGCATTCGGGCGTTCAGGAACTAGACTGGGAAGTGACGAAGCGGCACTAAAACGACCCAGACCATTACCATGTGGAAGAGGACTCAGAGTGACTGTCTCATGCACATGGCTTGGACTACTGAAGCTACTCACACTCTGTGTTCCGGTTTCATAATCATCCCGACTAGCTTGACTTGGAGCCAAAGAATTTCTTATGGGAGAGAGTCTAAGATCATTCTTAATCTCTTTATTTACACCAGTATCGGTGCTCACACTACTTCTAACACTTACGTTGCCACTGGAGCTCAATTCAGTATCTGGGAAACGGCGGTTATCAAGAGGCCTCAAAACAGATGACGATGCCCTAGCTTTGGCTGCTGCCTTCATGGCCTCGTTAGAGTCCAGTTTTGCAAGTTTCCAAGCACTAAGACGAACAGCTCTTTTGGGTGCTTTTGGACCTCGTTCTGAAGCTCCGGCTGCATCTGGATCCACAGTAGATGGTACCATTCCTGGCTCCAGGTGAGGCACCACCTCATCCTAATGCATTAAGTGAGCTTCGTTTATAGAAAGAAGCAGTCTTTTTTTATTGAAGTAGGAAGAAGCTTGTGAAGTGGGTAAAGCGTGCACAATTTCCCCGTGGATAAAATAGAAATATGATTGCCTCAAAACAAAATGTCAACCTCAGTGTTGGTTTATTCATTTCCAAAAGCAGGGTTACAGAAAAATTAATAATGAAAGACCTTGAACAATACCTTGTTATTGTTCTATGGCTTCACACTAATACATTATAGCATTAAAAAGCATATTAAAATTTTATTGTTTCATATATTATAGAAACCTTCATCAAATTTAGTTACACTGGTTCATTATGCTCTAATTTACCAAAGCCGTATTTCAATTTTTCCCTTTTTCAATTTAGACATAAACAGGAGCAACTGAAAAATGCTATCAACCTATGCTTAAGAACTAAATAAATAAACTATCAGCTGTCACGTTACATAAAGAAAATATTTGCGCCTTATAGAAAAACTGAAACAAATAGCATAATCCATAACTAATGACAATACCTGATAATCAACAAAAACTCTTGGAGGTGTACACCATGCCCCTTTGTACTGTAAACCAAGAGAACTTCCACCACTCAAACCAGTGGTAGCAGATCCTGATGGAGAGTACATTATGTTCGGCAATTCCTCGTCAACAGAAGCTCCAGCAGGGGCCTCGCTTGTAGCCCTCATTGCAACAACATATTCATAGGTTGTAATACCCTATTTCAACACATGTAGTCAAATAACTAATGAGGAAATTCAAGCACCAAGTGAACAGTATAATCCATGAACCATTAGATTTCAAAATTGATCAAAGATACGGATAGACTATTTGGATTGTAAATGTAGCGCTGTTTTATTGGACTGTTTAGCCAATACCTCTATTTCTCTATGAAGGAGAAGATGGAAAATGAAAAGGCAATTTGAGCTCTCACCACTGACCTTTTTAATCAATATCATGTGGAAGAAGAAAAGTTCACCCAAAGGGATACAGGCTAGCATGGAAACTGCTGTACATATAGCCTAGATAAAACCAAATTCAAATTAGCAATTAGCACTTGACATAATTTTTTTGACAAAGTCACATGCAAAGCTACAAAAACTTAGCTTTTGTTACCAGACAAAATTACTTAATTTTTCCTTACCACAACCGTCGCAAAAGGGGCACGAGAAAAACCATTTCCAAGTCGATCGATAATTTCAGTTTCCATGCCTTTTTTATTTACGAAACAACGCACTAAAACAGCAATACCAACTCCAGCTTCAACGACAAGCTAAACCACAAAGGTAAATAGTAATCAGTAGCAAAAAGAAAGGGTATGCTATGATGTCATAGAATACTATCCAGGTTTTAGTGCTTACCCAAACAAGACTTACTGCCATAAGAGAAATAAATGTGATGTAATTTTTCTGTCCCACGCAATTATTGAGCCACTGCAACCACAATGTAAAACAGTCAATCTCCAAATAAAAACCTTCAGAAAATGAAAGTCGAAAAAAAACTAAATGATTTTACAAAAACGAAAAATATACCCGGCAATGGTGATCAAAGCCATCAACACATTTATCGCAACTTCTACAATGTTTGCTGAACTTGCGGACCTGGAACACACAAAAATTCAAATCATAAAATCGAAATAAAAAGTTTTGTGATCATAGTTGCATGCGACCAATTTTAGAATCAGTATCCAAGATTCCAAGTAAATCTTGGGGGGAAGGGGAAGGAATGTCAATCCAAAAATTCATTGTCCAAAAATCTGTTGCTAAAAGATATTATGGGTCTTCTTTACAGGTTCAGTACCTTTACTCCTTTAAATTCATTGATCAACATGGACTTGACAGACAAAATGAGTATCCTTGTAAAGTGTGAACAAAACTGTAAAATGTCAAGTATCATTTCAATTCGAGAAAAAAAAAACGAAGAATCTAAGAACCAGAAGCTCTAGTGATGCCTTAGGATTATAGTTTTAAATTTATAAGCATAGACACTTCATTTTGGATGTCAGAAATTGATACATCTGGCCACACTTCGGGCTCCGGAGATTTCATTTCCAAATTTCGGGAACAGGTTGGACACGGATCTCCAAAGTATTTAAGCAAAAAAATTCTATTATAGATTGAGTCTTTATGTATTGATCAATCCTAAGATATTAAGATGACATTATCTAGTCGTAGCAACTAAATCTTTTTAGATCTTCTAAGGTTTCAAATCTCATTAACTGACATAATTTTGTATGTTTCTAATGAAGTATGTTCTGTTTTTAGGTCAACACATTTTTATCTATAAAGAAGCATTAGTATATCAATAGACACACATATATTTTATATTAAAAAAACGTGTCCATGTCCTACTTTTTAAAAAAACTGCCGAGCTGCCGTGTCCGTAACCTAACGTGTCATATCCCGTCTCTGTGTTCGTGCTTCTTGGGGTAAAGATAAAGTCATATCTAGTAGAGTGCTCATGATACTTGGATAGTAATTTACATCTCAAAACTAATGGCTAATACAATAGTGTAAAGTAATTTTACATAATCACAAGTTCAAGGAAATGTAGTTTTTCTTTAAAATATAAGTTTCCAGGAACAGTATCGTTCTCTGCATTCAATAAAAATTTGGAACAGTCTTGATAAGGAGAAAAAATCAATGCCAATACGGGAATCATAAAATTTGTTTCTGATTGTGATTGTTTTCTAAAAGTAAGTTGAGCAAGTTTTAAAACCTTGACAATTTTCCATGATTGTATACAATTGATAGAAATATGACAGCAAAAAAGCATAAGTGAAGCAAAATATTCTAACAGACTATGATACTATAATTTTTACTCCAGAACTACAATAGCACATCCAAACCAAATACCTCAGCATTGCACAATGTGCAAAATAAAGCATCCTCAGCAGCACTAAGAGGGTCCGCCGCTCCATCCCTTTTTCGACAATCCTCGTGTACAAATAGTGCGCAACAAATTAGTCCAATGTTATCAGCACTTCGAACTGTTGGCTGTTCCACTTGATTGTCTACTCCACCAAGTTCTCCTACAGAACCTTTCTTACTCATATTAGCTCCGGATATGGAACTTCTGGAAGCTGATGATGCGGAGGAATGTCTACCATTGACAATTTCATCTAAATTATGTGGTAGACCCTTTGATGATAAACCCTGATTATTGTTGGGGTCTGTTACCCGATTATCAAATTTAGACATAATACCAGGGTCGGCTGGATTAATAGCAGTGCATCTTACGTAAAGAATGAATACGAGGAGTGCCTGCAATCCCATGGAAAGACTGAGAGAATGAAAGAAAGTGATTTCCCATAATTTAAGTGGAACACAAAATGCTCTGATGACAGTATGGTTTGGAACATATTCTACGTTGCAATTACAAGCATGATCAATCTAAACGGGGATCTGGTTTACAGGGATAACTAATCCACTCCTCAATACTCCAGACCTACCACCGTCAAAAAACTGATAGTTTTTTTTTTTTTAATTATGGTAGAAACAACTTGTGTCACCACAAAATTGATAATGCAATAAATTTTCTTATTCAAAAATTCGTGAGTGCTGTAAGTGAATAGTTCTTGGGGAAAACACCATTGAAAAAGGTGAAATGCCCAGAAATCAAGGTCGGAAGAAAAATATATTAATTTTTCAGGATCTACAAGCTGGAAAATTAGTCTCCACGAAGAGTGTAAAATGTAAATAATATTGCATACCACTGGTGAATAAACGCCAACCAATATGTACTCCCAGACATGGCCTCCGAGGAAGGGAGCAAAGAAAGCATAAAACGCCACCACTAGTAAGCAAAACACTGTGATTGCAACAACCTATATTTTAAGCAAAAAAACTGTTAGAAACAAACTCAAACCAGGCATAAAACTACCGAGAACGGATTGTCTGTGACAATAACTTGATAACTTTTTCAGATGGGAAACAAAGTGACAATTTTTTTTTTATGAAACAAACAAATGACAATAACTCGATATACGTAAAATAAATGACACAAAACCCCTCATATTTCCCTGCCAGAAAACCAATCGTTCTCCAACTTTGTATAAATGATCCAACGTAGATTCACCCAAGAAAACTTGCTACCAGTTATCAAATACCCCTATCTCTTGCCACCAACTCAAGGACACAGTGACCATAATTGACTAGTTTAGACTTAATGAGCTTAAAAGCAACAGTATCACAACAACATTACTTCTCGCTTCTACGTGTAGCCTATCAGACCAAATCCCAGTCTTAACTACTGAACGCGACAGTGGGAAAAAAATAATAATCTCAGCATCGTCACTCGTAAGAGACTGAGAATAAAGCTCCATACATCAAAGCAAACGCCATAAGAAAACCAAATTTCAAACAAACAACCCACCCCAATTCAGGCATTTCCCGAGAGCGAGGGGGGGGGGGGGGGGGGGGGGGGGGGAGCACACATTGGTAGAACAAAACCCTAAAACTATAAAAGCAAAAACCCAGAAGAGCAGGAAGAAAGAGAGTGAAGAGGATCGCATAAAAGAAGAGCACCTGAAAAGTATGAGCAGGCAGCTGCCATCCATGTTTCCTCACCATAACTCCACAATCGAAACACCACACTGTAGCGAAGTAAGAACAAAGCCACTCTCACACTCCGGATGGGGGGCCGGGGAGCAGAAGAAAGGAAAGAAAGGAAATCGAGAGAGAGATAAAAGAAAAAGGATAGTATATTTAGGAGGTGAAAGCGATTCCTGGAAAGAGAGGATCAAAATGGAAGCGGCGAAGTAGGGGAAACGAACGGCAGATGGAAGAGAAGGGCGTCAAGACGAGCGTTGACAAAGAATCTGATGAATAGAAGTGCCCATCTTTCATTTTTCTAGTTAACCCTTTATTTCATTTTTATTTAGTACCAATACTAAATCTAAGGATTTGAACTCGATATATCTGGACGGAATGTAAGTTGTTCAATCAGTCATATATTGATATTTTAATATATTATGATTTTTTTGAAATAATTAGTTTTGTTTTTACTAGAGTGAGAAAATTGAATTTTGTGACTTTTGATAATAGATATAAATTTTTTAAGTAGGAACATTTTGGTTAATTGAATGAATCGAAACTCTAACTTTAATATCGATAGGACAAGTGTTATTTACAGTATGTTACATACATTTTTTATTTTGCAAACATGACACTTTTTAGTGTGTGAAATATATATTCACAGTGTATATACGTAGTGTTTGTAGTATATTTACTATTTTTTACATTTCATAGTATAGACTTTGTTTTTTCTTTTCTTTTTGTAACAAGTCATGTGCCTCGTTTTCAAATTTTGTTTTATAAAAGTTTACGCCCCTGTAAAACAAAACTACTAAAAATAAAATTTATTACACTCTATTTCTATTTGGGTAAATATTTTGTCAAATATTTTTTTTCTTTTACGTTTTTCCTTTGTCTCAAATTTGCATGAAACCCAAAGCTAATGAGCAAATATTTGTTGGTTTGCCAACAATAGATCATCGTGACACATATATGTATTTGATGACGAAAAAGTGAAAGTTCAAATAACCCCACCCCAATTTGTCCTCAATAAAATATTTGTTTGTAACAACAAATTTTGTAACTCTTAAATTTGAATTTTTTAAAATTGATAGATCTACCAAATATAAAATAACAAATATTGGATTATACTTTACATACGTCAATTAAATCAATTAATTATAAAAACTTTTGACCTTGTTAGTACATTCTTAAAGTTAAAATATTCACACAATTCTTCGCATCATGATAAGTCGTAAATATTTCAATCGAGTATAATATTTAAAAATATTATTTTTAAATATGGTAAATAAATCGAAACTATTTAAAAAAACTATTAAAATATTTATGAGCCATACATGTATATTTTTTTGTTTTTGCTATATTTTGTAAATAGTTTCAATTTTTTTTCAAACACTGAAAGTCTACCGATTATTAAAAGAAATTTGAAAACATATTAAAAATTTCATTTATATCAATTTTAAACGGTAGTTACTTTCTTGAAAAATGATTTTCTTTTTATAAATGGTTGGATTTATTTTAATTTATCTCCTAATAAATAAGCATTACCCCATCTCAAAAAATCAAATTATTTTTGTAACATAGCTTGTATACCTCTTCTAAGCTTGCAGCCGGTTGATGCACATGATATTCAAATTCCCCAAAATTGAAAGCTTTTCCACGTAGATAAAACTTGTTGTCAAATAGCTCATCCTCAAACTTAGTTGGCAAATTCACATACAATATATACCATAAACATGCATTCGGAAGTACTAACTTAATTGTTTTTATTTGAACGAGGTTTATGAAAAAATATGTTTAATGAAATCAAACTAGTTTTGTATTGTATTCTTTTGATGTGACGTGGTTTGATCTTAATGTACATGTGGTTATTTAATTCTCTTTTTAGTGAATGTGCATGCTTGATTGAATAAGCGAAGTGTATCGTATTTTTTAAATATAAGTTTTAGAAGAATGTGGGAATATTTAATAAACTTTAGTCTTCAAATGTGGTCGTATCTATCTCCTAACTCCGTTTCAATCAAAGAATTAGAAAAATGATCATCTATTGTGGTTTTTATGTTTTTTTTACTAAAACATCATCCATTTTGAATTTAAAATTCAAGAACAGTATATGAAATCTATAATCTTAAGAGTAGGAGTGCACGTCAATTATCACTCAAAAGTTTAATTTGGTTGAATTAGGTCTTAGCGATTGGTAATACATTGAAGGATAAGACTAAAATATGGTGGTAGTGTCAATTACATCTTCACACTTTTAATAACAGTAATTAAATTGTTAAGTTTCTAAAAAGTGTTAAAATTAGACTCTCGATCTTCAAATGATACAAATTCAATTCTCAAACTTATATAATCAATCAGTTTATACAATTATGTAACTTTGAGTGATTAAATTTTAAAATAGAGATTTGAAGGTATAATTGTAACTAATGATTTTTACAAAATTTGAAAAGAAAGGAATAAAACTTAGAGTAGACGTAGACATTTAATAGATAATAATAGATGTGTATTGAAAATAAAAATGATGTTATTACCCTATTAATTAATTAGGAAGAAAATGAATGTAAAGACTAAAACATGGTTTTTGAAAATACACCCAAATTCAAAAGTCAAAGATATTATATATATTTAGGGGAAAATAAAATATATTTAAAAAACGGAAAATAGGGAACTGGCGAAAAGGGTAAAAGAGTCCATGAAAGAAAAACGAAGTTGAAAGCGAGTGAGAGAAAAAGCGAGTGACGGTTTATCCTCTTCAGACAGCGGCGAGTGGTTTACAAACCCTAATTTCCCAAAATTTCTCAAACTCTTTGCCCCACTCGCGGCGACATCCCCCACTCGCTCACCTCTTTCTTTCGGCTTCTTCACCCTCCCACAGATTCTCTATATGCCCTGCACTTCAGGTCCAACTTCTTTTTTCTTTCCCTCTTCAAACCTCCATTACGAACTGCTTCTTTCATGCTCTTTCTTTCACTTTGTTTTTTTTGTTCTATTGTTAACTCTGTGATTTGCTTGAGATTTTTCCTCTCTTAAACATTGTTGGGTTTGGTGTATTATGCTGTTTTTTAATGGGGTGGAGCTATTATCGTTTGTAACAATTGTTTCTGATGAAAGGGCTGTTTTTTTTTTTTTTTTTTTTGGGGGGGGGGGGGGTGGTGGTGTTGGGAAAGTTAGAATTGGAAGGATCGTCGATGATGGGAAGTTTATGAAAATGAATTTTGGAAGTTTTAAGGATTGGAAAAGTGTTGTGTATGTCGATGTTGTGGAAATTTTTAGCTGCTGGATGGAAGTGTATGTCGGTTTCTTGACAATTCAAGTTCTGCTTCCTGTCTTATTGCGATCAATCTCCACTGGCAAATGGTAGACTTCAACACCTAGAGGAATGCTATGAAATTACTGTGGCGTCCGTTTCAATTCGGGGGCAAACTATATTATATGGTGCCGGTCTCCATGAATGCTTCTTCAACTTTCTAATTCAACGGCCTAAGATGCCCAAAATTATACCTAGTTTGGTCAATTTGTCAGTATCAAACATAAATTGGCCACTTTGGATGTAAATCTTCAAGTGACGTGCCATCTCAAAACCCCGCTCAACGACCTTTCTTTTAGTTTTTGTCTTATAGCTAGAGGGTATTATGACCAATTGGGGTACCGACAGTTTGCCAAGTGTTCCGGCATGAATGAACCGGTGATACCACTTTAGTGCCTAGTATCCAGTAGGACGTGAAGTTGAAAATTGAACTACCTTAGCATTGTTTCATTTTCACTGTTCAGTTGAATACTCAAGAGGAATGCTTTTGCTGACAGGGGAAGATTCAACGGATCTAATTCTTATGATATCGGTTCAGGAAATATGGATCTAAAGTACCAAGGGAAATTGGAATGAAGTTTTGAAGATACAATGGCATTTAATAAATTTGCTTCTATGGGATAGATGATTAAGCCTGTATTTGTAGTTCCCTCTTTCCATTTCTACCTTTGCAAATTACAGTTTGTTCTATTTTCGTTCCCAATTATTATTTTTTAAATTTACCACTGTGAGGAGAATAACTTCACGAGACATTTCATGCAGCGTCGTTGGGAAATTTATGTTGTTCGGGTTTCAATACATAGATGAAATTGACAATTTTTTGCAGGTTTTTTTTGGTTAATTGTGAAAGTTTGTAATCTCAGTGACAGAGAGTTCAAAATATTATTGTTGAGATAAAATTATAAGAATGGAAAATGCACCGTTGTTATCTCAAGATATTAAATTTTAGTTCCTCTCCATGCAAACAGCCTTTGGTTTTGTGAAATGATGTTGTAGAGTTAGGCAACCAAGCAGCAATAACCTGCTCCAGTAGTTGTGGGCATAGTAGGTATCGACCTTATAATTTAGAGGTTGTTATTTTCTTTTTTACAGTTTAGATGACCCTATTTATGTGTACATTTCAGGTATCTGTGAAATTCATTAGCCCTTGACACTTCTCACCATGGATATAGATCTTAGGCTACCTTCTGGTGAGCATGATAAAGATGAAGAACCAAATGGAATCAATAATATGTTGGATGTGGAAGAAAAGCTTCATAATGGAGTTATTGAGAGTGGAGATATGGTTGATGCTACAAATGGGATGCACGTTGAAGATGGTGGAAATTTAAATTCCCCCATGTTAGACATGGTAATGTTTAAAGAGGACACAAATTTGGAACCACTTCCTGGCATGGAATTTGAATCACACAGTGAAGCATATTCCTTTTATCAGGAATATGCTCGCTCTATGGGATTCAACACGGCAATACAAAATAGCCGCCGTTCAAAGACATCGAGAGAATTTATTGATGCAAAATTTGCTTGTTCCCGTTATGGCATGAAGAGAGAGTATGACAAATCCTTCAATCGTCCACGTGTAAGGCAAACTAAGCAAGAAAGTGAAAATTTGACTGGTCGAAGAGCGTGTGCAAAGACAGACTGCAAAGCTAGCATGCATGTGAAGAGGAGGGCAGATGGAAAATGGGTTATACATAGTTTTGTTAAGGAGCATAACCATGAGCTTTTACCAGCTCAAGCCGTCAGTGAACAAACAAGAAAGATGTATGCTGCAATGGCTAGGCAATTTGCTGAATACAAAAATGTAGTAGGACTCAAGAACGATTCCAAGAATCCATTTGACAAAGTTCGCAATTTGGCTTTTGATGCTGGAGATGCAAAGATTTTACTTGACTTCCTTACTCAGATGCAGAATTTGAACTCTAACTTTTTTTATGCTGTAGATATTGGTGATGATCACCGACTAAGGAATTTATTTTGGATTGATGCAAAAAGTAGGCACGACTATAGTTATTTTAATGATGTAGTTTCTCTTGATACTACCTACATCAGAAATAAATATAAGTTGCCCCTTGCTTTCTTTGTTGGAGTGAATCAACACTATCAATTTATGTTGCTTGGATGTGCTTTACTATCAGATGAAACTCCAACAACGTATGCTTGGCTATTGCACACATGGTTGAAAGCAATTGGTGGACAAGCTCCAAAGGTTATTATCACTGACCATGATAAAGTACTCAAAACAGCCGTTCAAGAGGTGCTTCCAAACGCGTATCACCACTTCACTCTGTGGCACATATTAGGAAAAATTTCTGAAAACCTTGGCAATATAATTAAGCGACATGAGAATTTTATGGCAAAATTTGAAAAATGCATCTACAAGTCGTGGACAATTGAAGAGTTTGAGAAAAGGTGGTTGAAACTGGTTGATAGATTTGAACTCAAAGAAGATGAATTGGTTCAGTCCTTATGTGAAGATCAAAGACACTGGGCACCGACATATATGAAAGATGTATTTTTGGCTGGAATGTCCATGCCACAGCGATCCGAAAGTGTAAACTCCTTCCTTGATAAGTATTTGCACAAGAAGACTAGTGTGCAAGAATTTGTGAAACAGTATGAAACAATTTTACAGGATAGGTATGAAGAGGAAGCAAAAGCTGATTCTGATACATGGAACAAACAACCTACTTTAAGATCTCCTTCACCATTTGAGAAGAGTGTTTCGGGACTGTACACACATGCGGTATTTAAGAAGTTTCAAGTTGAAGTCTTAGGTGCTGTTGCTTGCTTTCCTAGGAAGGTCAAGGAAGATGAGAAAAACATTACCTATAAAGTTCAAGATTTGGAAAAAGATCTAGAATTCGTTGTTGTATGGAATGGATTGAAGTCGGAAGTTTCTTGTCTTTGCCGGCTGTATGAGTATAAAGGTTACCTTTGTAGACATGCTATGGTTGTTCTTCAAAAGTGTGAACTTTCTACTATTCCAACTCAATATATTTTGAAGCGGTGGACAAAAGATGCTAAGAGCCGACAATTAATGGGAGAAGAACTTGAGCCAGTACAATCTCGGGTGCAACGGTACAACGATCTATGCCAGCGAGCATTGAGATTGATTGAAGAGGGATCTTTATCCCAAGAGAGTTACAGTATTGCAGTACATGCACTCGAGGAAACTCTTGGGAATTGTATTAGTGTTAATAATTCTAATAGAACATTTTTAGAAGCTGGTACATCAGCAGCTCATGGTCTACTCTGCATTGAAGAAGATAGTCACATTAGAAACATAGGCAAAACAAACAAGAAAAAGAATCCAACGAAGAAAAGGAAGGTTAGTTATTTGCAGTTTGGGTTGTTATGTTTCAAGTACTTCTTGTTGACTGTTGAAAATGAGGCTTTTTTAATTGCAGGTGAATTGCGAGCCAGATGTCATGACTGTTGGGGCTCAAGATAGCTTACAGCAGATGGTTTGTCTAACAATCTGTCACCATTATTATTATCATTATAAAATAATGCACGTCAGTTTTTAACTTTTTCTTATATTGATGCTTTTCATTTGTGAAACATTATAAATATCATTTTCTGAATTCGTAGGTCTGTGGGGAACTATAATTAACCCCAAAGGTTGACTGTTGAAGTTAGTCAACTCAAAATATCTTGTAGCAACCTATATGAGATATTGAAATGAACTACTGCGATTTTTTTCCTTTTAAGAAGTAGATAGAAATGAAGAATAAAATATCATTCCATAGAGAAGTAATTCCACAAGAGTTGGGGGCACATCTTCCCAACTTAGGCCTCAGGATTCATATGAGCACCTTGAATCCCAAAATAAAAGACAATTTTATTTGTTTTCAAACAATTTTTATGTGAATTTAAATCGACAATAAAAGTTTATTTAATTTTATTTCATAGTAAGATTTGCTTTTCCAGTTTCAAACCATCAAACATGAATAGCTTCAGTGATGCCTGATTAGACTTGTTATATCACAAAGGAGACGGGGAGGGACAGTTTTAAGGAGATGAGTCCAGAGAGCAAAAACTAGGAAAAGGGAGAAAAGGTGATTAATTGTTTCCTCCATCTCATTTGTGGGCGAAAATATCTGGGAGGAGAGGGATGACCCTCGATTTCTAGTTTTGGTACTTTTTACTGACAACCAAGGACCAACAGGAGATTTTTCCCACACAATTTTTTCCTGTTTCCAAAACCGTGTTGTAAAGGTCATTTGAAGCTTTTTCTCTGTATTCATGAGGTGCAAAGTCAGATTTTGAGGAAAGATTGTTCTCAAAACCCTCGATCTCAGGAATTCCCAAAACCCTTGTGATTGAAGTTGATTCAATCTTCCGCTTCTGCTTTTTGGAAATCCTTTCTAACTTCCAAATTCCAGCAATCTTTCAGGGTTCACTTATTTGATTCTCGTGCTAGCATCTCCTTTGGAACTTTGTCAATGTTCAAATTTATTTTTGGAAATAAAAAAAACTTGGGGCAATATAATTGATTAAATGTTTTTTAAAAATTGTTCTACATAAAGGTAAAGTAAACTACAAACCATTGTAAATATATAGACCACAACCCTCTTTAGATTATTTCATTTATCAACAAAATGTTTCTTATAAAAAATATATAAATATATATAGATGATTCTTTCCCCCCTCTTTCTCAGGACAAATTAAGCTCAAGAGCAGTAACCCTTGATGGCTATTTTGGCGCACAGCCCAGTGTGCAAGGAATGGTATGAATTTTTCGAGTCTCTCTTTGGTATCTTAATTAGTTAACTGGCAAAGTCTTTAGTTCCACGCACTCTTATTTCCTCAGGTACAACTTAACTTAATGGCACCTACCCGTGATAATTATTATGGAAATCAACAGGCCATCCAGGGGCTGGTAAGCTTTATGGTTACATAAAAAATCTGTGTTGGTTCAAACTTAGAATAAAACATATGATTTTTATATCCCATTCTCATTTGTTGGTAATTATTGGAAATTTTTGGTTCTTTTATTTATAGGGCCAATTAAACTCAATAGCACCCAGCCATGATGGCTATTACGCTGCTCAACAGAGTATTCATGGACTGGTATGTTACATTTTGATATTGTGTATGTCAGCCTATATATGTGTGTTCTACTCACCAGATTTTACAGAAGCTGTTTGTTCCCGCAGGGACAAATGGATTTTTTCCGAACAGCAGCTGGTTTCACCTATGGCATTCGGGTTAGTATACTGAAGTCAATGGATATCTTGCACTTCGTTATGCAATTTATATGTCATTCACATTCAATACATTTCCTTGTGGCAGGACGATCCCAACGTACGAACTACTCAGTTGCATGATGATGCATCAAGACATGCCTGATATAACCCCTAATCATAGAGAAGGTGGTTCACAAGTGGAAATAAATGTATCTATTTGTATTTAGCCATAAAATGAACTTTGCACATGAAGAGCAAATTATAACGATCATTTTGCAGGTGCAGGAAACAACGCATTCTTCTAGTCTGTAAAAATAGAATGTACTTTCCAAGTTAGTGGCTGGAGATATACTAAATGTTGGTCCTCGTAAGTGATTGTATCATAAAAAAATGATGTCCCCATCATTGTCATTTATTTTACATGGTTCTTTTTGAAAGATGATAACGTAATACCAATTCAGCCTATACGTTCAATTCTTTTGACTCAAATAGTATTTTAGTTGGAAACAAGACTTATTCCAATGCTAGTTGTTATGAAGTGTTAGTTTCTTGTTTACGGTTGGAACACTTGGTCTGTAGGTACAGTTCCAAGAAGCCGAAAAGTTTTGCTTATTGGAAAAAAAAAAGAACAATTTTGTTTAACAGGACATTATTCCACACAGTCGGGTTCAAGGGACATCATTTGACCTTGCGGAGGAACTCAGCATCACTTTGGATGGGAGCACGATCCGACTTAAAAACTGAGTTTTTGTTTGGTTAGTTGAGCCACATCCTTCACGTTTCAGCCTTTTAGCTCATTTAAATTGAGCATTCCAAGTTCATCAATATAGTTATCTCAATTGTCATTCTATTTCATTTTATTTATTAAAAAAATATTTTTGTTCAATCGTTTTGTGCAGAATTGATACTTATGCAGCTATGTAGGAGATGTCGTGAAGCTCATGCCAAATCTTAGACAGTCACATGAATGGCACTCGGAGAATAACGGTTTTCAAATACAGTAAAATGAATTTAAATATTTATAACTATAGTCAAACATCATCATCTATCAACGATAAATTTTGACTATCAATCTTTATCAAGGATAGATGATAATAGTTTATTAGGGTCTAACATGTCTATCACTAATAGACAGTAACATTTTGTTATATTTATAGGTAATTTTCAACAGTTTTGTTGTTTTTCAAAATGTCTATACCAAAATGGCTGTCATTTTGTAAAATAATAGTTATATAATGTATCGTTCGTCTTTCGTGGTTAAAAGATTTTGGAGGAGACAAGTGTTGACAATCAAACTCATACTTACTGAATTAAATTAAGACCATCCATAATTATTTGATACATTTTTTTGCCATTCAAGATGAAAAATTATCTTGTTAATTCGTCTATTTGGCTTCTTTCTGGATTTTGTTATAATTTCAGGTGGGTTATTTTGTTATTGATTTTGTTGTTCGATTGGTTTTGATTTAAATTTGTGAATTATTGACCTAACTCTGATGGTTGAATTGGTTGGATGATGGAGTTGGGTAAACACTAATTTCTTTCATATTTTGGACCTTAGCTCGATGCTGTTAGGAAAAAAAAGGGAAAAAGTGAACATTATCTTCAAGTGCTGGTCAATTACTTTTTCTTCTAATCCTTCTAACACTTCCATGATGGTGACATGATCAAAAAGGGTAAACGAAGGGAACTTTTGAAATACTATAGAATTTAAAATTATTCCAAAATTTTAGTGTAATATAAAAATATGGTTCAAATATCATTTATTCTAATTTCTACCTCAATTTATTTACTTCCAATTCCATAATTCTAATTCAAATACTCTAAATAAATTTTAAATTTATTTTTTTCAAATTAAAATTTAGCAAAATTTGTTACATAATAATTTATAACTATAATTCTCATGCAATAAAATACACTACTATACTTTCACAATTTATATAGAGAAGATTAAAAGATGCTATATTTCTTTTCTAAAAAATGTAATAATAAACTAACTAATGTGGCTCAACCTAATCCTTCTGAGAAACGATTTTAAATTATTTTGTAATGTATTCAAGATTTTGTGTTTAGTAAACAATTATACTTTTAAATTTTATTTAGTAAAATAGAAATTAAAATCACTTCTAATTTGGAAATCGTTTTATTTTTGTACCATAACAAAAGTAAAAATGTATTTGAAATTCGTGATAAAATGAAAAAGTTGAAAATGATGAAATTCCAAACACGCTATTGGAAAGTGGAAACTTTTGTATATGTATTTATGTGTGTGTGTGTGTGAAGGGAGAGGTAGAGAAGGTTTGTTGTTTGTTGGTGAGTTTAGAGAGGCGAGAGAGATGAGCGTGGGAAGAAATATGAAAAACAAAAAGCGAGTGAAGGTGAAACCTTGAATTTGGAATCCAAAATTTGACCCAATTCCTTCCCCCACAGTTCTCCATCGGCGAGTGAGTTTCAAACCCTAATTTCCCAATCCAACAACCACTCGCGCAATTCCTCCACTCGCCTTTTCTTCCTTCTACTCCTTCTTCCCTTCTCGGATCATTCCCATGAAAAACAAAAACATTCTTCTTCTTCTACTTCTTCTTCAGGTCTCTCTCTCTCCCTCTCTCTCTCTCTCTCTCTCTCTCTTTTCTCTCTTTGTTTTAATATTCATTTCCGGGTTTCTCTCTTACTTTTCTGCGATCTTTATGCTGTTTTCATTGTGATTTCTTTTGGGTTTTTCCATTTTATGTCTGTTTGGTTGTTTTCACTGTGCCGTTGGAGAATTGTTTCTCTATGTGTAGTATACTTGATAGGATTTGGGAAGTGTGCCATTCTATTGTCTTGTTGCCTCTTCTTCTTCTTGCCCTCCTCCTGACTTTAGTTAATTCGATGAAAAGGACCCTTTTTAATTCTCTTGACTTCTTGATTTGGGATTCTGTCGATAATCACTTCTACAGTTTTGTCTCGTTGGCGCTTTACTCGTGTAAAGTGGGAACCTTTATAAGTCATTAAGATTACAAGAAAAAAACGAGTTTTGTATTCTTTAGTACCTCTTTTACTTTCCTTTGAACATAGGATTTCTAGGAAACAAACATTTGCAGTTTTTATACAGCTTTACGAGATGATTGTGCAATGCAACTTATGTAGCTGTATACTTTTAAATATTTGATGTCTGAGTATTTGTTTATTATTGAGTGGAGTTACTTTAAAAGTTTCCATCCGGTTTGTTTGCCGGCCAGCTGTTAGTTTTGAAGTCTTCGATCATGTGAATGTTGGGATTTAATTATTTATTGGCCATGATTTTGAAAATGCAAGCTGTAAACAATCATATATTGGCAATCTTCATAATATTGAATTTGAAAGTTTATTGAAGGGTGATCCCTCTATAATTTCAGGATTACCAAAATGACCAACAGGGGAATTCAATCAAAGCAACGTATTGTAAATTGTGCTATGATGAAAAGGAATGAATCATGTGGCAGCATCTAGGTGAAATGTGAAGACTGTACCCTTTTTGTGCTGAAAAAATGGTTGACGTTGTGGCTGAAATGCAAGATAGAGGTGGGATTGTTAGTTTACCAAAAAAGGACATCCTTTTTGAAGGGGATGTAGATTTCGAGCCACACACTGGAATTGAATTTGAATCCCATGAAGCCGCGTACACATTTTATCAAGAATATGCCAAATCAATGGGATTCACCACCTCAATCAAGAATAGTCGACGCTCAAAGAAATCAAAAGAATTTATTGATGCAAAGTTTGCTTGTTCAAGATATGGAGTCACTCCTGAATCTGAGAGTGGAAATAGCCGAAGGCCGAGTGTGAAAAAGACCGACTGTAAAGCCAGCATGCATGTGAAGAGAAGGCCAGATGGAAGATGGATTATTCATGAGTTCATAAAAGATCATAATCATGAGCTTTTACCTGCTCTTGCATATCATTTTCGTATCCATAGGAATGTAAAGCTGGCAGAGAAGAATAACATCGACATTTTGCATGCTGTTAGTGAAAGAACACGAAGGATGTATGTTGAGATGTCGAAACAATGTGGCGGTTACAGAAGTTTCAGTTTCCCACAAATCGACACGACTTATCAGTTTGACAAAGGCCGGTATTTAGCTCTCGATGAGGGGGATGCTCAAATGTTGCTTGAATACTTTAAACGCATCCAAAAGGAGAATCCCTACTTTTTCTATGCTATAGACTTAAATGAAGAGCAGCGTTTGAGGAACTTATTTTGGGTTGATGCCAAAAGTAGAAATGACTACGTTAGTTTCTGTGATGTTGTTTCTTTTGATATCTCATACATTAAAACCAATGATAAACTTCCCTTTGCTCCTTTTATTGGGGCAAACCATCATGCACAGTCAATGGTGCTTGGTTGTGCACTGGCTGCAGATTGGACAAAACCAACATTTGCATGGTTGCTGAAGACATGGCTTAGAGCAATGGGTGGGAAAGCTCCCAAAGTTATTATTACCGATCAAGACAAAGCCTTGAAATTAGCGATTGAAGAAGTTTTCCCAAATACCCGCCATTGCTTTGCTCTCTGGCATATATTGGAAAAGATACCTGAAACTCTTGCTCATGTAATCAAACGACACGAAAACTTCTTGGCAAAATTTAATAAGTGCATTTTTAAGTCGTGGTCTGACGAGCAGTTTGATATGAGATGGTGGAAGATGGTTACTAGATTTGAACTTCAAGATGATGAATGGATTCAATCATTGTATGATGATCGTAAAAAATGGGTGCCAACTTATATGGAGGATATTTTCTTGGCTGGAATGTCAACTACTCAACGTTCTGATAGTATGAATGCTTTCTTCGACAAATACATTCACAAGAAAATTACACTGAAAGAGTTTTTGAGACAGTATGGAATCATTCTTCAAAACAGGTATGAAGAGGAAGTAATAGCAGATTTTGATACATTGCATAAACAGCCAGCCTTAAAATCTCCTTCTCCCTGGGAGAAACAAATGTCTACACTTTACACACACACAATATTTAAGAAATTCCAAGTTGAAGTTTTGGGTGTAGTTGGTTGTCGTATGAGAAAAGAAATTGAAGATGGTACCGTCACTACATTCAGAGTCCAAGACTGTGAGAAAGATGAGCATTTTTTAGTAAGGTGGCATAAATTGAACTCTGAAGTTTCTTGTTTCTGCCGTTTGTTTGAATATAAAGGTTTTCTTTGTAGACACGCATTGATCGTGTTACAAATGCTTGATTTTCGGAGCATCCCGTCTCAATATATTTTAAAGAGGTGGACAAAAGATGCAAAGAGTAGGCAACCAGTTACTGAAGAAACAGAATTTAGACAGAATAGAGTGCAACGTTACAATGATTTATGTAAAAAGGCAATTGAATTGAGTGAAGAAGGATCACACTCTGAGGAGTGTTATAATATTGCCATCCGCACATTAGTAGAAGCTCTAAAGAATTGTGTTAATATTAACAACTCAAAAAGTGCTCCAGCAGAATCTAGCGTTCATGCCCATGGTCTACGTGGGGAAGAGGAAAATCAAGGAAGCATAACTGCTAAAGCAAACAAGAAGAAGAGTACAAAC
Organism: Cucumis hystrix; assembly: GCA_025688845.1. Taxonomy (NCBI): domain Eukaryota; kingdom Viridiplantae; phylum Streptophyta; class Magnoliopsida; order Cucurbitales; family Cucurbitaceae; genus Cucumis; species Cucumis hystrix. The sequence goes on from CM046889.1 coordinate 15,784,945, forward strand.
AGAAAACGGAAGGTTGGTTTCCAGTTAGCATTTGATAAGCTTTTATAATTATGTAGTAAGTCAAACATGGCAGTCACGTTTTTTGTTCACCAAAGATTCCTGAAGAGTGCTTTTGATTCAATAATACCTTTGCAGGTACAAACTGAAACAGATATGATACTTGTTGAAGCACAGGACAACTTGCAGCCAATGGTTGAATCTCCTACTATGTACTTCGTTAGCATTGTGCATTTCTCATCGTAATTAAGGATTTTTTTTCTTGTTTGGTCTTTCTACTTGCAGGACGGTTTAACCTCGGATAGTATGAACCTGACCGGATATTATGGAACCCAACAGAATGTTCAAGGATTGGTAGGATATTTTATTAGCTTTTGAGTGGATAAGAGATTGATTGGAATTGTTATTCGGGACTTCATAGGTGCTTTTGTTAAGCTACTGCTGATTGCAGGTACAGTTGAACTTGATGGAGCCACCGCATGATGCGTCGTACTATGTCAGCCAACAAAGCATTCAAGGGCTGGTTAGTCTGCTATGGTTATGTAGCATATTGAATGATTATTAAGGTTTCTTAATTCATTTTGATTCAAATTGAATTTATTACTTTTGCAGGGGCAGTTGAATACAATTGCAGCCAATCATGATGGATTTTTCGGGGTGCAGCATAATAGCATTCATACACTGGTATGTGACATTATTCCTATGAATATGCTTGGCGGACATTTTCTCCAACCAATAACTGATTTTATTTTTTTTTGGATGTGTTTACATACAGGTGGATTATCGGCCAACAACTAGTTATAGCTATAGTTTACAGGTTTATTTAACACTTTCATGTGTTTGAGAAAGATCTTTCTGGTTTCTGAATTTGTGCTGCAGTCTTTTGTTGGTGGTTTTAACTATTCTGGAACAATTGCAGGAGGAGCAACATTTGAGATCTGCGCAGCTTCATGGCAGTACCTCAAGACATACTTGATGAAGAAACAGGCAGCTTTCCATGGTTAGTTGATTTGTTCAAAAAGTATATACAGGCTGTAGTTTTTTCTTGCCATGTAGTTTCATGCCCGAGCTTCTTTCCGTTTTTTCTTAAGATCAGATATAGAAAAAGTTCTGCATATTCACAAGTTAGCTACTCGTTATTTAGGCTGTCCAAAAAACAGTTCCCATGAAAGAGGAAGGGGAAACAATTTGAGCTGTATAGCTGTAGCAGAAACATGTAACTTGTAAGAAGCAGAAATGTGTTGTATCTTGTAAGAAGGCAAATTCTGCTTGTGTATATGATCACATTTTACTTGTTAAAGCAATATTGATACTAGTCTCACAAAAGTGATTCTGTTCTGAAATAACCTCCTGTGTTTGCAAGGCTGAGTTCCTATATAATTTCGAGAACCTAGCCATGCTCTCTGACCAACTAGATCAGGGTGTATTAGATTAATGAACGGACAATACTAGTAAAATATGACGATACAGTATAGAATGTCAAGTTGCTCATCAGAAATTGATTTCAGTTTCATGAATTTTGTTGGTGGTAATTGTTATTACTGTCTCCAAACAGGCCTCAAATCCTTGAATCTCGATCATTATTTAGATGAGTTGGGCTAATTGGATGAATTAAACGTGTTTGCATTAAACTAGGTATTTCAATGACATAGATGTGCTTTAAAAAGTCACATAAGAGGAAAGAAAGAAATATAACATGAATAGAGAATTGGATTCTATATGTGCTGTATCTGAGATGAATATTGGCCATTCCTGCTTCTCAACTCCTTATTCATCATCCCGAGTAAGCAAACACATATATAAAGCTTACGAAAAACCCCAACAATTAAAGATCTCTTATGAAATATTATCCTTACATAATGACCGTTCAATCATTCTTCAAATAAGTTTTTTCTAGTGAATTATATTTTAAAGTATTATTTTATTAATATATATACATGTACTATTATTGAAAAAATGTCTTAAAATTTTAGTGTCATATCTATCTCTCATACATACTCATATTTACAGAAAACTTACTCTAAAACACAAGTCCTTAACAAATATATTTCTGCTTGGGGCTCTCGTCCTATCATGAAATTTTGCAAGCTATTCAGAAAATCCTGCAGTTGGTCGTGCAATCAGAATCCTAAACCCAAAACAATTGAACTCAAAACCAACTTTTTGGTTATTGTTATCATATTATAAATGAACTGACATCTCTTTTTACGAGAAGAAAGAAACTATTTCCCAAGTATTATCATACATGCACAAACAAGTGTACCATATTCTTTGGGTAACAAGAATGTTATATATCAATTCACTTGTGATCTTCTACTCAATTTGCACCACAACCCACTTTTGGTATGTATAGTGGCCCCAGTAACAAGTTCAACAGATTCTGGACTTCCTCTTAGTTCAACATCAAACTTCTGCAGTAACATAGCCAGTGCTATAGTTGACTCCATTAGAGCAAATTGATCACCCACACATTTTCTTGGTCCTCCACCAAATGGTAAGAAGGAAAAGTCTGATACAATCTGAGATAGTCGTCGGAATGATTCCATCATCAACTGATATTAATTGTTATGCAACTGTTTTAGATAGGATCAATGGTTGGCAAGTTACCTCATTAGGGTATAGAGCTCCAGGGCTTCTCGATGGGTCGAAACCGTCCCATCCTTCAATTCCTTCACTTGCCCTCTTTACTTGAAATCTCTCTGGTTCAAATTTTTGAGGGTTCTCCCAGAAGTATGGAGATCTGTGGAGATTGTAAACCTATAGCAAAACATACATGAAAGGAAAGTAGAAGACGTACAGAACAAGAAGTCCAAAGACAAAGGAAGAATGTGAAAATACCATCCTCTAGTAAAGTACTTTTAGCTTTGCAAAAAAGAAAGAACCAATGCAGTTGTCATTACAATTAAGAACACTCGGAACTAAGCACTTCCAATGCAACTTTCCACTTACAGAGATGAAGATGTCAGTTCCAGCGGGTATTGCATATCCATTTTTGTCCCCATTGTATCCTCCTGCATAATTACCATTGAAGTGTAAAATAACAGCATCGGGAACTCGCATCTTCAAGGTCAACAAAGCGGGAGAGGATCATTTGACTAAATTTTTTGTATGCTTATCAAATCATATAACATCTATATTTCACACTACAGCCTTTTTATTTAAAAATTTGTTATTATAATTATAATTTTATTTGGTTTATCATATAATAAGTAAATAATGGATACGGGTTTGTTTAAATCTATGTCAAAAAAATGATTGTATAATCATGAAAACATGTCTTCACTGCATATCGGATGTGAATAACTCTTGAACTCACAGCGGTTCATCAATCAACAAAACCTTAACTGGAACAACACAACACTTAGCTGGATCTACCCTCCTCATAACATATTCAGAACATGGTGATCTAAATAGCAATTAGTACCTGGCAATGTATCTGGTTTGAGAGCTCGTCTTATTAGCAAAGGTGGCTCAGGAAACAAACGAAGAGTCTCTGCGATGATAAGTCTGATGTACCTGACAGAGAATTACAGATCTATAAGGTCCAAGCTTCACCCAAGGGAAGGAATTTTTTGATGTAGGAATTAAAGTTCAGGAGTATTTTGTATAATTATACTTTCCATAAAATTAAATCTTTAATTATAGAAGAAGGTTCATCAAAATTTTAAAAAGTACAAGTTATTTGTAGAACAGCTTGATGAGTGAAAGTCAAATCCTGACGTTAACAGGTAGACTTTGCATGAGGAAAGATCCAACGCCAATACAACGTGGACATTACTAACCCTAATTGCAGCAGCCTAATAATGTATTAATCTCTTTTAAAGTATTAATATTAATATAATGCTACCATTGAATCATAGCATGGAGACAATGAAACTAAATATGCACAGAAATCTATGTAAATCACACTAACTGAATTGATGTGATTCCATTTTATCTCTTTAAGCTTAGAAAAAAGTAAGCAGAGTACTTGGAAATAGATGACTTCCTTACTTCAATTCTTTAAATAATTCAAAAGTTGGCTTCCCCTTGCCAAGAACCAAATCGATCTCTGCCTGAGCTTTTTTCATTTTTGAAGGGTTCTGTAAAACCAACATTGAACCCTTATCTTAAACAAAAGAGGCGATCATAGAACTTGGATGAATACCATTTTATAAATGATGACAACAAGGCAGAGCTAAATGCTTACTTGTGCAAGCAAAAAAACAGCCCATGTAAGCACAGCAGCAGTGGTTTCATGCCCGGCAATAAGCATTGTCATCAGATCATCCCTAAGCTGTTAATATTTACACATACGAATGTGAAAGTGGATTCAGGAAAACACATTCTGGTATTTTTATATCCCCTCGCTAACAATTTTCAGTCTCCTTCCCAAAAACTAAGCTATTTCTAATACAAATATTCACTTATATACACTTGGACAGTTGGACTATCGCGATTTATCAAAATCAATGTACCACATTTTATTATCTAACAAAAAGTCCCAAGTCAACATTGACTATGATATGTATAATTGGAGTTGTTAAAATAAAAATGTAGGTCTCTACCTGCCGATCATCGACATCAACTCCCCGCATATCAACCAAGAAACGCAAAAGACTGGCATCCTGAAAAGTATGACATAAACAATAAGCTGTTCATGATTTTTCAGAAATGTCTACTATAGTGAAACACCAATACCTGGGAAAGTAAACTTTAGAATCAACAGTTTTCTCAGAAAATAGAAGAGGCACCTTGAGATTTAAATAGTCCCTTTGCTGCAATTTCTCAACATCAGCTTCCTGTTAGGAGATGCAACCAAAGTCAAGTCCAGGCTGTTGCTTCAAACAAATTTGTTCTGACAAGCCTACACAATGAGTAACTAAGGTGTGTACTATCTAAAGGCACCTGTGACATGGAAAACAAAGTACAAAACTACGCCTTGCTTTAAACATGGAAGGAAAAAAAAGGAAAATTAGCTTGTTAGTTACTTCTCGTGACACAGAATTATAAAAGATGGAAGAAGAATCGTGCATTGATCTTGTAAGTCCTAATCAATAACCATGAACTAATTGCATATGTTTCTCAAGCAATATGTTATTTTCCAGCACAGGCATGGGTAGAGAGATGTCAAAGACTATTAAGCAGTTCAAGATATTTATTTATTTTTATGTAGTAAAAAATAAACAATCTTTGAAAATCAAAACCTTGATACTTTACAGACATGATCGAAACTTAGTTTAACTCCTACAAGTCTATGGAAAAAATTTCCATAGTCCTATGGCACAGCACTTTATGCTTTCTAGTTAAGGTTTTGGTTTGGAAGAAGGGGGAATAGAATAAGTTTTGAGTCTAGGATTATTGAGTTCTTTTGGAATGGAGTTCACTTTGTAGCCACTAACTCTCGATACTTCTCACACAAGTCATCCAGAGTAGAGAGGGACCAGTAAATTTAACTTCAGTCTGAACATTGGAGTCAACTTATCAAGAATGCAAAAACTTTTCATGCTAAAAGTTAACAATAATAAGAAAATAATAACAAAATGACAACATGACAAGACTTCTCACTTAAAAATGTTATTTCATCAAAACAACTTGCAAATTAAGTAGTAAGCCTCAGCTCACCTCTCGGGTTTCTCTTGCATTTCGTATTAGTCCATCAAGACAGTCATTAATAACCTTAAGGTCACTATGGAATTTACGCTGCCTTGGGACTATCCACCTTGCCAAAGGTACTTTCCAGTATGGGATATAAAAAGTTGATCTATGCTCTGCTTCAAAAAGGGTTCCATATACAGCCTGTAAGATATTTGTCAAAGTGCTGATTAAGAAAGCTCGATGTTCATGTTTTAGGTATGCAAGAGACATTAAATTAAAAATGAGAAAAACCTCCATCAAAAAGTTCTTGCCTACGGTCCTGTAATAAAAATGTTCCAAATCCTAGTCTAATGAATAAGAAGATCACCATATTTGTCTATTCTTAACGGGTTAAACCCTTCAGAGAATGCGAATATACAAGTGGATCATCAATCAGGAGCTTGGCACCATGTGTAAGATTAACATGTCTAGAAAATAATTATTTATGGGTAAAGTACCATTTAAGATTCTTTCATTTGTCTTAATAAAAGTTTGGTTTCATTTTTATGAAAACCTCTCATCATTCAAGCCAGATACTTCGTTAAGTTATCGTAATCCCACTACAGAAAAACTGGTAATGCAGATTTGATAGAATAATACCATTTTCTCCCTATGAAATGAAAAGGATGGAGAATTAGATGTTTGTGAACAAGGAAACCCGGCTAGCAATTTCAACTCACAATTTCAAATTATTAACAAAAAAATTCATCTTAGTGGTAACTGAAACTTCAACAACGAAAAAAAGAGCAGTGTTTCAGTGTGTGAGATTGTAATGCAGATTGTTTTCCTTTCTTCAGACCTTAATCACTGGAGATTCTTTGGTTACAGAACCAAAATCATAGTTGAAAACACCGAGTCCAATGATATCAAGAGCCAAACTCGAAAACTCTGCTTCCATATCCAACTCAATGGTTTTATCCTTCTGTAGTTCACCTTCTCCAATAAGCTTCTCCAATTTCAGAATTGATCGTTCTGAACAATCAGCGAACACTTTGGTCATAGCTTCCAAGTAATAGGTATGGAACCCAGGAGCTATAACTGTAATTCAAAATGAAATAAATCAACGTCTCTAACAAGTTGTAAAGCTGAAGTCAAGACATTGATCAAATCACCCAAAAAGAAGTTCCAGTTTCTATTCTGCTCACCTCGTCTCCTCTGCTTCCAAGTGTCAAGATCAGCTGGTATAAGTCCTTTGCCCATAATCGGTTCTAGAATATCAGCAAGCACTCCCTAATTGAGTATATTTATTGTAGCAATAAGACGTTATGACAATACAAAGTGCAAACTATATTTGATAAGTACGGAAATTTTACGCAAACAATGCTATTAGTCCAAGAATATCATGTACAAACGTCGACAACAACTCCTCATAAAAACTACCATGCCCTCATCCTCTATTGTACAGGGAAATGACCAAATTCACCCCAAAGTCCACCTAATAATCACAGCACTAACATTTAGCAAATCTTTCATGTGGTTGATATTTGATAATATACCAATTAATCAGACAAACCCAAATTTAAATTTTCCTTTCAAGAAAGGAAATAATATGAACATGATAGTACAGTAAATTGCTCTTAATAAGAAGATAAGAAAAAAAATCATAGGTGCTCCATGTCCTCTGAAGTCTAGCTGACTAATACACTGTCTAACAAACAGAATGAGAGAAGTGGATTCAATATATTACCTTGTCATAAGCAAATGCGTTTTCACGAAGAATATATTTTGCCACAATAGGATCTGATACAACAACAAATGCTTTTGGTCCAAAGGCAAGTTTATAAACAGATCCATGCTGCAAATGAAGAAAACAAAATGAATAGAAAGAAATGGATGTTTAGATCTCATGAGCAGACAAAATGACAAGGTGCACATCACATAACATTATAAGAGGGAGTGAATGTCCTCATAGGGAACTAATATTTCAGTTGAAGAAACCGATGAGATTTACGAAAGATGCAAATACCTCTAAGAACCAATCATACAGAGCAAAGAAGAGTGGGCGGCCGAACAAATCAGAGACTGCACCTTCAGCTATCGGCATAGATCCCAAATTTCCACCACTTAACAAATTGGTAAGAAGATTGCTAGCATTGTCAAGAAGATTTCTTTTTGTTTTCGGTTCACCAACGTCAGTTGATTGGCATCTACATAAACATTTCACACGATTGCCCCATAAACAACAAGTTCCACAACTTAACCACATCCTTCCCCTTTCATCTAACACCCCCAAACAAAACAGCAAAAACTATATCAAATTTGGATGAATCAAGATCCATTTCTGGCTCCTTGAGTTAACATGAAACCTGCAAGAATTTCATTCGCTAGCTACACTAAAGGAAGAAGATTGAAAGTTAAAAAAGGAATGATATTAGTCGCAACACTATTTCCAGAGGTAAATTCAGGAGAAAGTTAAGATAATATATGGTATAAGAATTTCAAGTTCAGACCAATAATTATCTCTATTGCAACATCATTTGAACAAAGAAACATCCGCAAAGAGACCCAAAAGCTAAAACTCAAAACAGAGATGAAAAGGCAGCCGAAATCCCAAACCCATCATTGGTTTCTAGAAAAAACAGTGAAAAGAACAGAGAACACAAGCTTACATAAACCTCCACCCAGTTAAACTCATGAAAACAAGTAAAAGAGAAGTAAAAATCTACAAAGAACAAAAATAGAAACGATTACCTCACAACCGGAGCTCTAAGATTAGATTTGAGATACTTGATGGGCTGTCTCGACATACCCAGAAACCCAAATTCATTTCTGTGTGGATTTCCATGGAAGAGAGCAGAAGGCAGGTTCGAAAGGGCAGTGGCCGCCATAGCCATACCCAAGTGACACACCAATCTTGAATAAACAAACTGAGCAGTGACGCAAAATAAGTAATAAATCACTGAGTGCACGAAAAGGGGGGGAAAGGAAATAGAAGGACACTCAAGAATTCAGTGAAAGAAATATGAAACGAACCGTCCAGGTGGGATTGGGAGAGAATTTTTTATTTCTTAAAAAAGAAAACAACTTTTTTGCTCCCTCTGTTTTCTCTAATGTTTAGTGCGAAAACCCACCAAGGATTTGTGTTATCTAACCCAATATAGCACAGTACTGAAGTGCATACAAAAATTGGTGCGCATGGAGTCTACTTTCCGGCCATTTTTGCAGCCCCCACCAGCTCTTTCTGGGAAAATTCTTATCCGATGAATGATATTTTGGGTCACAAAGATGAGAACTGAAATTTTAGTGACAAGTGATGCATTAAAGGTTGTCCACTACTACTAGATTTTAGTAATGTTTGAACGTGTGAAATTTGTATGTTTGTTTTTTTTAAAGAATTGTGTAATTAATTAGAATAACTAAAAACTCTCAACTTTTCTCTTGAGGGTAAGTTGGATCATTTACTTCTAAAAGTTTAATTTAGTTAGAATTGTGTTATTAGTTTTTGATTTAGTGGTTCAAATAATATTGTCACCAAAGCTCACTTTAGTACAAATTGGACAAGAAATTTTTAAATAACTTCTTTTTTCTATGGAGGTGTTTGAGGCCTGAAGTGTGTTATTATAATAGGTGGTTATTATAGTCTATGAGTTATAACAGTTTGTGGTTATTATAGTATGTGTTTGATGTACAAAATAGTGAAATAAGGGAGTGGAAAATAGTGACATATAGGAGATGATGAGGGTGAGGAATAGTGAAAGGAGAGAGTGAAGAATAGTGAAAGGAGGGAGTGAGGAATAGGAGAAATAAGAAGAAAAAAAAAGTAGAATAATCATAATTCTAGGATTGTGATAATCTTCGGGACAAACATGGAGTAAACTAACCAAACGGTCCCTATATGTTTTCTCTTATTTACAAATTTTGAAAATCATATTGGATAAGAAATGTAAGAATATGAATTTGGCTAAAAAAAATAAAAGATGAAAGTGAACAAAAATAGAGAAAATTATATTAAAAAAACTGAAAATGAAGTAAAATAAGACTTACTATCGTTATTTTAACAATGTCATTATCTTATCTTAGCCACTCAAAGTAGCTTAAAAACAAACATAGAATCTAATAAAGGATTTGGACCTTAATTTAATAAATTTCAAAACTTGACTTGTCTCTAACAAAAGCACAAAATAAAATAAAGAAACTCGTAGTTGAAAATAATGTTAATTAACTTAATTATTTCCTATCTTCTCCAGAGATGATTAACATAGATCAACTAAAATAAATGTATGAATATATATTGAGAGAGGAGAAATGATTAGTAAAGAAACATAGGAATTATGTATGCTTAATTGCTATAAAATGTGTAGTTCACAACACAAATTCAACAAAACATTGAAACACCAACTTTAAAAGGAGTAAAAGAAAGCAACTTTATACAAAACGAACAGAGAGCAAAATGGAAGAAGAATATCAATCTCACAAATAAGCACAACGAATTTATGTTTCAAGAACAACCCAAAATAAATGCACACAAGTTTTATTTAAGATATAGAGAATCTTCTCCTCCTGGGTTTGGTAATGTCGATGCCATCATCGATGTTAGAAGTGTCTTTAGATCCGTGACGGAAGGGATTTAATTTCCCAAGCGTTTTAGAGACGGAGGAGAAGAAGGTGCCCTTGGATCTAGAGGATGGTACTTTAATGGAAGATGTTCCTTGAGAACTCCTTTGCATATCGGATATGTAGAGCTTCATCTTCATCAATTCAGACCTCAACGCCTCATTCTCTTTTACTAATGACACGTCTGCCTGAGCTTGAGTCCTTGCCATGGTAGCAGCGTCCTCTTGGGTGCTCTTCCGGTCATCGGGCGTACCGCTTCTTAGCTTCAGTTGATCGTAGTAGAGAGCATGAAGAACTATTTGCACAGGCAACCGCTTGTTTTGTGAAGCATGTACTCGAGCTTCGTATGATAGTTTTAATGGGTCCATCACACTACATACCTTCTCCCGTTCTATCTCATCAAGATTTGGGTGTGCCTGAGAATCAACTTTTGAGTTATTTAACTCATCTTCAAACAACAATTTATACCATGGAATGGAAAGAAAGAAAGAAAGAAAGACAAACCTTGAGGTATATATCAATGGCTCGATAAAGATCGTCATCAACCTTGCGAGCAAATTTGGGAATAATATTAGCAATCCCATTAAATTTTGATATACTGAGTTCACCATAAGTAGCAATTTCCCCCAAATACGCATCCACCGTCTTCGCCACTCTCTGCATTGGAACAGAGCAAATCTCTTTCAAATCTCCGGCATTAAACACCGCCACACTCTTCTCCTTTTCCACAAACCCCATTATTATCCTCCTTATACTTTCCAATTCCACCAGCCTCTCTCCGTCGTAAGTGAACGACACCATCAACAAATCATCCACGCTCAAATGTTCAAGAACCATCGATATCCGTTTCTCCAGTTCGTTCTTGCACCCAGTGCTGGTTTTCAGGTAAATTGCTGATCGGAGAAGGCAGCAGAGGAAGTGGATTGGGAATGCGGCTTTGTCCGAAGGTAAGAGAGATACGATAGATTCTAGAAGGTGGCGTTGTTTGATTCTGGTGTCGGAATCGTTGTCAACGGAGTAATTGGGGGTGGTTGAGGATCGGAGAGTTGTGCCAGAGTGGTCGCGGACTAGATCGCGGAGAGATCTCTCGGCGTAGGTGATTAATGCAGCGGAGAGAGTGGAGGCTTTGGCGCCGCGAGATTTCATGGCGGTGATGATTTTAGCAAAGAATTCTATGTCGATTATTGTTAGTTCCTCTGTCCACCAATTTGGCGGTGATCGACTTGGGAAGTTTGCCTCATTGCAAGCCTGCGCAACGAAGAAATTTATACCCAGTTTTGTGAAAAAGAAGTAAAGAAAACAAAGAAAGTAGTTTATATAAGTAAAGATTTTCATCCTAATATCCAAAAAGTAAACGTTTAAACCTCTAAACAAGGCCTTGAAAAGGAGAAAATGGTGTACCTTGGAACTGATAACATCCACACATCTGTGGACAATGTAAAGGTCTTCAGCCATGGGAAGGAGAAGATGGGAAGATTTAAGAACAACAATGGCTCCAGAAATGCTGGAGAGAGCGACTTGGGATAGAAAATCTTCGGTCCGACCAATGAGGTTGTTGTCGCAATACTTGTCTGTCATTTGCAAGTACTCTGCAGCACATCGTAGGGCCGCAACATTGTGTACTGTGATCTCAAAGTTGACACCATAGCAGAACTTGGCTGCCTTCTCGAATATTTCAGCACCGCCGGGGATGTCCGTCAGATCGATCCTTGTTAGATCCGCCTCCGTCCATTCCATTATCAATTTTCGTATGTAGTTGCTCTTTGCTACCAACATGAACTGCACGCACCACATCCAACCCAAGCAACTATATTATATCCTTTCTCTTTCCATACTTGTAAGCCATAAAAGAGTGAAATTATGAAACTTTTAATTTTAAGATTAAGAAATTAATAACAAGTCATCAGTTACATCATTGATTTGTATCATAAATTATATCGAAATTATTTCGCCAGTTTAGAATGCAATTATGATTTTTTGATATTACAAAACATTACTTCGAAACTTTTAATCCAAAAATTTTACATATTAAAGTTTTGTTTATCGAATACACACATCCTTATAAATTCAATGACAAATATTATAGTTTTTCTTAGATTTTAGTAACATTATATATCTAAATCGTTACACTGTTGCAACATGTAAATATTAATTTGTTATTTATTAAAGATAAAAGCGACTAAAATGTTACAAATAGAAAATACGATTATGAGAAACTAATACTCAGAAATTAAATCGTTAGTAAAAGTCTATAGGAAAACTTGGAAAGAAATTGAAGTAACAAATTTGGAAGTTGTTTCGATACCTTGTGAAGAGGAAAATGTGCTTCACCAACCGCAACGACAACATCGGTTGGAATATCTTGAGAGAAAATCCTAAGAAAAGAGAACAAATAATATGATTGTCTAACATATTTCTTTTGATACCTAACTAAATTTTTAGAACAATCAACACATACCACTGTCCTGTTCTCTCCATGGCGATGGACATCCTATTGTTTCCCTTCATTGACGAACTCATGCTTCTCCTCGACTATAATTGTACTCGTTCGTTTTTTCTAGTAAACAAATTCAAGATAAATTATCATTTCTTTTTTTTAAAAATAATGTACTAGGTTCAAATCTGTGTTCATTTAGAACTATTAGATTTAAGTAATTTTCAAATCAAACATTTCCATTCAAAACATTCATAAAAAATCTAAATCGTTGCATAATTTGCTACCAATGATGATTTGAAAACCAAGATCCAAATGGTCCAACTATTTAGATCCAGTTTTGCTATGAAATTTTGAAACAAAACATATAACATACAACCTAAAAAAAATCAATAACTAGAAACTTCACACTATAAGAATTTTGGTCTTTGTTAATATTTTTCTATTAATCCAAGATAATTAATTAATTACAATAATATTTAAACAAAATCAACCTCAGTTCAAAATCAATTAAATTACATAAAAAGATGATTACTCAAAAGAGTCACATACCATCCTTTATCAAAACTATTAAAAACATACCAAACAATTTCCAACGAATTATCATTTAATACTTTCAAACATTTGTCACATCCCAAGAGATTCAAAACATATGGGATAAACTATAACAAACATTCTTAAATTACACACTTTTTTATGGGATAAACTATAACAAACATTCTTAAATTACACACTTTTTTTTTTAAAAAAAGGAAATTAAAAGTTATAGAGTTCGACTTAAATTTTAAAACTACTAATAAGAAAAGAAAAAGAAATACTAAAATTAACAATGTTGCGACCTAAAACATAAAATTTTCGTTCTTAGTTTATTATCACATCATTTCATATCTCAATTTTGATTGCTTACCAAAATTTTAAGAATGATATACTACCACAAACATAGAGATATTTTATAAAGAAGCGACAATCTTTAACATTTAATCAAACATATGAAATCAATATATACTTACTGAGTGTTCTCAAACCAAAATCCAAACGTTTGAGCAAAGCTTGAACTTCTCCTAGAAGCCTAAGGAGCAGGAACAAAGTTTTTTTTTTTTTTAAAAAAAAGGTTAGAATCAACAAAGATAGTTTAGTAGAATATTCCTACACTAAAAATTGACAACAAATCTTAACAAATAACTCCAATTAAATCCTCCAAAAATTACAAAATAGAAAGCTTCCACGTGTAAAGAAACTACTTTAATCCAAGAGTTCCAATACAGATTAAATCTTAAAAAAAACCGACTCGTTTACCTGCTGGTTGGGGTTGGAAAGCATCCGAAGTTGGAGATCCGAAGGTAATGGAAGAAGTAGAAATGAGGGAAGATGTTGCTGTTGGCGCGGCGTGGGAGAGTGAGGGGGGCCGCCGCGGGGAGGAGGATGTGGGGGGGATATATAGAATAATAGAAAGAATTGATATGAAGAGAAAGATAATTGGATATGATTGCTGGAGACATGATGGAGAAATGTGGACCTTTTTCCAGTTTGTAAACATTTAAGACCACTAAAACAAGTGGCTGAGTTTCATCCACCTCTGGGACCTCTACATCTTGGCCATTCCTTTGCCACGTCATCTCATTCTCTAAATTCTTCACTGACAATGACTCTAAACTCATTACCAACTTGGCCTACAATAATACCATACGCATACTCTTCCTACTCTTTGGTATGGGACATCCCACCATGTATTCTATATATTTACATGTACTTCTACTTCTACAGTGATATATATTTATCGTGGATATAAATTCTATAATTGATGGATAGATTTTATTATATTTATAATTATCTTATAGCTAGTAAATTTTATAGAACAAAGTTGCCTAATAATTAGTTAGGTTGGGTAGGTGAACACATACCTACAAACAATCTTTTCTAGTATGATATTCAATTTGTTTATAATTTTGATGATTACACAGATATTATTCTTTATTTATTTTTTGTCCTTAGGTCACTTGAACTCTAAAATTTAAAATAACGTTATTTTGAGTTTGACTTTAACATAATTTATAAATTTCAAAATGTTATAGTTTGAGTTTTGTTTTAATTTAGTTTTATAGGTTTTTTAAAATTCACCTTTTTTAATTCAATTTTACTAAATACTCGCTTTTAATTATTAGCATTAATAGAGTAATTGTCCTTAATGAAAAAACTGTTGGAAATATCATAGCAAAATGTCGGAATCTATCCATGATAGATCCTGATAGACATGCATTGATAGACAATGTCTACCACTTATTGATATTTCATTATATTTTAATGAACAAACATTAACAAAAAATAAATCTTTAGTGAAAAATCAAAATCTAAAGCGTAAATCTTAAAATTCAGAGAAGAAATTGAAACAAAACTAAAAAATTTCGTGTTAGAGTTAAAATTAACAAGTACAAGAACATATAGAATATAGACAAATAATCTAGTAGATCATTGTGATCCATACAAGGTAGGGTAGAGTTAGCATTATCCATGAGAGTATATACCAAAATTATCATGGAGACATACAAAGGCAATTGGTCCTTTTCAATTTGAAGGATAAAAGAAAGAAGTAACTAAAACCAATTATATATATCCATTTAGACATTCCAGTCCAAATAAAAATTTAAAACAACCAATCAAAAGGTTTAGCCATATGAATGAGTCCCCCATTGTTAAATATGATTAAGAAAGCTTTTGCCTTATTCTCTTTATCTTTCCCTTTCATTTTCAATGCCTTTAGACAAAATGTGAAAGAGACAATCTCAACTTCCCCCATCTCTTCCTTACACTATTATTTTCAAATACTCTAACTTAATATGGATGAGGGCAAAGGCTCCAAACCCATGGGCACCCCAAGTTTAAGAAGAAAAAAAATAGAAGAGACTAGGAGGCGGTGTCAGAGGAGCAAATATCCCAAAAGGAAAAGTTTGAAGTTCGAGTTGAAAAATATCCAATATCTAGAAATGAATTGAGTTTAGTACTTAGTTTTGGCACTCTACAACTTTGAGCTCCATAAAGCACTCTAACCAATCTATATAATCATTACATGTAAGTATAGAATGTTAGAGCAACAACTTTATAAATAACCTCATTTGATGACTTTACGGAAGAAAAAAGTAAGTAATCTCAAAATAAAAACACTTATATCTTACTTTTATATGCTCAACTACGTTGAATTATACGTTTTTTATATTAAATTAAGCATCAAAGGTTAAATTATTACACGTAAATCACTTTGACGGGTCAATAGTCAAAACAACACAACTTTTTTTTTAAATGAAAGTTGAATTATTCGTGAACTTAAATTACAACACAACACAACTTTTTTTAGAACGTGTTCAAGAAACTATATCCTTTTTTAATTTAAAAAACTATAATAATTAAAAAAACCAATTGAATTATGTGAAGACAAAAGAGGTGTTGGATGGTTGGTACATTCTTGACATAACCATTTTTGAGGTTGTAGATTTAATATAATTCCCATTCTCTCTCTCTCTTGTTTTCCTTTTTTTTTTTATTAATCATTTTAGGTATGTTTGATAGCTTGTAATAGAATGAGTCTATGTATATAGAAAGCTCAATTTTCGATTAAGTGTTTTAGTGTCGATTGATAATATAAAATTTATTTCTTTCTAAACAGTTTCAATTTAACTTTCTTTTTTACTGTTTTCATGTTTCACAATCTCATTTTTTTTTTCTTTTTAATTGTTTACGTTGATTTTTCTCTCCAAACAACTCATTAATGTTTTATTCAGTTTTTATTTTAAAAAAAGAATATCAATTTGACACTTCTAAAATTTTCTCATTCCAGTCGAGGTTTGAAAATATAATTATAATTAAAGGATTTATATAAGATTTATTATGTTTTTTCAATTAAATTTTACTATAAGAATTTCGGTCAATAAAACGTAAAAATTAATCGTAAAAAATATGTACTCACTACACAATAACTATTAACCTTTTTCATATTTGTTCATATCTCTTACTATTATTCTTCTTTCTCTAATCTGCTTAATGTTTCAAATTTCATTTCAAATTCTTTCCATGTTTTCTCATTCATTCCATATTTTTCATTGTTCAAACTCAACTTTTTCCCTTTTCTTTTTTACTAAATAAAACGTTTTTTTTTTCAAGTTTTAAAAAATTGAACTCAAAATGAAGTAACAATTTTTATTTTTCAAAACCTTTAATTGAGTTTTAGTTTGCATTTTTATTTTTATATGGGGGATTTTGTTTTCTCCAAATTTTCATACAATTTCGAGATTTCAAAAAATTCTATAAAATTTGAGTTTTTTTTAATTAACTAGGTAGCTCAGTTCAAGTCTAGTTTCCACTCCAGTCAAGTTTCACGAACCAATGGCAGTTTTTTACAAATGATTAATTTTTTTATTATGTAATTTTCTACTTTTCTTAGTTTTTAGCTTTGTATCAATCCAAAAAATAACATATATTTATTGTTAATATCATTCAATTTTTTTCATTAAATTTTCAATAGACATCTAAATGTTGTCTTACTTTATGAAAGTTGTGATTAAAAACCATTATAGTCTAATTAAGCCACAATTAAAGTTTCATTAATTAGTTATAGCCATTTTCATAAATTTGTATGAAATTTTGATCGACATCATATTTCCATAAACTCGAGACCTCAATGTTTTCATCAATATTGAGTATCTCAAACTTTAATTATAGTTAGATTTATTATTAAGGCATGAAAAGCTTGAGTTAAAATTAGTACTAATGTAACTTTAAATTTTAAAATTTTAAAATTAACGCCTTAAACGAGATTAAAAATAAAAAGAAATACAGTTGTTTATTGAAGCACAAAACGTTCCAAAATGAGAAAAAAATGCATAATATTAAATCAAACTTTAACATTTTGAAACCATAACAAAAAAAAAAAAAAAAAAGGAAAACCGATTTGATGGAGAGGAGAAAAAACATTAATTTTTTTTTAAAAAATCAAACTTCTAACGAATGCGCCTCTTCAATATACACACAAAATTTTCGATTAACTTATCGATAGTGTGTATATATATATATGGGTGTATATGATTATAAAATAGTCATTTTAACTTTCAAATATATCAAATTTATTAGATATATTTGAAAACTTACTAAATCTATAAATATAAAAAAACGTTTCTCATTTACCCTTTTAACTTTGTAATTAATTAAGTATCCAAACTGATTCAATTTATTATTATTATTAAATTTACAAAAAATACCATACACAAAATTTAATTTTGTTTTTTTTTGTTTTTTTGGTTTTTCACAAGGCTGTAACCTATAAATTATTTGTTTTTATAAGTTTATGGCCTTTTAATGTGTGTATTATCACATAAAAACTTAAATATCATTAAACATGTCAATACACTATTAAACAAAAAAAATAAATAATGAAGTTTATAGGATAACACTTTGAATTTTAAATGTGGATTTTTTTTTCCTTACAATAATCTAACTCAATCAATTATTGATTTGTTTAAATGAACCGACATCATCAATTATGTAATGGGCATGGAAAAGCATAGTGAAATGTTAATTAAAATATGCGACCAAATTAGAACTTAGATATAATATATAATAATAATATCATCACTTTTAAGCGAAGACAAAATTGTGGATGTTATATTAAGCCATAAATTATATCTTTTTCAATTTTTTTTTAAAATTGATCGTCAAAAATGGGTGATATATAAGATGGTAGGAATGTAAATCCAACTTGAATAATCTGACAACAGATTGGGTTGGCTCTCAGATTGGGAGTTGAAAATATCAGTTCAACCCAACCCAATCCGAATTATATATATATAACCCTGAGCCATCTCGGTGCCACTAAGACCCAAGTTTAATAATTAAGGGAATAATTCTTTAATCTCGGGCATCTTGGGACAATATATGTCCGAGATCGAATGAATTAAAGGTAATTTTTTTTTGTCATGGGGGCATCTTGATGCAACTAAGATCAGAATAGTGTATCAAATTTGAAAGCCATTGTTTAAAAAAAAAAACCAATATAACCCAACAACCCAACTCATCCCAAACCCAACGTCTAACCCATATTTTATAGGTTAGATTGGTAATACAATTCAGGTTATTCTAACTCGAAAATATGAGTTGGGTTGAGAATGTCCCTCAACTCAATCCAACCCAACCCGTTTACACCTCAACGATAAAAAAAGTTATTTAATAACTATTTAGTTTTTAATTTCTTTAAATTATATGTATTTTGAAGTTTTATTATAGGCTTTTTACTACCTTTCACATTTAACCCATATACTTTAGGAGTCATATGGGAAAATGGCAAAATTATTTTTTATTTTGAATTTTAGCAAATAACATTTTTTGCACGTGCATGAAATTTTATAAAATACCAAAATATCCTCCTTTCAACTGTAATTATTTCGTTTCTACGATGTAATTAATTTATGTTATGTATTTATCAGCCTTTAATTATTTTTTTAGCTGGAAAAAATACAACAACCCATATCATAACTTTTTTTTTAATATCTCGGGACTAAACTAATTGATTCAACGTTTTAATAACTTTATTCAATCTTACTAATTTCAAAATAACCGAATTGAATTTAAATTTCAAAATAACAAAATTATTATTTTCAGAATTTGATAATTTCAACGATAGATTTTGTATCAAAATAACCTTAATTGAATTTCAAAATTAAAAAATATCTTGTTTGCTATCTTATCTCAAAATAACATTAATGGCTTGAATATCAAGATAACCAAATTATTATTTTGAAATTTGGAGAATCTCAACATTAATTTTATTTTAAAATAAATTTCAAAATAACTAAATTATTAATTTTCGAATTGGACAATCCCAACTATTGATTTCAAAATAACCCAATTATTATTTTGAATTTAGGAGAATTTCAACTATTGAATTAACTTATTCTAAAAATATAGCATTGTATATATAAAATTATGTAAATGAATTAAAATTAAAAAACAATTACATTAATTGTGTTTAGAAAGACTTTTAAACCATGTTCATTTGACTTAATAACATTAATTAAATTATAATTTCTATCAATATTGGTTTGAAAGTGTAATTATTTCAATATATTGCGTTCTTATAAAAAATCTTTTATGTGTAATTAATTTGTGATATGCAATTTTGAGTATGTAATTAATTTCAATGCGTTAATAAGAACCCTATCATAACCTCTTCCTAATATCTTGAGATTTAGAAGATATCAACAACTTTATTCATTTTTTATTGGTTAAATCTCAACATTTTTTATTTTAAAATATGCTGCATCTTTCCGTCAACCTTTAATAACTTTAAATTAAAATTAGTTTTTGTATTAAATCTTAATTTATTTTTAAATTTTGAATTTTGAATTTGAAAATTAAAATTAGTTTTTGTATCAAGATCTCAACTCTTTTTTTATTTGGAAATTAAATCTCAACTCTTTCTTTATCTCAATAAAATAGGCTAAGATATTGTGTTTTTGGATAAAATCTCCCAAATTCTATCTACCTTTTATTAAATAATTAATATAAAATGTATATTTTTTTAAAAATCAGCTAAAATTTCCTAAGAGGCGAGAAAGATAACTTATATCTTTTGTATCTTTTTGTTTTGAGTGAAGGTTTTTGTTCTTCCACCCCGAGCTTTTGAGATTGCAGGTTGTAGACTTGAAAATCAAAGGTTTTTGTGTATATTCTCCTTCTTGAAAATGCATGATGGAGTTGAAGATGAAATTGAAACTTCAAATGGAAGAGGGTAGAGATTGGGGTTTGCCCACTTCAAGGTGGAAAAATTAGGGTTTGCCCACTCGAAGAAGATGAGATCGAAAAAGAAAAATGGAAAATGGAGACGAAGGAAGATTTTCAAAATGGAAGATGAGAAACGAAAAACAAAAATGAAGATCGTTGCAACGGGTCTAGAGGATGAATGAAGGGTTCTGACTTTGATCGGACAAGTATGTATTCAAAATTTATTAAAGTGTATTTATTCTATTTTAACTTTAAGAAAGTAGTTTACACTTTATGTATGTAGAGGTATTTTGGACTTTTGCAAATTCTTATTTATTGTATTTGTTTTCATTTTGCCATTTTTGAAGAAAAAAAAAAGCGATTTTGTTATTTTTCAAAATGACAACTTTAAAATTGCTATTCTTCTAGTTGACCCTTATACTTATGGTTAGATTGTTTTTTATAAAAAGAAATTGTTAACCATTAACTTTTTTGTTGTTATATTTTACATTTTTGTTGTTATATTTTCTTATGTGAAAAGTATTATTATTATTATTTAGTCAAATTTGATTTAAAAAAAGAAAAGAGAAATTTTCAAAGATAACAAAAGAAAAAAAAAT
This sequence comes from Cucumis hystrix, assembly GCA_025688845.1. NCBI lineage: Eukaryota > Viridiplantae > Streptophyta > Magnoliopsida > Cucurbitales > Cucurbitaceae > Cucumis > Cucumis hystrix. The sequence goes on from CM046889.1 coordinate 15,805,909, forward strand.
TGCTATATTTAAAATGACCTAAAAAATTAAAAGAATAATATCATATGATAACATTTTTTTTTCTTTTTATTTTTATGAGATTGTTATAACTCAATAATTTCTCTCATATATTGTCAATTTTTTCACCAAAATAAAAATACAACTACATAATTTATTTATTTATTTTGGTCCAAAATTGTATTGACCTATAGTGAAAACCAAACCGATTAATTCACTAATTTCATCCTATATATGAGATGGTGTAGATGAATAGAGATATTAATGATCCACATGATTTTGAATGATATATAATCCATGAATAATTCTCAAATTAATAATATAGATGAATTGAAAAGAGTTTGAGAATAAAAGTAAGTGAATGAACAAAATTTTGCAAACATATACACAACCCACAATTTAAAAAAAAATCATTTGGATATTTTAGTTTTGGTGTTCGTTTTTTATTTTATATATATATATATTTAACAAACCATTATTTTTCATAAAAATCACCTGTAATTAATTAATTAAAATTAATAATAAAAGTATCATTATCTTTTAAAAAGTGTTGATTTCATCGTATCAAAATCGCTAAAAAATATTCATTTAGTCTAATTTTTTCACACTTAGCATATTAGTTTTTGGTATTGGGTAAACATTTCATGTTACAAATATATTATTGAGTAATTATTGAGGAACATGAATCTTTTTATCTTTTAACAAGTTAATAGAGTTTTTTAAATTAAAAAATAATATCAAAAATTTGTACTTGAGTATATTTCTAAACATAATAATATTACCATACAAATGGGTAGATATAAATATTAATTTGAATTAGTTTTAACTATATGCACTTCATAATATTTTATCCAAATATTAATATATAATTAAAATTAAAAAAAATATACACGTGCAATGCAGGTGGTAATAAACTAGTATAATTACAAGGAAACATGAGTCACCTATTGAAATGCATTAATAACTTTTTGCATACGGATGATTTATGAAATTTAACTAAAACCATTAACATTAGACCAAACACAAAAAAGTATAGGAGACAACTTCTTACAATAATGTCAACAAAAGTTTAGTTCAATTGGTATTCTACTAGTAACTATAAAGTGTGTATTTCGAGTTCTTCTACCTTAGTTGTTGAGCTAAAACAAACCTTACAATAATCAAAATGATGAAAAAAATTTTTTACTCAGTGAAATTAAATTCACTCACTAATTTTAACAAAAAAAATCTCATAGAAATCACTCAAAAACTTGTTAATTTCAACAATCAATTAAAGAAATAAAATTTAGCCCTAAACTTGCAAATTTGAGCAAGAATTCAATTTGAATAGTTTTTGGTTTGAAATTCCAGTGGTTTTATGTTGTAGACCAATTCAATTCTATGGTCATTAAATACTAATTGAAATAAAAAGCATATATTATTTAAATGCATGGAAGAATATTTGGATGAACAATATTTCAAATGAAAATCTAATTCAATTATCAAAATTTTAAATGCAATATATAAAATGGAAATAGTAAATAGTAAATTAGTGGTGGGTGTAGGGTAAATCATGAGATGAGTAATATGAAAAAAGAATAAATAAGAAAAAAGTAATTGGGAAGGTGGGTGGGTTGTTTCCATATAAAGAGGTTCAAGTTCAAAGTGCAATTTAATCTTATTGGCACTTTGAAATGGACTACAACACTCTATGCCTCTAAGTTTGAATTTGTGTATTATACTTTTACTTCGTAAGAATTCAAAAATACATATATTTATGTAGTATTTGAGTCAATTTAACCTTATTGTGTATGAACAGTGAATTTATATGGTCAGTCCTAGGAGTCGACTTTAACATTATTGTTCATCTTATGACAAGAGTCGATCTTCTTATCTCTAGGGATTGACTACTGTATTTTACCAAATAAAATACTTCCCATATAATGATTTATTAGATCATATCCCTTACTCATTTTCTTTCACCTATAACACCCAACAGGTGATATATTTATAAGAATATTGAAATTTTTGTTCACAATTTTGGAATATTTGTTATAAATACATTGAACATTTATTTAAGTAACAAATATTCTTATTGCTGTCTCAGACTCTCCTGAAACTTAGAAAATTGTTAAAAATAGTTTTTGTTGTTCCCAATCCAACCCAAAAACATATAAGGGACGCTCAAGCAAAGACTATATAAGACTATAAATAACCATTTATTCCTTCCCAAACACATACTTTTTATAATCCAAATTAAAATAACTTACCTCCAAAACACAAACTATTATAACTAAGACTGTATTAACCCATGCATTACCCCAAATGGCCCCTAAACGTGTAACAAAATGTGCATATTGAAACGAAAATGTCCTAAAAAAAAACTTGAAACAAGTTGAGCCTTCTACCCTAAAACTACAAATTTAGCCAAAAAAAACAAAAAAGAGAAAATACTTAATCTAGACATTATTACATCATTGGAAAAAGAAGAAGAAGAAGAAAAAAAGTGAGTGGTATGGGTAGCCCCAAAGCCCAAGGGTAGTACTTTTAAAGCCCAAAATATAATGAACCCAAGTGCATCATTTTCCAGCAAACCTCTTAAACATTGTGTTCAACTAACTCAAATTTCTAGCCACACATTCTTTTGTATCTTAACGTTTTTGGAGAATGAGTTGATCAACTTAACCAATACTTATAATACCGTAAGAAATGGATGATCTAAAATAAATAGATTTAAAAAAAAGAAAGAAAGAAAGAGTAGAAATGGAAAAGAAAACTTAAAGTCAAGGCAAAAGCCACCTAACACCACCATATATACGAAGACTCACACTTACATATTGAAATTGTGTGTTGTAGAAGATGAAGATTATTATGATGTCATTCCCACTCTAATAAATGCTCCTCTTTTGATGTGTTTCCAAGAAACCCTACAACTCAATTGCCTCAACCTTACTCTTCTTTCATAACCCATCAATTAACTATTTATATAATGAAAAAAACCCACCAAATTCAACAATCTTCTCTCCTTTCTTTTCTGTGTGGTTTTGGGTCAAAGTCGAAATTTGGAAAGTGGATGTTTTCTTCAACGTTCATTTCACTCTTAACTTTCATATCCCTCCACTAATTAATATAGGTTCAAAAGTAATTTTGAAAGGGTTAGAATATGGATTCAATTACTCAAAATTATTTCTTTTTATAAAAATTACATTTAAAAATGTAAGATCAAATATATGAAATCTTTTGAGTGTATTTTTGAGTAATTTTTAACATGACGAAAGTGTTTTTTTTTTCTTGCTTTTTTTATACCACAATAAATTTACTCTTACCTTCACTTTTTTTGTTTTCTTAACAATACGTGAGGTGAAGAATTAAACTTTTGCAATGTTAGTTGAACTTTACTTACGGCTTAGGTCAATTTGGAGTTTGACTATTAAACTTTTCAATTCTATTTAGTTTAGTATATATCTTTATTCAATTTTTTATTTTTTAAGATTGACTTTAAAATATATGTAGTAATATATAAAATATAATGAGTTACATTATAAATTTTGTAACCGTAAACAAGAAAATAACATGAATAAATAATTAATTGGAATTAGAGACTGAAAACTAAATATTAATTAACACACAGTAATTATTATTTATAATGGTGATATGGTGTCCAATGTGGAGAATTTAAACATTTATGTTTAAAAAGAAATAGTAATATAAGAAAGATGGATATAATATGGGTTGGTCAAACATTTTGATTACTGTGGGTTTAACTAAAAATGGTTGTTTATGCCAAAGTATATGAAAACAAAAACTTATTATTTATTTTTTCTTTCTTCAGGTTCACGTGTTACGAAAAGTAAAAGGATAGATTGAGTTTAGGGTGTGTTTGTGGTGGGAATTTACGGAATTAAAAAAAGGGTTATGGCTCAAATATCGTTTGAGCAAAGGATTTGCATAAATAATCTTACAAATTTTCCTACTCAAACTCTACAAATTTTCCTACCTCATCTTCTCATAATTTTATAAATTTTCCTAGTTCAATTTATCATAATACTACAACTATAATTCTTCTCCAAACACATATTATCATAATCATTTCTCATAACTCTTTTCTTTCCCAAATGCACCAAGAAAAAAGAAAAAGAAAAAGGAAAAAAAATGTAATTGTTCCATTAATTTGGTCTTTGGTTTGACTACAGTTTTGCCAACCATAAATATGACTTCTACACCTCAACTTTTTCTTTCTTTCTTACCAAAACACACAAAAAAAAAAAAAAAAAAAAGGGAAAGGAAAATCAAATCAAATATTAAACCATGTCCGGCGATTGGCTTCAATTTTACCATCAAAATCTCTCTTCCACGGCGGCGCCACCCCCTTCCGATCATTCCACCTCCGAAATGATCTTCGTCGATCGAGTTTCTGACGCCACCGAGGTTATCACCACCACCGCCTCCGTCAACACGCTTGGTTCCACTGGATTGAACCCGGAAGGTCGTGTAGGAAAGCCGGTTCGTCGCCGGTCCAGGGCATCTCGGCGGACTCCGACCACCTTGCTCAACACGGACACAACTAATTTCAGAGCGATGGTTCAACAATTCACTGGCGGTCCAACTCCACCTTTCACCTCATCTATTTCCCCCAATTTCTCCTTAGGGTTCGGCGGGAGTCGTCAATCCAATTTCGCCACTTCCCAGAACGCCGCGATTTCTCCGCCGCCGTCTGGTTACCTATTACAACAACCACCACAGTTGTACAATCACAATCCTCAACAGTTCGTGTTTCCAACGGTCGCCCACGGCGGCGATTTTCTTCAGAGGCTATCCGCGCCAAGGCCGGCTAATGGCGGAGTTGCTGGAGACGGATTTATGATCGAAAGTGCGGTTTCTTCTCAAATTCCTCCCGCCGGAGCTTCTGCAGATTCCTCCAACGAGAGCAATGGGGGTAATGGCCGCTTACTGTTCTGATAAGGGGGGAGGAACTACACTGGCGGCGTGGGTGCCGATGCCGATGACTGAACCGGATAATTTTTGGGCTGTGTAGAATTTTTTTGGGTTCAAATTATGGGCATTCATTGGCAATGGTGATTGTGAAGTTGGAGTGAAGAAGAAGACTATACTTTTGTTTTCTTTTGTTTTGTTTTTTTGTTTTTTCTAATTTTTAATATATATTTTAAATTATTTCTAGGTTTTTATTTTATTGGGTGAAATATTGAGATAAATGTTAGAAGAAATAGGGTTTTGGGTTTTGTGTCTTCCATTTCTTTTCTTTTCTTTTTTTCATATATAGGAGAAAAAATATATTATATAAAATATTTTGTATAAATTATAAATAATTTGTTTCACGACTATCTCCAAATTTCAACTCGAAATTTCTTAATTTTTAGTTACTTAGCTTATATAAGCTTTTATTATTGTCTTGATCTTTAAATATTTCATTTTAATTTAAAATATTTAGTAATAATTTTCTATATTTTATAAATATTTTGGTGTAATTATGTATTTTAGTAGTAATCAAAATTTTGTTGTCACTAGTACAAGAACAAAATTTATTTTAGTAATGAGTATATTAGAAGCATAAATGTAAATGCCAAGTATAAATGTAGTATTTGTTAGATAAATAAATAAAAAATTTATTAGAGAAAAAAAAAGGTGAATATTAGAGAATATGTGTAATCATGTGTATCATGTAGGATATTAAGGGAGTAAAATTAATTATATTCTTGGTCTCTATTACTTCATATTTGTATGATCATATTAGTTGTCAAATTTCAAAATTGATTATTGAATTCAAATTTGCTAACAATTTTCAAAACAAAAAGTAATAATAAAACAATTGTATTTTAATCCATTGGTTGGTTGGTGTGGTTTTGTTTCGAATCTGATCAAAATTTTGCTCAAGAGAAAGAAGATAAACATGTTGGAATTGCTTGTTCTTATCTATTATACTAAACACTCTATTTATTTATTTATTTATTTATATATATGTATCTCTATCAAACCTATAATCTCAAATTTTGTAAATATTTCGTTAGTTATTTAAATTGATTTTTTGTTAATGTTAGTAAAAATAAAAGAAAAAAAAAATAGGAAGTGTATAAGTTTAGTAAATGCAGGCAAATAAAATAATTAGAGAATACAAAAGGAAAGAACAATGATATTGCAATGTCACGCGCGCCAACAACGTACTAAAATACATATGTTGATGGGGCCAATGGCATTGCCAATTTCCCATTCTTGTAATTGAATCATTTATTTATTTTGCTTAAACTTTAGATTAAATCACCAAATACTTCTAGACTTTTTCCCCTTTTTGAAAGATTCTATTTTTTTAATTGATTAGGAAAGTTCCAATTAAATCTTTGAAATGTTTTTTCTTTTTTTAATATTTAAACGTTGAATCATTCTCATGAAAAATATGTTTGGAGTTTATTAAAATGATGAGTAAATTAAGGTTAATAAGATAAGTATAACGATGTATATTTTCATGTGAATTATATGTACATATCTTTTTTTTTTTATAACCATTTTAAGCATTAATGGTTAAAATATAAAATTTCAAAGTTTATGAAGTTAATTATTAAAAAGAAAATTATTGTAAGTGATAAAACTGTAAAAAAATATTTAATAAATATAACAAAATTTTAGATTTTATCACCAATAAACAACAATATGCTTATATGAGAAACCAACACAAGTCTATCAAATATATTTGAATTAATATGATTAATTTTAAGAGATAATTTATAATTTTGAGTGATAATTTTACAATTTTTTTTATATTTATGAGTGTGTGGACTATTTCATGTGCATATCGACTGATCTATCTTATAGAACAATTCACATGTCGTCCATAACAAAATGAACTCATAACCAAACTTATTTGTTGTTGATCAAATATTTCTAAAATCATTGTTGGTTAATTATTATTTTTAGGATTTTATGAAGTGTTGGAACAAACTAAGAATACTTTCCATGAGTTTGTTTAAAACTTATTTGATGTTGTTGGAAGTTTACATGATTTTGTTTTTAATTTTTTGTTCTTTATGTTTCATAAAGCTTCTTTCTTCTTTTTTCTCTCTCTAAAAAACAATAATAATCACAAAGTTCTCTCTCATTTTTTTCTTTTGTTTTTTTAATATCCCATCAACGACATATACCATGATGATAGACGATATGATAATTGCATAAAGTAATAATAGGACTGATAATTCTCTAGAAGCAATAATACATAGACATACATACCAACTCTTTGGACATCCAATATTGTTGTATTTTGATCAATTTGCCTCTTGGAGGCTATTGAACATACATGAAACTTTACTAAGAATGTTCTGAGATGGATAGCAAACTGAAGGAAATAAATCAGTAACTAAACCACTACTTACTAATTCAATTCTTCTCAACCTCTGCCACCTTATTCCTAATTGGAGTATGATTTTGTAATCTCAATGTGCTCTTTTGAATATCATTCTCATCCAAAAGTAAATAAAAAATCATGAATATCTCTTTCAAATAAAATCTATGTTAACACTCATATACATTTATTGTCATATCATATCATTCAAAGAACATAACCAAAGTAAATTAGAAACCACATGCCCAATATTCAAGCCTTCCAAATCCAGGAACAAGATGTCTAGACAAATTAGAATTTTCCAAATCCCTGAAAATCAAAACCAATAATCTAATTAAACAATTACCCAAATGGGTAAAATTCCACTTCCATCTTCAAGTATGACAATTCGTCAAATTTAAAAAACAACCCATATAATAATAAAAAAAAAAGGAGTATTCTAAATAAATAAATAAGTTAGCAATGAAATAGTAAAAATGAAAAAAGAAAAAGAAACAGAAACTGTACACTCGGGTAACGCGGTTATCTTGATTACATGTGATATGGAACCAAGTACAATGGTTAACAAGAGTAGGATCTCAACTCTGAAGAACATTATTGGGATTGGAAAAGCTACGATGGAAAGTGTAGATAGCATTGCCTTCGAAGTTGGAAAAAGCAAGAGGAAAAAGAAAAGTTAGGGTTAGGGAAAGGAGAAAGAAGAAAGTGGAGGAAGTCCTGAAGCGAGTCGCCGACATGGCTAACCTTGTGACTGGAAGATTGAAGAAAAGGGGTGCAAAATTACGTGGATTGGTTGAAGAATTTGAAGGGGAAATTGGAAGAAATTTGTTGAGAAAATTTGAATTGGAGAAATGAAAGATAGAAAAAGGCCGGCTGTGTTTGGAGTCCTTGAGAGAGGCGTTCGTGAGGTTGGACTTTGCGTGAGGGTTTGGTAAGTGGAATCCAAAAACAACATTTTTTCCACCAAAAACGCTCATTTTGACCTTTTATGACAATTTTTATTTCCTCCTTTCAATTGGGGATGTATACAACTGTTGTAATATGTCATTTTTGTTGTAGTGCTACATCGGATACACAAATTTCATACAGAAACACTAAAAATAGGTATTTAACATAATAAGTATACAATTATTAACCATTTTTAACCAATAAATACTCTTTCCATCTCTCCTCCTTTTTCTCTCTCTCTCAACTCCACCTTAATTCTCTAAAACTCCTCTTCCCTTATTTACAAAATCATCTAAATTGTTTTTCTCCAACTTCTATCTCTTTTGTATTATGTTTTATTTTGCAACCCCATGCAATTTTGGACTGAAATATGTTTGGTGCAGATGTCATATTCATCCTAAGGCACTGTATAAGAACTTATTGCTTATGGTGTATGTGTCTAATATTTGTTGGTTTAAACTTGAATGCTTGCAATTTTCGTCTTCAAATATGTGAAAGAACGACATGAGTTTTTCAATTTCCAACAACAGTAGTTCAAAATCAATTCAACCCTAGAAGTTTTACACTAGAAATGATTTAAAAAAAATTAGAAGGAGAATAAAAAAGAAACACAAAAACACAAAACTCCCCCTCTCATCTCCCTCTCCCAAGTCGTGTTTTTTTTTTTTGTTCTTCCCTTTTCTCTATCTATAAATGAAGATAAACCTAACCTAATGAAACATCATTGATGGCAGGTGATAAGTTTTGAGGACAGACAGTGGGCTACGATTACTGGTGATAGACGGCGTTTGAAGATGGTCGGTGGTATTTGCAGACGAGGTTGAGGGTGAAGTTCGATCTCTGATGGTGGGAAGACGGAAGACAGTGTTTGGAGTCTTCTGTTTACGTGAGATTTTCTCTTTGAGTGAGGTTCTTTTTGCGTGATGGTTTGAGGGGGTTTATTCAAATTTATTTTAATAAATGAATAAATTTTATTTTAATAAATTATTTAATGCTTTTACCTTTTATGACAACAAATAACTGTCATGGATAAGTGCAATCTGAAAAAAAACGTTTTTTCTCGCTAAAAACGCAAATTTTGACATTTTATGACAGTTTTTTCTTCTCTCCTTTCAATTTGGGATGTAATGAATTGTCATAATATGTTATTTTTCTTGTAGTGCTTTGAAATTTAGGAATAAACAACACATTTTCAAGTAACAAGTCAAAAAATAAGCGAACAGTACCAACAAAGTTGACAGATAGTTCCTGTGTGATCGAAGAAGGATACGGTAAAACTAGAAACAGGTTTCAGCAAAGTGAATGATTTTCGAGAATAGCAAATATGAGCATTTGCTCTAGAGTCAATCACCCAACAAGGTAGATTAGATATATATTTTGGCAAAGAATAACAAGTATCTGATATGTGAGATGAAGATGGAACATTGGAAGAAGTTGATGATGAAGAAATAAAAGTTTTAGGGCATTCTGTTTTTAGTTTTGCCAAATGATATTGTAGTATAGTTAGAAGACCTTGACACTGTTCAACGTTCATGTTTGAGAGAGAATTAATAGGGGAAGAAACAATTAGGGATGTAAGAATATGAGTTGAACCCGAATAACCAGGACTACCCAACCCATATTATAAAGGTTGGATTGGGTTAGGTTAAAATGTGGGTTGGGTTGGGTTAAAAAAATTAAATTTTTTTGGGTTGAGTTAGATCTGGAGTTGGAAGGTTGAAAAATTCGGTTCAACCCAACCCAACCCAACCCAAATTAATATATTATTTATTTATTTAATAAAGTAAAATAAAATAATTAGGTCAAGGTCTTCCTCCCCTCCCACGCGCCCCTCACAACCCTCCTCTTTGATTTTTCTCTTTCGTCTCACTCTCACCTCAGCCTCCGGTCTTCTCCCTCACAATCAGCAAGTGCACCTCCGTTTCTGACTCCTCTTCGATCTTCTTCGGTAGTCTCCGTCATTAGATCTCATCTTTGTCGTCTCCTCTCTCCCTCTTCGATCTTCTTCGATCATCTCACCGTCTCCTCTCCCCCTCTTCGATCTTCTTCAATCATCTTCGTCGTCTCCGTTAGATCTCATCTTCTGCTTTAGAAAGTAGAAACGAAAAAAAAACAATAAACCCGATAACCCAATCCATATTTTACAGGTTGGATTGGAAACTAAATTTAGGTTATTCTGGTTGCCAACCCATAACTCGAAAATATGGGTTGGGTTGAGAATGTCTTCCAACCCAACCCGATTACACCCTTAGGAACAGTTGATGTAGTGACAGTTTCAGTCTTGGAGTTGCGATTGGTTTTATATCTAGGTGGAAGCCATGAATTCAGCAACATTTTTCAACTGTATGGCCAGGAATGTTGAGGTGAGTGCACACAAGAATATCTTTCTTCTTTGATGAGTTTGGAGGGGAATGAGGTTGTTTTGTGAGGAGTTTTCACTAACATGGCTGAGTTTTCAGAGATTACAACAGGATGCACGTTGTTCAACTTCTTGAACTACCAGGAAAAATGTTTTTTTACAATGTAGGTTTTGACTCCATAAGAAGTAATTTTGTGCGAATTTGTGAGAAGGAACCGTTGAGTCCCATTAGAAACATCATTACGTGTTCAGTTTGGAAGTGAGCATGGAGACCTTTGACTCCTCCACATGAGCATTTTCCATAAGAACACGAAGGACGATACATGGTAAGTTCATTCCAAAATGTCTTGAGTTTTGCAAAGTAGATAGTGGTGATTGTTGATCTTGGATTAGATTCGATAATTTGCGGTGCAACTGAAAAATGTGTGGTTTTTTCATTCGTATCACTGTTGAAGATCCAACCAAATGTCACTGATAGAATCAGCAAAGAAAATACTGGCGGCAATGTCTTTTGAAACGAAGTTCAAAATCCAAGTGGTGATGATGTTGTTGCAAATTATCCAAAAGTTTTGCATAGCACCCGTGGGACAGTTTAAGGTTCCATCAATGAAGCAAACTTTGTTTTTTTTACAGTGAGGCCAAGAAGGAAGGCACAATTCTAAGAAGTGTAGTTTGATTCGGTCAGAAGATCATATACAAGAATCAAACTGATGCTATCAAAGAGATGGAGGTAGTATGGGTTTTCATACATTGCAACGACGGAAGGCGGCATCAGAATAAGGGTGGTGGTCGATCTCAGCCATGGTGATGATTGAGAGGAAAATTAAATCTTAATTGATACCCTTTCAACTGAGGATAAAAGAGGGCATATAAATAACCAGTACTTGATGTAATTGTTTAATAACATAATAACATCATAACAAACATCAACATGAACCAATTTAATGAACTCTAACATAGTACATAAACTTTAGTTCACAACGATTTAATTTATATACTTTAAAAAATTTAACAATGTAGTTATTTAACTTTTATCAATAAAAAATTAATTATGCACACTAAGATTTGTTACAAATGATTAATTTTAATAAATAACCCACTCTTCAATTGTTACAAATAATTCATAGTATAAAGAATAAATTATGACCAACTTAAAAACATAATAACAAAAACATGAGTAAAATTCAACTAAGTAAAATGAGATTTTTAAAATTTAACAATATACAATAAAATGTATAAATGGATGAAAAAAAGGTATAGGATTATTATCAATATTATTATTTTAAACGAACCAAAATAATACAAAATATCACCATCTATTTATGATAGATCTATATTGGTATATAAAGGATTGAATTTCGATATTTTATTATATTTGTAATCATTTTAAGAAGATTTGTTATTTAAAATTATTATTTATTAATTAATATTAAATTGTTTTTAGGTTGAAGAAAATGTGATGAAATAGTGAAAATTTAGATAGAGAATGGGATGGAAAATGGAAAGAGGGAGTGAATCCAAGGTCATGAACACATCACCACATCACATTCACATTCACAAATTTAAGGTCCCACTAAACCCACCCAAAAGGGTTGCTTTAGCCAAAGTCAAAATCCCCATTTCCTTTTAAATAAATACAACAAATGCCCTTCTGATTCACTAAGATCTTCATTCATCTTTATTGGTTGAAATGGAAACCCCATAATTTTCCCCCTCCTTTCTTTTCAAACCTATCTAACTTAACTCATCATTTTTACAAAGTCAACCACTTGGATTTCCAAAATATACACTTAAATCTCCCAAAGTTTTTCTTCTCATTTTAAAATCACTTTCCCCAAACACATGACTATTCATTTCATTGTGAAATCTTTAAAATTATTAACAAAAGTCATTTCATTGTTATAAATTTAGACAATTAATAATTTTAAGATTTGTTTGAACTCAAAGTTAGACCATACATACTTGATACTACTACTTGGATAGGTAATACTAACAACTCTTTATTAATTAGCATGTTTTGTTTGTGCATATCATATTGTAAGAATGATTTTTTTTAATAAATGAAAGCAAAGGCTCTAGGTTTTACAATTTCATAGATTATACTTGATTGTCTGTACAAAAGTATATGATCTATTTATTAATTAGTAGACACATCCTTAGCATTAGATTTTATCTTAAAGTACATTATATGTTAATATCTTTTTTCTTTATTCTTGGATTTCTTTATCATCTTATAATAAATAGGGCTCCTTAAATCAACCATTTGACTATTTGTGTGTATATATAATTTTGAAGTGGTTTTCCTCTCTTTTCTCCTACTTATTACTGACCATTAAAATCATGATAGAAAAAACCAAATCAATGTTTATTTAAATATATCTCTTAGGGATTGAAAAAATAACTTAGAGCTCCATTATTCTTTTCTTAATCTTGTTTGTTTGGTTGGTTTCACATTTATGAAAGAGTAAAGTTGATCATTTGATAAGTCTATTGAGTAGGAATAATGTTGGGAATGGATTAGTATGAAAAAAAGGGAACAAAAAAGGGGCATTGAAAAAGGGGAAATTGTGGAAATGGGAAGAGGGAAAAAAATGAACATTCAATAACAAAAGAGGAGTATTTTCGAAAATACGATTTTTTTTTAAAAAATGACAAAAATAAGGTAGATGGTAAACCACTTGCTTTGAATGTTGACAAAAGGTGGTTTAATTCCTCAAAAACTTAATTAATCATGCTCTCGTTTTTGTCCTAATCCAGCCAAAATTTTTGTGATTATTACACTCATTTAGAGTGAACTTCTATGTTCATTTGTATTTAAAATTTCTCCACATTTTTCTTTTTAACACAAACATTTAAAATTCCTTCTGCACTTGTATTATTTACTTTTGAAACCATACTGACAGTTTAAAATAATTAATTAGAAGGATTCTTACCGTCTAAATTTTGAAACTATATTGACAACTTAATGCACAATTGAAAGATGTGTCTTGAAACTTGGAAGAAGTGAATTAAAAGAATGCTATGAGATTTGCTATAAAATTTTTAAGTTAAAGAAAAAGGTGTATATTTTTAGGTAATCCTTTTTCTTTAAGCTTTCCAGGATTATTTTTTACCTTAAGTTTGTAATATGACCATGATTTTGGTGCAAATAAAAATGCATTTTCATATAATTTTACATTTAAAATTGAAATTTATAAGAAAATACTAATCAACTCAAGTTCTAGGATTGTAACGTACAACGACACTCAATCAGTATGGAAGCTCGTTACATGATTTCTCTCAATCACAAAAAACAACCATCAGTACTTTTCTCTTTGCTTGTCATACTCATATGTACTTGACACTGTAACCGTACTTTTTTCTTTTTTAATTATTTCTTGGAGCAATGACACAGTAACATTAGGATCAACTCTAACCATATATATTTTGAATTTCAACACTCATGAAATTGGAATCAAGTTGTGAGGATATTGTGTTAAGTTTGAATTGAATACAGACATGAGTGTTCTCCTTCGAGCTTAGTAAGTTCAAACATTTCGTAGCTCTTATGCATACTTCCACTTAATCTCCAGTTGCAACTTCTTTCCACTGTTGGTTTGACCCAACTACATCAATTTTGTAGTACTGTTCTATCACACAATACTTTTTAACGGCCAACTGAAATCTTTTTTACAGTCAAATAGCATTCCCTTTTGAATTAAACAAGAATTGTCTATATATACATTCCTATTTTCCAATGTAGACTCTTGTTCACAAATAGAATATCATCAATGTCCCAATCTATTTGTGTAAAAATCTCAAATGGCCGTATCATTTCATTTTCATGCTCTATATTTTCTTCATTTCTAAATTATTCATCAACCTCTACATCTATATCACTATCCCCATCATTACTAGGTTTAAGAATAACTAGATCTTCAGGTCACATCAACATATTTCATCAACTGTTAAATTTAAAAAAATATCAGGACCACCATTAAAGATACATCACTCTAATTACCCAAATCCAAACTCTATGTATGCCTAAATTACATTTAAACTCTACAATGCCTAATCAATACATGAATTGAAGCCCTAAGCTTTACAAAAATGCAATCAAGATATGAATTCAAGCCCTAAATTAGGTCATTCAAACATGAGATTCTAAATTCTCCAAAAATAATATACCTAAAATCAAATAATTTCTTAAAATCAAATAATTTCTTAAAATCAAATAATTTCCTTAAAATTAAATAATTTTCCTAAAATCAAATAACATACCTTAAAATCAAATAATTTCAAGAGTTACAATTTAAGCATTATTCAACAAAATTGTGTATCCGATCCACGACTAAGTTAAATTCAACAAAATCAAAGTATAGTACAATAAAACGAAAGAAAATAAACATACCTTGTAGGATGGCGAAATCGAAAGGCAGAATGAGAGGGGAGGAAGATTTTTTTTTTTCATGAAGATGAGAGAGAGGCTTTTGGTTATTGATTTTTCGTGAAGGATGGAAGAATGGATGAAGGGCCAAATGGAAGGAAGGCTTTTGGTTGCTGATTTTTCTTGAAGATGGAAGGGTTGCTGTTTTTTCGTGAAGGATAGTAGTTGAATTTTTGTGAAGGTTGGAAGGGAGAATCACGAAGGATGGAAAGCATAATGCTTGACGGCAGGTGTTTTAAAGTGTAGAAGTCATGTATTGAGTACACGACTTCATTACGAAGTTGTGTACCCAAGACATGACATCTTGCATGCCAGACAGATGTGACAGTTAAGTACATTGTTAACTACCATAGAGGATTACATGTGAGCAGAGTTGTGTATGGGGTACACGACTTCAGTCACTATCGTGGACTAGATGCACGATTTTGACCCATAGACATGTACCAAGTCCACGATTTACCCTAGTCATGGACTGAGTACACGATCTCTCAACACTATTTTTGTCAATTGTTTTTCGCTTACCCTAGTTTTTTACATTATTTTTAAAAATTACACTATTAAAAAGATTAAAAAAGAACATGTAAATTTGAATTTACTAGGGTTGGATTTAGTATTTATAAAGGAAATGTAGAACTGACAAGATTGAATAAACATAGTTCTTCTCATTGATTGAAAAAGTGGAGAAGTTCTGAGAGATAAATACAGTGAGCAACTTCCAGAAGGAGGGCAGTAAGAGATGAATGGAAAAATTAGATGTGACTAACAAACCACCATACTGATTGATGTAATAATTGTTTACTTGATAAGAATTAAAACACACCAACGTATTTTTTTACTGAGCCAAAAACCACCCGTCAATTCATCTTTCCGATGTCAAAGCCTATTCAACACAAAGGCCACCAAAAAAACAATGACATGTGTCAATCAAGATTCATAACTGAAACTCACCAACTGCAGATTCATCTTCCTAAAGCAAAAAAATCCATAATCAGAGAATGAGAAAGACTTCAGCGACCTTCATTTGAGAGTGAAACCTGAAACTGTACAACGTGGGATCAAATCTGTCTTTAAGTTCATAAAATTGAAGAAATGGAAGACCATCTGTCTGTTTTCTGTGATGGTTCTTCATTTAAAAGTAAGAACCTGCAGAAGTCGGAGTTCCTAAAATCTAATATAGAAAGTAATTAAACTTAGGGCCAAAATGGGCTCTGTTAAAATGGCTTAAATATAGGCCCAAAAGTGAGCCCAACTTGGGCATGTTTTCCATACATAATATAGCATATAGGCTGCTGCTTGTCTTCGCACCATGCTTCATCACATGCAATATCATTTAAATAAAATTAAGAAGTATAGTATCCAACTTAGTACTCCAAAAAAACCCTAATTCTTTTAGGAGTTTTATTTATTTTAAAAGAAAGAAAAAACTATTTGGAAGAGAGAGGGATTGGTGTGTAAGTAATAAGGTCCAGTTGGAGTGGGTGAATTGTAAGACATGGCATCTCAACCCTTTGACTTAAAGTCCATCCTATTTCTCTCTTTTCCACTTATATATATATATTTATTTTATTTTATGCAATTCTTCTCTAACTTTCATTCCATATTATTACTTACATACACTTTTCTTCTTCCTTCTATTGTATATATCCTCTACAAACCCATACTACCAATGAATCCTATTATGAAGTATAATAATTTGCTCATCAATCTTACTCTATCTTCTCTTCTCCCTCTTCTTGCTTTCCTCTTCATGATCAATCCCACCCCTTCATTTCTTTCTAACCTTGTCGTCTTTGGCGATCCCGTCGACTGTCCTCATCATCACCACCACCACCATCATGAAAACCCCGATGAAGATGATCAATCAGTAATAAGTTCCATTTGCGACAACTTTCCCACCGCTCTCGTTCCACTACAAACCACCAACACTTCTGTTTTTTGTGTTGATCAAAACAGTTGTTGCAACTTCACGACGATTCAAGCAGCAGTTGATGCAGTACCAAACTTGAGCATCAAACGGAACATAATTTGGATCAATGCTGGAATTTACTAGTAATGTTAATATAAACTATACTAAGCTATGCTTTTTTTTCCCCTTCTTTTTAGGGTTTAGGGTTTTGAAACAATATATATTTATGAAAGATTGAGTTTTTATTAGTCTTTTACTTTGGATCATAATGGGCTTTTTTTTATAAAAAAATTTGGTGTTGGATTAATAATGTTGTAGTGAGAAGGTGATGGTACCAAAAACAAAACCAAATGTGACGTTTCAAGGACAAGGGTATACAACAACGGCTATTGTTTGGAATGACACTGCCAATTCTTCCCATGGCACATTCTATAGTGGCTCTGTCCAAGTCTTCTCTTCCAATTTTATTGCCAAGAATTTAAGTTTCATGGTAATTTCTTATTTTCAATCTACATATTATCTTTCCTTACCTATCTTTTATTTGTTCTTTGATGTTTAATGTGCTTTATTTTTACATCTAATTAGACTCTTTATATTTGCTAATCATTCAACTTTTTTGTTTTTAATTTTTCAAAAAACCAAACTTATATACATTATTTTCATCTCTTCTTTAGTTATTTTGTAATAACACTCTTTTCTAATATCACATTGAAATTTGAAAACAAAAAGAAATGTAACTTTTGTTCTTAAAATTGTACTAAGAACTTAAATGTATTTTCACAAGAAAGGTAAGAAGTATGCATTGAATTTGAGAGATGCTAAATTAAAGTATAATTTCAAAACAAAAAAAAATATTAAAACAAAATTGTAATTAAACGGGAATTAGCAATTCAACTTCGCTAACATGAACTCGACTCAACTGGCACTTGTTTGTACCTGAAACCTCTTTTTGTACTCGTTGACAAGAGGTCCCGAGTTCAAATCTCGTGTCAGTTAAGTCTTTGAAATTCAATTATGAGTGTAATAGGTACTTATGACTTTTTTGGTAGTTTAAAAGCTATTCACAAACATCAGGACCTTAAATTAAATTGAAAGCTAATGATGACATAGACATAAAAGTTAATTTTTTATTAGATACAAAACTCAAAATTTATGTACTCATAAGGCATTTCTTTAACTTCAAAACACTTTTACACCCAATATTTCGTGTACGTCTTTATGTTTTAGAGTTTCTTTTTTTAAAAAAAAAATTATTTTGAGAAACTTTACATAATATGTAGTAGTTGATGACACATGATTTGTTGTTAGTTTACAACCGTCATCGTAATTATCTATCATTGTATCTACATGATATTGAAAATTTGGATGGATGTTTGAAATTAGCATCAATGCAAAGATATAATTTCTTCATAGTATCCTATGATGACAAGTGATAGGATAGCAATTTGTAAGTAATCATCATATGTATATAATGTCAATTCATAGCTAACATGTAAAATCGAAATTGCAGTGTTATTTATTAATTTTAATATGAATTGAGAGTTCTTCATTTTCCAAATATGTCGAAGAAAGTAACGTAAACACAAATAAATTGATAAAAATGGGTTGTTTTGGTGCTTGTTGATCAAACAAGAGATCCTTGGTATTGTAAGCTTATAATAAATGACATATATTAATTAATTGTCTTTGAAAAAAACAAATAAAAATATCTATAGTTTGGTTTGAATGCTAAGTGCTATTTATTTATTTATTTTTCTATTTTCAGTTCTTTTTTCATTTTATTATTATTTTTCCATTTCCAGATCTTTTCCCTTTTATTTTGTCCATTTTCTGTTCTTTTCTATTTTGTTATATATATATATATTTTTTTTGTAATTTCAGTTATTTTCTATTTTATTACCATGTTTTTCACTTCTTGATATGAAATTCAATGATAATGTAAAATCTTTTTATCCTTGCATTTCATTTTCACAATCAATTCTTTTTTTTTTTTTTAACAATAATATCTTTTAAAATAATTTCAAACTTTAAAGTTAAGATAACTTTAAAGTAGATTTTTTCATTTAAATTTGTTGGGTTCAAATTAATTGTTTGAAGATATAATTAGATATTTAATAAACATTATTGAAAAATAGTTTGATTTTATGAAAAAAATATGAAACTAAAAAAGTTATAACTCTTTTTTATTAAAAAAAAAAAAAGGAAAAAAAACATTCTTTTGTTGGTTTTTTGTTTTTATCAAACTGAAAATCAAAACATTTGGAAGAATGTGGCGCCAATTCCAGCGCCGGGAGACGTCGGAGCACAGGCGGTGGCGATTAGAATCGGTGGAGACCAAGCGGCTTTTTGGAGCTGCGGATTCTTTGGCGCTCAAGACACTATTCACGACGACCGTGGCCGCCATTACTTCAAAGATTGCTACGTTCAAGGCTCCATCGATTTCATCTTCGGCAACGGAAGATCCTTCTACGAGGTAAATCGGAGTCCTAGCTTTTTCGCTGATTTGGATTTTATGGTGAATTTCATTTCAGAATTACGATTTTGAAAACCTTGTGTAGACTTGCCAGTTGGTTTCGATGGCGAATCCGGTTCCGCAAGGATCGAAGTTTGTGAATGGAGCGGTGACTGCCCACGGCAGAGCCTCCGCTGACGAGAACTCTGGATTTTCTTTTGTAAATTGCAGTATCGGCGGAACTGGCAGAGTGTGGCTCGGCCGCGCGTGGCGGCCGTTCTCTCGTGTCGTCTTTGCTAACACCGTTATGACAGATATCATTGCGCCGGAGGGATGGAATGACTTTAATGACCCTGCAAGGGACCAGTACGTTTCTCTTCATTTTAAACCTAAAAAATAAATCTTTTTTCTTCTAAATTTGAATATTAAATCAAAATATTTAGAAATTAAACTTGTAAATGTTACTATTTTACTTGTTTGATTTCATATATTGTTATATACCTTTTAAAAGTGAAAAAAAAACCTTAATTGAATTTTCAAAAATTAAAGTTGGTTTTTATTTAGGTGGTTTGTTAGAGAAGATGAAAGTCACAGTAAATAAATTTGGAAAAAACAAAAGTCCAAATTTTAAAAGAGCTTAATACTTTCGTTACAATATTTGAAATTTGTTTCTAAGCAACATGATTAAATTTTTATTGTTACACCGATAATTACAAATATAATAATTAAATTTAAAATATCAATATATATACATAAACTTAATTAATAATTCCTAAAATTACTATGAAATTTTTGTTGAGATGACAAATATGTGCAGGACAATCTTCTATGGAGAGTACAACTGCAGTGGAGCAGGAGCCAATATGAGCTCAAGGGCTCCCTATGTTCAAAGGCTTAATGATACTCAAGTTTCCTCTTTCCTCAATTTATCCTTCATTGATGCCGACCAATGGCTTCAACCCTATTCATTGTTTTAATTTCTCAATCTTTTTCTTCTTCTTTTCTTTTCATATTTTATAAATTCTTTTCATTCTCATCTCATTAATAAATGTCAACCTTATTTCAAAACTTTGATCCTCTACATTGATCAACATCTACTTTCTAAAACTATTGTTTCGAGTGTGTTAGTAAATTTTGAATTGTCTTTGAATTGAATTTAATTTGTATGACATTTGTATGTAAATTTTAAAAAATGAATCAAAATATTACTAATACAATAAAATTTTAGATTAAAAAATTTGTAACAAGTGTAAATATTTTAAACAATTTTGTTGTTTGGTAGCTTCAAAATTTGGGACAAAAAAATAAAGAAATTTGGAAGCGGTGTATATAGTACGTCGGGTTTTAGCGTAAGGCATAAGGCAATAAATAGCACTCACTCCAAAATCTGTCACCGAATCCCGGGTTGGTATGAAAATCGTAGGTATGAATCTCTCTTAATCTTTTCCACTTTTTTATCCCTCAAATCGACGTTCATCTTCCTCCACTTATCTACTGCCATTTTTCATTTAGGGTTTGGATGTTAGCATTCATCTCTTTTTTTTTTACTGTTTTCCGATCATCCAGTTTTCATTTCGTTCGTTGTTGTTCGTCACTTTTTTTTCTTCTTCTTTTGTGATCTCTCGATTGTAGTATCTTTTCCTGACTGTTCGTTGTTTGCATTGTTTGATTTTGTGGAACGCTGGAGCTCGCGGTTTCCTTTTAATGGGTTTTTTTTTTTTTTTTTTAATTTTTTTTTTTTATAATGCCCTTCCAAAAAAAAAAAAAAAAAAAAAAAAAACACCCAGCCTAACCAAAACTAAGGAACAGTCTAGCCATAGCCATGAGTTCAACTTTAGCCATAATTTGGAAATTTTACTCTAGAGCCGGACTTGGTTGAGATTGACTATTTATTTTCCTGGTTGTATTTTCTCTGTACTGTTTGTTATGTTTATTTCAACAGATTTTGTGAAGTTATTGAAACTTTTTTATAGGTTTTCTTCTCATGGTTTCATGTAATGATTGCTTTCTGGTTCTTCTTAGATGATCAAATTCTTTTTCCTGATTATACTGTCTATGTACTGTTTGTTATATTAATTTAAACAGATGATGAGAAATTATTTATCTATTGTAGGGTCTCTGCTTTTAGTTGCGTAATGTTTGGTGCTTGCTTTTAACTTAGATAAACATAGTAGGTTAACTGAGGTTTATCTTTTGTGTTGGAGATTTACGAAAAACAATGGCTCAATTGGAAGAAGTTGTTTCTACAGTGAAGATTAACAATCACTTAGTTGCACCTGAACCATCAGTGAATTTGGGAAATATTTATGACGAAATTTGCAATTTAGTAAGTGAAATGAGGATTATTGCAGCTAAACAGACTGATGAAGAACGTACCAACAAGTTTAGTATGTTTTTTGCCTGTGAACCTCCTAGTTTTGGAGAAGACACTGATCCCTTAGTTGCTCAACGCTGGATTTTGATTTTAGAGAATATTTTTGATTTGATACGATGTTCAGACAAGCAAAAAGTTTCTTTCGCTTGTTTATGTCTGAAAGATGCTGCATTTTCTTGGTGGATGGTGTTGCATACGGACTTGGAGGCTGATGGGGTTACAGTTACGTGGGTGAAATTTAAGGAATTGTTTGAGAAGAGATATTTACCTAGTTGGTTGAAGCTCGAGAAGTTTCGTGAACTCTGTAATTTGGAGCAAGGAGATGGAACTGTAGCTGAGTATGACGAACAATTCATTAAGTTGTCTTCTCTTGCCCACGAGTTTATGCCAGATGAAGCTTGGGAAGCTCGCTTGTTTGGTGATGGTTTAAGGGCAGATTATATTAGAGGACAAATTTGCCTCTTAAACAATGTGTCGTACGCCGAGGTTAGAAACCTGGCATTAATGGAGGAACAGCGCATTAACAAATAATCAAGAAATTTGAAGTAGTAAGAAAAGGGGTAGTAGAAGCAAACAGATTTTGGAGGTTTCAGCTATGAATCATCTTCACTTCTCAATGTAGGTATTGACTGTTAATTGTTAGTTCATTACTTCATCTCTAGAAAGTTTCATAGCTTTAGGAAGTTTATTTTGATAGTGTTTTGTTCTTCCCCTAAAAAACAAAATTCCACGCCCCCCCTCTCTGGTCTAGGATTTGTGGTAAGGGTAGTCTTATATACTTTTGTTTGGTGTGAACTTTATCAGCTTAGTGTAAACAGTTGTTTGTTTCATTTCTTCATCCCATTAATGTTTTCTATTGGTAATTTGATCTGTCACATGTTTTGTTTTCAAGTAGGTGCAATCTTGTTGAAATTTGTGAGTTTTGACAAAGTTAATTATTACACGGTTAATCATATATTGATCAAATCTAATTTTGCGCAAAAATTGTTTAAATTAGTGAGAGTGAGTATCAACTTTGGCAGGCAAGAGTCTTAACGTTTCAACTTTTTGTCTCCAAATTATTTAAACCAAATATTCTATCCTTTTTGGAATTAAATGGAAATAGAAATGGAAGCTTTGGTGACTTAAAAAGGGAACTTTATGGTTAAAAAAATTGGTAACGTGTTCCAAAACTTTATGGAAGTTTCCAACAAAATGCATTATTTAATACAATTTTCTTTCTGTTTCTTATGTCACACATTGGGATTTTGAAATTAATTTCTATCATGCCCTTGAGATTTTGAAAATTACCCATTTAAATCTATGAGGTTTGAATTTAATTTTGAATCAATATTATACATTTGAAATTAAAACAATGAGGATGGGAAAACATTTCTTGCTGTGAAATGTTGACACTCAAAATATGCTATTAAATCAAGTTAAATTTGTGTACGAAAAATAGTTAAATTTATCCAAATGAAATTTAGAATGATAATTCATATAACGTTAAAAGTTTTCATTTGAGTGATTTGAAAATTGTAAATTATTGAATCATTTAAACACCCAATAGGTCAATAGTAATAAACTGCAATATTGTCAAATTTATCGTTATGGTATGGATTACAATTATGGTTTGAGGCAAGAAGTAAAATGAAAATTTTTTCCTCTAACAGTATAACGGCAAGACGTAATTGAATGGATTGATCACATTTTGCTCCTAAATAAGATTATGACTTTTGTTTACATATTTGAGCATGGATTTCATATGTTAGAATGAAAGATATAAAACACAAATAGAAAACAGAGAAAAGTTATTTTTAGTTCACTTTTTAGACTAGTATTGATTCCTTTTGTTAGGTAAATAAATATAAAAGAGCATGCATTCCATTCAAGTTGAAGCATTGCATTCCATTCAAGTTTAAGCATAGTAATAGGAATAGGAAGCATTGCATTGCATTGCATTCCATTCAAGTTGAAGCACGCCCACCTGTACTTTTTCTCCATACTTCATTTGTCCTTTTTCTTCCGCCAAAACAAATAAATATATGCTATCTTCTATATGAAGCTAAATTGAACATAAACTTCCAAATTTTATGTCTACTTTTTTAATTTTTGAAGTTGGAAATTCATACGCAAAATTAGAAGGGCAGAAATTCAGAGTTTTATTAATAAATATATGTATTTTTGAAAGAATAAATTTTGTACATAACCTAAAATTTCGAATTTGTATACAAACAAACAAACACACATTCCAAAATTAAAGGTATAATTGATAATTATTTAATCCATTAAGAAAAAGGAAAAGAAAAAGAAGTAGGGCAGTGAGAGATGAGGAATAAAGGTTTGATGGTAGAAATATTCATTTCCTCTTTTTTCTTTTTTCTGTTCTAATAGAGAGAGAGAGATCACCGGTTTCATCATCGCCAGCTTCCAACAAGAAGAAGAAGAAAGATTTGATTTCGATTTCAATGGGGGAAGAAATGGAGCAACTTGTAAACATGGGTTTTCCCGACGAACTGGCCGCTCAAGCCTTAGCAGCCACCGGCGGCAAGTCCACTCTCAAAGCCACTGAATGGATTCTCAATCATAAATCCTCTTCTCCTTCCCCTAAGCCTAATCTCCCCATTTCTTCTAATCCTAATCTCCAGCCCAAACTCGACCGCTTCTTCCATTTCCAGCCCCGCCCACCTCCCCCCGCCGCCCCCAAACACCCCCCCTTCGACGATAACCCTACCCCTTCCAAGCGTCCGAAACTCCAACCCCCCCCGGATGAGCCTTTGTCGGAGCGGATGCGACCTCGAACCATCGATGATGTGGTTGGCCAAGATCATCTACTAGCGAAGAATTCTATCCTTCGTTCTTCTCTGGATTGCAATCGGTTGCCTTCGATTGTCCTTTGGGGTCCACCTGGTACAGGTAAGACCTCCATTGCCAAAGCTATTGTTGGTTCTACTTCTTCTTTCTCTCAGTCTTTTCGATTTGTGTCTTTGTCTGCTGTTACTTCCGGCGTCAAGGACGTTAGGGATGCTGTTGAGGAAGCTAGAAAAATTAGAATCAAGAATAATAAGAGGACTGTTTTGTTTTTGGATGAGGTTCACAGGTTCAACAAATCCCAACAGGATTCCTTTTTGCCTGTCATTGAAGATGGAAGCATCATCTTCTTGGGTGCTACTACAGAGAATCCTTCTTTCCATTTGATCACTCCATTGTTGTCCAGATCTAGAGTTCTTACTCTTAACCCTTTGAAACCCCACCATGTTACTTTGATTTTGAAACGAGCTGTGGATGATTCTGATAAGGGATTAGCTCGAACTATTTCCATGGGCGTTCAAATTGGGGAGGATGCTATTGATTTCATAGCGGCTAATTGTGATGGCGATGCTAGGACTGCTTTGAATGCTTTGGAGATCTCTGCTATCACTGCTGCAGCTCGAACCAACTCCGTCCAAATTGACGATCGCAATGTAGAAGACGCCAATGAGAATACTACCAATGTCGAATCGTCTGTAGCTGTTGTTACTCTTGATGATGTAAAGGAGGCACTTCAATGTAAGCATCTTGCTTATGATAAAGCAGGGGAAGAACACTACAATCTCATAAGTGCACTTCATAAATCCATGAGAGGAAGTGATGCTGATGCTTCAATTTACTGGTTAGCAAGAATGTTGGAAGGTGGAGAACAGCCATTATATATAGCTAGGAGACTTGTAAGGTTTGCAAGCGAAGACGTCGGGTTAGCTGACCCATTAGCTCTCAATCAAGCTGTTTCTTGCTATCAAGCTTGCCACTTCATAGGCATGCCTGAGTGCAATGTCATTCTAGCTCAATGCGTCGCGTATTTAGCACTCGCACCAAAGTCGATTGCGGTGTATCTAGCAATGGGAGCTGCAGAGAAGGTAGTAAGGGAATCTGTTGGACAGAATGAGGGTGTGCCTCTACATTTGAGGAATGCTCCAACAAAGTTGATGAAGGAAATTGGATATGGGAAGGGATATATTTACACTCCGGATAATCCATCAGCAACACAAACCTTTCTTCCACCTTCTCTTAAAGGATACAAATTTCTTAACTGGCCAGACTCAGAAGATACAAAAAAATGACCAAATTTGGAGTAGTTGTTAACTGTAACTCTGGTGAATACTGTTTTTTTAGGGGCTTGACCTTTTTGTTATTCTTGTGGAGTTAAATGAACATTTTGGTGGCTTTTGTCTTTGCCATATTTTTATGGTTAAGTGCTTATATCATTATATGAACGGTAATGTTTGTATGTAGTGATGAATTGTGTGTGCCCCATTTTGTCGTCCAATGCCTTTTTGTTCTCTCTGCTTCCAGCTGCTTCTCCTTCGTGGGAATTTGATTCTAAATTTGTCGAAAATGACTAGACCATGATGATAATGACTTTAAAATCTGGATTCAAAATCAATTTTGAAACATATTTTCAATCATTTAAATTTTATTTACGTTTCACCCAGAGAATAAATATATGTGATTAAAAGTATGATTTATGATTAACTTAAATGATTGAATGTATATGAGATAAAGACATGAGAATTAAAACTCCAAGGTAACGAGGTGGGAAGGCAGAGAATATATAATATGTGTGTATATTCCTTGTGCTCTTTATCCTCTTCATTTTAATTTTTAACCAATATTAAGGGGGGGAAATGTAATAATTTTCATTTCTTTTTTTTGCTTTTTAAAATTAAGGGTACAAACGTAAGTATATTCTACCTTTGAAGTCTAAATCTTTTGCTTTGGATCACTTTTTATATTGTTTTTGAGAACCAAGTCAAAATTGAAAATTTGAAAAGAAGAGGTTTTTGTTTTTCTTTTCTGGATTTTGGCTAAAAATGCAATTTATCTATTCAACATTGATACAGACTATTATAAAGAAAATGAAAGAAACTAATTTTAATTTTTAAAAATAAAAAACAAAAAATAAAATGATTACGAAGACAAGCTCATAGAGTTTTAAATTTTTTAAAAGTAATTACTTTATTAATTTATTGAAATTCCAAAATTGCCCTTATAATGAAGAATACTTTTATGTCGTTTTAGTAAAAATATAATATATCACAAATAAAAAATGAACTATTTAGACTATATTTAATAATTATTTTAATTTTTTGTTTCTGTAAAACAAAATTAATGTATGTTTGATAGCAGTTTTTGCTTTTTGTTTTTAGAAGACAAAATGTATTTTTTCAAAAGCTTTTTTCGTTTATTCATTTTCAATTTCCCTTCCTAATTTTAAAAACAAGAATTTTGTTTAAAGAACACAAAGAGTGAGTTACAAAAACACTAGTTTGTTAAAATTAATTTTCAAAGTAAAAAAGAAAACAAATAACAAATGAATTGCCAACTAAGGCCTTTACTTAGTAATTTGGTCATCATAAAATCATTTATAAAAGTCCCTCTTTTTCTAAAATCCCTACTTCAACCACTATTGCTGAACATGAATAAGTGTAAATAAAAGACACTTTCGAATAATTCCAAAAGGTTTGATTATATATTATTATCATCCCATTACAATTACAACATAGCCTTACTCTACTTTAATCCCAAAAGATAAACCCAATCTAAAATGGAAATTTTCTGTTTTCTGACATTCCTAAGGATAATACATTTATTTTAACAATACAATTAGACATTTTATTAAAAACACAAGAACAAGCTAATCAGTAAGTGCTATATTTCAATTACACGATTATGAAAGCTACAGCCAACAAACATACACAAGCAAAATCAGGAAAGAATGAGGAGGGAGTGAGCAAATAAGCCGCATTAGGAGTCCTCTTCAAGAACTCATATTGCTCATCTGAACCTAAACTTTAGTACTTACTCTGACCAAAGCAATGGAAATATTAGATCCATTCTCTTGGGTTGATGCATGCATCCAATAATTTCCATTCTTCACTTCCCTCTTCAGGTTTCTGCATATACAAGCAATGAATTCAGAACATATATATTTAATTTCCTCAACTAATTTATGTCATCCAAGAAGATCTTACATGGTCATATTCCCATCTCGCTGTTAGAGGGAGTGATACCAAAATACTTTCAATCCGACCTCCTGTTTTCAGTCCAAATGTAGTACCACGATCGTAAACCTGTCGTTCGAGCAAACAGTTCTTTCAGATGTCGGGTCAAAAACTTGGCAGGAAAATTTTTATTGCTTGTTATTCCACAATTTGTTCCTAGAATGCATACCAAGTTGAATTCGACGTAGCGGCCTCTGCGAAGTTGTTGCCATGCTTTGTGCTGTTCAGTAAATGGGGTATCCTTTCTTCTCTCTATGATGGGAATGTAGGCAGGAATAACAGAATTGGTGCACTCTGAAATACAGGCAACAAAATTGCATGTCATTGTAGAATGAACTCGAGTCAATGGTGGAGAGAGTAAGAAGTTAGGCAAGCATGGATGCATTTCACATTGTGGAGTGATTACCAGTGGCAAATGATAGAAGCATCTCCTGATCATAGTCATTTAGATCGTCAAAAAATATTCCTCCAAGACCTCGCCTTTCGTTTCGGTGCTGCAATGGGACTCCGAATATAAAAAATTTGTAACTTACAAATGGTTTGGTGCTTTGGTTTCTTAAAAGAATTCCAATCCCATAACTACAGATAAATGTTCAGTCTCCAGACAATCAAATGAAAAGCGTCGATATGGGCACAAAAAGGGAGATTCTAGACGGTGTGTAAAAAGAAGACTTCAGAGGTGGGTGGGAGATTTGATAGTTGGTCATAAGCCAAATAATAAAAAGAGATGAATCCACAAATAAAATGTCCTTAAGATGGCTGGTAGTATTACATCTTACAAAGTACTAATCTTCACATGTAGAAATGTTAGTATATTTACAATCATCATGAGAATCCTAAACCCTTTATCCTACAGGTCAGCTGCACTGTGAACATGATCAAAAGTATAAGAATGATAAAATACCTTGATATAGAAGTAATCATCGCACCATTTTTTGAATCGAGGATAGAAGGATGGATCAAATTTGTCACAGGCTTTTTTTTGTTCCTAAATAAGCAGCAGTTATTGTAAAGGTGAGCAAATAAGATTAACAGAAATTGAAGTTACTCAAAATAAAGCTGATGAAGTAGAGCACGTTAATCCAGTAAAAGAGCTTTAGTCAAAATGCAAAATGTGTTCATGGGAGCAAAATAGGAGATGTGCTCAAGGTGATATGGTGTTCAACATAATAATACAATACTTAATGAAGAAACCATACTGTACTTGAGAAAGAAAAGAATGTTGAAGAAAATGGAAACTAGAAAGCATAGCCATTCAATCTGAGTAAAATCCATTCCCTACTGAAAGCTTTGGAAAATATACAAAGAGCTCTAACGAACCATTTCCTTAAAAGATTTGGCGGACGCATAATTCTCATATATGAACCACATTGTGAAAGACAGAGAAGGAAAGTAGGCAAACACAACTAATTATTAAAAATAAAAATAAAAAGTAGAGGAAATAGCAAACAAAAAGGGTCATGTATCAAAGTAGATCAACACAAATGCTTGTAAGTAAGACAGTCAAATACTGACATGTGTAAGAACGATAATAACCCGCAGACGTGCAAGAACGATAATACCCCACAGCTACAAACGAGACAAAAATGTATAGCTTTGCAAATGAAAAATCCATCGAAAAAGAATCTTTACCGAATGGAAATGCTTGACGTCTTCCTCAAAGATGTAGGAAGGAGTTAAATCAGTCCCACCACCAAACCACCATTGCCTAGGAGCACCGGGGGCATCTGCGGAACAAGAAAATGAAGAATAAAGGAAAAGTTACCCTTTCGAATTATGAATTGTTTGGGTAGTTTAACACATCAAATTAGTGCCAATAAAAACATTGATGAAGGTATAGAATGTTGGGTATGGATTGCAATATTCCTCACTTTTATGCCCTTAAACAGTAAGTCAAGGAAGTCAAGGACATAAATGATAAATCTGCAGAACTATGAAATTACAAAGCCAATGGAGGAATCCATTCAATTCAGTCGACCATAAGTAAAAATGATTTAATAGAAGAAAAGAAAAGAAAAAAGTAAACTGTTCAACTTAACTCATATACATGAAAGATAAAAAATTGTATTTTTTATTCCAAGTTCAAATTTTTGTTCTGTTAGAGCATGCCCATCTTATGACACTCATTATCGCTCTTTCTTATCCAAGGAGAAAAAGCTTCCAACTTGATATTTTACATATTAGCTTTCATCTAACTCTCCACCACTAAACAAGTTCAATGCTGAGGAAACATAAGTGAGAATGCTAGCATAACTGAAAATACCACACGTAAATATTTGTACCTTTGGGAGCATCAGTCTCGAAATATCGATAGTTGAAATGCAAAGTAGGTGCAAAAGGGTTCTTAGGATGTAAAACCTACAAAAGAATCAGAAAATACACCATTTTAAGGCTAGCTTATGGAACAACGGTAATAAAACGAATTAGTGCACATTTCATCTTGAAACTCATAAACTCCATGAATGTGGCCCGATTAATTAGGAACACAACTTTTGAAGAAATATAGAGTTTCTTTCGTATAATTCGTACAGCAAATTTGCATATCACAGAGCAAAAGAAAAAGAAAAGAAGAAGAGGAGAAATTACGAACTGAGCTAATCCCGGCGGCAAAGAATGGAATTTCACCAGGCTTCTGATGAGCAGCAGAAGCTTTGGCAGCTCTGTAAGCATCAGGAGGCATAATTCCATAGACAACGGAGACATTAACGCCAGCCTTCTCCCAAACAGCACCATCTTGAAGAACCCTACTGATACCGCCACCACCACCAGGTCTAGACCAAACATCCTCCTTAAAGTTACCAGCACCATCGGCTTTCTCAATGGCGTCGCAAACACTGTCCTGAGCATCCCTAATCATCTTCTCGAAGCGAGCCCTGACAGAAGAAGAACCGGAAGAGATTCCTCCGGTGGCTTTGTCGTATGCAGTAAGGAAGGAATCGGGGCGTTCGGCGATGGGGGTTTCCTTCTCGATAGAAACAGCCATGGTTGTGAGATTTTTCCTGAGAAGAAGGGAGTTGTTCTTGTTGAAATTGGAGGAATGGGAGGGAAAATGGATGTGATCGAGAGGTAAAGAGGGCTTGTGAGAGAATGAGAAGTGGGTGAGAGGGGAAGAGGATGGAGAAGAAGGTGAGAAAATGGGGGTGGAAGACATAGCTTCAAGGAATTGAGTTGAAGAGAGAAAGATGAAGGGTGGAAGGTTTTGTATATAGAAAGAAACGAGAGAGGAAAAACATGGAGTGAGGAAGATAAGGAAGCCCACCAATGAAGATTTCCTTCTTCATCACACCTAATCGTTTACCGTTTATTTTATTTTTCATTTTTCATTTTTTCTTTTCTTTCGGGTTTAGGGAGGGAGGATTTGAACCCATACCTCTCCTCTTCCATTTTCAACCATGCCAAGATGTATGAATCAATTTTTTGATTTATCATGCCCACTCCTATTAAAATGAACTAAAATAGTAGCATATTGTAATTTATCATAAATAAATTACAATATTTTGTTATTAACTTATTTTAGGAGCTAAATTATTTGTTGACTTATGTTATTCAACATATTAAGTTATTAGCATTTGATTAACTGTGGATTTTATGAAATGAGTAGGTCAAACCTAAGGAACGTGAGTGGGAGTCGAGGTGACAATAATCTACGGGCGCTCCCCCTCCCTAAATCGCCCATTGGATTTTACTAACAAATTCCCCCAGAAACACCAAACCGGTGAACATTCTTCTTCTTTTTATTACTATTATTAATTCACTCAGTTTAATCATTATTCTATTTTAGTATCAACTTTAGAAAATATTAATGTTGCTTCAGAAAAATACAAGATAAATTATTAAACAGCAAGTATAGAATGACGTGTATATATAATGATTTAAATTTAGCTCATCAATTTGATAACTTTTTTCTTATAGGTATTTAGTCTTTTTAAAGGGAACTTCTTATGGATTTTGGATTTAATAACTCTTTCTCATTGATTTTATTGGCTTAATCACCATCCATTCAAATATGGTAGTCCCAGTCTTTGGAGAAAATATTTAGAAGAAGGTAGGAGTTGGAAAAATATTGTAGGCTTTGATTTTAGAAAAATAAAATTGTTGTTTTTCATAGAATATTGATATTTCTTGTTATTAATCTTTTGAGTTACAAATATAATTATAGACAATACAAATGCAACATAAGGAAAGTATCAATCACATAAATACAAAATTATATACACACATAATTGTGGCATAATTACGGTAATATCCTCCCTCAAACTCAAGATGGTAGAGTCGACAGCACCTTGAGTTTGCCAAGTAGCTGAGTGAAACAAGGAGAATGGAGAGCTTTGGTGAAAATATCTGCAGGTTGATCAGTGGTGGAGATGGATTGGAGATGGAGAGTGTTGTTCTGAAGATGATGGCGAGCAAAGTGACAATCGTTCTCAATATGCTTTGTTCGTTCATGAAAGACATCATTGTGTGCAATCTGAATGGCACTGCGGTTATCACAATGAAGAATAGTGGGTGATGTCTGTGGGGCTCCCATATCAGTAAGAAGCCAACGAAGCCATAATAATTCAGAAGTGACATCAGCTAGAGCACGATATTCAGATTCTGTGCTGGAACGGGAGACAACAGATTGTTTCTTGCTTCGCCAGGAGATAAGGGCATCTCCTAAATAGAAGCAATAACCAATGGTGGATCTTCTATCAGTAGGGTCACCTGCCCAATCAACATCAGAGAATCCAGAGAGAACCAAAGAGGACTTGGAGGAGAATTGTAGACCATGACCCAAAGTGCCTTTGATATAGCGGAGAATACGAAGAACAGCAGTGAAGTGAATAGTGCGAGGAGCAGCCATGAATTGACTGACAATGTGAACGACATATGCAATATTTGGACGGGTCACAGTTAAGTAAATCAGGCTGCCAACAAGTTGTCGATACAAAGTGGGATCGTCAAGAGGAACACCATCAAAAGGAGTGAGTAGTACATTTGGATCTAGAGGCGTTGATGATGTGGTAGAATCAGTAATACCGGATCGACTGAGGAGATCAGAGGCATATTTGGCTTGAGATAAGTAGTAGCCATTAGCTGAGGATGAAATCTCAAGACGAAGAAAATAGTTGAGTGTTCCTAAGTCCTTGATCTCAAAGTGTTTACCCATATAATATTGTAATTCAGATATGGCTTGAGGGTCATCACCTGTAATAATCATGTCATCAACATATAAGAGGAGAAGAACAAGACCACGAGGTGTCTGACGAGTAAATAAGGCTGAATCATGAGAGCTAGAGGTGAACCCAAGTTGGGTAATAGTGGAACTGAATGTTGCAAACCAAGCTCGAGGAGCCTGTTTGAGGCCGTAAAGAGCACGACGGAGCAAACACACTTTCTGAGGTGGCGGAGTAGTACCAGGTGGTGGTTTCATATAGACTTCTTCAGATAGTGTTCCATTGAGGAACGCATTTTTAACATCCATCTGAAGAAGGGGCCATTGTTTTGCAGCTGCAATGGCCAGAAGACTACGAACAGACGTCATTCGAGCTACAGGAGCAAACGTTTCTTCATAATCAATGCCATATTCCTGAGAATAACCTTTGGCAACAAGTCGTGCTTTGTATCGTTCAATAGAGCCATCAGAGTGCGTTTTTATTTTAAAAATCCATTTGCAACCGATAGGTTTCTTGCCAGGAGGTAAGTCAACATAGTCCCAAGTATGAGTCTTTTCTAAGGCTTGGAGTTCTTCATTCATCGCTTGCTGCCACAATGGGTTAGTAATAGCCTCCTTATACGAGGACGGTTCAACCAAAGACATGATAGTGGAAAAACAATGATAATCTTTAAGATGAGAAGGAGATTCCCTTACCCGGGTAGACCGTCGGACCGGTGCAGATTCAGGTTCCTCACAAGAGGCAGATGAGAGATCCGGGAGCGCAGAGATAGGATCGGATTGAGTGAGTTCAGATATGGGTAGAGGACAAGGTGTAGTGTTGGATGATGAGTCAGAAATAGGGAATAGGTCAGTAGATGGATCAGTGAAGAATAAGTGAGGACCAGATAAAGATGCATGAAATGAAGAAAGACTAGAAAACATTCGATGTTCCCAAAAGGTGACATGACGAGATATTCGTAGTCTTTGAGAGATGGGATCCCAACAGCGAAATCCTTTGTGTTCAGTACCATAACCCAAGAAACAACAAAGACGAGCCCTTGGTTCAAGTTTGGTATGTTCATGAGGATGTAATAATATAAAACATGCACAACCAAAGACCTTGAGATTAGAGTAAGAGGGGGAAGTATGGTATAGTCGCTCAAAAGGGGAAACATTATGAATGACATGAGAAGGAATGCGGTTGATGACATAGACTGAGGTGAGAGCAGCCTCTCCCCAAAATTTTTCAGGACAGGAAGCAGAGAGAAGTTGAGCGCGAACAGAGTCTAGAATGTGACGGTGTTTGCGTTCAGCTCTTCCATTCTGCTGGGAGGTATGAGGACATGAGCGTTGAATCAAAGTGCCTTGATGGGCACAAAATGACAGAAGGCGGGAGTCTTTATATTCCATCGCATTGTCAGTGCGAAGGATTTTAATTTTGCTAGAAAATTGTGTGTGAACCATATTTGCAAAATCAACATAAATTTGATATAACGAGGAACGATGTTTAAGAAAGTAAATCCAAGTGAAACGAGAATAGTCATCAATAAATAAGACAAAATATCGATAACCATTAACAGTAGAGCAAGGAGCAGGACCCCAAATGTCAGAATGAATAAGACCAAAAGGAGTATCACATAAAGATGCGGAATTAGAAAATGATAAAGCAGGTTGTTTCGCAAGTTTGCAATTTAAACAATCAAAAGGACTAAACTTTGAAATATTGTTTAAAGTGCCAGTAGAAACTAAAGTACGAATTTTGTCAGAGGAAGCATGACCTAGACGGAGATGCCACTGATATATAGTGTTATCAGTGACTGGTGCTGAGATGGGTGGGAACATAGGGGAATGCTGAAGAGATGTGAGCTCAAATAATCGTCCCACCTTCCGTCCCGTACCAATCACTTGTCCCGTCTGAGAATCCTGAACCTGACACCCATGAGAAGAAAAGATAATGGTTAGTCCGAGATCACATAGTTGGCCAACAGAGGCTAGGTTAAATGTGAGATTTGGAACATGATATGTGTTTGGCAGATTTATGGTGGTTGTATTAACAGAGCCAATGTGAGAAATAGACATATGATTACCATCAGCTGAATGAATGGGGGGAAGGGATTGAACAGGAATAGGGGAAGTCAATAATGAAATGTCAGAAGTCATATGATTACAACAAGCCGAATCAAGAAGCCAAGAGGTACCTGGAGTGACAGCAAGAGCAGTAGAGTTGGAAGAGATCACCTGTTTCAGTAAGTCATGTAGATCATTTAACTGAGGTGTAGTGATATCAGATGGGGTAGCAGCTGCAACCACGGGGTGAGAACCAGTTTTAGAAGAAGACTTGGATTTATAGGAGTGACCAGAAGGGTGGGGTGGGCGAGTGGGACAATTTTCCAGGATGTGACCTCGCTTGTGACAATACCTGCACTCAATAGTAGGACAATTAGCAAACTTATGTCCATGAAGTTTACAATTTTTGCAAAAAATGGTCTCATTAGCGAGGCGTGGATGGGTGGTTGCAAGAGCGACATCAGAGGGTAGAGGAGAGACAATGCCAAGGCGTTTTTCTTCAAATAAAATTTCTTGAATGGCGGCGTCGAGGGATGGCAGAGGGTTGCGATGTAAGATAGCAGCCCGAACTGGTTCATACTCTGGGCGCAGGCCCATGAGGACTTTAATGAGGCGAATATGATCTGGACTGATTTTTGCCTGGTCTAGCTGAGTCCAAATTGGCTGAAGGGTGGCAAGATACTCATTCACAGATTGTCCTCCCTCCTTATTTAGACTAACAAGACGAGAGTGTAATTGATAATAATGAGCAAGTCCAATAGACTGAAAACGTGTGGACAGAAAATCCCAAAGATTTTTGGCAGTATGAAATGCATCAAATTGAGTATGAATTGCCGGGATAGACGTGATACCCAACCAAGTGATGATTTGATGATTTTTACTATCCCAGTCCTCAAGTTTTTCAATGTCCTTGTCGTCCTCTGTCGAAGTTTCTTCAAGAATAACATCAGAAAGGTCTGTTTTATTATCATCATCAGTGTCTGTACGAATTGTTTTCTTGGGAGGAGTGGGTTTGGTGATATCCCCGGTAACTATACGCCATAGCTTTCGACCAATCAGAAAGCTTCTCATTTGGTGAGCCCAAGTAATATAGTTGGAGCCATCAAGTATTGTGCTAATAGGACGAGCAATATCATGTTTCTCCATTTACACAGAAATCACAAAGCACACACCACAGAGATATGAAAAGAAATAGTGGATCTTCTGCGAACTTGCAAACTCAGTTTGAGTTCGTGGCTAGATTGTGACTGATTGCGAAGCGTGAATGTGTGCGTGACAAAAAACGTGAAGTTCGTGACAGACAAGGACGAAGACGGACGTGAATCGGAGCTGCGAATGGATGCGGACGAGGACAGACGGGAATCGGAGCTGCGAACGGACAGACGGGAATCGGAGCTGCGAACGGACAGACGGGAATCGAAGCTGTGAACTGACAGACGGGAATCGGAGCTGCGAACGGTCGCGGAGCTGCGAACGATCGCGCGATCTTGGTTCGACAGATCTGGGTTTGTCGAATCTGATTTGATTTGCAAGAGATCTATTTGTTTCCGTCAGATCTGGGTTCGTCGCCGTCGGATCTGGGTTCGTCTCTGAACTTCGCGGATTTGGGTTGAATCGGAGCTGCGAACGGTCGCGCGATCTTGGTTCGACAGATCTGGGTTTGTCGGATCTGATTTGATTTACAAGAGATCTATTTGTCTCCGTCAGATCTGGGTTCGTCGCCGTCGGATCTGGGTTCGTCTCCGCACTTCGCGGATCTGGGTTCGTCTCCAAACTTCGCGGCTGTGAGATCTATTCTTCAGATCTGAACAAGAGACTTGCAGACAGATCGATGGCGAACGACAAGAGAATGATGTGAGGTGTTTCGTCAGCGGAGATCGTTGGCTTCACGACAGAGATCGACGGCGGCGACGGCTATACAGTAGGTTGGAGGCTCTGATATCATGTTGTTTTTCATAGAATATTGATATTTCTTGTTATTAATCTTTTGAGTTACAAATATAATTATAGACAATACAAATGCAACATAAGGAAAGTATCAATCACATAAATACAAAATTATATACACACAAAAATGATTTAGGAAAGGATGATATAATTCACATTAGAAGTTTTATAGGATAATTTTGAAATTGATTGAGAAAACAAGATTTTTGTAAAGACGAAGTATTTAAACCATAATGATCCGTCCCCAAAGGAAGAAATGTGGTAAAAGTACTAAACACGTAGTCAAAACCCAATTTGATTCTATGTCTTTATTATAAGAATCATGAAACTCCATTTTTGAGATGTGAAATTCATCGGCCATGGCGTTACAATCATCCCAACCACTAACCAGAGTCCAAAAGTTAGCCGAAACACATCCCTCTCAGGTTCCGCCCCAATACATCCAGCCCCCGCACCACCGTCCCTCCC
Organism: Cucumis hystrix; assembly: GCA_025688845.1. Taxonomy (NCBI): domain Eukaryota; kingdom Viridiplantae; phylum Streptophyta; class Magnoliopsida; order Cucurbitales; family Cucurbitaceae; genus Cucumis; species Cucumis hystrix. Next base: position 15,843,337 of record CM046889.1, read on the forward strand.
ACCCTAAAAATTCCACCCACCTCTCAATTCCAGTGATCGACCTTTTCGGATTCGATCCGTCCCACAGACCAGCTGTTCTAGCCGCTATTGGTCGAGAATCGACCGAATGGGGAGCTTTTCAAGTCATCAACCATGGAATTCCCGTATCATTGCTGAACCAGATGAGAGCTGCGGCTCTGTCTTTTTTCAGAAATTATCCCGTCTCCGATAAGCTCGCCTACGCTTGCGATCCTAATTCCTTCGCTTCCGAGGGTTATGGCACACAAATGCTCCTCGATCAAAATGTCCACTCACAATCTTCAGTGCTTGATTGGAGAGATTACTTCGATCACCATACTCTTCCGCTTTCACGCCGTAATCCTTCTAATTGGCCTCATTTTCCTTCTGATTACAGGGAGCTTATGGCACAGTACAGCGATTGTATGAAATTGCTTTCTCAGCGTCTCTTAGCCCTTATCTCTGAAAGTATTGGCCTGCCTTCATCGTGGATGGAGGATGCCATTACTGGTATGGGTGCAGAAGAAGGTTTTTATCAGAATATTACTGTTAGTTATTACCCTCCATGTCCGCAACCTGACTTGACGCTTGGTCTGCAATCTCACTCCGACATTGGTGCCATCACTTTGCTCATACAAGATGATGTTAGCGGCCTTCAGGTTCTCAGTGAGCAAGGTGATTGGGTCACTGCTCATCCTCTGTCTCCTGATGCCATTGTCGTCATTTTAGCTGACCAAACTGAGGTTAGATTATGCACTGCTCATATCTATTTTTCCCCCCTCCTCTCTTTGACTAGACCACACGATGCGTACTACTTTATACAGAGAGTAAGGATCAAAGAAACTGCTAGGACTCTTGGAGGCTGGGACCGATACTTTTAGTTTTCGTTATTTAGATAGTTTGTCAGACTACACAGTTACAATTTGAGAGGACTTGGAGATATGGGGAGGCTAATATTTGGACTAAATATTTGATAGAAAAGGCTTGGTTGATATTAGGTGACATGGGTTCATCTCAAACCAATTGCTTAGGAGAGGAATAACCATGTATATTATAAACATTGTGAAGTCACTTGATTTTCCAATGTGGATTCCTAACAATGGAAAAATTATCATTTTCCTTACTAAATCTGCTTCTAATTTTCTGTTTGATCAATTGGGTTCCTACACCATAACGCCATCAATTTCAAGCTTCTACCTTTGGAACAAGATCAATGTTTGTGGGGGCAATAATAGACCATTCATGAGGAAGAAAAATAACTTATAGCTCAACATAAGATGATGGTAAGGTAATCGTCTAAACTCCCTGCACTTGTGTCTATGGTGGAGCTCAGTTCAGTTATTAGGTATAGGAGTGTCTTTATCTTTTTAAACTTGATTTTCTCTTCACGTCGAAACACTGTAATTAGATTAAGTGAAGAGAAGGAGATAGGGCAGTTTAAGGATATTTCGGAATGTTCTTCTAGGAAAATTTTGAATATCACAAGCTCTTTGAGGAGTTAATTTCTTAGACGTAATTTGATCAACCTTACTCAAACAGGATCTATTCTATAGGGTGTACAACTGTGTTCTTGAGTTTTAAGGAAAATCTGATCCTTGCATGCCAAAAGTCCTTGGGTACTAATTCTCTTTTCTGATACAATCTTCCTGTATTCAAAAAGCCATTAGACAGCTGTCAAATTGACGCTGATTGTTTAGGAGGACATGCTTGATTCTATGGATGAAAAGCCGTACAAACCTTAGCAGTTCCCTTGCTTATCATATCTTGAAAAAACCTTGTCGGCCACAAGTAGGATGCTAGGGATGTTTTCTGATGCTGCGGTTCCTGGGTTTGGAGTCTTTTGGCTTGATGTTGCCATTGACTGGAGCGCACAAGGTTGGTTGGAACTCTCTTTTGACAAGAAGATCCCTGCTCCTTGCAAGACCGATTCTTGACCAGAGTACTTATGCTCCTAAGTAGAGTAGATTGGAGAGAGGCTGTATAATGTATTTGGCACTGATTGGTCAATGGCCCTTTAATCTTATCGGAGTCCTTTGAAGAGTTCTTTTGTACTTCCTATTTTCTGTGGACTACTTCTAAAAACATTTCTTGACTATTTTTGGCAAAATTTTTGTCTTACTAGAAATCTGTCGTGCTTTTACGACTCAGCCTTAGTTATCTCCTCATCTCCTGTAGTCTCAGGAAAGTACTTGTCACAGATCGGGTCCTAAAAATAAAACCTCTAGTGATTAGTATTCTCGTCATGTATTGTGGTACAGGGGTTGCACTACTCCACTTAGTTAAGGATCTGGCTTGTACCACTTGTTTGGGCTAATGGCTTGAGCATCGTTTGCTTAGAAATAGGCTAATGGGGAACATCCTGTTCCAATAGTAGCTAAACATTTAACTTCATGTAAAACAATGATGTTGATGTGTAGCATGACTGTTGCATATCTCACAATGGAGCAAGATAATCAAGTTGCTGGGCTTAATGATCAATTTTATTTGTCATTAACAAACAGTCTGCAGGGAGTCTATTCTGCATTAATTTAAGTTGAATTAGAACTTAGAACTTTCAATCATATCTGACGTTTGGGATCTCTGTAAAGGACCCTAGATGGAGAAAGCAGGTGGTTCATAAGTTGTTTCAAAGGCAGAAGCTAGGTTATTTATTTTTATTTTTAGGACAATGAATGCATTAGTTTAAATGTGCCTGTTAGGTTCTCATACCATAGAAGTGGTTGAAATGATCTGTCATACATGCTAAGGATATGTTGTAAAAGGGATATGGGCATGGGACATGTGGCAAACAAGAAAGTATATGAAAGCTAAAAACTTGATTTACAGTCCCAATTAGATGAGGAAAATATTTCAATTAGCAGTAGGAATCTCAAATTTTGACATTTATGGAATGGTAACTCACAATTTTTAGTCCATTACAAAATAAAGACCTGAAGTGAGAGAGAGAAAGTTACCTGTTAAACCATTTAAGAGAGACTTTGCTTGTAAACATTTGTATGGCTTAATCATTCACACGTGTCTATAACTTCTATTGATCAACACCAGCATTTGATTTGTATAACTAATGTGTGACCTTTTTGCTTCAGTGATTTTTTTTTTGCTATCATGTTTCATTTGTGAGGAGCTGCTTCGTTTCTCTTATAACTTTATTATTTTTTTTGTGTAATCAAGTCAATTAGGGACTTCAATAGCACATTATTGCATGCAGATTCTAACTAATGGGAAGTGCAAGAGTGCGGAACATAGGGTAATTACAAATTCTAGCAGGGCAAGGCTCTCGATTTCTGCTTTTCATGATCCGCCGAAGGCAGTAAAAATATCCCCTGCTGCAGAACTTGTTAGTGAGTCCTCCCCCCTTAGATATCGCGAAGTTATTTATGGAGATTATACATCATCATGGTACTCGAACGGTCCTAAAGGAAGAAGAAATCTAGATGCAGTCAAGCTTCACAACTAGGTCTTGTAATCTCTGTTCCTTTGTTGTTATCTTTCCTGATGGTTTCTCTTTTATTCTGCTTAATTTCTGTTCCCTTTCTTTTCATTGCACGATCATGATCGCTGGATCAAACTTTTCTTAGTATGCATGAAACAAATTCAGTATCTTATAAACCTCAACAATCTGTCTAAAATTCAAGGGAGAGTGGGGAACAGAACTGTAACGACTCTACTAGGCATGTATGGAATAATGACTTAATAAGTTCTTAAATATAAGTGTTATTAAGTATTTGAAAAGTTATATTCCGAAATTTTAAAATTATTTCTGGGTGCATGTAGCTTGTTTTTGTGTAGATTATGTTTGGATCATTTAGAGGAATGGGTTATATAAACTGATTTATATACACGTGGGTTTGTGATTTATAAAAGTAATTGTGTATCCTAAAACTAAAGTAAGTTTATTTTTATTAACACATGGAGTTGGAAAAAACTTTTTTGTGACAACAAATTTCACATAGCAAATGTAGACGTGAGTTTATAATTCCAAACAATAAAATATAAGCAAGGAATCACATACTTGTAGAACTTCAAGATTATCATCTCTTATTGAAAAGGTAAGTTCTCTCTCTCTCTCTTTTGCAGCTTCTTCAAGTTCTCATACTCAAGGTTTCAAGATCAGTTTGACTTTGAAGAGAAGAATAAGATCTTTGCATCTATTCCAGTTTGCACGATATAACATCTTCTTCAAATCAAGATTCTTTCCAGTACATATTCATATGTTAGAATATCTCAAATGAAACAGCGATACATATGAAATTGTTGGAAATGGATTGTTGTTTTCAGTGTTGTAAGAATGGATTTCAACTGCTTGGGAAAGAAAGATATAGTGTTGATATATTGAATGTAATTTTACTTCAATCCTTGGATGGTCTGGACTTCTGAGTTTTTTTTTCTTTTTTTGTGTTATATCCACGAGTGTTGAGATTGTGTTGAGATCAATTTGCACGCACATTTGTTAGTCTTAGAAGGCAAGAACAAACTGGTGAATGATTCTACAACATTTGTGTAAAAAGAATTGTAGGATATTAAATATTAGGCAGGTGACTATATTATAGGTTGAATCCATTTTTTCTTTAAGTTATTTATTAAACCAGTAACATGAGGGTGCATTTTTCAATTGAATAGCATTTTTATATGCTCATGTTATCACTTTTCAAGTTTCTTTTGGAAAGAGTCATCAATGTATTTAATGTCAACCATCGTCGCTGCCGACGTGGATGCAAGGATTGTAGTCGCCAAGAAGGATCTATTCCACCCCCTTCGTACCACTCCGATGATTGCCCCCCTTTAGTCGCATGGGAACTGCACAAAACCCTCATTCAGCTGCAGCCATCTGAAGTCCATGCATTTCCAAATCTGCAAATGAGGCCATCCACGTGTCGTCGAATAGCATTCAAAACACTCTGGTAAGCTTTCCCCTACAGCTGAACACTTTGGTGAGCTTTCCCCTACAGCTGCACATGCTGACAAGTGGAGTTTACCTTCAGCCGCAAAAATTAGTTGCCCACGCATCGTTGAACGTTATTGCCCAAGTGCCAAAACATCAACAACCGACCTGAACTTTGTCAAATCTGCCGTCGAACCATCTTCCTCACCTCCACCCTATATGGGAAATCCTTTCCAACTATCGAGGGTGTTGGTGATCTCCATACCTAGTCGGGATTTGAAGTTGGTGAATTCTCAACCCAATCCAAATCAAAGGTGGAGGACACCACCCAACAGTTGGCTATGTTTTGGCAACTCTTAAGGCAACGTTTGGAGCCCCTACATATACATCTAGTCCTAGCATTCCGACCAGTTTGTCGATGCATTTGAGAATCTAGTAACTTTGTTTCCTAATTTATCTTCAATTTACGTATCTGGTTCTGTGGAATAGACTACACGAGTCTTTACGGGGGAGAAGCTGAATGGCCTTAATTACATCTCTTGGTCCCAATATGTTAAAATGATCCTTGAGGGTTGCCATAAATTTGGTTTTTTGACATAAGAGATATACCACGCCCTTCACCAGGAGATCCCTAGGAACGTTACTGGAAAGGGGAGGACTCTCTCATTCGAGCCACATTAATTAAGAGCCACAATTGACAAGCTCTTGTTGTATGCAGTTACTATTAAGGGATATTTAGGACACATCTTATAAATTGTATTTAAAGCATTAGAATGCCTCTCGACTCTACACACTGTGCAAACAAATTCATGGCTGCAAGCAGAGGACAATGGATGTTACATCCTATTTCAACAAACTTTCCCTAATCTGGCAGGAAATGGACCTATGCAATGATATTGTCTGGAGCTGTCCCAGTGATGACGTACAACATTCTAGGATTGAAGAGATTGACAGAATTTATGACTTTCTTGTTGGTCTCAAGTACAAGTTTGATGTAGTTCATGGGCATATATTACGTCAAAGACCTATTCCCTCATTGATGGAGGTTTGTTTTGAAGTTCGCCTTGAGGAGGACCGTACAAGCGCTATGAATATTTTGACCACCTTTAGTGTGATATCCTCTACTACTTACAGTGAGAAGCATATAGAAAAATCGGTCCTTATCTGTGATGAGCACGAAACAGTGGCACACCAAGGAACAATATTAGAAATTATACAGTCATCTCCTAGGAGATAAGAAACGTCCTCTAAACAACAAACAGAATTCAAGGTGAGCTTAGGTGAGTGAGTCAGCTAGAACTTTTTAACCATCTGGCCACCTTGGAAGCTAGAACGACCCTTGTCTGACCACACTAGTTAGGTATAGATGTCTAAGTCCTTCCGTCTTATTAGTGTTGATGGGAAGAACTCTAGGATTTTGGACTCATGTGCCACAGATCATCTGACAAGTTCCTCTAGGAATTTTGTTTCTTATATTCCATGAGCCGATATTGAAAAAATCAGAATTGCAAATGGCTCATTAGCCTCCATTATTGGAAAGGGGCAAATTTCTTCCTTTGAGAGTCATCCTTACATAATGTGTTGCATGTGTCCAAAATCTATTATAATTTGCTATCTATAAGCAAGATTTCCCGTGAGCTGAACTGCAAAGCAACGTTCTTACCTGATTCTGTTTCTTTTTAGGACTTGAGCTCAGGGAGGAGAATTTGCATTGTCCGACACAGTAGGAGACTCTACCTCCTTGACGATGATGCTTTCTCTAGTAGCACTTCTAGAACTTTTTTTTTTAATCTTTGTAATTTACTACTTCTGAAAAAGATGGTATGTTGTGGCATTTTCGTTTAGGGCACCCAAATTTTCAATATATGAAACATTTATTTTCATATCTCTTCTCTATTGTTGATGTGTCTACCTTATCTTGTGATGTGTGTATTCGGGCTAAACAGATGGGTCTCCTCTGTCTCATCCCATCTAGAAGACCCTCCTCACTGGGTCGAGATGGCAATGTGAAATCGACTGAAATTGTTCTCCTAACAATAGCCCTTAAATTGTCTCTTAAATAAGTACATACACACTACAAAAAACATTGAAAACCTAAAAAATATAAAACTTTTGCATAAATCATCTTCAGATTTATCTAACCTATGGACAACCTGTCTAAACAAGTCTTATATAGACATGGATAAAATCATAGTCTCAACCACATGACGCTATTACATAAAACAGTTCAAGAGTCCTTTACTAGTCTGTTACAGACACAATTAATTTTTTTACTAACTTAATTTCAACCTAAAAATGCATGAATAGAATGAGTCATACTTAAAAAAATACTAAATCAAACTTCTAACAGAGAGTTGGATTCACATTTTTTATATTTAAATATAAAACTCTATTTCTAAACTGATAATTGACCGTTATATCAGATACTAAATCAAACTGGGCAAGGTCTGTTGTTTACAGAAAATTCACCTCAGGGTACAACACTTTCATGTGGGGCAATCTCGTAACTTGGAGGAGTAAAAGGTAAGGGGGTATGGTCAAAAGCAATGCTAAAGTTAAGTAGAAGGCTATGAGTTTGGGGATATGAGAGAAAATTTGGCTACATAAGGTATTATTTGATCTTTATCAAGACTATGAGGTACCTCTGAAGTTATTCTGCAATAATAAAGCTACTATTAGCATCACTAATATTCCTGTTCAATATGATAGAACCAAACATGTGGAGATTGATAGACACTTTATTAAGAAAAGGTTGGACAATGGTAGCATATGCATTCCTTACATTCCATCTGTTGGAATTTATGTCATAAAACTCGTAGTTTGTATTCAAAATTCTGTTCAATAAAATCGTCTTATTGATACTATAATCTGAAAGCCAATAAACTAATGTTCCGAGGCTATTATGTAGACTTGAACTTTATGTACAAACATAAAAGTGGATCAAGCCTAAATGGTCTATAGTATATGGATAAGGTTGGGCGCCTTATTCGGGAGATACTATTGATGCGGCCTACTTTGTAGTTAGTACAAACGATGTGATCCTAAATCGTTCATGTAGAGACATGAAAGTGGGGGCATCCTATGTAAAGAGTTTACATAAGACTGGAACCATGAGATAGTCGCTTTTAAGTTATAACACCGTTAACTTTGTAAAACTAACTATTTCGTTTATAGATATCCAATGTAACTTAATCTTAATCTTGAGCTAACTATGAACTTCTGTTCACACGAAATTATCCTTAGATCTGTATAGGTGAGGGCATTTCAGGGGTAAGATCGGGTGGATAGGTAGGGACATAGGGTGCAAGACGGAATTCACTCCTACCCACTCTAGGGTTAGTAGATAGGTTGTTCCCTTAAGGACTGAATCCAGGTCTTGAACAAGGGGCCCCACCCTCTCATTGGCCCGAGAGGGATTCGGTTTAAATGTTGGACCTTAAACCAATTGTTCAATAGTGGATCAGTTAGACTTAAGGAGAAAAGATATAATCTCGGAGGTAAAACGGTACTTTGACCCAACCGAGATTATGAACAACCTGTGAAGGATTAACTTACTTATCATGGTCATATCACATGGACACAAATATATCTATAGTGAGGGAAGTGCAACTACGGGACTCTAGTGAAATGACCCGTTAGTTAATGAAGGTTGATTAACTCGGTCTTAAAAGTTTGGCCAGTTAATCTTGGATCGTTGGAGCCCATGATCTATAGGCCCATTAGGTTCCCCCGCTAGCTCATAAGGAATCAACTTAGAACATTATGATGAAATAATTTGAATTGTTCAAAATAGGTAAAGAGAAAGAAACCGATAAATATATTTGATATAGCCATCGGTTATAACTTAAGTAGAGCTTCATGTTTAAATATGATTTAAATATCAATATGGAATCATATTTGGAAGCTCGGAATTGATGAAAAAGTTCAAAGATGTAAAAAGTCAAAATGTTGACTTTTGACTTTGAAAAATCAAACTTTGACCGACTTTATATTCAAATATGATTTGAATTTTGAAAAAATGAATGTTGATTCATACTCAGGAGATTAAAATTAGTCAAGACGAATAAAATGGTAAAAAGTCAAAATGTTGACTTCTGACTTTTTAAATGTCAAATTACCATTTTACCCTTGGAAGAATATTGCATGTAAATAACAAATGGCTTCATGCATGTGAGACACCTACTTGGTAATATGCCAAGTGTGGAGAGTGGAAGCTCACTACATGCAAATTTTGCATGTAGTTTGCTTATAAAAGGAATGGATTGGAAATAAAAAGTGTTGGTTGTTTTTTTTGTTAAAAAAATTGATTTTGTAATTTGGAATTGCAAAATCAAACCAATTTTCCCTTTACTCTTCAAAAGTTCTCTTCACAAATTCTTCCTCCTAAATTCATCTCTCTCTCTATTTTCTCTACCGTTCGAGTCCCACAATTCGGTCCTAAGTCCAGAGATTAGCGAGTCAACACTAGTGGTAGTCCCGTTTTTGATTTCGTGAGGAGATCGTGAAGAGCACGTGAGAAGATTGCGATAATAGAAAAGCATCAAAGGTGAGATTTTCTATTAACCCTATTTTGTTTCTTTTTAGGGTTGTGATGCATGTTTATCACTAAAGTGTTTAGTTGTAATTAGAGTAAAATTTGATCTTAATTCCGTTGCGCATGTCTACCGTTTCCATCACCATCAAGTCAACAGGTTGCTGACATTCTCACCAAGGGGCTTCTCAGACAAAATTTTGATTCTTGTGTTAGCAAGTTAGGTCTTATTAACATTTATGATCCAACTTGAGGGGGAGTGTCTGAACTAGTGGGTTGGGTGTGTGTTGAAAGCCCATGAGTGCTTTTGTTATTTATATAACCTTAATTATTTTTTTCTTTTTTATGGTAGGCATTTGTTGCCTATTTATCTTTCCCACTTGTATTATTTTGTTGAATAAGAAAATAATAATACAACTCTCACCCGTGATTTTTCTCCTTGTACTAGAATTTTCATGTAAATATATATATTCATTCTTTGTCATTATTTTCAATAACCTCGACCATGAAATCGACCACTTGTTGATCAATTGTTTAGTTTAAGTCTTTGAAATTTTTAAAAATGTTGTCGGTTTTTATTTTTTCCAATCCAACATCGATCAAACCTCTCTTTATCTCTCACCAACGATGTTTGATTCGATTGGCTCAATTTTTCGATCTATCATGCTTGTCCATAACTATAGATGCAATTGGTTAAAAGCAAGAGGAATATTCTCTTAAGTATTAGCTAAGAAGCTATCTAGAATTTGGAGAATTTCCTTGAATTTGGCCAAACAAAGAAGAAAGTGATATGATTGATCAAAACTTACTTCTTGCCTAATTCATTTATTAAGATGGATTCTACTAAAATAGAAATTATTTTTTTGGAGTTTGTTTGAGATGGTTCCAAATTTAAAATCTTGAAGTTCTAAATTCTATGAGGTTGGTTGGCTACAATTAGATAAACCCTAAGACTTCTTAAGCACACACATATATAATATATGATACAAAGTTAAGTTGGGTTGTTTAAACAAACATTAGATTTTTTTAGTTTATAATTTGTTCATTATTTGTCAATCACTATTTATATATACACATAGATACATATATGTATATGTATATATATACTTGTATGTGTATATATGTGTAGTTCAACAATCTCTAACCTTTTTTTCTAAGATATAATATTTGTAACTACACTCAGAATGATGTAAATAATAATCTTCACGCAATATATCACATTTGGATGTTATTATTATTCATGTGCTTTTAAAAGATTATTATCTATCTGTTCCAATTATATGGTTGAAAATATACCAACTGTGTATCTAAATCAATAGATTTTAACGAGGGATGTTTTTAAATATAGAAAAATAAACTCAAATATAACAACATTCAGATTCTATGCATGATAGACATCAGTAGAAACAAATGAAAGTCTATTCATATCTTTCATCGATATAATCTAAAATTTTAGTATATTTTGTAAATATTTTTTACGGTTAATAATTTTTCTTTTAAGTCAAATTTTCAAATAGTAGATATATGTATGTATATATAGTTTATATTTTGTTATGTGTGGTCCAGAACAATGATGTTGATATCAATATCTTATTATCATTATCATTTTGTATGGCTCCAACATTTTTGAAGGTGAGATATTTGCATTTTGATCAATTTGAATTTGAATGATGCAATGAATAAAAAAGTGTCTTCATCCAAGAGTGGACCCATGGGCCCATCAAATTCTCTCTCTCTTTCTCACTTGGCCCCACCTCTTATTTTTATGGTCTTTGTCTTTTACTTTCTTTAACAAACTATTTTTCATATTATCATTTTCTTTCTATTCCCTTTTTTAGAAAATAATATCAAAGGACCTAACCATCAACTTCTTCCAAATACTATCTTTCGAAATTAAATAAAAAATCTTAAGTAGTAATTATTAATTAATATCTTACTATCCAAATATAAGTGTTGGAACTCAAGACTAAAATATAAGTGATTTTTTAAAAAAGAAAAACTGAAATATATGTAGTTAAAGTTGAGTATATCACAATATCCAAATAATAATTACATTTTTTACACTTTGAACATGTAGGAGTGAGAGATTCAATCGATCTCTTGGTCGCTAACATATGCTATATAGCAATTGAACTATGTTATTTTCTTATAATAAATCAATAATCAATAAAATAAACTTGATTATAAAATTTTTAATTTTGGATAAAGAACTTATTACTATCAAATGAGATTGTGAAGAAAGTGTATTATAAATATTAATGGAATCTTGTTATCGAATTCAATTGTCCTAGGCTATAATAAGATTGATTGCAAGAGAATTCTTAGATTTGAAGAATTGTTAGTAATGGATCCTTTGTATAAGAAGTTAATAACTCATGAATTTATGGTTTTAGTCATGGGTTCATTGTGGGTTCATATATGGCAATTTTTCACTGTTTACATATAATCTTGACAACGTAATATTGTTCTTAGCATTCGAGATTTCAAGGTGTCAAACCAAGTGTAGTTCAATTATTTTTCAATTGATATATATTTATCAACTCATCTAGTCAGCCCAAAGTCTAAGACATTAACATTCTCATTTTGAAACACACATTCTCCCACGCCTTCTTTCAACACCTTATGGACTTAGATTTGATTGTAAGCTTTGAACCTTGTGAGGGACGATTTGAAAGAAGATAATAATAATAAAGATAGAAGTGAAATTATAGATATTACTTTCCATTAAAAATAAAAAATAATTTTCTCCAAAATATTATTGATCCTCAAAATTAAGGAGGGTAAGATTAATTCACTGTCCTAGGGGACAAAATATTTTAAAATTCTGAAGTATTTTGGTGGTTTTTTTACTATATTTTTATATTTTTAAAAACATAATCATTTAAATTAATTTTTCTTAATTTTGTTTATTAAAATTAAAGTTTATAAATACCATTTTTATTCTGTTGTATTGTTATTCACTTTTTAAAAAAACTAATCATAGTTTAACAAATATATAACAAAAAGTATCATTCAATTTTTTATATAAAATGAATAGATCATAAATATTTATTTTGAAAAATTGGATATTATCCTTAAAAATTCTTTCTCTACACTTGTTTTTTTTTTCTTGACCATTATGAGAATCTAGATACATGAACAAAAAGCCAACAAGAGATTAATTCATTTGACATCTATGTTAGTGTACTAATAAACACAAAGTATGTAATTTGAATTTCCTCACCTGAATTGTTTTACTAAAAGAACTGTAAATGTAAAAATTGAAAAAAAGAAAATTATAAATTTAAAACTAAATCGCTATTAAACGTAACACTGTGTTATATATATATATATAGCAAGGGGAGGGAATAGGTATCATTTTCCTTCTTTTATTTTTTTAAATTTTAGAGCAAAAAGGATAAGTATATTAGAGGTTACGGACTTAAAAATAGTGTATTATTGTTAACATGAGCTTAGCTCAACTGACATTCTTGCATTTATTACAATACCTTAAAAAAAATAGTAATGTATTATTGTTTATTATAAAATTATTGTTGTTGTTGTCGTTATAATTATTTATTTATTTGCTCCTTTAATTTATATTAATTGTTATAATTATATTTTTATAGCCACAAGAAAAGGACTTTGTAACTTTCACCAATGTGAAATTGAGATACCAAATTAAAATTGTTTAATTTGGGAATTGTTCTTTTGTTTTTTCTCTGTTTACATAAAATAAAATTCAAAGAGTATCTTTCTTTATACCTATTTTGTATTTGCCATGTTTGATGAGTCCCACCTTCTCCTCCTTATGAAATATAACGCCCATTTTTATTATTGTCTAAGAAATTTGTCATGTTTTTATGGAAAATTATTCTAAATGATAAAAATTTTGAAAATTTTGAAAATATATCAAAATATTATAATTTATTTGTGATAGACCATTGTTCGCACGAGATTTCCGGAGAAATTTGATCCATAGAGTTGAACTTGAATTGATGTTGTGCTACGTGCTGATTTGATGCGAAGTAGTTCGATCTTTAGCATTTGATCCTCTAATTCTCCTCTCGACTGAATGTCTATGCTTGATTTGAGGAAGCGGAGCACGTGATGTTCTTGAGTTGGAGTCTTGGAAGAAAGCTTGTATCTTCAAAGGAGCTTCAATCTTTGAGGGCAGTCGGCTTCGAGAGTCTTCTAGTTTAGGGAGAATTCTCTCTAGACCTTCTGGAGTGAGTAAAACGAAATTTTCCTTTTACAAATGAGAAGAACTTCTCTATTTATAGAGTTCTCTGGTGAGCTGTATGGGCTTGAGCCTAGTTAGTCCACAGACCAGACCCATGGGCTTGACCACATAAATTTGGGTCATATTTAGTTTTTGGGCTAAATTAAACTTTTTTTTTGCTCAATTGAACTTAGGTCAAGTAAATAATATTTAATTGGAGCAAAATAATGATCCAACGATCATAATGAAAACATGTGACATCGTTAGAATTGACCAATTTATGTTTTCAATTTTAATTTGGAACACATGTCAATTTTCTTTAATTAGTCCCAAATTTAATTATTTATATTTTTTATCATTAATTTAATAAATGACGTGACAATTTGTGATTGGTTTCAAAATTTTCTATTCAACAACCACAACAGACTAAGGTAGACTAAGGTAAACTAGACACACATAAGAGATACACATAAAATGGTAGTCTATCTTGATCTATAAAACACTCCATCATAGATGATAGATTGTGATATTTTGTAAATATTTTCGTTCATTTTTTAATATTTAAAAAAATATTTTTTTTATTTCCTTGAAATCTAAGTTTAATTTAAAAAAATAGTAATTCACTAACCACAAAATTGAAAAGACCTAATGACATGAAAATCTCAATCAATTCAATTCATACTTGTATGGTGTGTATGGCATGCGTTTCGTGTGGGTGCAAATTGAGAGTGGGAATAGTGAATTTCTAACCCTAATTTTATATTTGAAAATAAATATTTAGATATGTTTTAGAAATTAACATTTTATTATTTATATCAACCAAACATGTGAATATACCAATACTAACTACATCTACTACTACTACCACTTGGTAGCGCCAAAATTAATTTCCACTTCAAATAATTAGACACTCCGATTGTCCTTCAAAAAGAAAAACTATAATATATATTTGAATTAGTTTACATATTAATAACCTCGTTCATCCACTCATTAATATATATTTGAATTAATCTCCACCTCATATCATATATATATTTCTAATATAACCTATACCTCTCCTAATTATTAATTTGCATAAAATGGGTATAGACAAAAATTAAGCAAGAGTGCAAAAATGGGCACTTAAAACTTTTCAAGTTACAATCATCTGTTGGGAATAATTAAACAAAACCACACACATATACATCCATGTAATTAATTAATACTTTGACTTTTTCATTCATATATATTTTTTTTAAAAAAAATATATATTTTATATTTTATTCTCCAAACAAACTCTTAAAATTAAAAATTTTATAACTTTGAAAAAGAGAACTTTGGAGTCTAACTATTTCCATATTTGTATTTTTACTCATTTTAATAAAGGATTATTTAAATTGAAATAACATTTATAACTCGAACACAATTGAGTTGAGTTTATAGTGTTTGAATCCAACTCAACTCAACTTATTTACAAATACCTCTAATTTTAACTATTTAAAAGTTAGTTATAAATAAACCTTAATTTATGTAAAGAACCATTTTAAGATAAGAAAACAAATTAAATAGGTAAAAAGTGTGTTAATTATTAATTAAACATTAAACATATTAAATATGTTAAAAGTGTGTAGTCAGTAATTAAATTTTAATTTATGGATTAATTAATAATACATTGATGATGCGTGCACGACTTAAATATAAATATATATGGTTGTTGTTTTTTGAAAATCGTATGGGTATTTTACATTACAAATTTATACACCATTTCAAAATTATAGAGTATTTGTTATTTGATGCATTTCTATATACATGAAAAAAAAGGTTAAGGTATAAAAAATATTCATTGACACATGATCGTATATTGTTTCAGTTTTGCCCTTCCGACCCAAACTGATCAACCACAAGTCGGTTTTTTACAACAAAACCGAAATCAACCAACACTATCACTTCATCCGATTAACCGACTTCGGTTCGATTGGTTTTGGTTTATTGTTTAAGTTTTTCAGCCTACCATACTCATCTCTAGTTTCAAGGGTTGGAAAAGTTGTTGACCAACTTACAGACACTGCTTTTGGTAATCATCGTCGATCACTCTTTGATCACCATCTCTAGAGACTTCATTGGCGAACTTCTGATCCAACTCTGGCGACCGTAGTAAACCAATCTACGGTCACTACCGATCAACCTTGAAAATTTTTAATAAAAACTTTTTAGTATATATAACAAACAAAAGAAACTTATATATACAAATACTTTTAAAAAAAAGTTTTAAAACATCTTTGTGTTAATTTAATTTTAATAAGTTTTCGTCATATGTTTTTTCGTGTGATATATTACTTTTTCAAAAATAGTATTGTATGTACCTAAATAAATGTATGACAAAAAATAATAGTACAAAAAAAAAACATTATCTAAGATAACCAATATTTATTTTACAAACTATTATAATTTAGATTATAATACTCTACACTCCAAACATATACTATAATAACTCATATCATATATAATATTATGTGCCTCAAACGTTTCCAATTAGGAATTTTCATATAGATAGTGAAGATCACAGCAATAGCAATGGAATCTCGAAACCTACAAAAACCAACGTAGAAAAACTACCAGACAAATTATTTTAATATTATATTTGATTACCAGTTTAATCGTTAAAATTATTTGTATTAATTTGATATTCAAAATTTAAAGGGTGTCTAATAAAAGCTTCTAAACTTATAAAAGATATCTAATCATTAGTAGGTCTCTAAAATATTTTAACAACGTTGAATAATAAATCTTTGGATTAATTTGTATCCAAGTTTTTGCTTATACATTGAATATTATTTATTTGGAGAAACACTATTTTTCTTCCATTAATTAGTTATCTCCAGATGTACATTTGCTTTCTTTTTTTTTTTTTAAGTTAACAAGTTTATAAGAATAAACTCCGTTTTTTAATCCTTGAGATTTTATAAATATCTTT
The DNA here is from genome assembly GCA_025688845.1 of Cucumis hystrix. Classification (NCBI taxonomy): domain Eukaryota; kingdom Viridiplantae; phylum Streptophyta; class Magnoliopsida; order Cucurbitales; family Cucurbitaceae; genus Cucumis; species Cucumis hystrix. The sequence goes on from CM046889.1 coordinate 15,859,901, forward strand.
TTAGTGCAATGATTCTTTTGTTCTTTAGTGGATTTTTTTTCACATTAATGAGTTTTTCTATTATAATTCTTGAAAAAAAAAATCCTTATTTGGAAATTTAAAAAAATGGTTAATATTGATACATGTTCAATAAGGGAATAAAAAATGTCACACACAATGACTATAATTATCGAGTTTTGTCAACATCATAACAAAACTGTATATCATTCTTTTTTTTTTTTTTAATCTAAAAAAAGAAATGTGCGGATTGGAGATTTGTTCAGATATATACCTAAATTATAAGTTCTAACTTTATATTTTATGAAAAATAATTACAATTAGCATTTGGGTTTTGGGGATTAATTCCTAACTTATCTGTAATATATAAATACATCTTACAGTTAACTTTAAGATAAAATAAATCAAGTCAAGCTATATTTAAGTTTTAGGGATGATCGTGATTAAATATATATTCACTCGTGAATTGAATGCGTGTTAATATTTTACTTTTTAATAAATCTTAAACTTAGTCTATCAAAGTTAGTTTTTATCGAAATCGATTAAATAATTAGAATAATTTTCATGTGAAAAAACACAACATGTGATACATTTTTAAAATGTAGGGTGAAAATGAATAAAAAAAAAAAGTTAGTAAAAAATTTAAGATAAGATAGTAGTAGAGACTAAATTTATGATTTATTAAAATTTTAAAAATTAAAATTGAATATTTAAAATTATTTATAGGAGGGCTAAAATTTAACAAATTCAATGAGAATGATATTGTTAGAGTAAAAATGTTAGAAGTTAATTGTTTTCATGAGAAGTAATTAAAAGTCAATACAGCCTATATACATTTTATGTCATTTAAAATGTGTAAAATATTTATTCAAACTGATAAAAGGTAAAAAAAATATCAGATGGAAATAGATAAATACAAACCATAGAATGAGTATATTCATATATATAATTTTGAAGGCAAAAAAATAAAAGAATCATATTTTTGAGTTCCCATTTTAGCCTTCCCATCCTTTAAATTGTTATCATCTATGAAAGAAGTAGAAGGGAGTAGGGACCAACTATCATCAATTCTTATCTGAAAAAGTTGCAATTGCAAGAGTCTTCACTCCTTTCCCAATCATTTTCTTCCATCAATGGATTCCATTTCTTCCCCTTTCCTCTCCGGCAGAAATCTCATTCTCTCCGCCCCAATTTCCAGTTCCCGCCCACCCATTTCAACCCCCATCTACTCTGTTCTCACCGAACAAAACGTCAAAAAGAATACCCTTCCATCAGATGCCGATTCTCCATCCCCGCCCTTGCCCCGACCATCTCCTCCCTCTCCACCAATGCCCAGGGTCTCTTCTACCAGACGAGTCGACCCGTCTCTACCGGCCAGATTGTTCAACGCCTTCGATGACTTAATCAATAACTTCATAAACCCCCCGGTTAGTCCGTCGGTGGATCCACGATACACCCTCGCCGACAACTTCGCTCCGGTGGATGAGCTACCACCCACGGAGTGTGAAGTCATCTATGGCTCGCTGCCTTCATCTCTCAACGGTGCGTACATTCGTAACGGACCAAATCCTCAGTACCTTCCTCGTGGTCCCTACCATTTGTTCGACGGCGACGGAATGCTTCACTCTCTTCGAATCTCCGATGGCCGTGCCGTTCTGTGTAGTCGTTATGTGAAGACTTACAAATATACTTTGGAGCGTGACGCTGGCCATCCTGTTTTCCCCAACGTATTTTCCGGCTTTAATGGCCTCACTGCCTCTGCCGCACGAGGCGCCCTCGCCGTTGGCCGGATATTAACCGGGCAGTATAATCCTGCAAACGGCATTGGTCTTGCAAACACTAGTCTGGCTTTCTTTGGTGACCGACTTTACGCCCTAGGTGAGTCTGATTTACCGTATCCGATTCGATTAACTCCAAACGGTGATATTGAAACTCTCGCCCGTCATGACTTCGACGGAAAACTCACTCTTAGTATGACTGCTCATCCGAAAGTCGATTCCGATACCGGTGAGGCATTTGCGTTCCGATACGGTCCTTTGCCTCCGTTTTTAACTTACTTCCGATTCGACAAAAACGGAGCCAAACAGTCAGATGTGCCAATACTTTCGATGAATCGACCCTCGTTCCTGCACGATTTTGCAATTACTAAAAAGTACGCTGTATTTACAGACATTCAGATTGGAATTAACCCTACGCAGATGATAATTGAAGGAGGATCTCCAATCGGATCAGATCCATCGAAAGTTTCAAGAGTAGGACTAATTCCTCGATACGCTAACGATGAATCAAAGATGAAGTGGTTCGATGTACCTGGATTGAACTTAATTCACGCCATTAACGCTTGGGATGAAGATGATGCTGTGGTTATAGTGGCGCCAAATATTCTCTCCGTAGAACACGCACTAGAGAGGATGGATCTGGTTCATGCCTTAGTGGAGAAAGTCAGAATCGACCTGAAAACAGGAATAGTAACGCGGACGCCACTGTCGACCAGAAACCTAGACTTTGGAATGATACATCCCTCGTACGTCGGGAAGAAGCACAGGTTCGTATACGCCGGTGTTGGAGATCCGATGCCCAAGATTTCGGGAGTGGTGAAGCTCGACATATCTCACGAAGAACGTCGAGACTGCATCGTCGCTTGTAGAATTTTCGGACCTGGTTGCTATGGCGGGGAACCGTTTTTCGTGCCGAGGGAAAGGGAAAGTTCCGACGAGACAGAGGCAGAGGAGGACGACGGATATGTCGTGTCATACGTTCATGATGAAAACTCCGGTGAGTCGAGGTTCATTGTCATGGACGCGAAATCGCCGGATCTCGAAATTATCGCCGCCGTGAAGCTGCCGCGACGCGTCCCTTACGGTTTTCATGGATTGTTCGTGAAAGAAAGCGACCTCAATAAGCTATGAAATGGAAGGTAGCTTAATATCACAACCGTAATGTTAGACCGAACCGGACTTTCGACCAGACCGCTTGTAGCCGGTTTAAAAATATATATTTACATTCTTAAAATTTTAAATAATAATAATAATAGAATGTATATATAGGTATTCATATGCAAAGAAGGAAGTGTATGTAAATTAACAATTACAAGCATTGTATTGTATGGCTACTTATTTTAAAATGTAGAATATTTATTGAAAATACTTCTAAAAATCCTCATATTTTTATCACAGTTTTAAATAACTACCAATTCCTAACCAAGAATAATATAAACTGATTCATCCACTCAAAATGTAATGATAAAAATTTAAGATTTTAATTCATATTTATCACGAAAAAAATGAAATTTGTGGTAATATTTTATCAAAATTGTGTAGTCTTATTGTAAATTTCTGAAAACTTAGAATAATTGCAAACTGAGTATCCATTTGGTTTGTTTCAATTTAAAATTATAATGAGACCATAGATTTTGGTTTGGTTTAATTTTGGCCAATCCAAAATCAAACTATTTATATCACATATGTGTACATACCAAAATTGAACTGACTATTTGGGATTTGATTGGTACCAAACAAACATTTTGATTCTCGGCTAATTGTGAACACCTATGATGTTGATTCTTAACAATCATTTTTGCAACTCTTGATTGTAAGACGTACGATAATCAGTGATTAGTATATATCAAATGCAAAAATCGTAGAGTTATAATGGCATGGGGTATTTTTATGTCAATTTTGAGAACGTTAATGGAATGTGTTCAATGACATTACAAAAACAAAGATACAAATTTATTGTAATTAGGCCATATCTATTTTTATTAGAAATAGTTTATTAGAAATTTGTTTTCAAATTAAAAAACCATCCAAATTACATGTTTGTAATTTAAATCTTAATTCAAATAATGGTAATTATGAAAACTACATTTTTATGTTTTGATTGTATTTAAGTTTTTTGAGTCCAAAATGCACTGACAACTAATCTCAAAATCAATCCAATTTGCTTCTTTTTCTTTGAAATTTGATTAAGATTTTTAACAATCTCATCTTCAAGTGAAGAAAGATATTTTTGAATTACTGTTTTGCAGAATTCAAGGATAACTTCCTTACCAAATTTCTAAGATATCAAGTCTTTCTCATAAACGGTAAATGGCTATATCTGAGTGAGAAAATGAATACTCAAAATTACATCTTCATTGAGAACTTTTACAAAGAGAAATGAATTTATTAAACATCTTCTTTACTGACATGGACCTTTGAAAGCTTGTGTTTAATCTTTCAAGTGATTTTAGGGGCAGTTGCATGCTCGATTAACCACATTGGATTTCGAGGTAGCTCACTCCAATCCAAAAGCTTCGAAACAGTCATGGATGATCTCTCAAGATTGACTTCCATAACCAAGAATGGCCCACAATCCTTGAAAGACAAACTTATTTCATTGGAATATTTCTTTCTTAAGGATAAGATTACGATAAGATATAGGTGGAACATGACCCCACTTATCTTTATCAAATACAAATATAAAATAAACTAAAGCTGAAAAATATGTCTGCATTTGTCTTCAAGTGTTTTTCAGTGACATTCCAAATTTATTGTAAATAGAGCACATCTATTTTTATTGTAAATAGAGCACATCTATTTTTATTAGAAATAGTCGATTCGAATTTGTTTTCAAGTTGAAAAAAACCATCCAAATTATATGTTTTCAATTTAAATCTTAATCTAAACAATGGTAACTATGATAACAACATTTTTATCTTTTGATTGTGTCTAGGTTTTGAATTTTAAAATGTAAACCAATTTTTGTGATTTATAAATATAGTATAAACATATAAAATTAGACTTCAATTTCTAGATTTGCTACTAAATAGAAGAAACAATGTTTTCCTTGAATCTTTTTGTTTTCAAATTTTCATTAGTTAACTTGAAAATACACTATTGGAATCAATGTTGATCATCACAGAGACCATTTATCATCTCACCGGAGACGATCGACAACAACGACAGCAACCATAACAAAATCTTGTCTTTGTTAATCCCAAGTATGTTGGACTTATTAGATCCATTCAAGCAGGAAAAAAAAGATCTATTAAAAAGAAGATTGAGAAGAGAGAAAGAGAGGGAGCACTAAATGCATATGCATATATATTAATATATATATATATATCTACTTCTCATGTAAAAATTGATCCTTCAGATACAGAAAGAATTCCTAAATTGAATTCATGAATCTCTATGCAAAGCTTCCATATATTTTCTACTAAGAGTCAGAAAAGTAATGGAGGGGGGAGGGGGGTCAAATTAGTGAATCTACCAAAATTTTCTGAAGTTTGCTTCTTTCACCTTTCACCATCTGTGTGTTTTTCATTAGCCAAAGAGGAAGAAAAGTCTTCTTGAAATCTCCATCTTCTACATTTTGAAGTCTGCTTCTTCTAAACCTTCACCATGTGTGTTTCGGACAATGTCGAAGACAGGTCCTCTCGAGATTGTGATCGTCTACTTTGAAGGCGCATCTGACTTCGGCGCGGAGTCCAGAAGGAACCAACACTGCTGTTGTCAAATTGCATTTGGCCAAGGCTATTTGAAGAATAACTATGCGAAACTCCACTACTCGTCGACCGGTGCAATGACGACTCCATAAGTTGGATGCCACTGCTGCTGCTAAAGCCATGCCCTAAGCCAAAGGGTCTTTCTTGAGAACCTTTAACTGTTGGACTCAGTGGCATCTTGACTCTGCCATCACCTGTCACACAATGGTTTCACATTGTATTCATAGTTTATAATAAAAAAGGGCTGTAAAGAATCTATCTTATAGAAAAGAAAACCATGATAGCTAAACCTTATTAGAAGCCATGTAATGTGTTATATAAATATACATTTGCATATTTTAGACGAAAGAAAGTTACAGCTAAAGACTTCGACATTAAACAAAACACACAATATATAAGAACCATTTACCATCAAGATCTTTTGAGACTTGTACAAGAGTACAATAAAGAATTTAACAGCAAACATTAAGCGATGGAACCCTAACTGCTAAGCTATACTAATGTTAGTTAGAGAGCCTTGCACGGGATTAAAATGATATCTCAACTGTGGATGCATAAAAGTGACATAATATCGTTGAAGTAGGAAAGCAAAAGTGCATATATTCTAGTTGTTGAACCAAACTAACATTTCAAAATGAAGCAGACGGTGGATTGAAAAAGGTGAAACCAGATAAGTGTAGATTTTTTTTATAGAAACAATTCCTTTCATTGAGGAAAAAATGAAAGAATATAGGGCAAACAAAAAACCAAGCCTTAATAAATAACCGCAATTCTTTCAACTTTTCCCACTAACAGATGAAGATATATTGATCCAAAGAGAGCTTCCCCATTTAGGAAGGCGAAGTACCAACAAAAAATCACTTTAACGTTGACAAAGCATAAGTAGCCTACTGATCTCATAACATAGAACTATGACACTATGCATTCAGCCATTCAGGCCAAAAACCTTTTCAGCTGATGAAATCTTCATGCATAAAAGTTTCTCTCATAAAAGTCAATTTTCACATCCGTCTGATCCAAGAATGACATAACACAATCACATTGCACATGCGGGAGGATATTTCATGTTATACAAGCTCAACAAGAAAGATTCGTGTATGTAATATCAGAACAGAGCGTTGGCAATGTAAAAACTAAAGATGTAACATGTGTAGAAACTTACCAGCACTCATTGGACTCCACCGCTGTAACCGAAAAGGAGATGGAATGTTTAGAACAGATGTGGTGGAGACAGCATTATGCCTGAATATTGGGAGATATGGCCTCCGGAAAAATCTAGGTAATGCACTTCGTATACAGGATAATGCAAGCAGGAAAAACAATGATGTGAACAGAACGACGATTAGAATTAGAGGATCAATCTTCATTTTAAAAATTTCATAACCACGAAGCTCTAGCCTGGTTGCAACTGTAAATGCCTTTCCAGCCTCCAACAATGAAACCCCAAGTGTCCAAGTTGTACTCCCAGAACCAATAGTGATTTGTTTATCAGTAATATGCAACCCCTCTCTAAGGAGTGAGACTATGTATGGTGCTCTAAAGCAGTATTGCTCAATAAAGGGCTGTGGAGGAACACTAGCCTGAGCAACATCCCAAGGTTTCTCACAAAATTTGTGGCCCCTTTCTAATACATCATCAAGTGTAGCCTCTGAAGTCAGATTGAAGAATCGAAATACCACAAAGAAACCAGAAATGGCGTAAAAATTTCCGTATGGTGGAGGGTAGTTATTAGTTATGGCACAAGGTTGTACATCACAATCAACTCCAGTGCTTGTATTTGACCATTCAGAAAAATTTACAGCAACTTTAGCGAGTGCAGAACATTCTTCCCAGTTTGGAGCACCAATCAGCCTTAGAGAAATCCCAGACTTACTTCCTCCGTCCAATAATTTCCCACACTGGTTACATGTATACTGCTCATTGTAGCCAGAGTGCAGGCAAGGGTGGTTTAGTTTAAATTTCCCATTAGACAGATCCAGCTTTTCAGGTTCTTGGATCCTTCTTAATAGATGGACAACAGATTTCCCAAATGCATCATTTAAACCATAGCCAGTAAGAGAATAGGCATTAAGATGGTAATCAACATTTCCAATTTTAATGTTCAAACTAGACTCATTTTGTTCCTTGCTTTCGAAAGTTACTTGCAAAGAAGAACCACCCAAGTCGAGTGCCCCATATGTTGATTCCCTTGGTGTAGCTCCCAACAATTCTTTTTGATAGTTAAGTGCTATCCAGCCATAGTAAGCCTCTTCTGTACCCGAAATGGTTTTAACCCACTCTCTCTGGCAAAGAAAGCGCGAACTCTTTAATATAGACCAGGCACTGTCCAGAAGCCACTTTGAATCTGCAGGTGGTAACTTTCTAACTCCAGCAGTCGCATAAAGGAAAAGCGAGGTGCTTTCATGGGCACGCTTTGGAATCTGCTTCTCAGCCCATTGAAGCAGAGGTTTAATAGCTTTCTTCAAACCAGTCATATTACGAACCAACTTATCGAGACCAGGTTCTGTTTCCATTCGATCATAAGCCCGTCCACTTTGAGACTTCAATTTCTTCTTTTGTCCTGTATATGACCTGATAGCAATGGGAAGGGCTCCATTTTTCTTATAATTAACATTTGCTTGATAAACAAAAGCTCGAGTTCCAGTACTTCCACAGTCAAGCACCACATAGTATCTAGGTGTTCCTTGCGACCAATATGAATAAATATACATAGAAACCGTATAAATTAGAAAACAAAACAGCAATAGACATAGAAAAAGAACAATGGTTCGCATCCACTTCCTGGTCAGCCACCAGAAGGAGCTTCCAGGCAACGTCTTCTCCTTTGAGAAACTAGAGCTGGCATTTTCTCGCTGGAGTGGTGAAAAATCAGGAGTAGCATTCTCAACGCCACGATTACCTTCTTCAAGATCAAGTCTACGGTAAGTAGAGAGGTCCTGAAGAGACGACGAAAGCCTTAGATTGTTCTTAAGAGCAGGACTAACAAAACCGGTAACAAGAGGAGATGGGGAAGCGATCAAAGGAGGCGACAATGAAGATTTAAATGCATCTGTAGAAGAATGGCGGCCCGACAACCGAGTGGCTACAGACGAGAGGATATCCCTAAATTTCCCAAACACCATTTTTTTCTCTGATTTGGTAGAAGAGTTTAAAAATTCCTCAAAAACCCACCAAAATCCATCATCATAAGAAGTGAATTTCCTAATTGTAGATCAAAGTGATCCCCAAACTCGCAGTTTCTCCCAAAAGTAGAGTGGAGAGAAAGAGAGAATGGGGGGATTTTCAAAATGAAATTCGTGTAAGGGTTGACTAGAGGGATCGATCAAAATAAATGGAAAGAAAGAAGAAGGGAAGTGGAGAAGATGAATGGGAGAGATGAAATTGCTGAATTGTGAGGATACAAAAATGAGAAAGAAGAAGAAGAAGAAATAAGAGTGTATGTGATGTATTAAGGTTAGGTTTAAGGATTAAGAGTGACCTGAAAGAAGCAATTGAGCAATAAAATTAGATAAAATCAAAGTTTCTCCATCTTCTTCGCCACTTTCTGATCTCGAACTCATCGGATGATCAGATTCAGATCCAACTTCAGCGACGAACTGCTCTGCCAGCCACTGCCACCGGACCAATTTTTTTCTTCTCTCTTTTCTTAATACATTTTTTTCCTTTTAAGCTTTTCCAAATTTAAATAAATGCTCTAATCTTAACTTTCAAAATATATTCATACAACAACTAAAAGGTAAATCCACGAAACAACCACATTTTTAGTTTTATATTTTAAAACTAACACACTTTTAAAAAAAAATTAACTTAATTTTTTAGATTTTTTCCAATTTTTTTTTTAAAAACTCTTTGAAGGATTTGTCTCGGTTTCTCTCGACAGAGTGCATCATTGAGATTGAATTTTTTTCGTTAAAAATATGAAATTGAGGTTAATTCTTCCTAGACCAAATTTTCAATTAATACACAAATTAATATTGCATAGTTAATAATTAAACTAATCAACTAATAAATTGTGAGACTTTAGAACACATAAATCCTAATAGGGTAGTACTTTAAATCATACTCTTCTGCATTAAGGTTAACTGTTCCCAAGCTATCGTGGCCTCGAGATGCACCGAGCTGAAAAATTTAAGCAATTATGTCAATGATCTTGGGCCCAAGTTGCCCCGAGATGGCCCCAAGATCATACTGAATAAGCATTATGTCAATGATATTGTGAATTTTTCCAACTATGTCAATGATCCCAGGCCAAAGTTGCACCCAGATCCCCTCGATATCATACTACATAACCATTATTATGTCAATGATGTTGTCAATTTTCCCAATTATGTCAACGTTCTCGGGCCAAAGTTGCCTCGAGATGACCTTGAACTAAAAAAACATAAGCATTATGTACTATGATCTTGAGGTTAGTCATTTTTAGGCCAATTAGTTTAAATTAACGTTCAATCTTGGTGATGCACTCAGTCAAGAGAGATCAAGATAAATCCTTCAAAAGGTTTTTTTGAATTTGGGAAGAATCTCGAGGTCGATCTTGGTCAAGATTGGTTTCAAGAAAAGCTAAATTATGAGTTTTCTAAATTTGTGCTACTTTTAAAATACTATAAATTTTTAACGTACGTTGCACGTGAGAACCTTGTTAATATATATTGTTGTTAAAATGAATAAATAGTATGCCGTGGTTAATTTAAAAAATAACAATATTAAAGATATATAGTAAAATTTAAATGAGTCATTTATATACAATATTTTTTTCTTACAATTTCAATATTTGAATTTTTATAATATTTTTCTCTCTCTATAACATTATTGAACTTTGATAAAGTCATTTTATAGGCTAATTTGAATTTTTGTTATCAGAAAAAGAAAATATATTACACTTTGTATGTTAGATAAATTGTTTTATAAATATAATTTTAAGTAATAATTGTGAGGAAGAGACAATGCAATATTTTTTTGACAATGCAATATTTTTTTTTTTTTTTTTTTTGCATTTTCATATTGATCAAATAATAAATCATTTTAACTTTTATGTGCAATAAGTATTTTTTTTATAGAAAAAAAGTTTTGTTGAGTACATGGCCGTGTTGGCTTCTTTTATTTTCTTATAATCATCAACACATAAAAAAAACTTAATTAATAAGAACAATTTACGTTTAAAAACAAATGATAACAATAAAGTTTAAGATTTTGACAAATTGGTAAAATAGTTTTAAAAAATTGATTATCCTCTTAACAAATTTTTTAGATAAAAATATCGTTTTTATCGAGAAATGGGTAAGTATAATTATGTAGAACAAATTTAAATATAAAATTACAAAATTCAAGGTTTTATTAGATTTGACTTCACAAACAATAAATATATAATTTTCTTACTCTCTTACATATAAAAGTCATGGTTGTAATCATGTACTACAAATTAAAAAAAAAAAAAAAAAAAAAAAGAGAGAACTAAAAGTATTATGGAACTTGATTTCACAAAATTGACATTGTATCATTTTTCTTGGCCACTACATGCATCTATTTGAGTCTTTCCTAACATTATAAAGCAAGATTAAAATGATGTTAAATTTAAACAATTATAAAAAATTATAAAGCTAAGAGTGAGTAATAAGAAATTTTTTAAAGAAAGCCCAAGTAGAAGTTAACCTTAAAATGCACACAAATAGTTGAAGGGAATTCTTTATATTATTAATAAAGTTAGAAGTTAGAGATCATTTTAAACTTATATGAATTATTCTAGAAATTTAATTATTGGAATAAAAAGATAGATTTTTAATGTTTTAACCTAAAAAAGTTGTGAGGATGTAATTAAAAATAATAAATAATTAATATTTTTATTTTATTTTTAATAATAATAATAATTAAATCATTTTAACTCTAGTGTGTTAAGTGATATTTTTTATTTTATTTTAATAATTAAATCATTTATGTCATAAGTAATGTTTTTTTGTTTGTTTTAAAAAAAACACTCATTGTGTACGTGAGTGTTTTTATTTTTAAATTATCAACCTACCTTAAAATATTCGATACAACAATTTTAATGTATAAAATGCTACTATTTGTAAATTTAAAACTAAATGTTTTAAGAAACACAACATTAATTAATTCTAAAACTTCTTAATCAATAAGAATATAAATATTAATTACATAAGCAAGATAAGCAAGAATGAAGTATAGAACATAATTGAAATTAGAGAATTATCATTTAGACAAAATGATTCAAAAATGATTCTCTATGTTAGGTAGTAAGAAAATATAAGATAGATAAGATAATTTGGTATAAAAGTAATACTAAAAATGCATGTGTTTTGTAATATTTTTCTTTACAAATAAAAACTTTTCTACACAATAAATTCATTATCATAAAACCAACCAAAAAAAAAACACAATAACATTTTCTTAAGCTGAGTTTCAATTTAATACATAAATATATTTTTAAAGAAAGAATTTGAATATAAGATGGAGATATACATGAATCAAAGCAATTTGATACGATTCTTCTTTGCTTTAGCAATAAAACTATTAGAAATGTGTGAAACTATTTATAGGGATGGAAGAAAAAGATATGCTCTATTCAATTTGTCGTAGAATTTGAAAAGTTAAAAGAAAATTGTAGAGGATTTAGAATATGGAGAGATTTCATCAATTACTTATAATATATAATAATAAATAGATAACTTTTTATATTCTAACCATCTTTTAAATAACAAGTTATGCATGAAGGTGAGAATTTGAAAAGATTATAAATAGTTAATGATGATTATATTTTTTATATTAATTAAATAATCATAAATAAAAAAATTAATTAAATTCGATTGATATTGTAAATTTAGGATTTGATAAAGTAGAATCGTCCAAAAATGATTATCTTTTAAACCCATTTTAATATAGTAAGGATAAAACTAAAAAGGTGCTAATTTAGTCGATTTTCCAAAAAAAAAAAAACATTTTTTCCCTCAATATTACATTTATTTCAAAATTCATTAAGGAAAGCATTACAAAACATTTGTAAGATAAAAGATGATAATATTTTAACCAAGAATGACCCGCTAATTTGAGTGTAATTCTATATTTTCAAACATGTACTATAAATCTAAAAGTTTAGACGTTCGAATATCTCAACTTTCGATTATTTTTCTATTTCTTTTATAACAAGTTGAATTAAGGAAAAAATCAATTTTATAGCTATAAAAAGTACTAGAAAGACAAAAATTAAAGAAAAAGACTAAATTTCATGTAGGTTAGAAATTGACACCATATACTATTTTCTTAAGGTGGATGATTCAAAGATTTCCTCTCATATTCACTAAAATAATAAATAGTAAAATTATTTAAAGAATAAAAAAAAGGGTATTTTTTCATGAGTTGGTTTTTAAAATTTACCATATTTTCATTTGTACAACTTTCTTATTATTTATTTTCTTTTAAACATTTTTAAATATAGTATAATGAACTAAAATATTTACAAAATATAGTAAACTTTCAAATTTTATCAATGATATAATCAGTACATTTAATAGACACTACAAGTTTCTATTAGTGTCTATTGTTGATATAACATTTGAAAGTTTACTGTATTTTGTAAATATCTTTTAGTAGTTTCGTCGTTTTCAATAATTCTTTTTTATCTGTTAATTTTTTTTAATTTTATATTTACTCATTTTTATTTACGATATTAACAAATCACTAACTTACTATGTTTTTTATTTACGTATATTAACAAATCACTCATTTACTATGAGTAAATAGTTTTAGTAAATTATTGGTATATGATGTGACATTATTTAGTTTATAATTTTTACAATTATACTTTGGTATATTAATAGGTTTATTAATTCATATTTTTAGGCAATTAATTTTTTCCAACATTATTTAAAATTGATTTAATTGCTAGATTAATTTTTGCCTTAATTTGACTAATTTTTTAATTTGTGATTAGCTAGTTTTTTTTTTTTTAAATGTAATTTAACTATTTTAAAGTTTTGTGTACAGTTTATGGTAACTTTTTAAAATTGGTTTTGTGGTTAAAGTCGATTTTGTAAAGCATAGTATTATTTCAAATTAAAAAAAAAAAATTACCTAATTTAAAATTTTAGTAATTTGAATAAGCATTTTTTCGCTATAAATATTTTATTCTTCTTCATTCATAGAAGGGAACACAAAAATAAAGCCAAAAAAAAAGAAGAAGAAGAAGAAATTTTTACAACCTTAACATCTCTTCTTCTTCATCCAAACCTCTAACTTCCATAACTCACTACTTTTTTTAGTCTTCATCTCTTCTTTAAAAAAAACAAAAGATCTACATCAAACTATTTTTGTTTTCTCTTCTAACGTAATCCTAAATCATTATCTTTCTCTAAAAAAAATCTCTACAATACCAAAAATTCAAAAAAAAAAAAATAATTTTAACTTAATTGGAGGTGTATGGTATACCTTAGGTCCCAATGATCCTTGTTGAATATTTTGGATTTCAACATTTTTAAAATTTATTTTTCTAGTTATTGTTCATCTTATTTTTTTATTTTATTTTCTTTTACATTTATTCTCTTTATTATCTCGTGAGCTTCTCTTTTATATATAAATTTTTATTATACATACTTGCATTCACATTTCGTTGTTTACCTTTTATTCTTATTATTATTTCTTTCTTTTGTTATTTTATTCTTAAACTTTATTATTTATATATTTATATTGAGCTTTTTTATGATTAATATTTTTTATTTAATTCTTTTTTTCTTTTTATATAGCATTGATTATTGTTTGGTTAGTATTTTCTCATTTTTATATGTTATTTAATATTTTATTTTTTCTCCCTATCTATTTATTTTTCTTCTTCGCTTATTTCTCCATAATTATTTCTTTGATATCTTATTTCTATATTTTTCTCTCTTATAATAAATTTATTTATTTATGTACATTATTTCATATATTGTTTATATTTTTTTATTCATTATTTGTTATTATTTTCTTCTTTCTTTCTTTTTAGTAATTTTGCTTTCTATTTTATTTTACTGAGATTATTGTTTATTTTATATGCTTATTTAAATGTTTGTGTTTGTTTTATTTTACATTTAATATATTCTCGCTAATAGTTGTTTGATTTTTTTAAATATTTTTAATTAATTTTCTTTTAAAAAATTATTCCAAAGATGAAATCTAAAAGATTTGGGAATTCGATTTTTTAGAATTTTTGAATTGAGAAGATTGATTATTTGAGAGTTCAAGATTGATCTCCAATATGTTTTTATTAAAATCTTAGTATACTATTTTATATTTGTTTGATTTTTTATGGTGCTTCTTTACTCTCATCTTTATTTATCTTAATTTTCTTATTAAGTCTCATTTTTATTCATATTTAAAATTTATAAATCTTTCTAGTTAAAATTTTCAATATTTTAAAATCTTTCTAATTTAAACATTTATAAATTTTAAAATCTTTCACAAAACCCTATAAATAGAAGAAAATGAAAAGTATTTACATCTATAAAAAAAAAAAAAAAATCCTTTCAGCTTGGGTTAAAATTTTGTTATGGATCGTAAATAGTTTGTCGATTTTTTTATTTTTAAAATAAAAAATAATAATTTAGAAAATTTTCCGTTTGAAGTTATTAAATTTTTATGTTTTTCAAACGTTTAAAATTTAATAAGGTTTCCTAATCAACATTTTCTAATAACTTATACCGTTTTTCTTAAACAAAATCCTACAACGAAATCTAGGAAATTTTGGAGTTCAATTTCCTAGAATTCTTGAGTGGGATCACATCTTTGTGAGTCCAAAATTTGATCCCAAGAAAAAAAATGATTTTAAATTAATGTGTAAAAAAACATCGCTTTATTAGAAGGCTATTCATATCACGGATTTTGAAAAATTGTACTAATTTCTCATTTTCTTGAGGTGAGAATTTTTTTTTAATATAGTCTAATTAATTAAATACTCTCAGCTTATTTTATGAAATCATTGCTTCAAATATATATTGGAGGTTAAAATAAGACATTATTTTAAAAAGAAGTTTAAAGAATATTTTCAATTCAAGATTTGAAATTTGGCCACTATTTTTTAAACGGGTGTTGTAGGATACTAATACATTTTTATACATAAATGATTCTCAAACTCAGCTTTAGTTTTTGCGGACGATATTTTTTTTATGATTTATTTAAAATTGTTTACTTTATTTCGTTGTCAAATCCCACCATAAAAAGGATTAGTGACGATTCCTGTTTTGTTTTAAAACTAAGCATTCTATGAACATTGGCCGCTCCATGTCGTTTCGGACACATTGCGACAATATTAATAAGTAAATGAACTATATATACATGGTATTTCAAGTGTTACATAAGTTTAGTAAATCATTTATATATAGAAAAGAAATCACATGTGAATTAATTCATTCTATCACAAATATGACTCATTTTTTCATATGGCTAATTCCTCTGCTTCTTAGGTTGTTTTGTATGTATATTTTTTATGCTATTTTGCTTCTTTTTTGTTTTTTTGGTTGCTAAGTTTGTTGTTTATTTTGGCCATTTTGGCCATTTTGGCAGCTCGAGAAGAAGCCCACAATTCTAGTTTCAAATTTATTGGGCTAAATCACACACACATACATACACATATTAATTAATATATAAAAGAACAGATGATAACAAAAAAAAAGGGTAGGATTTTTAAATGAGAAATGACTATGAATTTGATAAATTATATTATATTTTATAAATAGTTTCAATTTTGTTGTATTAAATATATGTTTAATATACTAAAATAAATTTAAGGATAAAATATGATCTATAACGTTTACATAAGTCATATACACACATAGCAAAAACTAAATCCATATCATAAAACTACACCAAATTAATCCAAAATTATACTTATTACCACCATCATTGTAAAACTATTCTATCATTATATATAAGTTGATGATTCGATCGAAGAAAGTGAAGACTCTTCCAACTTTGCCCTTATTTGGCTTTCGATGATACAACATTCAACAAAAGAGTTATAGAAAGAGAAAGAGAAACCATAAATTTGATCTCCATCCCACAACACCATAACAAAACAAATTCAAAACATACAACCATTACCCAAAAAGGAAAAAACCCTCTTAATTGTTCATCTCAATCTCACCCTATGAAGAGCCAAGTATGCAATGAGCCGGTAGCCAACCAACATGAGTGCCATTATACAAACATCAACCCAAAGTCGGTCCAACCCAACCGATTTAACAGCTGGAAAATCAACCACCCGACAAAACTCCCCTTTCCCACACTCGTAAACATCACCGTTGTGGTATTGCACACCCAACAAAAGCTTGTAACAATAGTAGCTATAGCTGAGATACTTGAGCCAAACAATGAATGGAGGGATTTGTTGAATGTAGTAACCGCCTGCAATGAGGAAGACTAGGGTGGTGACAGATGCGAGAGTCGTGGCTTGCTTGACATCCATAAGAATGGCACCAAAGGCCAAGCCAAGACTTTGTGAGACAAGGACGCTGTAAAGGACGATGAGGAGGGAGAGGAGGAAGGTAGTAGGGTGGGGGTCGAGACCACCCATGAAGTAGATAATGAAGACGAAGGCGGTTGGGAGTGCTAGTTCTAAAGGTAAGTCACCAACAGTTCGAGCGAGGAAGTAAGACGAGAGACGATACATGCCAGAAGACCGCTCTTTGATTAGCATGGTACGTTCTTGTGGGAAGGTGAACACTGCATTGTAAAGTGGGTAGAAGCCCCAAAAGACCGAGAAGAAGAACAACAATGCTATCTGAAACATCAAACATGTAAAAGTCATTAGAAATAACAAAATTATATATTAAAATCACTAATTAACCTAAAAGCTTAATGCTACAAATTCGACAAATAAAGATAAACAAAACAACATAGAAGATATAGGAGAATTAACACAAAGATTTACATAGTGCGCTAACAATAACATGCTCTACATCTCTATTATAGACAAAACAATATAAAAAAATTTATTATTAGGGAGAACAATATCATATTACAGATTTAGAGAGGGATCACTAGGATTAAAGTTTATATATATATTAAAATCGTAAATAACAACAATGCTCTCGTACTTAGTCATTCGAAATACCACAGATAATGAATTTAAAGTATTTCAATACTTAAGTTGACGAGTTATAGTAACTTTAATTCTATCCACCCTTCCACCTAAATCCGAAAAGGAAAAAAATGGGAAGAAGAAAGAAAAGAAAAGGATTCTTACACGGTCCTCAATGTGAGATGTTGGAGTGTGCCACCAAAGGAGTCCACCAAGAGTGGCCACACTTATGACTTGAAAAATCCTTAGCCTATTGAAGGCATCATACCTTCTCTCCTTTAACCCTCTTTGCAATAGCACTCTGAATTGATACCACCAGCTTGTGCACCACTCTTCTCTTGATCTCTTTTCTCTTTCTACACCCACATTATTAAAACATTTTTTTTAATCAATTAATTATTAATTGGAATCCAATTCCTTTCAAATCATTTTCCTTAAAAAATCTTCTTTATTCATTTCATTATATATATATATATATGTATATATAACCACAATTTAATTACAAGGTGATAAAGAATACTTTACATTTTATTACTTTAATTGATGTATAAAAAGTGGTGTTATTGTGTGGTGTGTTGGTGGTGTCATATTCATTATCCAATTTTGCCTCACTTCCTATTTATAAAACTTTTTTTTCATGGTTTTATTTAGTCAGAAATGATTTTTTTTAATCTATTGACCCATATCACTTGATGATTAGGGAATGAATTTTTTTTTTTTAAAAAAAGTGACATTTGAAAGTCATTTCAAACAAACTTTCGTTTAAAGAACGAGATATATTTGCAAACTTAAAAGAACTAATTAAAGGGTTTTATGAGATTGAGAGCTTACTTGAGGCATCTTTTGCATAGTTGTTGAAGTTATTTGCATCCAAACTACAAAGCTCAGCCTTCAATGTGGAGGAAATATTCTTATCATAAGCTGAAATTAGGGCTTCCTTCACACTCTTTTGCTCTTGTTCCATATTCTCTCCTCCCTCGTTTGCATACTTTGAATCAGGGGCGATTCCTATTATTAATTACAACGAAAACAAAACTATATTTATTGAATTGCTTTTCAATCAAATTTAAATTAATACAAAAGAAATTTATCTTCATAAGATACATGTTAACATGAGCTAAGACATTAGTTATCATTCTAAAATTAAAGTTGATAATTGATCGTTAAAAGATTGATAATTGATTGTTAAAGAAAGAGATGTTGGAAGGGTCCGAATTTTAAAATGAGTGGAAAAGGTTTGAAAGCATCAAAATGTGTAGAAGTAGGCCAAGTGATTAAATGGCCTACACATGATTTCAGTATTATAAAGAGAAAAAAAGGACAAACAAATTCATTTTTAAAAAAAAATTAAAAATGAAAATGAAAATTCCCAACCCACTTTTTTTCTCCTTTCCCTTTGTGCATATTGCTATATCTAAAATAATACCTATATTTAGAAAAGAAAAATATTTAGTGTCTCAGACTGCATTATTTTTTTTTTCATTCTATTCTTTATATGTTGGTTGATAATTTGTCACGTGTTAAATTTCAAGTTGGATCATAATTTGTCATGTGTTAAATTTTAGATACAAGTGGGATGTATAGAAACAATTGCATTTTTTTTTTAAAAAAATACATACCATTTGCAAGATCAAGAAGAAGATCAGCTGGATTAATGGTAATGGAGGTTGAGAATCCAATGGAGGAGAAATAATCCATGGCGTTTGAAGCTGAACCATAGTAAATTGGGCTTCCTTCCGACAACAAAACCACCTTATCAAACATATGGTACAGCCGGCTTGACGGTTGATGAATTGTCGTCACGATGGTCCGTCCACCAGCGGCGAGACGTTTTACGGTGGTGATGATTCTCATGGCAGTGGTCGAGTCTAAACCGGAGGTGGGTTCGTCGAGTAAAAGCAAGCTTGGGTTGATCAACATCTCTTGACCGATGCTCACTCTTTTTTTCTCTCCGCCAGAGATTCCTCGGAAAAGTGGGCCGCCGATCATGCTATTGCGGCAGCGAGTTAGGCCCAACTCGGAGATAACTCGCTCAACCGCTTCGGCTTTTTCGTCAGCGGTTAGGGAGGAAGGAAGGCGGAGGAGAGCCGTGAAGAGTAGGGTTTCGGCAACCGTTAAATGAGGGTATAAAACGTCGTCTTGCGCCACGAAGCCAGTTCGGCGTTTGGTGGCGCCGGAAAATGGTTGACCATTATACGTTATTTTTCCGGAGAGTTTCCCGGAGAGACGGCCACCGAGGGCAGTTAAAAGGGTGGTTTTTCCACTGCCGGAAGGACCGAGCATGGCGAGGATTTCGCCAGGGAATACAACGCCGCTTAAGCCATTGAGAATGGTTTTCTCTCTGGTGGCCGCAGCTCCCCATGAACTGCCGCCACCCCCACCCCAACAGCTGCCGCCTTTCCCTTCTAACTTCACTTTGTAAACAATTTCTTCAAACTGAAAAATCCAAATTAAATTAATTAATTAATAAAAAAAAACAGCATCAATTCCTATTGGTTTCTATCTTTAATTAACATTAAACAGTACTAAAAATTCAAAATTCATAAGTTTAAGAATTGAAAAAAAAAATATAGAGAGAAAGGAAATGGACCTTGAGAGTAACCGTAAGGAGAGGAAGTTGGTGAAGATAATTATTGTTACTGTTATTATTATCTTGAGTATTATGAGAGTCAACATGAAAAGGATAGGAAAAGACGGCGTCGTTTTGAGCTACGTCAGACATATTTCTATTAATTTCTGAAATGGAAGAAGAAATTTGGCCTTTGATATCGATCAGTTTGGTGTTGTTTGTATAATCTTGTATATGTAAGAAGGAATGAAATGACAAAAGAGAGAGAGGAAGGAGAGAGTAAATTATAAAAGAGTTAATTAAGAAGTGAGTGTTGGAAAGAAAGTGGGAGAGAAGAAAGGAAATATATAGAGAGAGAGGGGAAAGTTAGGATTATGGTTTCATGAATAGAGAGAAAGTTTGGAGCTTTCTTTTTCTTTTCCTTTTGGTTTTTAATTTCTCTCTCCCCCTGATGGGATTCCACCATCTTTGCTTTTCTCTTTGTTTATTCTCACACTTGCTTTCTTCACCATTCTTTAATATTAAACCTACTTAACCCCTTTCTCCCTCTAAAACCTTGAGGGTTTAGAGCGTAATGAGTATCGCACAGTTTTCAAGTTTGAAGTTAAGAAATTTGTGTTAGGACTGCATAGTTTGTTTAGTTTGAAGAGTTCGAAAACATTAGAGAGATTTAAAGGGGATGATGAAGTTTTTTTTTTTTTTTTTTTTTTTAAATGCGTAAAGTTCAATAATAGTTATTGGAGTTTGTGGAAGTTGAGTTATGTTATTCAATCCCCTCCTAATTATAAGGTCATTTTTTCCAACAACTATTCGACTTAGACAAGACATATGCTATACAAAAGTCTATGTAAGGATATTTACTTAATATATATATAGTTATAAAAGTCAATGTTGATTAGTAAAGATAATAATATCTATTTTTCACTGGTTATTCGAGATAAGTATGACAACACGACCAAATTGTGCAAGAAGATGTCGAAAAGCTATCATGTTAAATTATCTCGATTTTGAAGCTTGGGTAGAATCTTGAGCTTAGGATTGTTGCATGTTATATTGATCTAGTTTGTTTGAGATAAATAATACAATTAATAGATAAGTAAAAATTTTAAATGGTTTATACATCGATCAATGTTGAGCTTTAGATTGTTAATTACATGTTATTCACGTCATCAAAAAGTTAATGGAAGTTCGTTGTAATCTATGGTTAGACAACTATATATAGACCTTGCTTAAGCATTAAAATATTTAACGGATATGTCAATAAAGTCAATCAGTATTGTAACGCCCCAGGTCCAGGATTCGGACCAGGATTTGGAATTCGGATCTCCGATATTCCCCTGCATCCACAGGTCCTAGGTTCCTCTTCCAGTAAGATGTGGCTCGGGGACGAACCAAGCGGAAGCTGGTGGACATGTAACGCCCGAGATTAGGAAGGAGACATGAATGAACCGATATCACATATGAATGAGAGGGATCCTGAGGACATGAAAGTAATGTTAAGAAAGACTTAAAAAAATTAAAAGTTAATACCTATACAAACAAGGTGTACCTTCCTTTTCGGTAGCTCTATTATAGAAACTTCAAAATTAAGCGTACTTAGCTTGGGGTAATTCTATGTTGGGTGACTTCCTGGGAATTTTCTTAGGATGCTAACAATATATATCTAATATTTGTAAATATCTTAATTTACTTCAATTTTTTTGGAACCATATAAAGTAACTTAGCTTGAGAACAGAAACATCCATCACCACGTGCAACATTTTATATGTCAATATATAACATTATACGTAGAATTGAAATTCTAATCTCGTCATTGATATCAACATCAACGTTTTAATATCTTTCTTGTTCTTACTAATGGGTAGTTTACACACTTTTTTTTGTCACTACAAAAGAAAGGAGAAAATCACGTTACATTTGAGGGTTGTACTCATTTTTGTACAATAACTCACTTAATTGTGATAAAAAATTTACTAACGCAATTCGAATATTTGTGGAGGTTAGTTCCTTTTCTTTAGTATTTTTTTTTTGGGAGAAAAATCAAACAATTTGTCAAATGAAATGTACCACTATATATATTTAAAAATTAAAAGAAAAAAGAAAAAGAAAAGAGTTAATGATTACAACACTCATGAAGAAAAAGGGGAATTCACTTAATTATGATACACTTTGGATATTGGAAAGTAGAAGAGAGGAAGAAGAATCCAAGTCTCCTCTATTTGATCATATTGTGAAGACTTAAGAGAGAAGAAGAAGAAGATGAAGAAGAAAAAGATTATATATTTCAACATAGTAAATCATAATCATCATTCATTTTGCCTTCCATTCATCTTTACTTTTATATTCATTAATTAATTAACTATGATCATTTTCCAATAAATTAAGTTCACTAACTAAAGTTTAGTTGAGGGCTTATTATTTAATTTATTTTTCTTTTTAGGCTTATACATTATTCAAAACCATTTTGTGAACATGATATGATTTTTATCTTATATGCCAATAACTTGTTTTGTTGATAATATAGTTTTCCAAAAAGGTTTTTAGAATCTTATGAATTAATTAAAATATAGGATAATGAAAACTATGTGTGACCTGTTTTTGTGTGTTTATTTTCATTCGTTCCATAATTTTATTTCTTTTCCTTTGTGCTAATGATAGATTTCATTTGATTGGGGCCATATAAGATATATATTGAGGTGAGTTTGGTATAAGTTTTGAGTAATATTTTCTAAGTGGTGTTTTTTTATAAAAAAAATTATTAATTAATTGATAAAAGGGATACTTGGAAAATATAGCTATTAGATTTAAAATAATTAAGCATATAACAACAGTTTAAAAATATTGCAAATATAGCAAAGTTTGTCAAAATCTATCATTCGTAGGAGGTTAATCACTAATAGATCATGTTGCAAATATTGGTATGATAAATCATAAGAGTCTATCAGCAATGAAAGTCTATCACTGATATCATCGATAGACTTTGCTATATCTGTAATTTTTTTAAAATATTATTATATAATTATTTATTATTCCTAAATTTTTTTAAGCAGGAAACAAAACTAGAAAACCTTCGAGTATACGTTACGTATATCTTTGGTCACTGGTCATGATTATATTAATATAAAGCATTGATACAAGGGAGAGAGACTGGAACTTGGCCTCTACAACCTTTAGTCTAACAATGCTCTATAATTTAGAGAAATAGTGCTTGGGTCATAATCTCTACAAGAGTTGTGCCTGTTTGACTATAAACCAATCAATATGTTAATATCTTTTAAGTATTCACAATGCTTCTTTTGGTTTTCCAAATTATTGTTTTTAAAATTGTTACAAATTATAATTACTTTTAATAAAAACTAAAAAAAAAAACATAAAGAAAGTTTTAAAATCTCATAAATTTTGATAAAATACAAAACCACTTTAGCTTAGGTCAATAGTAATTGACATGGTCTTTTTCTTTAAAGGTTGAAGGTTCGATCCTTTCATCTTTATAATTATGTTGTACTAAAAAAAATTGCAACATTATAAAGAATTCAAAATTTAGTTATATACCTTAATGACTTAGTCACGTTAATTTAGAGTATGTTTGCAAGTGATTTTAAAAAATTGTAACATCATCTAGGATTTTCCAAATTCACTTACATGTTTTCTAAAAAAAATCATAAGAACTCATCTAATATAAATTAAAGTATATTTGCTCCAAAGCAAGCAAGATTAAATTTTGGTGTTCCATCCAACCACCAAAAAACTAACTTATTGATATGAGTAGTAACTATTATCATTTCTTTTATACCTTTTGTAGTCATATATAATCTCATATACCTTCAAGATGTCTCTTTATTTATTTGAGTGTGATCTTGATAAATTCATATACTTCTATACTCTACAAAGACCCCACACATCCCACTTTAACTTTCGACTTGGGATTCATCTCTGAACTACATCTTAATAAAAAAAAAGAAAGGATTTTGCATTTCAAACAGCGGAGATGAGTTAAAACATTACAAATACAACTTTTTTCCATAATTCTAAACGTCATGTAGTGTGATGACAAAGAACATTGAGATGATTACAAATCATACACGTAGATAAAGAAAAAGTACACAACACAAATTAGATTATAATAAGCATATATATAGTTCATGTATAGAAAGATGTGTAATAATTAATTAAAGATGAGGAAGATGATGAAGAGTATGTAAATGGGTGGTAAAGCAATGATAATTGTTTTGTCACACTTTTAATGTCACATGCATTAATTAGAAATTTATAGGATGGAACTATAAAGAATGTATGGATCACTCATATTTTAACAAAAGGAAAATCTTTTAGAAGAGATATATATTATATTCGTCATTTATGCTATACTAAATATGATCATGAAAAGCTTCAATGGAGGATTTTTTTTATTAATATTAAAATAAAAAAAAATGAATAATTGAATTAGTATTTATTTAAATTTGCTCCACTCGTTTAAATTTAGTAAAGAGAGGAACTTAAAAGAAGCAACACATGACTCAGATTCCGACAAATAAATATATAAACACATGAAGAGGGAAGATTTTTCTTCTCTTTTTTATTTTTATAAGGAATTGTCAAATATATATATATCTTCGTAATTTGACAAACAAAGAAGGGGCCTCTTGGGCGGTTCCCATGGCTTTACTTTTTTTTTTTTTTTTTTAGAGAAAAAGCCCTCTTTTTAGGGTTTTTTTTCCCCTTTATTCGGTGGAGGATCGAAACATTTCTATCCATTTTTTATGTCTTTAATAAGTTAAGACAGTAAAATATGATGTGAATCAATGTTTTGTTGGATGAATAAAAAAAAATAAAAAAATTGCTTTAGATTATCAAAACATTTAGAAAAGAGAGTTCATGATTTTTTCATATTACAAATATGACAAATATGATAAATAATTAGTAATATCGGGCTATTAGAGAGTTATCAGAAACTTTTAAATTTTCTATTTTTACAATTTTATAGTAATATGGATTATGTTATCATAAATTTCTTTTGTAATTTTCAAGTATCCCTAAAAATATGCATAAAACATAAGGGATAATGGATAAAATATCATTAATGTAACTATATACTATAAATAATACACTTTTAACTCTCATTCATAAATTTAAAAATATATTTATTTATTAATTTATATACATTCTTTGAATTTTTGTTTAATTTTAATCATTTTGATTTTTTTTTTTTGTTAACGTTGACCTTTTAAATTTGGTTGAAACTAACACTACAATAAAATATGTATTTTTTCGACGCACAACACGAATGTCGATATAAGTAACGTCGGGAAAAAAGCTTCTTTTGATGCCGTGAAAACTACGTCGCGAAAAGTTGTCAATTCCGACCGATATAAGGTGACGTCGGTATAAGATAATTTAAAAAAAATTATAGACTTTTTCCGACGCCGTTATGCACGACATCAAGAAAAGTCTATCATTTTTTTTATTATATTTAACTTTTTTCGACGCCATGCATAACAATATCGAGAAAAGTCTATATTTTTAAAAAAAAATCTATAATTTTTTGTATTATATTTAACTTTTTTCGACACCATGCATAATGACGTTGAAAAAAGTTTGTAATTTTCTTATTATATTTAACTTTTCCCGACGCCATGCATAACGGAGTCGAAAAAAGTCTATAATTTTTTTTATTATATTTAACTTATCTTGACGTCACCACTAATGCGTCAGAAGTTCTCTGTTAAAAACTCACACTTCATCTGTAATTCACATATTTGCGAATGAGAGAAAAAATTAAGGGGTTCTGAAAACTGAAGGGGGAGAAGAAAGGGTTGCGAAAATGCACCACTGATCTGTCACCCCCGTCCTCGTCGCCGACCTTTTTCTTTCGGTGCCGCCACTGCCATCTCTTCTGGTATGTAACCACTACTACAAAACTGGCTTTACTTGACGTTTTTCAATGCATCAAGTAATCATGTGTCAAGAATAAGGAAGGTTTACTTGACAGTTTTTAAGAGTCAAGTAAAGCCAATTTACTTGACAGGTAAAAAGCGTCAAGTATATGAGATTACTTGACGCTTTTTACACGTCAAGTAATCTAGTGTCAAGAATAAGATGGTTTTTGTTTGACAGTTTTTACGTGTCAAGTAAAATTATACTCGACAGTTTATAAACGTCAAGTATATAATATTTGTTAACATTTTCTACATATCAAGAATTTGTTTACTCTTGACACATTTTACATGTCATGTTTTTTTTTTAAATAAAAAATTATATATTTTAAAATATCCCCATAATTTATCTTGCACTTGTTTTGAAGTTCAACAATGCTGAATGTATATAAGTAAAGCAAGAGCATGCACGTACAAATGTGTTAAAGTACAAATTAATTGAACAATTGAATCAACTAAAACTTTTTCTATTAAAGAACTAATAATATTTTAACATATTGCACATATATATATATCAATGAACCATATACATACATATAGTTAGCCTAAACTTCTAACAATAACCTAAATTACTTTCCATCTATGTGTAGCCTAACTATAGGTGTATCAACAAAATATGAACAAAACTAATTCAACTAGCTATATCAAGTATATCAACAAAATATCACACCTACATCCAGTATCAACAAAATTTGTCTATCTAAACCAAAATATAATCACCATAATCAAATGTGGCCACCCAAAAAATCAACAAGTTTCATGCACACTTCATCCAACTCGAATTGACTATATGGGTTCTTTGTATCAATCTGATATGAAACCCAAAATATTAAAGTTAATACTTTGATTACTTCAATTGTAGAAAATAATTCAAATAATCATTTAAACACAACATACCGAATATGTGACTACTATGCTCCCATTAGTTTTTATATCTCTCATGTATCTCATCAATAGTACCCACATTCAACTACTCCAACTTGCAAAGGACACGGTAAATACATAAATTATCAAAATATATACTTAATGGTGCAAATAGCTCATATATCGTATACTTTTAATTAACGAATAAATATGTTTACACTTTATCTTCATTGTTTTACATATTGACCGTTTTCGATTTGTTTGAATATTTTTCTGAGAGCGAAAGATAGTAATAGCCCTTTTGCATGGCTCTAGGAAAATGATTCTTCTAAATGAATGCTGAAATTCAATAAATATTTCTTCTCTCAACAACAATATATTTCTAATTGCAATTACTAAAACAAACAAATCAGTGTGTATGAAGTAGTAGATAAAAATTTCACTAGCACTCTAAAAGACGTACTCTACTCATTGCTGGTGCACTGCTGCCCAAAAGTCCCATCATCATTGAAATGAATTAAGAGAGAAAATGTGAGAAGGGTTAAAGCGAAAGAATCAGTCCCAACAAGTATTGTACTTTAAATCTTTAGAAGAATTTAATCGAAACTAATGATATTGTAAATAAGTTGAATATATAACTAAACCTTTACGATGAATGAACATTTGTGTATGAATGCAAAATCATAACTTATAAGAGCTACTACAAAATCCCCGGCCACTGAGCCAATAGAAAAAAACGTCAGAATACAAATGACAAGAGTTACTAGTTATTGAATGAACATTTGTGTATGCATACATTGCTTGTATTGGTGAACGAAACTGCACCGTTGCTGTTTTTGTGGGGACTGAAAAGGATCCCCTGCAATGGTGTATCAAATTACAACTGTTCATTAAAACCGACCAAATGTAACTAAATCCAAAAATTCAATTTACACTAAATGATGGTTAGATTCAGCTTGAAATTATAAGGAATTCGAACTTATGGTTCAGTTAGGTTTTGCAAATCGGATCCAAAATGAACCCATTGTTTAGATTATATATATAATTGAATGAAACCAAACCATGCATCACCTGAGATTCATACAAATAATACTACATCAGTCTTGATTTTGTTTTATATATAATTTGTTTTCTTTATAAGAAACAATTTGATTGATGCATGGAACGAACTTACAAACGAAAGGAGCTATAAACTTATATATCCAAAAGGAGATACAATAAACCTCTCCAATTCGAGAAAAATTAGCAAAGCTAGAAGTAAAAGAGGTGAATATTTACAATAAGTAATAGCAATGTAATTCTAACTCTAAACTTCGTCACAAATAATTTATCTCTACCTGTAAAAGTTGATTGAGCTTGCATCATAGTCACAACCTGATAAGAAGCGTTCCAGATCTTCTACCAATGAATTTCGAGGTATTCCTTGCAGTAAAACCTATAAATGCAAAGAAGATTTAATCTCACAAAAACAACTTCAGAATCAATCTAAGGTTTAAATTTAATATCAGATACAAATTAACTGCAGTCTGCACAATAAGCAACATATGATTTTATGAACAACAAACCTAAAGCTAGGAAGGTTTAAATTTAAAATCATAACTTATAAGAGCTACTACAAGTAAAGCCATCATGCATTTTTTTACTATTGGTTATTCTTAACGTTTTTTTTTTTTTTCTATTTGACAGTTTTAAAAGAATATCAAAACTGCACGCGTCAAGTATTGCCAGTTTTTTAGTAGTGAATAAGCTAGATTTATACTTTTGCCCTAAAAATCTCTTTTTTCCTAAAATCATGAAAAAAAATTTCCTAAGGTCATGGCTTGAAATCACTCCGATGCTTTTCCTTTCCGTCTCTAAGCACCTCTTACTACTCATCCTTTTCAGTAAAATGACATTGGATCTTTGAGGTATGCTTCTTTTTATTTTCTTACTCTACTTGAATTGGTTTTGAAAGTTAATTTATGGTGTATGTGGATTTTGATGCGTGTTAATGTTCTGTATGAGTTAGTAGCATGATTTATCACATTGCATCTTTTTGTGGTAGTTTCTAATTTCAATTATATTCTTCCATTACATTAGTTTTCTATCGATTTTGACGGGATTTGAAAAAGATGAGGTTTTCTTTCGATTTAGACGAGGATTTGGTAAAGATGAGGGGAAGGCATTATGGACGGCGTCGGAATGTCCTCTCTCGACAAATTTCTCCCGACGAACTTTTTTGCGTCGGGAGATTCCCATTGTAGTGTAAAATCTTATGTTATTTTTTTATTTTTCGATATTAACCTTATGGGAGGTATGAGATTCGAAATTACATAGTTTACTAAATTAAGTCATCTCATGTTAACAAAAATTTAATGTTATTGTTTGTTGTCAAGTATTTTTTTTTTTAAATTTTGAGGGTCTTATCAAATTAGATGCACTATTATAATTATATTATTGTTTGGACGTAGTCAACAATCTACATGCGATTCCTTGTCCTTTATGTATAAAACATACTAACAATATCTTTCTCTATTAGAGTGGAGAGATTTGTCAAAACCCATGAATTCTTTTCATTATTTTTGTATATAAATTTCCTATTTTTTTATGGGCCATCAAATTAAAAAGTAAAGTTAAACCGTGGCTAGCTCAATTGATACAACTCCTATATTTTGGATTCTTCCATTTTTAATGGTATTGAAATAATTAACATGAAGGTCAAATTTTATTTTTTTCTCTCTCTTAAAGATTGGCTTTTGTTCCTCTTTTTTTACCAAGAATTGTTTGATAATAGTAAGTTTTCAAAAGATATAAGAATATAAAATTTAATTCATGAATTTGTGTCCAATAGAATATATACTTGGTGTCAAATAAGTTGATGCATGTAAAAGAGTTTGAATTATGTTAATATACTTAGTGTCAAATAATTTTTACACCTAGTTTTCTCAAACAAAACCAAAATTAAAAAAATATTAAGTATAACAGTTCACCAAATTTTAAAATTAAATTCTCACCTTTAAACAAATATGACAAACTATCACGATCTATTAGTAATATATATATATAGCAAAACTACCCTTTATTTTGTTCTAAATTTTCAATCTTTAAAAATTAATTAACTTATTTAACCCAAAATAACATAAAATAAAATATTGTCATAGTTTGATGTCTAAGTAAGCATTTATTATTATTATTATTAATTTGCCTTTTATTATCTCCCAAAAAAGGTGGAAACGAATCATATTGACTCAACCCAATATATATATAAGTTTCCAACGTCAAACTTTGAAAGGAATTCTTTGCTTTTTCTTTTTTTCTTAATGAACCATATACGAATCATGAGAATCCAACAACTTTTGAGTTTCGCTATTTTTAATAATAATAATAAAAGTCATAACTAACATTTCTCATTTTCTAATGTTTTTAGTTAGGATTTTAATTTTTCTTTTTTTTAAAAAAAAAATGTAGATAACAATAAATAAAATAAAAGTTAAAACTATTTATCAGTAGAAAAATCCAATGTCTAAGGTCAAATTTAATAACATTTTTCGCAACAACAATTTTACAAGATTTAAAATAACTTAAAGACTCAAAAGTTTTCACGTAGGAAAGGTGAAAACCACAAACTAAGAAATTATGATAAATCAATTACAAAAAAAAATTCTATATAGTCCTGTTCTTTTGTTTTTCTAGTTCAAGTTAAAACTATAAATCTACTTATACAGTTATACGTGGAAACTAAAGTTTAAAAATGATTTTGTAGATGTTTTTATATATAAATTTATATTCAAAACAAAAGATGACTGTTTAGGATTTTTTTTTAAACATAAAATTCATTCTTATACCTTCAAAAAATTTTGAAAAATTTATGAAATATGTGCTCTTAAAATTTTAAAACCTATCAGACACGAAAGGTACTTTTTGTAGTCAAAATAGATCGAAAACTTGTAATTTAATTTGAATAAGATTGAAGTTATGACTTCAAAAGTTGTAATAAATCAAGAAAAAGTAAAATAAAGTATCACTCTTACATGATCTCAAATATTTCTTTGAAAACTTCATGTTAATGTTTTTATGTATATATAAATTTCTTATCCTAATTAAAGATATGAAGGAGAATCATATATATTTGCAAAAGCTTCTTTTTTTTTTTTTTTTTTTTTTTTATGCTCTCCCTCTTTTTTGTTTGTGGTAGGAAGAGAAGACAACATCGTTTCACTCTTTTGAAGTTTGCAAAGGTTGTTTCTTTCCTCCTAAACAAAGGGAAGAAAGAGAGATATATAATTAAACTTCCTTCATATGGAAGAATCCCATGGACAAATTTCTTCATCTTTAAGTTTTTTTTTTTTTTCCTTTATAGAGGGATTAAAGAAAGTGAAATTTTGAAGGGGTAATGAATTAAAGTAAGTTTTGGAAGAAAGTATATTAACTAACCATCTATTTTGTTAAGCGGGTATTTGAAAATGTCTCATTTACACATGTAAAAGGTGACGGATTTACGATTTTAATTAAAATGTGATATGTATATAGAGTCTACATTGATTCACTTTTAGGAATTTAAATTGAAACACTGTTGTAGTTTAAATATGATATTTTTCAAATGGAATTTAAAGGAGTGTACAAATTATTATATTTTAGATTTTAATTGATACAAGTCCCAATATTTTGAAGTATATAAAATGATATTTTTCATAAATTTAATTATGTCAATGCTTCTCTCTAATCTACGATTTTAGATTTTAACTAATTTAAGCATTTATGATCTACAAATGGATCAAAAAGTTTGAAACTCATAACCTCACGTTATTTTTTATTTAAATCTAATAACAAATCACCAAAAATAATATTGGTTTATTTGTCGAATAATATCTAAATATTATGCAGCTACTAAAATACCGACAACGTAACCCTAAGAGGAAAGAGAATATTTTCCATTTAACTAGAAAATCTACATAAATCAAATGGGGCACATTGTAACTTTTCAAATGGCATATGGTAAAGACACTCTAAAAAAAAGGTTTGAAGGCAAAGAAATTTAGACTAGATGATAGGAGGACATACATATGTTTGGGAAGGACTTTCTAGTCTATTGATAGAAGTTTCAACAAGTTAATAAATTGATAGTCAAACATAGAATAAGATGTCAAATAAAAAAGCACACGAGTAGCACGTGTCCGATTCTTATTTATGAATCAAAAGAAATCAATTTCTTTTCCATATAATATACCTATCTATTATAATTAGGGTTAGCTTATGGCACAACTTTTATTTTTGGGGCTATCTTTATATCATCAAAGAATATAAGTTTGAAAGGAACAAAACTTGGAATGGTGCATGGAATTTAGGATATCAAAGTTCGTGTAAGTTTGCTTATGAGGGAGAGGGGAAAGAAACAAAAAAAAAAAAAAAAAAAAAAGGCATAGATTAATTGAATTTGGTTTGAATTATTGCAATAATATGACATTGATTTTTCTTTTTCTTCTCTTGTTTTTGATTGTTATTTAGTTGCATCTTTTGTTTGTCCTTTGGGTCATTTTAAAGTTTGAGTCCATTTTATTCCTTTTTGGTGACTTTAATTTTGAAATATATTTTGAATGTGTTAAGACCTAAAGAAAAATGTATTAAATACTTGCATTGCTTTAAAACTAATTCCTCTTATTTAAATATATATAGTTTGGTTCATTCCATGCATCTCTATTTTTTATCTTAGGAGTATGTTTTTTTTACTATGTTTCCTGTCTTTCCTAACTAAACATTTGAATTGATACATAAATTTCTAAAAACAAAACAAAAAAAGTTTTAAATAATATATCTTTTTTAAGTTTTCAAAACTTTGTTTGGTTTTTCTTTATAAATATTCTTAAAAAGTAGGTAAAAAAACAATGCAATTAATACTTATAATCATAATTCTCGAAAACTAAAAACAAAAAATCAAGAACATCATTCTTACTCTTATTTTTCTATGCTTTTTTATTCACTTTCAATTTAGAAGTGTCCCATACATATATTTTCCAATAACTTATCAAACTTAACATTATTTTCCTTCCATTACGCTTCACTACGTAGTGTTTGTGGCTTTTTTTTTTGTCATAAAATGTAAATAGTTTATACTTTTTTTATATTATTCTTGAAAAAACCTCTTTTAAAGCTTGATTTTTGTGTTTTTCAAATTTGACAAGAAATTCAAGCATTTAAACTATAATTAAAAAATTTGAAAAAAAAAACATACATAAATTTTAAAGACGGGTAACTCAAAAATGAAATTGGTATTGAGGAGCTTAAAGTTATAAGAAAAGAAATTATTTTAAGTGACAAAACTTTTGAAAATACTTACAGATATAGCAAGATATACCAATTTAATCTTAATCTATTATTGAGAGTGACATTTTTACCCTATTTATAAATACTTTAGTCCAACTTTATGATATTTAAAAACAGTCTAAGTTATAGACACACTTACATTGTTTTTAAAAAAGTAACAATAAAAGTAATTTACAATATGGGAGGGTAAATAGTCTCTTTACTAATTGTTTACTTTCTTTAACAAAAGGCAATTTTCTTGAAAAATTTATAGCTAAAGTGTTTTTACATATTGCTATTTCTTCTCTACTGATCTAATTATTTCACTCTTTTGTTTTACATATTACTTGATTATAAAAGGAGTAAATGGGTTATCAAAACAAGATAAAATAAAAAGCAAAACTAAACAAAAAAGAAAATTAGAAAGAAAAAAAAGAACTAATTAATAGGGATTCTTATATTCCCTTATAAACAGCTACTCATGCTTTAAACTCCTGTAGTTTTCAACATTCATATCTCTCTAAATTATTCCAAATAGGATTTCATTTTTTTTTCCCTTTCATTCCATTTTATGGTTATTATACTCCTAATATTCTCCCTCTCTCCTCCCCTAATTTTCTAGAGAGAGAAATTTTAAAGAAGAAGAAAAAAATATGACTAATTAAAAAGATCAGAAAAACAAAAAACCCAATAAATCTGATTCTGATTTCTGTCCATAAAAATAATAAATATTTCTTCACTTTTTGCAGAGTAGCTAGTCAGGTGGATGAAAGAGCAAATGGGTCACAATTGTTTTTTCTTCTAATTAACTTTAGGATGGAAAATAAATAAATAAATATAGGTAAAATATTATATTGAGAATTCACTTTTCTTTTAGCTATATGCAACTTGCACATTTATTAATTAATTTATAAGTTATAGAAACCAAGTATATATATATATATATAATGGGTGATTCTCCCATCCATAGTCCACACACTTTTCCCCTATTTTCCTCTTAAGCTATCTATATGTCTTTCCCCTTTTCCATATTCTCTCTTTTTCAACTTAGTGACCTCAAATAAACCCTAACTTTGTTATTCCAAATATTTAACAAACAAAAAAACGATGTTAGAAAATTTCTTCCAATACACTCTATAATGTATTTTTAATAACTATCAAATGTCTCAATTAGGTCTCGTTTTGTAATCATTTTTTTTTCTCTTTTTTAAAATTATGTTTGTTTCCTCTTCATGTCTTACAAATTTATTCTTGAATTGTTTGCCAAAATTTCAAATTCCAAAAACATCTTAGAAAGTTGTTTTTCTAATTTTCAAATTTTGGTTTGATATTTTTAAATGTAGATATGAAAATATATAGTGTGTATATAATCTTAATTTTTTAATAATTTATTTTTTAAAAATAAATAAAAGTCCTTTTCCTAAGTTAGTATGTTTAATGTGATATTGTTGAATAGAAATTGTCGGCGATGCTTAGCATATTTGAAGTTGATGAATGTCAAATGATGATCATTTTTTTACTTTTGTTTATGTCATCCATCTTTCTATTATTCCTTTTTTTTTTTTTTACTCACTTAAATTAAACGCATATTCTTTAAGGTAATTAAAAAAATGTGGATAATATAATTAAAGAGATTGGAATTTCCTTTTTGAAAATACAACACGTTTGAACCTAACATAAGAAAGATTTTAATTAGAATAACCAAAAGTTGGAATCTTGGAAATTGTTTTTCAAATTTAAATTTGGTAAAGAAGTTATAATTCGACCATGTTTACGTACTAATCTTAAACAACAAAGTTCTCAGGTTGTATATTTTTATACTTATTATAGTTATATTGCTTAGGCAACTTTTAATAATCAAATAAGTTAAAAGTTGTAAGTGTCCAATATGATATATATTTTTCTAAGTAATTAATCTTTCGTCTAATGTTAAAAGAATGTAATATCGTAAATTTTAATGATGCATTAAAGTTTAGTTCTTAAAATTTTAGTTTGCTTTGATTTATCCCTAGTTACATAGTTAAATTTCTATTAAAAATAAGTATGAAAAATATAATAATATGATTATTATTATTTAAAAAAAGAGCAAAATATTGAAACGGTTTATAAAATGTATATAGTAAAATTTATCAAATTCTCTCTATCCTATTTATTATTTCTTTCATTTTTTATTATTATTGTTTTTGGTTTTGTGAGAAAATTAATATTTTTACTAATTAAGATTATATTCATTTTCTACCTCTCCAACCACTATATTGAACATAAATTATCGAATAAAAAATCAATGATTATTAGAAAAGTGTGAATCCGACCAAAATTTCACACCGGTTAGATAAAGAGATGATCTTGAATATATAAGTAAGAACAACCTATCTCCATTGATACAAGGCCTTTTGGGATGATACCAAAAGCAAAGTCATGAAGGTGTAATTAGAGTCATGTCTCTAACTTAACATTCATTGAATGAAGATGTAGTAGAGCCTTGAAAGCCTAAAAAAAATGTAGTGAAAGTAGTATTTATAAACTTAATTTTTAAAAACCAAATTATTATCAAACAAAGTCAATTTTCAAAATTTTGTTTAAGAATATATATATAAAATTTAAAAATCTACGACGAATAAAATCAAGAGTTTAAGAATCACCTATTAATTAAGTTCAAAAATATATTTGACAAAACACTAATAAAGTTCATAAATCAAATAGATACATCAACTTAAATGATCATAAACTAAACATAAAATTTAACGAGAGATGACATAAAAGTTATAAAGTTATACACTATCAATCTATATAAAGAAGTTAACGTAGCTTAACAATAATTGGACATAATTAATTTTCTTCTCTAAAAAAGAAGTTAACGTTTGATTTGCATCTCCATCGTTGAACTTGCGAATAAAAATAGAAAAGGCAGTGTCAACCAACCTTTCACATTAAATCTCTTTGAAGTTGAGATGGTGGCATATTTTCATGTGGGAGCTTTTCATTTCACTCTTCAATATAATTATTATTTTATCTTTTGGTCAAAATCACTATATCTTTTTTCAATCATTTCATTGCCTTAAATGGTTAGAGTTGATTAAAGGATAGTTCCATTTTAAGCTATAGTTTTATGATCAAAGGCAATAACAACAATAATAATATATCCATACCTGTTCACAATGTATTTGGCTTTAAATTTTAATTCCTATATTTTATTCCTTTTTGAAATGTTGATCAAATTTTTTTATTAATCTCATTCGTTAATCTAAACATTTATATTTATATATTTATAGGTCAAGATAGAAAAGAAAAAAGTACTCACATGAGCTATAGACAGAAATTTAATAAGCTTGGTTATATTTGCTATTAAAATCCAAGCTTAAAAATATAACATTTGAATTTTAAATTTGTATTGATTTTTCTTTACTTTTACTTTTACTTTTTTATTTTTTATTTTTTTATCTTTTATCTTTTATATTATTTTAATTTGTACTCAAGATCTATCCATTGGGTTTTGTAGAAAAAGGGGAGAAAATCTATTAGTTGGGTTAAAAACATGCATACATATGGGGAGAGACTAACCTGCTATAGAAAATTACTATATAATAAGTATCTTTATTTATTTATTTATATTTTTTTTTAAATTTCGAAACAAAATAATAGAATAAATTATAAAACCTAAATTTAAAGTATTGCAAAAATGAGGCACAACAGAAATACGAATATAAAAAAAATATAATATTATAAAAATTAAATTAAATATATAAATAGCATAAATAAATAAACTAAGAAAATTAAATAAAAGAAATTATCTCCACTAACTTCAATTTATTTGGAATTTTAGTATGATATGTATGTCACTTACAAATTCACTTAAGACCTCTATTTATAGACAAAATGAACATAAACATTATGGTGTGTTATATTGATGCATGGACAACAAATAGGATAGTTATAAATTAACTCTATTTAAGTAGACACGATTATCATAATATAACTAGAAGACAAACCTTATTATCATAATATAATTATAATACTCCTTCTTAGATGCTTATTACTTATATAAAATATGTTTCGTTAAAACTTTACTAGGAAAAAAATCAATGGAAAAAAATTTCTAGTGAACTAACAAGAGTACATATTTCACATAATTTATACACTTACAAAGATACGATTTACTCTCTCTCATAGAAACATCACTTTTGATCTTAGAGTCGTCACATTCTAATGTTGTGTATCTATTTTTCAAAAGTTGCAGTAGGTAATGATTTTGTAAATAAGTCTACTAGATTATCCTTTAAATAAATTTGTTGTATTTTGACGTCACCATTTTCTTCAAGATCACGAGTGTAGAAAAGCTTCAGTGAAATGTGTTTTGTTCCATCGTATTTAATATAATCTCATTTGATTTGAGCTATACATGTTGTATTGTCTTCACATGTAGTATCATTTGAAGATTTATACTAGAAGACAAACCACATGTTCCACGAATGTGCTGAGTCATTGATTTTAGCCATACACATTCTCAACTGGTCTCGTGCATTGAAAGAATTTTAGCATGATTTGAAGAAGTGGTTGTTATTGCATGTTTCACTAGCTATTCTTTATGATATAGCAGTTCCTCCATATGTGAATAGATAACCTGTTTGAGATCTAGTTTTGTGTGGATCAAATAAATATTCAAAATCTGTAAAACCAACTAAGTCAAAATTTGATTTATTTGAATAAAATAATCTCATATCAATTGTTCCTTGGAGATAACGAAGTATATGCTTAATTCTATTCCAATACCTTTTTATTGGATAGCAACTGTATCTAGCTCATAAATTTACTAAAAATGCAATATTTGGTCTTGTATTATTTGCAAGATACATAAGTGAACCAATTGCACTAAGATATGGTATACTTCTGGACCAAGGAGTTCATTATAATCTCGATGTCGAAAGATATTTTTTTTACATGTAGTGAACAAAGTTACATTGGAATGTTCAATGGAAGTGCTTTATGCATTATAAAATCTTTTCAAATGTTTTCCTGTATAAGTTGATTGATGAGCAAATATCCCATCAAGAAAAATTTTGTGAATTCTTTCTTAAGAAACTTTATTGCCTTTGAAAACTTTTTCAAAGTTTCAATTATATTTGAACCATCAATATATACAGTTATAATAGAAAATCATGACTGTGATTTTTTTTTATAAAAATGCATAGACATATTAATTATTTTGATATCCTTCTTTCAACAAATATCTACTCAAACGATTGTACCACATTCGCCCTGATTGTTTCTTAATCCATATAATGATCTTTGTAACTTTTTATTGAATATAGTTTCCCGAGAACATGATTTATATGTTTCATGTGTCTTAAATCCTTTCGAGACTTTCATATAAATATCATTATTAGTAGATCCATATAAATTTGTTGTGACTACATTCATAGGATGCATATCCATATTTTTATACACAGTCAGGCCAAAAATATGATTGCATCCACTACCGAAGAATATATATAGTTCCATCTTTTTCTTGTCATGACACAGTTTATCGAAATCTCATCATTATCCTTAGTTGTTTTATGTTCTTCGACATTTTTGCTAGGAGTCAAATTTTGGATTTCTTCTAAAACATCCATATATATCTTTAATTGAATTATTGCCTCCCTTTCTTTTTCAAAGTTTTTTTATCTTTGGAATCCACTGATCTACCACGTTTCTGGCGTGTTCCAAATTCATCAATCACAACTTATTATGTTAGGATATTAATTTTTCATGGAACATTTGCAGCTTTTATATGTGACTTAGTTACTTTCTTTTCATCTACAAATGTATTTGGTAACTGATTTGTTAAATTTTGGAAATGATTTATTTTCTAAACTTCAAGTTCACATTGATCTATAAGAGGGTCTAATTGAGAAAATAATGATACATTCCATGTAAATTTTTTTTTTCAACTTCTTAATTCCTCCCTCTAATGTTAGAAAATTTGTCTCATTAAAATGACAATAAGCAAATCGTGTAGTAAATATACGTTTTGCATTTGAGATAATAGATATAATGAATATATTGTATTCCATTCTTTAATTAACCAATCTCAATATCAATGGATATCTTTAAAAATCAATAAAATTCTCTTTGATTGACTAGAAAACAACGTATTGTCAATTGTGAATCCTGTTCCTCAACCAAAATAATATTTGCTTTTCCAAACCCTTCAATTAGGCTTGTAGAACATGATATTGTATTGACTTTTGCTTTCAGCTTGGAATGCAAAATGTTTAATATTAACAAAAACAAAACATAAAGATATATAACAAAATAACAATATTATTCTAGATATTTTCAAAGTCAAAAGAAACATTTGTTGTTCTGTCAACTGTGTCGGTCTTCTCTTCAGGAGTTTCAAAGAAATTTGTCACATCCAAATCAGTCAAGTTGGATGGATCAAATATATCATTATCTTGATAAGCACAATTGGCTTTTACATTTTATCCTTTTTTTCTTCTCTATGGAGGCTTAATATAGATCAACTAAGTGTTTCGATGTATGAAAAACATGTGTCCAATGTCTAGTCATACTACATTGATAGCATATTTCTTAATTACTTTTTGAATTCTTATTTTGTGGAGCTTTCACTTTATGATCATCATTTTGTGTGGTTCTTTTGAAATTTGGATTACTAAAACGACCACCACAAAAATAATAATTATTTCTTTCTCTATCACGGTCTCTAGTTCAACCACACCACGACCACGACCATGTCCATAATTAAAATTCACAACATTCGCTTCAGAAAATGGTTTTGTTCCAGTTGGTTGGAATTCATGGTTTTTCATCAAAAACTCGTTATTTTATTTGGCAACAAGAAGACATGAGATGTGTTTAGAATATTTTGTAAAACTTTTACCTCGATATTGCTGCTGCATGAGCTTATTCGCGATATGAAAAGTAGAAAATGTCTTTTTTAATATAATATTATATTTCCTCAATATTCATATTCTGTTGTGACTCATTTTTACAACAAAAACTAGTTTACTTTTTTTTCTTAAAAAACTATATTAAATTTAGAAAAAACGATATAAAATAAATTTATACGAGAAAAAGAAATTAGAGATGAAAGTAATAATTTTAAAAATAGAAAGAAAAAATTCCCATGACAACGAAAGAAGACAATGATCAAAATTGTAAGTGGAATTTGATCTCTCTCTTTCTATATTTCTATATATCAATTAGTATATAACTTTTTTGGGATGTTGAATGATATTTTTTATACTAAAATTTGGATCGGAGAAAATGTATTAAATTTTTACGTGACAATAATGATAAATTTATAATATCTTTGTGACACGAGCTTTTTGATGCTTAAATTAAAAAGTGTAATTGTTTAGTAAATGTAGATTTTGTATATTAAAATAACTTGATTTTCTTAAAGTCGCATTAGTGTATTTGCAGTGAAATTCTAGCTTAGGTCGTCCATATCAAGGTATTATTTAACTCATATTAGATTAATTTTTTAGCTAAATGGGTCAGGTCATACATTTGCCTTGTCTCGTTTATGAAATTTGAAAGCTAATATACTCAACCTCTACCTCATCCTTGGTCAAGGGTCCTGGATGACTGGTTTGAGTTTTTTACCAAAATTAAACCATTCTTTTTCTCGAGGCTCATCAAATAGGGAAGGTCGGCCTCCGCCCTCAACCTCATCCTTGCCTAAGATCGAGTTAGTTAAATTGAACCTTGGCCCAAACTCCCTTCTTTCCATGTTTAATTGGACCCTAAGGTGTAGTTTTTCTTTTATTGCTCGAACTTTTATCATCTTCTTAATGGAATAGTTTACAAACAATTGATTATGTGCTATGCTCTTCTATCCAAATCCACCTGCAATAATAACAATATGTTTTAACTATACATATTTTTTTTTGTATACTACATATAGCATATATTACATATATATATAAAGAACATATATTTGAATTAATATTACAAAAATACATAAAAGGGCATTTAGTTTTTCTTTTCTATTTATTCTATTTAAGGGAATGTTTGAGGAAGACAAGTAAATTTACCACAAGATTTATTATGTCAATAATGGGGTATATGAACTTTTCTTTCTCAATATACTCTCCCACACATATTATGGAATGAAGCTTTCACTAAAAGAAAAATTACACAACATTTTATATATCACACACATTAGAGAATAATCATTGGATAATATTTTTGAAAACTTACGTAGAGATAAGATATGTTTTAAATATATGATAAATCGAATGTCTTTTATTGATCACTTTCACACTTGACCTCCTTTCATGATTGATAAAACAAAATTAAAGATAGAAAAGTGAGGTATATGGTGGATAATTTTTCTTATTAGGTTAGAATATTCTATTTACTGTATTGTATATCTTATCATTTATATATTTTACCCTCTCCCACCAAAATCTCTCAACTTGCAACTCTATTCATTTCTAAAATTTGTTGAATCAGAATATAAACCGTAGGGGTTGATTAAACAAACATTGCATATATTATTGCATGAGAGCATCTAATTATCATTAGCACACATTTAGTCCATAATAACATATATAAAATATAATAACAAAAGAAATCGAGTTTACTATCTCTCACGTTATATTCTAATGGTATTTACATTTGCATCAAATCACCTTTCACACATATTACGTTGTGTCGACAAAATCTTAAAAGGCTTTAATTCTAAAAGATGGATATTGACCCATTTCATAAACCGCGTTAAATCTTTAAAAGTTTAAAAAATAATTGAATAATTCCACGTTGACTAAGTATTATTATAAAATATTTGAACTAAAGTGAGTGCCAATAAAAAGTCGACACAAAGGAGATAGCATGCCCCATTATTGTTATTATTATTATTATTGCTATTGCTATTATTTATTTATTTTTCTTTTAACTCAAATTACAGCTAGGTGGCTCAAACAAGATTAGACATAATTCTAATTCACCCCAAAGAGTTGTCTAAAAAGAAAAAAGAAAAATTACCAAAAAAGAGAGAGGAAAAAGAATAATATATTTGTGGGAACAAAATCAGAAATTGGTGGGGGCCAAACAAAGGAATGGAGAGCCGTACGATCTCAGTGCATGTTAATATATATATATATATATATATATATATATATATGATAATAAAGAAAATGAATTAAGTAATAGTTGAAATTTATTATTATTTATAAAGTTTTGGTTAGTGGGCCGTGGGCCAAGCCCACAGTACTATTTGCATCATGCGCATATCTTTATCTAAATCTAACACAAGAATATCTCAATTATTTTGTTATTTTAATAATTGGATTTTCTTTTCCCATCGGACGGTCACAAATGAGTGGACAGGTTATGATTTGAAAGTGGGGGGAGGGTGAGATCGTCTTTCCGCAGTAATTGCCCTTTGTCGTTTACTCAGTTCCAGAGTTTAGTTAGGATTTCAACACGTGTCCTCCACCACCTATAACCATTTCCCTTTTTCTTTTTCTACTTTTTTTTTGCTTCCTCAATTCAAACTTTCAATACTTAATATTTTCACATTTTTAGTTTCTTTTTCATTTCGTCTTACATTTTTGCTCTCCACTTTGTTTTCTTTCAGCTTACTCCCCTTTCATTTGTTGCCTTCATCAATACCTTTTTACCATTCCATTTTTATTAATGTTGTTTTTTAACTAATTAACTGTACTTAAATTGTTTTTAAAAAATGATTGTAAATGATCAAACTCTTTAAAATATTTATAAAATATAACAAATGTTTATATTCTATCAATATCACTAATAGACAAGTGTGTCAGTAATAGATCGATACATATTTAGGTTATTTTGTTATATTTAAAAATTAATTTAAAAAATCATGTTTTTAACTAAATTGAAATTAAATAGAGATTTAGACATAGAAAATATTGAGATTATTAGCCTAAGTTGGTATAAACAACTCAACTTCAATAGTAATTATTATTAAAGTTGGCATATTTATCAACATTAGAAAATTTTATACTTTTTCATATTTATATATATATATATATAAACTCTACTTTTTCTCATTTTTCTGTGCTAATCTATTTTTGACAATTATTGAAAAACGTCATATTACAACTCTACATCTCAAACATAAACTTACTTACTATGATGATTTTGATCATTGTAAGATATGAGTTACGAACTCCACTCCTTATTTGGTCCAAAAAGTTAATGAGTGTGAGTGTTAATAAACGCTAATTTTATATTTTATCAACTTTAAGCTTAACAAGTTTACAACTCTTATTGTTTTGCACTCAAAAGGTTTGGAAAAGAGAGTTAAAAAAAAAATGAAAAAAAAAAAGAGGGAAATATCCCTTTATTCTAATTTGTGTTGAGGGTGGATTTGGTATTTCATCATTATATTGCTATAATATAGACGCAGCCATTTTCTCACTACTTTCTCTCACATCTATACCTTAATGGCCCAATCATTGTGCTGGTGGGCCAACCTCAGTTGGGTCCTACCCACTCATTTTTTATTTTTTATTTTTATTTATATATATATATATATATATATATATATTTTAAATATTCTTTTTAATTAATTGTGTGTTTGTGTGTGCGTGTATATATATATATAATATATATATAGATAGATATACATATATATGGAAGATAATGATGGAATTCCCTCTCATTAATGACTTTGTTGTTTGTGGTTGCAAATCTCTTTGATAGCTTTCCATATCTAATCATTCTTTTTAAAGCTTAACAACCTTAATTGACTCATTGACCCCT
The DNA here is from genome assembly GCA_025688845.1 of Cucumis hystrix. Lineage (NCBI taxonomy): Eukaryota > Viridiplantae > Streptophyta > Magnoliopsida > Cucurbitales > Cucurbitaceae > Cucumis > Cucumis hystrix. The sequence goes on from CM046889.1 coordinate 15,903,841, forward strand.
CCTTCTAATCATATTTGATTCAAAAATTAATCATATATTTTTTTAAAATTAAAAAAAAAAACAATTTTTTAAATTTTAAGTAAGAATTAAAATTTGATGAAAAAACAAGTAATAATTGAAAAAATGAAAAGAAAAAAAAAAGAAGAGAGAATGGAACGGTCAATTTATTCAATTTGCATTCAATTATGAAGACAAATCTTGAGTAATATTTGTGATGAGTCTCATGATGAGGAAACGAAAAAGAAAGAGTAAGCGATATGTATACAAAAACATATATTTTTCCAACACGACTATGTCTATTTATTGTCATTTTCACACATCAATAGCGATCTAGATTTAAAAGTTTGGATGGAGTTAGATGGAAAATAAATAAATAAATAGAACATATATGATGCATGCGATAGGAGGATCCAATTTTTGAGGTGGATGGGCACTTAAAACTTTGATGGAAATGATGCTCCAACTGATTATTGCCAATGCCAAACCCCTTTTGCTTCTCATTTTATTTACATTATCCTCAACTATGTCATATTTCACTTTTTTTATACAAAATTAAATTAAAAACTATATAGTTTTTGTATTTTAATGGTTAATCAACTTGAAAAGGGAGTTTTAGGGTAATGGAGAGATGACGATATGAGATAAGAGAATTTGTTCAAAGTCAGATCTTTATTATTATTATTATTATTATTATTATTATTATTATTATTATTATTATTATTATTATTATTATTATTATTATTTATTTATTTATTTATTTATTTATTTATATATATAAGCATATTAAATCCAATTATGCTTATAAAATAATTTATAATCACATCATAAAATGACGATGACAACAGTTTTCAAGAAAAGTTTTAAAAACTTACAAATCCTATTTGTACCCTTTATATATATATAGTAATGAAAGATGTCAAACTTAATACTATTTATAAGGTGAAAATAATTAAATAATTAAAAATTAAAAAAGTTGTTGAAACATTACTTTATTTATTTATTTATTTATATATACCCTTATTTATCGCTTGCAATATATTTTTAAAATTAGAGATTGTGAATGTGTCATTTAATATATCAATTATGGAAATAGAGAATGTGAGTTTATTATATTTGTCTAAAATTACAACTAATCTTGATAAATTACATAGTGAATTATACATGAACCTAAATCCTTTAAGCCATATCTAGAAAACAAAATATCTACTACTACGAAATTTTAAAAACGGCCAAAATTAGTTAATCAATTTTGTAAAATTGACATATGCACTTCTAACATTTTGTAAAATTTAAATCATGAAATATACATATATGAAATACATCTAAATATTATATCATGATCGAAAAAACTAATAATGGTTGGTTTTGGAGAAAAAAAAAAAGATAAAAAAGTGAAGAAAATGGGGCAATTTGGAAATAAGAAATAAAGGTGTGAGACATTTTACATGCAAAAAAGGAAAAAAGAAAAGAGAAAAATAATGGTGGTATAGGCACCAAACTATGTCCACCATAAGTGAAGAAAAAGAGTGGAATGACAAGTAAGCAAAATATATATTTTTTATAAAGGGGAACTATAAATTTGTATTTTAATAATAATAATAATAAAAAGAAAAAGATTTTGTAGAGGCACAACATATTATAGCATATAAGAGCTAAAATCCCACGCGTGTGTTCCTCTTTGTTTCCTCTCATTGGTTTCCTTTTTGTTTGTGCTTAGAGAGAGATTTACATATACACTTAAATTGCTACTTATATTATTGTTCAAATTAATATATATATATATATCCATAAGAATTTTTAAGAGTGAGTGAGACATGTTTTCTTTTGATGTTGATTGAGCTATATATATATACACACTTCTTATTATTATTATTGCTTCAATATTTTCCATATCTCTTTTACATTATTGTGAAAGAGGCAAAAAAAGAAAAAGAAAAAAAAAAAAAAAAAGAGAAAAGAGAAAACTAATACACACTTACTATTTTCTATTTTTCAACTATATCATTATTGGGGTTTCTCATCCCTACATCTACGGGGTATGCTTCCGAACAAAACTTACTTTTTGTTCTTTCCGACAATTTTGACTGATTTTATTTATTTGATTGTGTGATATCAGTTGCAAGATTCTTTATTGGATTAAGAGGGTTACAACAATCATGATATACAGAGATAAAGAGTACTTTAGTGGAAGAGTTTGAGTTCAACTTAAACTCGTGAAGATAATGTAAATTAAACTAATTTTGAGGGATATATGTAACGTGGATATATATTAGTACTGAGATTTAGATGAACACCTTGATCCAAAAAGAGGAGTTGTTGGCTTTAATGTGTGATAGGTGAAACAAATTATTTTAATATGTGAGGATCATACACATGAGTAATTCTTGTAAGAGAAGTGAGGCAGTTTGATTATATTCTATGTTAAATAAAGGTATACAGTTTGGAAAATATCAAAATATAAGCATCTGATTCGATTCATGATATATTTATCTGTGTGAGTTTATTCAACTATATATTACTTACACAATCGTTTTATATGTCAATATGGGTGAACGAAAATATTATATTTTGAATTTTGTGAAATATTGATAAAACTAAGTGTGCGTGTGTGTGCGTGCGTGCTTGTGAATGTAAAAAAATAAATTAACACATATTATTAAACATTTTGCCAATTTAATAATTAAGTTCAAATATTCTTAATTCGTTAATATAAGTTCAACCCAGTTTGTATTTTGGTTATATTTTAGTTAGATTTTGTTGATTCTTCTATGCTATAATAAAAAATGTTGAGTAGTCACATTTCAATGTTGATATTGAACTCACGAATATTTAAAAAACATCAATAAAATTTTACATTGGTTAGAGATGACAGAGATGCATGATATATAAGTAAAGGTCAATTATCTTATTTGGTATAAGGTCAATTGGATGATTTCAAAAGCAAAATCCACAAAGTTTATACCCAAAAGTGAACATTATCATACCAGTGTGGAGATTAGTGAATGTCTCATTTTCCTAATTAATTGTTCCTAATCAATTGGTGTCAAACGAATGGTCTAAACTTACCAAAAGATTTCATTTCAAACAAAAATATCAAACCTTGTGGATGGATTCCTAGATGGGAAAAAATATACATTTCTAACAAATAGAAAATGGATTTGGATGAAAACTAAAGTATAATGATCCAAATTCGATAGTTTAACGTAGTAGGAGTACATCTTTATTCAAGGGGAGGATATTAGAGATGCAACTTATAGTCGACATCAAATACATTGCATGTAATGTGATATGTATGGTTATGCTCTATCTGTCTTTTGCTTTAGGCCTTGATAAAAGCAATTAAGTTGTCATAGGACATCAAGAGTAGACAAACGAACGGATATTCAAGACAATACTTTGTTTGAGAAAAAGACGATTAGATGCAAACAAAGTTACCACATTTGTTATAAAAGAAAGAGATCAATGTGGTATATACAGTGAACATTATGTTCACTAATATGAAGCCTTTGAGGTGGTTCCGAAAACAAACCTCTCTCATAGTAGACAATATATCATCAATGTCTTTGTTGTTCGATCTAAATGATTAATTAATGTATGTTAGATGAAGATTTATGATACATAAGTGAGTGTACGATTAACTTCATTTGTATAAAGTCATAGGGTAATTTTAAAAGCAAAAAACATATTAATTTTGTTTATAATAATATCATATAACTGTAAAAATGGATGGAGTTGTGTTGTCATTATCACTTGTATTATTAATTGACTAGTGAGTGGTCTTCCAAAAAGGAAAAAAAATAATAAAAATAAATAAAGGAGATCTTAGGTTTTGTTTCCAATTATTGCAAGTGGGAAGAAAAGGAATAATTGATCATTGGAAAAAAAATTTGTATTTAGTTTCAATTAATACAATTATACATAAAATAATTAAATAATTATTCTTTTAAATAATAATAATAATCACAAAATCACTCTCACGTAAGCATGAGATTCAACGCCGACATGTCGTTGGGCTTCTCTTGGGCTCTCAACATCTCATCCAAACGTTCAAAAAAGAAAAAAACGACAATGCACAATTTTTTGAAAAATAACTATACTTAAATAGTTAAATAGTTGTGTTTGGAAAATGAGTTAAACAATGTTTTCTTATAAAAATGATTAAGGACATATTCTAGTACAAATTAATGGTTGTACTCTCGTAAAATATCTCCATTTACTTTTATCTTTTTTAAAATAAAATTTTGGTATCTATCGATGAGTGAAATTAATGTAACAACTTTGTGAAGCAAATATGATGATTCTCGATACTCACGTTTTACCATTCACTCTTATTTATTTGTATTTGCTTCTGCTCAACCTTTCATTACTCATTCTCAATTATTGCTTTGCATATTTTAAATTTGAACAAACAATATAATGTTTCATTTTTTTCTCTCTTTTTATCATCTTCAGTCTTTGTATAATAGGGTAAGAATCGAGAAAGGGTAATAGAGTGTCAAGTCATTGACAATGATAGTAAGAATGAACACTAAGATGAGTAAGAGTGAGTAGAAAGAATCACACATCAATATAATAGACACTGGACACATTAATTTCATCATGTGATGACCAAAAGAGCCAAAATAAAACATTTTTTATTCAAATGCTTCTAATTAACATTATTGAATGATGTTGTTTTAAATAATCTTAACAAACCAAATTCAAATATATATTAGAGTGTACCTCAAATTCATATAATCAAATCAATGTAAAAAGCTAGGGCACGTCCTTATTATAATTATATTCAAATGAAACTTAAATGTTGGTATAAAGTCTAATTTTTCCTTTATTTTATATTTAATTGAGGTTTTAACCAAGTAATTAAACCCCATTAACCAAGAGGTTAAAGCTTCGTCCTCCCGCGAATATGAAACCATTCCCTTTGATATCTCGAAATTCCCCATGCCTCCTTCCAAGTTTAGTGCCACTGCTCCTCTTCTAAGCCAAAAAACTCAACTGAAATCTCATCTCTGTCAGTTCCTCATCATTCCTCTCGTCTCTCCCCTCGGCGATATTCCCATCCCCATTTCCAGGTTCCTCATGTCTCTCTCATGATTTTGTAAAAAAACAAATTTAAAGCTATTTCAGGGACGGTTTCCATTTCTTCAAGTTTTCGAGCTGAGGTTATAATGTAGTGTGAGTAAATTAGATTCAAGTTTTGAGTTTTTAAGACTACTTTCTACCTTCTGCTTTCGGTTCTTTTTTAGCGTACTCTTTTTCCCCTACTGATGAGTAAATATCACTGCTGTTATTGCTTGTTTTGAAACTTGTCTTTGATCATGTAATCTGCTTTCTTGATGTTAATGTATCACCACTTTGATAAGTTATATTCTACTTGGTTTTTATTGTTGTCTTATCTACTGCTCTCTTTTAGCTATATTGCCTTGATGTAAATCTTTATTCACGTGTTACATTGTCTTATCAGATTAATTAAATTAAGATTCTTTTGCTAATAAGGGATCGGTTCGCTTTATTCCTGTTCCCACTACCTTAATATTTGTTGTATCATACTGCTTTAAGATGCGACAATTGAGGAGATTTATCTATATCTCCTATCTTAGTGAATGAGGATCAAGTGGAGAGGGACAAGTTGGTTGAAAGTGATCGGGAAGATGGTGATTTTCCAATTTTAATGTTGAACGATGTTGTGGGACAACTTTTAAGCCTTTAAGATTAATGGTTAGTGGAAGATGGTTGTTGTATTGTACTTCAGAAAGGAAAGGGAGAATGTGATTGCATTTGCACTGCAGAAATTAACAAATGCCTATTGGAGAAGTAGGAATACTTTATTAACTTAGTGGTTAGTTTGTTTGTACAGATGAGTTTCTGTGTATTTGGATTACTGGAAAATAAAGAAAGTATTACTTAAGGATGAGAGGTGCAGATAGATAGAAGAAGAGAGAAGTTTAGTTAGACTCAAACTCTATAAATAACTCAAACTGGGTGGAAGCAATCCTACAATCAACTGAATGTTTGCTGTAAATTATGGGCATGCCCCTCAAACACTGAAATAACACATCCTTCAAATAAGATTTTCTCAACTAAAGTTTTGTTTCCAATCAACTGTGCTTAGCCTCACATTCATTCTAGATTTTGTTTGTTCACTAAAAGGTGGAATTCAGAAGTATTTGCTTGCTTGTGTATTTCTTTTTGAGATGGGATGGTTGATGTGCTTAAAAGATCTTTGGTTTGTAGAGCCCTGGGATCAGAAAGGACAAGATATGGGAGAAAACTTGAAAGCCATATTACATGGTAAAGAGGGAGACGGGATGGTAGAGATTGACAAATTCTCTCTCCCCAATTCAATGATCCAAGTCTAAAAAATAAGGAAATGGAACGTCAGAAAGATAACAGGTCAACAAGGATTTACCTTGTTTTTCCATTGCTCTTTATATGTTTATGCCATACTTAAAATCACTGGATCTATTTCCATGTCATAAATGGCTAAATCAAATTTCCTCTTCACCACCAATGTTCATCAAATTCATTTGTTGTTGCTCTTTTTCTTTCCTAAATTATGTCTGTGCTAAACTTTGTTCTATATAAACATCATTTTCTTTTTTCCTTTCCCTACATGTTAGGCATGACAGCAGATGAGGACAAAGTGGATAAGCTCTGACCGCTGACCATTTTTTGGTAACATCTTTTTATTCTTCTATACCTCTTCGAAAACCTCGTGCTTTTCATATTTTGATCTTGCATGTTAGTTTGTTCAATATCAATGTCACTGCGGCAAAAGTGTGGCTTTTCGTTCTTCTTGACATCTATATTTCAAGTGCGTTTGAAGGTTGTTCTGACCTGAAAATTAAGCGCACTTTTGCTGAATCATTAAAAATAGATTATCGTCCCTTTACTTTTACTTTATGGCATCTACTGATCGTCTGACTTGAAATTTAGCATTTTCACTCGTGATATCCATAATCTATCTGGATTCTCTCTGGTGTCTTTTAGGCCATTTACATATCTACTTATTTTTCTTTTAATTGGACAATGTAGGTTTATTTTTAGTGCAACTTTTCTTAGAAAAATAAGAAAAAGTGGAATGAAGAACCCATTAAGACTGGGCGGTCTAAATTTAACCCGAGATACTACTGCAGAGAATCCAGGCCCCGTGTTTCATTATATTTCCATGGTCCCACTGTTCTAAAGCTTCTGCTTTTAAGTTCTTTTCTTTTCCCTCTGAAATGACTTTTGAGGGTATGGAATTAAATTTTTTGGTATGGACAAGTGTTGAATATATACACAGAAAGTTCTCTAGGCGATGTTTGGCTTAGGATTTAATACGTCTTGGGTTAAGAAATTTGGATTTGTATAACATGTTTGGGTTGTAAGAAGGAATAAGTTATAGAAACTTGGATTCGTGTCACACGTGTTTGGTTCATGAGTTTCTAATTTGGAAAGAGATTTTAGAGACTTCTTAGTTGGAAGTCACTCATCTTTTGTGACAATGTAGATGGGAATTTTTTAATATTGGTTATCACTAAATAAGGTGAAAGCTGCTCTAAACTGCCCTCAACCTAGAAAAAATGAATTTATTTTGATCTATTGAAAATAGAAGAAACAGATTTAGGATGTATCAACTAACAACAACCAATTGTTGTATAGGGATTTGCTTGGAGAAATTTTTACAGCAAAAGCACAGTTGCTAGCAATTATTTTAAAAGGTAGATAGATAAATGAACAACTCCATTTCTTTGTTCTTTCAAATACTAGGAGATTAGGCTGTCCTGAATAATTAATTTTCTCTCACATCTTTGTTACATGAGTAGGCTCATTCAAGCTTGAATGAATAATCCCAAATGTTGAGCACTTTAAAGTTAAACTCTTTCAAGGTCCAGTATAGTTTTTTCATCCGGAGTTATTGTTGAAATTGAAACTTAATCTACAGTATATTGTAGGCATCAATTTGGAGGAAACTTTCTCTTATCAATTCCTTGTTCCAACATTCCCGATCCATCGTAAAAAAATGTCACATTACTCTCCCTTTAAGTTTCATGAACCTTGATGGATTCTTAAGAGTCATCTGCTGTATTTGTGTCAGCATGTCGTTGCGAATCCCTTCTGGAACACTCTCCAAACTTGCTCCTTGATAAAATTAAATACTTAAGATTCATTTCATCATGTGATTTGGGATGGGAGCCATAGGTATTACTCACTGTGACTTCGTGGAAGAGCTAACAACATAACTGATTGAACACAACTCATAGCCAAGTCGATTCAATCAGAACACAAATTCATTTCGATCATGATGCTCTATCTCAACACATTCCATTATGATCGGTACAACTTGATAGCAATTAATATTTATGTCAGACTGTTTGTTGTTTTCAACTTTTTCCTTTTTTTTTTTTTTTTGTTATGTTGAATAATTAAATATTTTCGTCCGTAAGAAAAATGGAAAATTACTTTTGGGCTTTTATCCCAAGCTCCTAATGGACACGGTGCCAATTTTCTCGATTGGAACAAACGCGGTCCACCTAAGCAAGAAAGGATTTCTTCAAGGGTATTTCCATTTTCAAATAAATCGTGAATATAACAATCCTCGGATTTCAAATATAAGGGGAAATGAAGGATGAGCTTGCCCAAGTCCACCCTAAACCTTAAACCCAAAGGCCAAAGATACAGTATTTCATGTACTTGAGTCATGCTCAAGCTTACTATTAATGTTTGAATTCATAGATTAATAGAGTGATATTACAATTGTGAGAGGTTGATTGAAAATAACGAACTACATAAGGGGAAAAATCTAAGGAATTTTAAATGTGCTCCCGTGTTCATAAAAAATAAAATTGAGACGAGGAGGAGGAGGAGGAAGACATCTTTGAGTTTTGACCCTGGGCTGCCCAACTCCTCCCTATGTGCATAAACGCCCAAAAGTTTAATCCAACCAAAGAACTCCTTTATTAGTATTAAATTCCATTGCTGGTAGATATAATGAAATGTTAATTAAAAAAATGATGTGAAAAACTGCTCATATTCAACAAATGTCAATAAATTGGAATAATAGAAATGAACAATTAATGGATAATTTTCATCTATTACACAATTCTCCCTTATTGGTTCTCTTAACCATAGTTAGTTTGTTAGTATATTTGCTGCACTACACTTACTATTTTGACCTTTGTTTGTTTCTTATGAGTCAATACCTTTGTATTTAAATTATGAAGAGTGAAATAAGAAAAAATATCTCACTCCCATTTACCCAACACCATGGAATATATGGTCTCAGGGTAGGTGTCGATCGTATATTCAAATTCTTTAAAATATTATTTTTTACATATTTTAAGTTTAATAGCGAGGAGTGTTGAATTTAATTAATATTAAATTTATCTTCACGTATCAACCTTAAGCTTTTAGATCAATTGATGATTTTACATATCGGCCAACGTGTGTACAACAATTTCTAGTGTTGCATGTTTGTGTCTAAACATGATTGTTGCAATCGCGGTCAATGATGGTTGGTGATCAAGAAAGAAGCCACCAATGAAGCGAGGAAGTAAAGGAAGAACAAGATTTTTTTTTTTGAAAAAAAAAAACATAGATTTATTTCATACAACTATGAAAATTTTATAGGTACAACTTGTGATTTTACCCATACTTTTAAATTTTCAATTGCACCCCACCTTCTATTGAAAAAAAGATCACAAGGGTAAATAATAAATAGCTTTATCTTCAAAAGAAAAAAAAAGATTATTTATTAAAATAAAAATAAGTTGATTTTGATTAAATTAATGTGCCATTTGAATAAATTCAATAACATAAAACATTGTTTGTTTGTTTATTATTATTTTGACTAAATACACTTCTAATTTTCAACGCTACCTTTAATTTAGAATGAGAATTCATTTGAACTCTTAAAATTATATATAAACAATCCCCCACCCACCATGAGAAATCGCATATTCTTTCAACATATGGATAAATTGTTGATTTGGATGTACATATTATTATTTTGGAAATAGGATCCAATTCTATTTTGTCTTTTAGACTTTTTTCGTTTATTTTCATTTTTAGAAACATTTATTTATTCTTTTATTCTTATAAACTTAAAATATTAATCGAACCACAATGCCTCTAAAAGTATTTTCAAATTGATTTCATTTTTTTAATATTTATTTTAGTTCCTATTTTTTAATTAACCATTTTTGTTATTGTTAGTAATTGTCCTTCATAATATTAGAAAAACAATAATTACGTTAGTTAACTATGTTTAGCATTTTTTTTCCAAGTAAGACGGCATCTCTTAGGATATATATATATATATTGGTCAGGTTGTTGATGGCTTTTTTCCAAGTTGATTGGATCCAAAGGAAGGGATGGATTTTTCTTCCTTATTTGAAAAACGTGTTAGTTTTATTATTTAACTATTTTTTTAAATACCCCTTTAAGAATTAGTTCATATGTAAAAAAAAAAAATGTAAAACTCATAATTAAAAAACAAACATAAAAATGACAATGATTAAACGGGCCTGAATAATTCAATTAGACAATCCAATTACTCTAAAATAGTGGAACAACCTTCTATACTAATCATTTAAATTTGATGAAAATTACTCACATATTCATGGTTGGAAATGACTGATGTTTACCTTAGGTTTAAAGTCCACAAAGACACATGGAGTTGTGACTTCTCACTTGTCTTGCATCCAAAAACTAAGGAGGAAGTATAGAGAATATATATAAAAGCACGTTTAGAGACTTATACAAGTGATTTTGTAATTTGTAAGAAATAAAAATTAGTTGCTAGGTTTAATTTAAACTTTTATTCCATTTGGGAGTGGATTTGAGTTCAACCGTCTATTCGAATTTATTTGAATAATAGTTTGAATAGTCAAAGGATAATCTTAGCTTATGTATTAAGAAATTTTGATAAGATTGAAATGCAAAAGCAGAACCTAAAAAACAAGTAAATAAATGAAAAGTAGGCATGACTTGATAAACAATCCCTATTTTTCTCAATATTTAGGTTGAATGATATTTGATAATGTAATACTATAATATGATTACGTTGATTATTCCTTTATGACAAAATATTAGAATATTTAAATAGTTACTAAATCACGCCATAAATTAAAGCAAAAATCAAAATCATCAATTAAGTCGTCTCCTTTACGCTTGAGTGGAACACAAGCAAGGGCGAATTTATTACGTGTCTCCTTTACATTATCGATTTTTGTATTTTAATATTAATTTTGAAGAGTTAGATTACAATATATATTAAATTTAGCTTCATCTACTACAATTATTTGTAAGAAATAATTTTTCTTTCAAATATCAATAATTTTTTTTCTTCAAATATCAAATTTCTTCCTAAATTATTACAAAATAGATTTTATTCAAAACATCAATAAATTTATTTTCTCAAATATCAATAATTGTTTTCCCTAAATATCAAATTTCTTCCTAAATTTTAATGACTTCCTAAAAGAAAGATATTAAATTTCTTCCTAAATTTCAACGATTTTCCAAAAGGAAGATAATTTGATTTCCTAAAAGAAAGATAATTTTTTAAAAAGAGGAAAAAAAACATTTCACTCCCTCAACAATATTCCATGAAAAATGTATTATTCTTTATTTTTTCTTTTATTTTTTGTATGCAAATTTTAAATTTTGCTACAAATGTAGTGAATGTTATTGGAGCATCAGTGAAACGTCGAGATATTTTTTTAACATTTTTTTAGTGTGTTTATTATATAGTGCCCAGTGCCCCCTATGTAAAATTTTTGGATCCGCCACTGAATACAAGTGTGTGTGTATATATATATATATATAATCACTATATGTATGTGTGTAATTGTATGTCTATAGTATATATAAAAGGATGAAAGTAGAGAAATATTTCACGTAGTTTCAATGTTTGTGTAATTTTTATTATAACTTTTAATGATTGCTTTAGTGAAAATGGTTTTTTTTTTTTTTACTTTTCATTTCCTTATTATAACTTTTGTCAAAATTTAAAATTTTTCACTCAAATTAATCATATCATTTAAATCTATCCAAATTCATTCACATTCATTTCTCTTCCTTAATCTTCTATCTCCCAACTGTTCACATTCCTTATCTCTTTCAAACTTTCAAACTCTTCCTTTTCAAATCTTGGTTATAAATATCTTATTTTTTTTTCATTTATGTTTACAAGTCACAACAAAATACTAAAGGTGAAGAAGAAATCAAATCATGTTTTTCTATTCTCTTCTAATTTTTTTTTATTTTGTTGTCTATTATTTTTATATAGAAGTATGCTTGTGTTTATTCTTTCATTTATTGGTTTATTTTAAGTGCACAACATAAGTTGGACAAACTTGAACCACCAACTTCGTGGTTGACATTTACGTATGTCTATGCTCTTTATGTTTCAATTATGTAATTTTGAGAATCATTTTTTAATGTAACCATGAGAATCTTGCTCATGTTTTTTTCTTCATTTAATTATTTTTATTAAAGTTATATATTTTATTAATAATGTTGGTTTCTTTTTTAATACTTTGATTTTATTAAAACAATGTAAATATTGTTGAAATTTATTAAGTATAAATAAAGGTAATAAAATGTATAAAGCAACAAATATTAAAGGCTTTCCTTTAACTTTTTACCTATAAAATTGTTTAAAAAATAATTTCATATTTATAATTTCAAAAGAAATATGATTTTGGTTGATGTTTTACCCTTTCATTATAATTTTTTTAGTCTTGTTTTAGTGACAATTTTATCATTCACATAGATTTAATGTCTGTGATCATTTTCACATTCAACAAGATAGAAGTTACACTTTACTTTTCATTTCTTTATTTAAAAAAAAAAAAGTTTTGATCACATAACTAATATTAGTTAATGTTCTATGTTATTGGGATCATAATGTAACTTTTCCATCTTCCATAACTATATTACATAATTGCACAACTAAACCTTTCTATCTTCCACTTTATTTGGATATATATAGACTAGATGGTTAAGTTTGCAACGTGTAAGCTGAAGATGTTAAGAAATTAAATTTGAATTGTGCAAATAAATCAAATTCAAAGATACATTCGAAAGATGACAACATTGTCTTTTCACTGAATAAATTCATTTTCTACTCATTACAATGTGAATATAAAAAAGATATATGAAAGTATAATATTGAAATGATTGTTCCAATTTCATAAAGTTAAGTTAAAACTATAATTTTTTCGTGTGTAATTTTCACGTGCATCGCATATGTTGCTTACTAGTATATATTAAAAGGCTTACCACATTAAACTACCGAAGTACAAGTGTTCGCACAAGATCTCCGGATTTGGTTCATGGAGTTGAACTTGAGTTGACTTGTATTTATGTTGATTTCGTATTTGATCATTTGATTCTCTCTCTAGTATTTGATCATTTAATTCTCTCTCGATTGGATTCTTATGCTTTATTTGAATAAGCGGAACACATGATGTTCTTGAAGTTGAAGTATTGGAAAAAAAAAGGCTTGTAATTTTAAAGGGGCTTCAATCTTCGAGAGCGATCAGTCTTCAGAGTGAGTTTGAGAGAATTTTTTCTGCACCTTCTAAGTTAAAAATTTTCAACCCCTCTATTTATAGTAGTCTGGTGGCTTTTATGGGCTTGATTGGTTTATGGACTAGGCTCATGAGCTCAACCACATGAATTTGAGTCTTATTTAGCTAAATTTATTTTTGGGTTCAATTGAACTTTAGCCATAATAAATAATATTTAACTTGACCAACATAATTAATTTGATCCAACGGTCATAATGAAAACACATGGTATCATTTAAATTGGCTAATTTAGGTCTTCAATTTTAATTTAGTACACATGTCAATTTTTTAATTAGTCCTAAATTCAATTATTTGTATTTTTTTCATTAGTAAATGACATGACAATTTATGATTGGTTTCAAAATTTAGGAAGACTTCAAAATCTAGGAGGATCAAGTGAATTATTAGAGAAGTTGACAAGATTATAGGAGGTAAATTATAATCAAAATGGATATATATATATATATATATCTTTATCTAATAAAAAATGACATTATAAAGTAAAACTAAAAACTAATGTTGTTTTTAGGAGTACAAAAAAAAGGTTGTTTTTGGTACAAAACTAAGTTTAAGTCATTAGAACTTTATCCAAAAAAGAAAAAAGAAAAAAATGGATTTCCTAAAAAAGAATATCCATTAGATATTTATTAAAAAAGAAATAAACGAAATAAATGGGAAGGAGAAAGCTAAGCCCGATATGTTAATTGGACGAATACATGGACGCCACGTGTCGAAAGAGTGTAAACTTGAATATTCGAACGCGTCCATTGCGCGTTTGCTTTTATTTTTATTTCTTTCGCACGAGAAAAGGAAAATAATTCAATAAATAAATAATCTTCTATTTATCTATATATATATATATATATAACGATTTCTTCAAGAATTCAATTCTCCTCGTCTCTATCTTCATATTCGAACAACCAAATCCTCCATTTCATCGGTAAATTCTCTCTCTCTCTCTCTTTTTCTCGTTTACGCGTTTTCTTTGTTTTGGAATTTTGTTTTGATCTGCGTAGTACCCAGAAATCGGAACTCCAAATATGTTACAATACCAGATGATTGCTTTGCTTTCCTTTTTTGTTTCTGAATCTGGAATTTCTGATTATAGATTAATCTTTTTGTTGAAATACGCTGGAATTCATTTTTTTTAATTAGTGTTATTTGTTGATTTCAAATGATTTTGTATGTGTCTTACGTTTCGGGAGATCGTGAATCTACAATTGGTGATCGATTTCGTGTTCTTGATGATTTGTGATCGGTTGTGATTGCGTTTATGGTTGTATCATTTTCTGTCGTGTGTTAATTTCTCTTAGGAAGTGGTATATTATGTAGAGAAGAAAGGAGTGGGCAGGTTCAACTATTGATGTTTGAATTTTTCTCTAATTTGTTCTATTTGAAGTTTCATAATTGAAAGATTACATCTGTAAAAGTTGGAATGCAAATTTCGCTCCTTCTTATAAGTGTTGGGACATGATCATAAGATATTATCTACACTACCGAGCTTAGATCTCTTTGATTTATCAATATAGAAGTTGCATTTTACTCGCACATTGAAGATATTTTTTGTTCATTCTATGTTACGCATGTTCACATCGTTAACAAGTTTTGTTCCTTTTTGTCTCGATCTTTCTGGAAAAGAAAAAAGACACTATGGAGATAATTTTAGAGGCTGTCGAGTCATTGGCGTGAAGTCTATTTTTTAAATATCTTATAAGTGCCAACAAATTAGCGCATCTCGTTGATTGAGAAGCAATCAATTTCTCTTTTGCCCTGGAAGCTGTTTTTGGAATTGTAATTATCTTGAGTGGTTCTCCTTTGTGCTAAATGAGGAGTGTTGTGTTCCTAACTTCTCTGGTTTGAGTGAAGTTTGTTTGTCAATTTTCAGTTGTTATTAGAAGCTGATAAATCATGGGGGGTGGAAAAGATAAACATGATGAATCTGACAAAGGTTTATTCTCCCATCTGGCTCATGGTGTTACCCATGGAGCTGGATATCCTTCCCATGGATACCCACCTCCTGGCGGGTATCCACCTCCTGGAGGGTATCCCCCACCCGGAGGATATCCTCCATCTCATGGCTATCCACCCCAAGGATATCCCCCAGCTGGCTACCCTCCAGGCGCTCATCCTCCTGGTGCTTATCCTCCTGGTGCTTATCCTGGACCCTCTGCTCCACACCATTCAGGTATTGATCCAATTTTACATACATCAGTGGGAAGTGTATTATTATTATTAGATGGTTAGTTTAGTTAAGTTGTTAATTTAGTTAATTACTTCTATTACTTTGTCAATTAGAATGCAAGGATTAATAATAATTTAGATAATTTTGTTAGACCATCTATAACCCAGCCACTTTTAGGTTGTAATAAGGCTTTTGAAACATTTCATTTTAGAAATTTTGATGTTATCTCCATTGTTCTTGTGATGGATATTTGCTCCTTACTTTGGCTTTTTAAAAGAAATCTCATACAAGTACAAAGTTGTCACATAAGGGATTCAATTGATGGTTTTGATTGAAGATCTTTTTACAAAGTTGCTGATTCCAAATCTTTTTAAATTCAGGGCACGGTGTAGCAGGAATGCTCGCCGGAGGTGCTGCAGCTGCAGCAGCGGCATATGGAGCTCATCACGTGGCCCATAGCGCTGGTCATCATTACCCCCATGGCGTTGCTCATTATGGTCATGGTCACGGTGGAAAATTCAAGCACCATGGGAAGTTCAAGCACGGAAAGTTTGGGAAACACAAGCATGGGAAACACGGGATGTTTGGCGGAGGAAAATTCAAGAAGTGGAAGTGATTTTCCAGCCATCTCTTTTCACCGAGCCTTCTTCTTCGTCAGTCGATTTCAAGAATGGTGTCGGTGCAGATACCGAGCGGCATTACCATCTTCTTCTCTAATTTCTATAATGTCTTTTAAGACTCTGGATTTCGTATCTACTCTTATTGTCTCGACTACCTTTCTAATGGCTTGTGTACTCTTTTACTCTTTGGACGTCAATAATCTGGATCCATCTTTCCAGTTTTCACCTTATTTTTCTTCTTATTGTAAATTCTTTTGGTTTAACCTATAATTTAAAATGATGAAGATGTATTATTTGTTTTTACATTGCTTAAATTATAGGAAGCAATGCTAATATCAATTTTGTGTTTTTTTGTTTTGAGTTTAACGCTCCAAAGCTTCGACCCAATATGCCATTACCGGTTCCCTAACAACTTTCCCTTTTGAATTTGCACACTGTGCCTATCAGAGGGTGACTTGTAACAATTTATCAATTTCTTTAAATTGAACTTTTTTTTATCCACGTAGAATGATTGTCTAAATTGGGATAAAAATTCAAAATCCTTTGCTTAATTGAAGGAGAAAATGGAAAAGGAAAGTATCAAACTTTCAATTTCAAATTAACGTGAGATCCAATTTAGCCTTTACTAAAATTAGACCATATATATTTATCAACTAAAAGTAAATATAAAGCCCAATTTGTATTTTTCATAATTTTATTTTTTATTTTTTGTGCATTTAAAAAAAATCGGTCATGGTCACTCTAGTATTTCTACAATACGAGTCTATCATTGATAGACTTTACGTCGATAGAATTTGTTATATTTACAATTTCTTAATAATATTGTTATACAACTAATTATTATTTCAAAAATTGTTATCCATTATAATTAAGCATTTAAAGATTTTTATTTTATTTTATTTTTATTATTTGCCTAAAAAGGGGTGTTTCATTGAACACTGGAAAAGTAAGAATATTTTGATTTTGTGTTGTTGATAAAATTGAATAAAATCAATTTGTAGAAATTAGTTAATATATTATTATCATATTAGATCCAACAAAATGAATCCTCCAATAAATAATATCCTAATATAAAATACAAATATAAATCTGGATTATTTATTACATTAATTGTGAAAGATGATAAATGTGATATGATATAATTATGGTATTGTATTATATATATTTTCGAAAATCAATTATATTTATAATTGATACGAAAGTAAAATGGTTCTAAAAAAATACTAGATAACTTAAAAAATAAATGAATTCTCCACTTTTCACTCTTTCTTATTTTTTGGATATGAAAAGTGGGTTGAAAGTTAAGGCAGTGATTTGAAAAGTATTGGGCCTTTGTCTTTTGGATAACAGCGTTGGGCTTGGGCCTATATGGGTAATTACGGATTTTAAGAAAAAGTTAAACAAAGTTAAATGAAAGTTAGAAGTATATGGTTTATTTTATAAAAAAAATTACGAGAATAGTGGATTAAATCAAGCTAACCTCACCTTCACTAAAAACATATATAGTTGGTTTGATATAACTCATGCTTATTCGAGAATAAATTATTTTCCAATTTCAATCTAACTTGGTTTGTAAAAATAATTTTAACCTGTATTATAAACATTAAATAATTAAAAATTGATTGACACTAAATATATGTTAAAAAAGTAATGTATCGTCACTCAATCGATAATTTGATTAATATTTCAACTTAAGTATAATCTTAATTGGTCAACACACTATAACATTTGATATCAAAATTAATTGTTGACCTAAACGAAATACGATTGATGTTTTAGTACTTTAGACTTTATTTTATTTACACCATTCTTAATTTCTATACATATTAAAACTTGAAAAATCAAGAACTAAAATAAATATAGTGACTTTTGTAATTGTTTTTGTAATTCAACTCAATCCTCACAAATTTGAATTAAGTTGTTTGGATCTATCCAGCCATTGGATTGGATATACACATATACATACAAACATATTTAAATATATAATAGATTAATGGCGTGTAATTTAATCAAATAAAACTTGCAAGTTAATGAGTTGAATTTTGATTTTCATTAATTTTATAATTATTAAAGTTTGTCAAAGTATTTGGTGAATACAAAAAAATGTCAAATGATTTTTTAAAAAGAGAAAAGAAAATGTCAAATGATGATTATATTCACTATCATTCATGCATTAAGTTAATTGTGAGCTTTTTGCTATATCGGATTGATATCTCTCCTCAATATTTCACATTATATATATAATATATAAATCAATTTTTAATTACAAGTCAACTATATTTTTATAATTTTCTTTTCAATTTTACAATAAATTTCACCCAATAATATACCTTTTAAAAGTACACATATATAACTTTAATAATAAAATTGAACTCGTCACAATTAAATTGAAAGGATAATATGCAAAGTAATTGATAATACATGTTTTATACAACTTAAACTATTTTTATGTTTAACGACGAGATATTGTAATCCAACATACACATTGTTTTTATAGACCTATAAATAAGAATCAAATCGAAAGCATTTATTAAACGAGTCTTAAATTTGAGTGCATAAACTTTTCTAATTTATAAGTAAATATTCAAGATAAAAAAGAAAAGGGTTTCTTTATTTTTTTTTAACAAGAAATTCAGCAATAGTTAAAGATGAAGATTCAAAACAACAATGAACTCAAAGACAATTATATAATTCTTTAACGAAATGAAATTTAGTTACATTTAAATTTATTAACCATTAGTATTTACATAATTTTTTTTTGTGTAGTATGAAATAAACAAATATTCCATGTACTGAACATATAAGTATATTTTTTTCCCACAAATTCAATAATATATGAAAATGAGATATTCGAATCATCAATATCCTAATCGAAGATTGACACTTTAGTTGAATATAACTCTAGTTTACATAAGATCACTATCCCTTGATATAGTTCTTGAGTTTATAAAAAGTCAACTATATAATTTTTTTTTAATCAATGCAATAATTTTTTTAAAAAAGTGAGTAGGACATGTAGCATTGCACCCGATCCAAAACTTTAGTACATTAATTTTTCCATACATACATATATATATATATATATGGACAATACAATACAAAAAAACCTATTTGCTGTGGTTTTAATTGGCTAATATAAAAGCATAATTTATTCACAGAAGCAAACACCTTGGAAAGTTCAATATATATTTTAATTAACTAATTAGAATTTTGTCATCTTTAGATTGCTTATTGTCAAAGTTGACTTATTCACTCACTCGAGGTGTTTTTTTTCAAGTAAATTAAACCATTTTTAAAATCATTAATTATACATACAACCCCATAAGTTTTATGCAATTTTTAATTATATAATATTCAACTAAATTATAGAAATGAAACGTGGGTCATGGGTTTAATTATCAACTTTTGTTTTTTACTTTATTTTCTTTTTCAATTTCAAAGTCCACAACTTTCTTAGCTTTTAGAGTTTTCCTAGGAAATTTTATGATTTGTCAAAAACTTATTTTTAATTAACTTACTCTATCACTTTTTAGATGTACTTCAAGGGTTTAATTTTTCAGTAGGTATACTTTTAATCTATATTAAATTTACTTTCTAGTTTCTTGTTGAATTCTTTTTGAAGAAAAAAGTTGTTGCTTGTTAGTATTTTTACTATAAAATTGGTAATTATTATTAATTAACCAATTTTGATATACTAAATTTAAATAGCTTAATTGAGAATACATAAATTAAAATTAACGAAACTTTAAAGTACAAAACCAAAAATGATATTTAAAATGTGTATTCATGAAAAGAAAAGAACCATTCACTTGTTAAATGAATACAATTATTTTTTGAAGTTTTGTAAATATTTATTTAAAAAGTTATTTAGCATTGGATACAATACTAGCATAGATAGTAATCTTTTAAAATATAGCAAAGTTTGTTAGAATCTATTAACGATAAATCATATTACAAATATCGCTGCACCGATAGACCATAAATATATCATCTATGAACTTTACTATATGTTACTATATTCTTAAATATTATTCTCTCTAATAATATTACTATCCAGTATAATTATTCTATTTTTTTTCAAGAGAATGTTGAAAACAAAATGAAATAATAATAAGAATAAAAGAAAAAGATAACAATTAAACTTAAATGAAACTAATAATCTAATCTAAAATGCTAGCTACTGTTTATAAGTGATGTATATGTAAGAATTCAATTGGAAGAAATGTCACATACAAATTTCTAATTAAGGAAACCAATACTGTAAAGTCAATTAACACTCGAATAAATATTACATTTTCAAATCTCAGAAAAAAAACCAATAAAGACGTGAAAAATTATCTCATCTTCAATTTTGTAAATATCTTTCCTTCTGACAGCTCATAATATTTGTTCCTTTTTTTCTTTCTTGACAAAGAGCACAATTAATGAAGAGTTTTCTGTATCAACTTGACTTTTTCAAATCTAAATAGAAATAGCAAAAATAAAATTCTTTCATCAACTCCAAAACCACCTATATATTTATAATATATAGCAAAATTTAAAATAACAAATTGGTTTTTTGTTATATAAAAGAAACCCTAATATTTAATTTTACAAAAGAAAAATGGAATGAGAAAGAAGTCAACATATTTCTTAAATAATTTGTAAGTGTATTATGTGTTTGATTAACAATTTATTATTCTATGTTTCATGAATTTGTTACAACATAATAAAAAATACCGATTTTATTTTTATGTCAATGTTAAACTCATATAAATGAAGTTTATAAAAGAAAATGTTGACACATAGATGAAATCTAATTCATGTAATACTTTGAATAAAAAAAATTTGATTTTGTATATATATATATATAAATGAAAGAGAGAATGAAAATAGAAGGAATACAATACCAACTGGCTCTGCCTGTTTTACTTTATATCTCAATTATTAGTATTAATTAATTGATTGAAAGTAATTAATTAATACTTTATTTCACGTGACTCCAAAATCTTCGTTCATTGTCACACACTCTCCCTGCTGTAATCCATTATCTCATCTCACTCACATTTCTTTTTTCTAATCTAATCAATATATTTTTATGAGTATATATATTTCATTCAAACTAATCTTTCATTATTAATAATAATAACATACATAAACGACCCATATATATAAGAATATGAAATTAATACAAAGATTACATAAACAATAGAAATAATAAAGTGCAGACTAAAGTTGATAGAAAGTTTTCATTTAGTGGACAATAATATCTGAACCATACAGAAAATAGGTTAATCGAGTTTAACCCATTATATTTCTTTGGGAATAGGAAGAGTAAAAGTTGTTTTAAATTTATAAAAAAAAAAAAAAAAATGATTATTGAACTAGTTATTTTGTTAGTTTAAATTATATAAATTGAATCTGTCTCAATTATTTAGACTGACGTACGTACACAAGATGTACCTGCATGTGTACTTCAAATCATATTGAAACACGTGTCCCAGTATGCATGGGTCGCCACACCCTTTCGTAGTTTTAGTAAGCCCCACCCAACGTGTTTTTGGGTGGACCACGTGTATTAATTAACTTACCATGACTTTTTTTTATTCTTTATTTTTCTTTTTTAAATCAAATTAATAAATAAAAAATATCACTTTGATTTCTTAATTCTTAATTATTTCTTTAATCAACATTTGGGGGATCTTGACTCTTCATGCCTATAATAAATAAATACTAACCTTTTCATCTCAACCATCAATTTTTTTTTTAAGATTAATATACGATCAAATCAACTTAGGATAGATTCTAAATTGTTTCAAATTAATCCTATTTTATGTGTGTGTAATAATTGAGTGCTGATCTTCAACCTTTTATTAATTCTGATTTATTTTTTTAAAAAAGAAAAATGATAACTTTTAGCGTTGAAATATGAAAGGGTCAATATTATAAAATTAAAAAAAAATAATATGAATATGTCAATTTGATTGATTTGTCATCTAAATGTCTACCTAATTAAGAGAACATAACTTGTTGTGAAATATGAGAATTATTAGTTACAATTAAAAAATAGAAGTTTGTGTTTAAAGTGAAATAATAGGGTATAAATATTTGTATTATATATATATAACTAAATCTATAATTAAGGTTTTGCATTTGTTTATCTAAATATTTCATAAATGTGGTAATTAAATTTAAGATTTAAATACTATCATACTATATCGGATTATATTTAATAAAAAAGATAACACATTTAAATGCGTGCTATTTGATCAACACAAATTATAAACATATTTATTCGATTAGTTGAAATTTTGAAAAATTGCATACCTACAAAAACGTTTTTGATGTCAATATTATTGACCTTCAAAAGATAATGTCTAATCGAACAATAAAATTAAATTATGTATGGATTTTGTCACCTAATATTGAACAACAGAGAAACCGTGATCAAATTTGTACAAACTGATTAATTTATTGGAAGAATTGTTGATTTGATTTTTCGTTGGTCAAAAAAGATGCTTCATGAGCTTAGTATAATTAACTTCTACCAAACTTAGAAAAAGAACTCATTAATAAATAGTTTGAATTTCAAAGCCTACTCTTATCGGCCCCTTTTCAATTTCAAAGAAATTAGTGGTTTTTTGTCCCCACATATTTAAATCTAATATTCAACTATTTTAAGGGTGGATTCAAAACTACTTATAATTTCATATCCAACAGTTCTATTAAGAGAATTGTTTTTACCCTTTTTTTTTTTAGATTTTTTTTTTTTTAAAAAATCTCTTTTCCTCCTTAGTCATTTAAAAAAAAAAAAAACTAACAATTTTGTCTTTACATTTTAATTTATAATGATTTTATTCACAAACTTTAAATTTTTTAACAATTTAATTCGAATATGTGCAACTATTTAGTTTCTATATATGAAATGTCAAAATCATAGGTTTGTTTTTTTTATATATAATTTTATGTAGACTTTGTATAAAAATATTGAGTTTATAATTAATTTTTTTGATTTATTTATGAAAAAAATCTAATTAAACCTTAACATTAATTTACTAATTTCTTATTATATATATTATCATAGTTTATAAAAAGGAAAAGCATGTTTATAAAGAGACAAAATTGCTTGAAAATATAAATAAGAAACTAAAGACTAATATTAAGATTTATTCAACATATAGGATGATAATCGAATAAATACAAAAAATCTATTACATATAATAAAGAAAACAAACATCTTCAAATATAGCAAAACAAACCAAAATATTTATAAACATAGCAAAATTTTAGATTTATTAACATCTATCATTGATATTGATAGAATTGATAAACTCTAAAATTTTGTAATTATTTTAGAAATATTTTTAATATTTTATTATTTATAGTAAAAAGAAAGTTAGTAGTAAATAATAATAAACTCAGAATCTAAAAATAAACATTAAAATGTAAAAATGAATTGTCATGTCCTCATAGATTCACCTGTTTGTTAACATTTTGCCATCAAGCCGATTTGTTTTTATATAAAAAAAATGAAGCAATTATTCAATTGATGTATTCTAAAATTATTCTGTTATAAAGGAGAGACATATGGGCTCAATCCCAAAAAGTCAGAAAATGACTAATGCAAAAAGTAATTACGCAAATGAAAGATTATAATATAAAAAACCCACTAAAAAAGGAAAAAGGAAAAAGAAAAAAGAAAAAAGAAAAAGAAATTCCTTAGCTATACATATTACATACATACACACATAATTACACATAATTACATGGGATTTTCCAATCATGAAGGGGTTGCTCATATTGAAGTGGTTGCCACCCTAGAAAGTGGGAAAACACCAAACTATATTTCATAATATTGTGGGGTTACAAGATATTTTATTTGTCTTTTTCTAATACACTCTTTTTCTTCAGCTAAAAGATTTGTCCTATTCCCATACAAAAAGATCAACTTTATATATACCATATAGTAAATAATAAAATGATTGATTTTTATGCAATAATAATCAAGTAATTGAATTATTGTATTATGTTCTCTGAATTTACCACAAGGTCACATCAAATCAAATAATTTTAACAATGTTTTTGATATGACACAAACTTTGTAAATTAATAAATAAATAAAATAAAATAAAATAAAAAGAAAAGGGGTTTTGATTAGAAAAATATAAAGAAATTCAATGCATTGATGAGGAAAAATAAATATAGAAAAGGGGAAGGGAATTGTGAGAGATATGGTGGGGGATGGGAATTATTATTATTATTATTATTGGAAGCTGCCTCAACCTCAAGTTGCTAAACTTATCTGATTCCAAGCTGACCCCTCATAACTTAAATTGCACAAAATAATAATATAATATAGTATGATATAAAATAATAATCATAATCATAATAAATCACATTCATAATAATAAAAAGTAGACTTTTCCTTCTCCTCCCCCTTGTTTTCTGTCAAACAGTCTAAAAGTGGTTTTCCCCAAACTGGGGCTTCTCTGGTATTGCCCATAGACTAATATTTATATATATGAATATATACATACATACATATGAATATATATAGGTGCTTTGTCTGGTAGCACTTACTATTCTTGTGTATCTCATCCAATTATGTGTCTTTGAAAACTTTCCATTCCTATTACAGTAAGTCTTGAACTTAAAAGGTTTTTCTATATGTATCCAAGTTTCAAAATTTTGTATTCACATGCACGTTTGTTTTTTCTTTTAAAATCAACCTCTCTATTTTGGATATTAATTTTAAGTTTTATGGCTACTGATCTTTTAAGTTTTTTTAGTTGTTTTTCTTCGTAGATTTGCCCATTTTTATAAATACTGAATAGAGATGATATATAATATACACAATTAAAACTTTATATTTTTTTAAATTACTAATAACTTCAAAATTATACACGCTTTAGTTTAGAGTAATTTTATGTTAATTAAAAAGGACTCAATGACTAAAATACAAGAGAGTATAGAAACCATTAAGTGTCAAATCTAAATTTTGAATCTTAAATATAAGGTGTTATTGAACATTTTGATTCTTGTTACTACATTTTTTGTTTAGTTACAAAAGTTTGCTCATTATATGGTATATGCAATATAAATAGTTTGCTCATTATATGGTATATGCAATATACATAAATAAATTAGTTAATATATACTCATTGAATTCCTGCACAAATAAAAAGGAGACGAATGTTGAAGTCATCAAGTGTTGAATCAAAATTTTTAATCTTAAATATTGTAGGTTACATGTTTGGATTCTTATAAATACAAATAAAATTGTTAACTCTAAATTGTTGCCTCCAATTTTTTAAGGAAAAAACTCTTAATTAAAACATATTTGAAAAGTCCATTAGTTAGTTTTCTAAACGAAAAATATTACATTATGATTCGTTTTAGTACATTTCAAGCTTATAAATTTATATGGTATATTTTAGTCTTTGAAATTTTTAAATTTTTTGGGTCCATTTTAGTTAATATTATTTTCAATGTCTATTTTATTTTATATATTTTAAAAATATTTTATCTTATATATTTTAAAACTATTTTATTTTATATATTTTAAAAGTATCTATTTTTATTGATCCATTTACGTAATTTAAGCGAGTTCAAACATCAGAAAGTAAAATGGTTTAAGTTGTAGAGTTAATATGAATTAAATATTAAATAAAATAATAGTTTAAATAATAATAATAATAATAATAATAATAATAATAATAATAATAATAAGAGTAATAATAATAATAAAATGTTGTAGACTTGTAGTGTGTTGATTCTTTTAGTCAAAGATGCAACTTGTTCCAATGCACTTTGGGATTCATTTATTGGTTTCTCAATTATTTTTATTTTTAATCTAAATAGTTTTTAAAAGCCATTTAAAAAAAAAAAAAAAAACTTAACTTTAATTGTTCTTTCCACTTTTTTATCTGTTCAAATTGTTTTGGATAATTCCCAAATTGTCATTTTCTAATCTCTCTTTTCTTCACTCTCAACTGTTTGATTGACATTTACATATTTTCCCATAGTATTTTTAAAAATAATGTTTTTTTTAAATAATAACAAAAATAAAATAGTATGAAAAGAAATTTTAGAAATGGAGTATAACCCCAATTTATGATAAAAAATAGAGTAATTTTGTGTTTTCGAAGTACACGACTTCTAGTAATCCACGTCATCCATTTGACCAGTTTGACCTACGTAATGGAAGTCGTGTATCACTTTCTTAGAAAAAAATTTATTTATGAAAAAAATTGAAGATCGAACCATTGAAATTGAAAACTAAATGTTAATATAGAAATAATCAAATTGAAATGGCATGTGATCTCAATTTAATAAGAAAACATACTTTTTTGATTGAAAATTGAAATATATATATATAAAAAGAAAAAATAATAATAAAGTTTGTTAATTGGGACATTTTAAAAAAAGCAAAATAATTAAAATATTTACAAGTTATAGCAAAATTTTGGATTCTATCATTGATAGTCTTCTATCACTATAGCATATCAATGACTATCAGTGATAGAATTTGCTATAACTTGTAAATATTTTGTAAATCTACTATTTTTAAAAATTTTCCTTGTTAAAATAAGGAAATAATCGAATTAAAATTGGAGATTGAGATATTTAATAAATAAATAAATATATATATATAAAGAAAAAAAGAAAAAGAATAAATAGGTTGTTAATGAGGAAATAATCAAATTAAAATTGGAAATATGAATTTAATAAGAAATTAAAATTGAAAATTTGAGATGGAGATATTTAATATATAGGTTAATTTTTATAAATATAACAAACCAACAAAATATTTACAGTCCGGGTAACAAAATGAAAAAGCTCAGTAAGCTAACCATTTTTTTAAAACATTTCAAGTTTGTCCTTCATTTTCATCGTCCTTTTTGTGATTTTTTTTTCTTTCCATCGCCTTTTTCTCTTCTTTTTTGCAATTTTTTTAAGAAAAATTTCAAACTGTTATTTGGTTCAAGATAGTATACCAAATATAAAAGATCTTTTTTTTTAAAAAAAAATTCAAACGGCTATTTGGTTGTTTAGATCGCGTGAGAAATATAAAAGATCGTAAAAAAAATCGTTAGGATATTGGACAGACAAATCTAATCGATCATTTCTCAAATACTAAACGATCATTTTCCAAATTAATCGCGCTTGATGCCAATTAATAGGGACATTTTTTGAATTTTCCATTGTGAGCCTTTGGGCTTTTTCAATTTTCGAAATTGTTCAATATGTTGTAAATATTTTACCGCTTTGTTATATTTTTTAAAAGACCCCTAATATATACAAAAAAAAATTGAATAAAAAGGTTTTATAAGAAAAATATTTTTAGAATTAGAATTTAGAGATTGAGATATTTAATATATATATATAAAGAAAAAGAAAAATGAAGAACAATAAAGAATGTGTGAATGACAACTCATAGAAGTCATGAACCTCGTCCAAAGACTTTGGTTTAGAAGACAGACAAGGTCATTGAAGTCGTGAAACTTGTCCACAACTTCCCTACCCCTATTTTTGTCAATACTATCTCTTCTACCATATTTTTTATATTATATTTTAAAATAACATTATTTTAAAAAAAATCTCAATTTTCTCACTTTCTTATTATGAAACAACTTGCTTCTAAAAATATACCATTAAACTCAATTTATTTTTACTAAACTTGATTAATATTTCAAACAAACATTTTATTAGAAAATGAGAATTCAAACTTTCCAAAAATAGAACAAGTGAAGAAACTGTTTTGCAATTTTTGTGTACAAGAATTGTAAATTTTTTATTTAATAATCTTCACTTAATCCTTTTTCTAAATACTATCTTGTTCATATCCTAATTTATGCTATTAAAATTTGCAATATTTATTTAAGTATATAATATGAACGCTTAACGTTTGAATGTATCTCTTTTATTCAAGAAAATATAGTTGATATTGATAGCCAACAATATTTAGATAAAATTCTTAGACGATATTTGGACGGAATTTTTTTTGAACATCTCACATATAACGTCTCGCTTTTAAAATATATATTATTATAGCTTCTTACGAAATGTAATATTAGAATCATTGAATAAATGTTTGAGAAGTAATTAGAAATCGATAAAAATATATTTGTTACTTGGAAAAATAATAAAAAAAAATAAAAAAAAAAAAACTATTCGCATAAGGATGTGCCTTTTTATTCTTAAGCCAAGCTTTCTTGCATTTGACAAAACTTTTGCAATGTATGATCACACATATGTCTTAACTCTTAAGGCCACAAACACATAGTTGGAAGGTACAAACCGATGCATTGCAACCATGTCTGATGTATGCTCGAACCTAACCAGATTGTAATTCGAATAATCATTAATTAATCTATGAACATGACATTTAATCAAATTGAGTTTCACATTTTTCTTCATCATTTTTTCCTTAAAAATTCTCTTCATTTTCAAAATTGGTGGACGAGATGTTACAGCTTCCTTGAAAAAAAGGTAATTATGTTCTCTCCTAAAAAATAATTACTCATTAAATTAAACTTGAACATTAAATTGAGTAAAAAATTTCTTAAAGCTAAGAGAATAGACATTTTGAAGTCACCCATCTTAGATTCTTTCATATACACTAAGTTATGTATTTTCTCTTATTTTGGTGACTTTATTCATATAACAAAAAGGGTCAAGGCAGTATTGATTATTGAAGATGTTCGTTCATTGTAGAATAAATAATGTAAAATCCCAAAGTAACTTTCTCAAAATGAGTTTAGTTCGATGATAATTAACATGACTCTAGCACTTCCTTCGAGGTCAAATGTTTGATTGAGAAAAAAAAAACCCTCAAAATCCAATAACAACAGGCCATGGACATGAACCATTTTGTTTCAATTCCCTACACAACCCAAGCTCTCTCCCACACTTATGAAAGTGCCAAATCCACTCTTTCTGTAGTCCATCCCTTGAAATAAGAACAATGTTTGGAATTATTCACTCTCATTTTATATATATACACTTTGTTAGAAAAATCTATAATAATGATAGTGAAATTTATTATGGGAGGAAAGAATTAGTTGTGGTAGATAACACATTGTTGGCCCTTTTTTTTAAGAAAAAAAGAAAAGAAAATTACAAAGTGATAGATTTAAAGTAACGTAGGAAAAGAAAGAAGGATATACCGAATTGAAAATCTTTGTGATTGTCATTTTCAAATCATTTTATTCAACAATTTACACGATATATCTTTACAATTAATTATAAAAACAAAAATGGTTGAATCCAAAAACCATTTGTGGTTCTACATCTATGATATGATGAAATCTTCCCCCATCCAAAAACGTGAATGCTTTGATATTAATAAAAGTGGGACCTCAAATATACTATAAAGTTATCACTACTTGAATTGTCGTGGATGTTTCACAATCAAAAGAAGTTATGAGTTTAATAAAAAATTCAAGGATCAAAGTAAATTTAGGTCCATGATATTTTGTATAACTCTTTTCTCTAAAAGTCAAAGATTTGATTGTATATTCATCAATCTCTTCAGATTTTTTTTCTAAATAAAGATATGTAGCTAGGGTAGGTCAGTAGGTACACTGATTTAACCAAACTAGGTTGACACAAGCTTTAGTATCCTTCTTCGATATTTAAATAAATCGTAGAAAAAGCACAAAATGTCGGAAGAGCTAGAGCCAACAATTACATGAAAGCACTAAGTTGAATTGTACGTATTATCTAAAAAGCCTAGATCGAGAGAGGACTTTTCTTTCTCTAAAAAGTCAGTAAAATAACTACAATTGTTATACTAAAAAAATGAAGAGTTTAAAAGAATAAGATAAGATGTTAGCATAATGTCAAATGAAATGTTGTATAAGATTAGTTGAGTTTTGTATAGGATGATGGAAATATAAAAGTTATGTGTTTTTTTTTTTTAATTAAAGAAAGGTGATAGGAAGTTAAGGATATATATGATTTAAAAAGGAATTGAAGATGTAAGAATCCATATAAGCAAAGGGGGGGAAAGAAATTTGGATATGTTATTAAAATAATTGCAAGTGGAAGATCTCTATCCCTTTCTCCTTTCACTATAAAAGGTATGAAAAAAAGCAAAATGATAGCTGGAACCCAAAGTAGATTTCTCCATCTTCCAAAAACCACACAACAAAATTAAAGAAAAAACAGCTTTCCCCAAGCAAATCCAATTCATCACTATTTTTGTCCCAATTATTTGACTTTCTCTATCCAACTAAGGTTTTGTTTTCTTATGCCATCTTTTTTTTTTTTTTTTTTTTTTTTTTTTTTTTTTAATTTTATTATTATTATTTTCTTTTTTAACCCAAAAAAAAAAACACCATTTTATTATATTCACCGTCTCCTTCAATTCTTGAATTAAGGTTAACAATCCTAGTACTAAAACCATGACAGTAACGATATTCGATTAAAACATAATGTTAGTAATTGAAAGA
The DNA here is from genome assembly GCA_025688845.1 of Cucumis hystrix. Classification (NCBI taxonomy): domain Eukaryota; kingdom Viridiplantae; phylum Streptophyta; class Magnoliopsida; order Cucurbitales; family Cucurbitaceae; genus Cucumis; species Cucumis hystrix. The sequence continues at coordinate 15,934,637 of CM046889.1, forward strand.
TCAAAATCTTGAATCTCTTACTTTTCTGTATTGTATGGCTGAAGGATTATATTCTTTACACTAAAGTGGTTGCTCTTATTAGTCTGTCAAATGTTCACTTCCGAAAGATGTAATGTTGTGGTCCATTCTTAGGTCAAATCTTCTTTGTTGTCTTCATGTGTTTCTCTAAGATGGACTCATTTTTATTTTGATTGGCTTTCTCGTGTGATTGAGACAGACAATGTTGTTTATGGTGATTAATATATTTTACTTTTAACCTTTTTTTTTTCAAAAGAAGAAGGAGCTCAAACTCTGGTCCTATTTTTATTTTCAAATCAGTCTGGAAAATATACATAATTGCAAAACATTACTTCATATATTTTCCTCGAATAAAAAACTCCATAGAAAAAAAAGATAAAGAAGATAGCAATTACATAACTTTTAAGTATCACTATCATCATTTTATTATTCAAATTCAATGATTTGACTGAAAAAAAAAATTCAAACATTAATAGTAAATTTAATAACAACAACAATAATAATTAAGAAGAGTGGTGTGTGTATACATCCAAGGTCATCCCAAATAATTATATTTCACCCTATCAACATAAATTAATCAATTATATATATATAAATAAAGGTGATACATGTTGGTGGAAGTAAAGATTTTGTTTATTTATTTAATTTGAGTTTAAGATAGAGAAATTTATACTTTAAATAGAAATCTTAAAACACTGAACTATCACTAGTGGGTTAGTGTCCACACATACATTATTTTGTTTAATTAATATGTAAAGTGGTAATCAAGCTGTATATGAGCAAGTTTTAGTAAATTAAAGTCTCTTAATAAAGAAAAATTGAGAGAATATGAACTCCACTTGTGGTTGTACCACTTGTCAAATTGATGGATTTTCTGCATAAAAAGTTTAGTTTGATGACATAATTAATTAGGACAATTACGATATTATATTGATTTTAATAGTACTTTGATGTTGGTATATATTAATAATATATAGTTTGTTAATAATATGTATACAATCGGTTGGGTCTTTGGTGGAAACTATGTTGTGGGCCATAATTCTTTGGTGGCTATGTGTTGTTAATTGAAAAATTAATCCTTTCTTTTTTTAAAAAAATATAGATTATATTATCATTATTTAATTTACCCACTTCCAAAATTGATTAAATTAAAGTAATTACTTTTAATTAAGTCTTTGAACTTAACCTAAAAAAGTAATGTAAAGTTACTTTAGTAAATTCTTTGTTCGGATTATATCGGATATGTACTTTTCATATTGTTTTCTCTTTTACAAAAAGTATACTTTAGTTGTAAATTTTGAATTCAATTATTCGGTTTGTCCTAAGTTTGAAAGATTACGATTTAATTCATTTTTTTAAATTTATAAATAATACTTCCACATCCAATTTTCTTCCTTTGTTATTTACATTCTATTGATGGTTTAAAAAATTAATTCAAAATTTGAAGAAAAAAAAAGTTTTTAAAAACATGTTTTTGTTTTTGGAATTTGTCTAAGAACTCATCAACCATTTTATTTTTAAAATGTAAATCATTGTAATCAAGAAAAAAATATAAATCAAATTATATTCCATTTAGAATAATCCATAAAAGTAACTATAAGATATGGGATTCGAACTCAAGAAGTTAGAGTTATAAAAGGGAAACAGCCACTGCAGTAGAAACCAAATTTACTCTTTAAGAATCATTATTTAATTTATATTGTATTTTTAAACTTCAAAATTAATGTTAAAATACAAAAACGGAAAATGTGAGGGGCACGTGCTTCTGATCCCTTCTTAAATCCATCCTTGATTTAAAGGGCATGTTTAGTGAAAAATTAAAGTTGAGAGTAATAAATTTTTAAATTTAGGAATCACGTTGAAACGACATTTAAATAACATTGATAAAAAATAGTAATGTATTGAAATATAAGAGTAAATTTTCAAATATCTCTTTACATATTTGACAAGGAAATCAGAAATAGTGTACACTATGAAAAGTGAATAATAAAATTAAGAAATTATGAATATTCAAATTTAATCTTTCTGACGGACAATTGCAAAAAATAAAGTAGAAAAAAGAATTTATTATAATAGGGTCTATGTCACTATATTTTCTAAATTGTAAAAGTAACAAATTTAAAAGTGAATAACCCTTGATAGTGATTTGATAATCGTTTGATATTATTAATTACATGTACCATTTCCAGATTTTTTTCTAAATTTTTTTTGGTCATCTTGTACCATTTCCAAAAGAAATATTACATCATTTTACAGCCATGAATTAAATAAAACCATCAATCTCGAAATGTTTAAACTTAGAGAAATGTTTAAACTTTTAAGCTAAGGCTAAAAAATAAGCTCATACTATATGACAAAATTTGGATGTCCTATGCACTCTATGAAAAACAATAAGCTTTTCAATTGTTTATATATATATATATATATATATTTTTTAAATCTATTTAATTTAATTTAGCTTGATTTTTAAATTATATCTACTTCCTCTTTTCATGCTATTTTTACTATTGTTGCAAACTTATTTTAGATTATACTTTCAGTCCAATTCTAGAAAATACAAATTTAAAATCGATTTGAAAAACATTTTAAATTGTGAGAAATTAAAATTTGAATGAAAGTAATATTTGTAAACTAAAATTTCAAACCAAAAAACAAAGGGTAATAGATAGTTGCCATACTTTCATTTTAATTGTTATTTAAATTTACATCACAAATTTAATCAAGAAAATATTTAATATTTGCTTCGTATTTGATGGTTTATATAAGCCCAACATTTTACATCTGATACATGGATATTACACTACTCTTCCTAGTGTACAAATATTGTACTCTCTTCTATATTTACATATATGAATACTTTTAATTTCTTCCTTTCAAAGTCTAAATTCAATCTCTCTACAAATTCAAATACATTGGCTCTAATTTTAAAGTAATTCTTGTATTCAAAATTTCAAAACTGAGAAAGTATGTCAAATTTCTTTGGTAAGAGATTAGAAAAATTCAAGAATTTGATTTTTCTTCGTTTTGTCCTGACTTGACTCCAATATTTATGATATATATATAAATAAAAATAGGGTAAGGAGGGTTAGGTTACATTTGACCTCATTTTTGTCTAATGAAAGAGCTTTAATTTTGTCTCTCAACACCCAACCAAAAGAACTTTGATGCTTCTTCTTTGTCTTTCCAAATGTCTCATATTGAATTTTTCCATTCAAATATTTTGAAGAGAATATGATTGGATGGGTCTCTAACTACATTTGGGTCATTGGAGAATTTCTGTCAATATGGTGTCGGTTCGACGTTTTGTTGCACCATGTTTAATTTTATGCATCTCTAGCTCAATCACTTTTATCAAGTAAATATTCATTCTCATGGTCAATTTTCTTTAAATTAATTCATTCATTTTACCACATTAATTATTGTTGGGTTCTCAAGCTTCTTTAAAATCAAATGATCAATTTTGTTCTTTCATTTTTATTTTTATTTTTATTTCATGATTTTTCTATCAAAATCTTTAGTATTACACTATGTTGACTAAATTTAATTTCAATCAAATGTAGCCATAAAATTAATGTGAAAATATTTTACAATAAATGAACCAAATAACTAAAAAGTATGAAATAACGAGTGAAATAGAGAAAATGTACGGAAGTTGAAAGTATTATTTAAATCAAACTTTAATTCATTATTAGACTCGTATAGTTGCTGTTGTAAAATGAAATCAAAAGGTAAAAGAAACTATTATCAATTAATAGAATAGTGTGGGTATGTAATATTTAATTATGAAAACCTAGTTTGTAAAAAATATTGTGGTTTAGAAAAAAAAAGTACTTTTATTGAAATATATTACCTTTTAAGGTTGATTAAGGTTGACAAACATACATCTACCTTAACCCATTGAAAAGAAGTTAGCTAGCTAACCATCAAGAAGTAAATTAATGGAAAAAAAACACACACATTCATTAGAATGATTTTGAAAAGAGATTTTTTTTTAGTACAATCGAGTTATGGTTTGAGCAAAAGACTTTTAGTACATTTAAAAGTTAAATGAGCTAAATTCTCATAGAAGAGATTAGAGAGGGATAGAAGAGAAAAAAGTAATGGTTTTATGAATGAATAAATGAATTAATTAATACAAAGAGAGGAGAGGGTATAAAACATTTGGAAGAATTAATTAATGCAATAGATTTTTTTTTTCTCAAGTAGACAAATAATATGATATTAAATTTACCTTAATGGCTTCACACATCTATCTTAAGTGCTTTTGAGTTAAATAAGTAAATTAGGATGGTATCTTGGTTGTGGACATACTTCCAAATCCACAAAAAAATATCCATATGTCAATAATTATTTATTAGCAAATATAAAACAAAAACTAATAATAAATAAACATTTATCATTTGTACAATGATTTGTTAATATATATATGGTTTGTAATGAATTGATTAGTGAAATTGAAAAGAGGAAAATAAATTAAATGATAAATGATTAGTTAGATTGATTGGCACTGTACAGCCTTTTAAGGCAATTTCCTTCCCCTGTACATACCCATTGCAATCACAAATTATAACAATATATAACTATATATATATATATATATATTAACATATATTAACAAAAATTAAGAAAATAAATAAAGAAAAAGAAAAAAAGTAAAAGAATAAAGAATATAAAAATGATGACAAGTGGCTTAGGTTCTCTGGATTTGGCACATAACATGCAGGTGTGTTCTTTGTTGTACAAATTTCTGTACTTTTTTTTATAAAAAATAGTTTTTAAAATTATTATTATTATTATTTGTTTTATGAATCTATACTAATTATGACTGAGAAATATAACAGAAACTCTGTATTTATTCAATTTATATATATATATATATTTCATTTGACTGTTTCTTATTTATGACTGCTGACTTTAGGGCCCTTCAAACTTTTCAGTCTTTTCTCCCCACATTTTCTTCATACCAAAAATTTGTTTTCCTTAAATACTTTTTAATTTTAAATATCACATTTTTCTTATTCTAATTTTAAATAAATGTTTACATTCTTACTTTTTTTTTTTTTACATTTAATTAAATTTAGAATTTGTCTTTTTGGTTAGCTTATTGATGACTTTTTGGAACTATAATTCTTTTGAAAACATCTTCATAAGATATTCACATTGTGTCTTATATTAAATGAAAATTGTTGTTAGGATTATTATTATTATTTTACCAATTTCAATCAAAGTTAGATTAGGTAGAGATTGATTTTAAAATTATTGGAGTTACAAATGCTATTTTTTTTTTTAATATAAATTGGGTTTCGGAATATTGATGGCTAATTAAATAAGTCATTTTGGAAAATATTTAATGTTATGGACAAATAACTTTTGAGGTGATTTCAAAAGTAAAGTTATTAGAGTTTATATATATATATCTAAGATAGACAATATGGTACAGTTTGGAGAAATGAGAATTGTGATGGTTAGTTTATGAATTTTAACAAATTTATGTCAAAAAGTTTCCACAAATTTGAATGTTGATAGATTAAATTTATAATTTAATAAAAATTATTTAACATAAGTGTAGCATATTTGAAAATTAGGTATATGGAGAAAAAGAGAAGCATGCATGAAAATAATATTAAGAAGACGAAAGATTCAAAATTAGTATAGTAATTAATCATTTCTAACTTTTTCCATTTAATTCAGGAAAAGTCAAAGGTTAATTTGAAAGAGAGAAAAAAAAGTAGGTAGAACAAAAAACATCATCATATCATGGTGTAATAATTACATAATACATATGGTCAAATAATTAACCAATTTAACTAGTTTAATCAAGGTCAACTTAATTCATATTATTAGATAGATAGTGAAAGATAATTATAATAAAAGTTTGAAACTAACATCAATATTTTCTTTAATTAGATTATAATTAGTCTACAATTATTGTAAATAACTTTCTCTTTTTTACCACTAGAATGTAATGCAATTGTAAAGAAAATAATAATAAACAATGAAATTCGAATTTAAGCTCATATATTGTCGAATTAAAAGAACACAAACAAACATCTCTTTACGAGATTCTTTTATTTTATATTTTACATTTTATCAATGTTTTGAAATTACGATTAAATTTTACATAAAAAAAATGATGGGTTTTTTTTAAAATGAAATTTAAAAGTTTAATTAAAAATCTCCCAGTGAGTTTAGTATACATGGAAACCTTTCAATTTATATATAAGGACAAAAATTAGGATTATTTATAATTAGTCTAGTTTTTTTTATGATATTCGACATGTTTTTAAGAATATAAAAAAAAAATTGACTTTGAAACTTTTCACCTTATTTAACACAAATTAAAAAAGTAATATGTTTTAAAAAACAACAAAATAAATCAAAATATTTACAAAAACATAACAAAATTTTAAATTATAGCAATGAGAGTCACTCATAAACATTAAATAGACTTCTATGAGTGACATAGTTTAGAATCGAAAATCTAATTTTAGCATTTATAATAATTTCTTTTTCTAGGGAGTTTAAAATAACAAAAACAATGAAACATTTTAAAGTATACATACCAAATGGATCAAAATGGACATGGAAACCTAAAATAACAAATCTCAAATCTAACTTTGGTCCTAATTTTTTTTTTTTTTGGTGTATTATTATTATTATTTGAAAATGAAGTAGAAAAATGGAAGTGGACTAAATAATACACTTAAACAAAGGGTCATATTGTCTGTTTATTTTTATTTTATATTTTTTACTTTAATACTTCCACACCTTCTATTTTGTCTCCTTAATGAATCTTGTATTAAATAAATTATTTTAATCCTACCTATTAATTTTAAGTTTTCCAAAAGATTATTTTATTGTTGGAAATTTGCATGTGGCACATATTTTATATTTTGACTGAATGAAGATTTTAAGTGAAAACATATTTAAAACTACACATCTAGACCATAAGCAGTACTTGATTTCAATTTGACTTCAATTTTCTTTAATAAATAATTACTCAAAAAATCCATTAAAATCCAAAATGAAATAATATTTGAAATTAAAGTTGAGAAATAAGAATAAAATATTTTTTTTTGAAAAAAGTCAAAGATGAAAATAATAAGATCAAAGGTATGAGAATGAACTCCTTTAATTTTTCTCTTTAATTAGTAATAATAATGGAACCCCTTTTTTCCCTCACATCACAATTTATATATACATAAAGAAATAAATAAATAAAGGAGTTGCAATAAATTAGTCCAAATACAAAGAGATTGACATTTTTTCCATATGGGTCAAACTTGATGGAGGTAGATGCAACTACTACACACACTTGCTTTTAGCCTTCATAAATGCACAAAGGCAAAATTCATCACCATTTGTGAGAGGGAGAGAGTTGTCCTTTGAATTTCAAGGGATGGGAGTTAGCATTTATTTTGCGGGCAAATAAATTTAGGTCGTCACCTTTCAATTATTTATGAGCATTTAAAGGGTCATACATCAGTGAATTACATAATACGAGTGAATTGCGCGTACAGTGTAGAAGTGTGTTATTTTACTTTTTCTTTTCACTTTGATATACAAAAAATTTAGATATAGATTATTCAGCGTGATAGATAGATACAATGGCCGTAGTCGTTATCTCGATTGAGATATGTTCTTTTACATATTACGTATTTAATATATAGGAGATAAGCGTATTTGTACCTATATCATTTGAAATATTTTCCAATAGCTTCAATTATCCGAGTCTCGCATTTCTAACCCTAAACGTGAAGAAATTCATTCTTTGTCATATGACACACAAGGAAAAGTGTATAGGATTTTTTTCCTTAACCCTAAAAGTGATGTAATTGGTTATTGTTGGTCAAACGAAAAGTGCATAGCTTTGTTAGTACAAATAATGAGGTCAACTGAAATTTGAACTACAAATCTTTTGATTCTTATTAATCTATTAAATTAAGTTGAGCTACAAGAATAGAATGCATATAGTGAAGTAATTGTTGGATAATTATTAGGTTAATCATGGATAATTAATTAAAATACAAAAGCAATGCATAAAAGACTTTTTTGAATGAAATCTTGCAAGTTGATGTTCTAAAAGTAAAACATAAAATATTCAAGACTTTAAGTCTCTAATAAAATTATTATTTTAGTAGTGGAAAAAAACCCCCCTCTTTTTCATGAATATGAATGAAGAAAAATCATTGAATTGACAATGAACACTACTTCTTAATTAAATTTAGGGCTAATATAAATTAAGATATTGACTCTCATATATGCATAATTAATTTCCATTATTGAGGAAGCAAAAGTCAACTACATTAGTTAGTTGTGCATGCATGCTAATTGGATAAGGGTTTAATGAAATTATATAATTTCCACACTTGAGTTGTTGGCTGTTTGTTTAAGATCATAATTAACCCATAAGTTTTTGGAATTATATGGGTGTGCAGAGGTTTTCTTTCTTTAAATGATTAAGATGTGTTGAAACAATTTAATAAATTGATGAGTTTGACGTCATATGAAGTCGATATAATATTTGCTTTATTTGAAAAAAAACATACTATACATTATGTTTTTTAAAAGAAAATTGTCAACTAAACAAATATAAATACTCATAGTATGATGATTGATTATTATTTATTAAAACTTATCGAGTAAAATTTTCAAAAAGTACATCATTATTTTTTCAAATATACGTTGACGTTATCATGTCCATTAAAATTTGGTACTTTAATTTGATGTATATCAATTAACCAACATCTAAACTATTTTCATTTTGTATGAAGATATATTTTTGCCTCTATAAAATCGAGGGTTTCGATAAAAATGAAGTTTATTGATTCTATCTAAACGGAATTGTTAAATTAGTTATGCTTTTTAAAATACTTTACAATCAATAATTGTATAAAATTTCAAAGAAAAAGAGAGAAAATTGGTTGCATGATCTAACTATCTCTCTCACACACACCTAAGATTTTTTCGGTGGAAGTTGAAAGGATTAAAAAGTTCATGAGGAGATTGTGAAACAATTAACAAATCCCACACAAAAGATGACTTTGTTAGTATTGCTAAAAAAATGTTAATTATATGACTACTTCCAACACATGATCTATCTCTCCTTCTCTCCCATTCTCGTGAAACGTTTTTGTCTATATTTATAATTTTATGAAACTTTTTAAATAAAACTAGCATGTATTCCAATTTAGAATCGATTCTTTTTTTAAGTAAAAGAAAAGACTTGTCGATTAAAAAAAAAACTATTCATTAAAGACACGTAGATAGATTGCATAAACAATATATGTATGTCACGTATTATACATATAAAAGGATTATATGGTTATATTTAAGTTAGTATAAATATATTTAGAATAAATGAAAAAGAAAAAATATATGAGAGTAGAAAGTGGATTGAAAGGTTGGTGAGAGAGTGTAGAATGAATAGAAAAGAAGGTGAAAAGATGTTATGGAGAATAATGTTAATAAGAGTATGATTAGTGAGTGTATAGAAAAATAAAAATAGTAAAGTTTGTTGAATATTTATCAAAGTCCCCTTTTGTCTGAGCCAAAGGACATTTAATTTATATTATGAAAATGAATGTAGAGTACAAATTGTAACCTCTCCTAATCAGTAGCGCCACTCTTCATCTAACCAAATTAAATTAAATAAAATATTTGAGGATCCCCACACGCTATTTTTGTAACCCTTTTGCCTTCGGACACGTGCTCTCTAACTCCCTTTCCTTCTCTCCTTCTCTCTTCCCATAATTAAAACACTATACTCTTCTTCTTCTTCTTTTTTTTCTTTTGTATATATTTTTCGTCCTAATTATACTAATCAACTCTAAACTATTCATACCTATACATTATTAATCTAATTAAAAATTCATATATTTATGAAATTTAATATAATTTCCAAACAAGGGTAAATACTAAAATTTAACTAACTAGAGGAAGTAATGGATGCTTTTTTATTGGTGTGGTTATAACAAAGATTATAGTTGATAAAGATGGTTTTTGTAATTTTTCCATATTGTTTGTAAGCGAAACTGGAAGCCTTGGACATGGGAGATTGTCACCCATATCACCACTATCCATCCATCTACTTAACATATTTTCGAATCAACGTCCGACTCGTTCATTCCTTTTGGTAAAATTTAAAAAAAAAGAAGAAGAAGAAGAAGAAGAAGAAGAAGAGAGAGGGAATTGTTAGAAGTAGAAAGAGTTGAGAGAGAGAAGTGTATGAGCTGGAAGGAGATTCCGTGTGTGCGCCTTGAGCTGTATTGAAAACCTCTTTCCTCTGTTTTCTCCCCTTCTCTCCTCCTTCCTTCTTTCCTTTTCTTTTTAACTCATTCCACAAAACACTATATATACCCCTTTCTTAATCCTTTCTTTCTTCATCCTCCTTATATTTTTCCTCTCCCATTTTTTTCTTCCTTCAAAACAACTCCTACTACTTCTAACCATGTACGTCTTCGTCTCCCTCCTTGCCTTCTTCTTCCTTCTTTTCTTTCATTATCTTTTCAAATTCTCTGCTCCCTCTCGCCGGAAACTTCCCCTTCCCCCTGGTTCCATGGGTTGGCCCTATTTGGGTGAGACCCTCCAACTCTACTCTCAAGATCCCAATATCTTCTTCGCTTCCAAAAAGAAGAGGTCACTTTTTTTTGGGTTTTTTTTTTTTTTTTTTTTTTTTTTTTTTTAAATTTTTGAAGGGGGTTTTTGATGAATTTTGTGTTGTTTTGATTTTTTTGCAGATATGGTCCAATTTTTAAGTCACATATATTGGGATATCCTTGTGTGATGCTTTCTAGTCCTGAAGCTGTTAAGTTTGTATTGGTGACTAAAGCTCATCTCTTTAAGCCTACATTTCCAGCTAGTAAAGAGAGGATGTTGGGAAAAAATGCTATCTTTTTTCATCAAGGTGATTACCATGCCAAATTGAGACGTCTTGTTCTTCGAACTTTCATGCCTGAGGCGATTCGGAACATCGTCCCGAGTATCGAATCCATTGCTAAAAACACTGTTCAATCATGGGATGGACAATTGATTAACACCTTTCAAGAAATGAAGATGGTACGTTTAAAAACAGAGCATCTCTGTTTATGCTAGGTTAAAAAAAAAAAAAAAAAAAAAAAAAACTCTGTTTTCCTTATCCCCATTTTGAGTAATTGGTGTCTTTAGCTGATCTTTCTTTTCTATTCTTCTTTAGTTCGCATTCGAGGTTTCGTTACTTTCGATATTCGGAAAAGACGAAGCTCTTTACTTCGAAGACCTCAAGCGATGCTACTACATTCTTGAAAATGGCTACAATTCGATGCCGATTAACCTCCCCGGAACACTCTTCCACAAGGCCATGAAAGCAAGGAAAGAGCTAGCAGAAATACTAAACAAAATCCTCTCGACAAGAAGGGAAACGAAGCGCGAGTATGACGACCTCCTTGGATCTTTCATGGGCGAAAAAGAAGGCCTCACCGACAAACAAATCGCCGATAACGTCATAGGTCTCATCTTCGCTGCTCGCGACACGACCGCGAGTGTTCTAACATGGATCGTGAAATACCTAGGAGAGAACCCAAGTATTCTTCAAGCTGTAACAGTAAGAATCATCTCTAAACTTCTTAACCAATCCCCAATTCATTCTTTTAAAAAGTTTAGAAATTTGATTCTCCTCTGTGTTTTGGGCTTGTAGGCTGAACAAGAATCAATAGTGAAATCAAAAGAAAATGGAGATGACAATCTCACCTGGGCTGACACCAAAAATATGCCGATAACTTCAAGAGTAATTCAAGAAACTCTAAGAGTGGCTTCAGTTTTATCATTTACTTTTAGAGAAGCAGTGGAAGATGTTGAATTTGATGGTAAGTAAAAGAAAACCCAAAAAAGTTTTAATTTAAATTATGAACCAAATTAAAAACCCTTTTCTTTACTTAACCTTTTTTTCTTCTAAATTTCTTAATTTGCAGGATATTTAATTCCAAAAGGATGGAAAGTTTTACCTTTATTCAGAAACATTCATCACAGCCCAGAAATTTTCCCTCAACCTGAAAAATTTGATCCATCAAGATTTGAGGTAAAAAAAAAAAAAGGACAATATATACATTAATTATTGTTTTTAGTTACTTCATTTAGAAAACACAAACAAGTGATTCTGATGGAAATTGTTGGGCTTTATTGTTTTATATATATATAAAAAAAAATTCCCTTATTTGTATACAATTTTGGTAAGGCCAAAAATTCAATGATTGTTTTGATATGATTGGAACAGGTTTCTCAGAAACCCAATACATACATGCCATTTGGCAATGGGACCCACTCTTGTCCAGGAAATGAATTAGCCAAGCTGGAAATGTTGGTTCTACTCCATCATTTAACCACTAAGTTTAGGTACCTTCATTTCTTTTTTACCATACCAACAATAACATTTTTTTTTTTTAATATTAATTATAGTGATTAATTTGTTTTCTTGAATTTGAAATTAATGTAGGTGGAATGTAGTTGGTGAACAAGAAGGGATTCAATATGGTCCTTTTGCACTTCCTCTCAATGGCCTTCCAATTAGAATCTCTCTCAAGAAGTAAATACAAAAGGACAGAAATGAACCCCCCCAAAAAAACACAAGAATTTTCCAAGATTTTGAGTTTCTAAATTTAAAAACAATAAAAACAAAAAAAAAAAAAAAAAAAAAAAAAAAAGAAGAAGAGGAGGAGGAAAAAAAAAAAACAGTGGAAATGCTCTGTGTTTTTGTTAAGAGGAAAAGAGGAAAAGGCACCTTGAATTTTGGGCAAAAGGGGACAGTTTCTGACTCACAAGAGAGTCATTATTAGTTATAGATTTGGATATACTTTAAAACCCCAATTCACCCCAACAATATCTCCATAAGAAGAAAATATATATCAACGGTTCTAATCTTTTTGAGGTTTATTCTTTCTTCTTTTTTTTTTTCTTTTTTTAAAGTTTACAAATTTTCATGAGATGAAGAGGAAAAGTCCTCAAGGAATGATTGATGTATTTACTTTTACATACCAATTTTTTTTTTCTTCTGTAACCATAAAAATGCCGCAAGGCTAATAAATATCATAATAAAAGTTTGTTTTACGACTTGGTAATGATATGTAGTATCCATTGTTCCTATTTTCCTTTTGAAAATTTACATATCCATAGTCATTGAATTAGTTTTTTTTTTCCTTGGCTTGATGACCTTAATTTTCAAATAGCTAGTGGGACATGGTAACCTCAACTTCATCAATTTTTTTCTATTCACATAATCTATAGAGAGGTTGGTTCATAAACCGAGTCTTGAAAAGTCGTTAATAACGACTTTCTTAGTGAATTCATTTGAATTTGATTAAACTTGTATATGTATTTATTCCATGTATTTTCTTATATTATTGTCATCTTCTTTTAAACCTTCTAGAATTCTACTAAAGCAATAAATATCCAAAGATCTTCTTTAAGTTACTATATATATATATGTGTGTGATATGGAACACATGTGTATGTGTGTGTTTATATGGGTTAAAAAAATTGATATATAGTGTGTGGTTAAAATAAAAATAAGAGAAAAGATTAGGAATGAAAATAGAAATGATACAAGTAGAGAAAAAAGGAAGAATGGAAAAAGAAGGGGTTGGTTGATGCAGTGAATATTTGGTTAATATATATAGTATTAATGAGTGGAATAATGAAGAAGACAGCCAAAGATGACGATGACGTGTTGACTTCAAAGATTGGAAATAACTCATCTCATCTAACCCTATAAAACCCTTTTGAATATTTCACATACAACAATTTTTTTATTTTATTTAATTTAATTATTATGTATTTATATATATATATATATATTAGGGAATTTAATTCTCTCTCTTTCTCTCAGGTTTGACTTTGTAATGACTAATATATTTATTAAAAAATGAATGTTATACTAAATAGATTCTTCTGTATTTCCAATGAAAAAGGGCCACGTGACTTGCCTTATGTTTGGTCTAATTATTGAGTATTCAAATGCAAATATCTCAAATATCTCTGAATCCAAGTTTTATATTAGTTTTATATTTGAGTTTGCGTTTATTTAAGAAAAATAAAAGGACAAAATGCTAAATGTTAATTTCTTGCACTCTAGAGAAAATTCGAATATGGTAAAAATATTAAATTAGATAAGTTTGAAATAAGTAAAAGTTAAAATATTAAAACTAGAAAAAAGTTTGGAGTGGTTGTAATGTTAGAGAGTTTTTGAAAAAAAGATACAAAGTGTGTGTCAATAGATGTATTGGATGAACCCAACCTACTAGGTTGACACAAATTACCTAGCACTTTTGTAATATTCAAATTCATGAGAACACAAGGAACAAATCACTACAAAAAGATTAGAGGAAAGCCCAAAATATGTTACATGGTCAAAACGGTTAAATTAAGAACACGATTATATAGTCTTTGAAGAGCCCATATCTATAAGATAAAAACACATCATTAACATGCAAATATCTTCTCATAATTAATTTGTGGGGATTGTTGTGAGTATCTTCTCATACCAAATGGTCCACATAATAGCAATCAAGATAATAATCATTCTTTTAAGAGTTGAGATTTTGACCGTATATACATGCAAAGCTCTTCTTCATTTTTCTCCATCGCGACCGTGGTGATTAACACTAGTCGGGACCAAAGGAGACTAGAAAATTGCAGTCCAGAAAGAGAGGTGGTCCATACCCTTCCTGTTATGTTGGAAAAACTAACATCAAACAATAACTAGATCAAAATCTCTTTTGAAGAAACACCATTGTATTTAATTAACATGCTTTTATAAAAGAGTACTTGAATTGTTTACAACAATTAAAGTCAAACCTTCAAAATGTTACTTGTCGAATATAATTCAATCATAATTGACATGATACATTCTTCTTTTAGTGACAAAGATTATATTCATATTGTAATATGGTATCAGGCACATGAATGAATGAAGCATATATTGATTGGATTTTACCACATGAAAGATATTGAAAATTGTTGTGAAAAGGAGCTATTTTCCGTCCCCATCATGTGTTGGGGATTAAAGGGTTTGGGACTTTTGTGCAAACTACTTTACTAACCCTTTGCTAGCTGCTTTCCTTGACTTTATTTCCCAATCCCTTCAATATTTTTTATTTTTAAATATTGAGATACCAATTACATTTTTCATTTTATAAATAAATATATTAAGTTTAATTACCATTTTAGTCTCTCTACATTCTTCATTTTTCTTCTCTTAATTAATTATAAACTCATGAATTTAGCATATACGATAAATCTAAAGTTTGTACTTTCACTTTGACATAAAATTCAATACATTTTTCTTTAACTTTCTCATTTTAAATACTTCAAATCATATACATATATATAAAAAATATATTGATTTATACTTTTAAGGTTTTTTCTTATAATAATTATTAGTTTAGACTTTAAACTTTTGTAGGTGAATCAATTTTACACTTCCTTCCGATTTGATTTGACAAAATATAAATAGTTTGAAACTTATAAATTTTTATAAGCGGATCTATTTAGATACTATTTTATTATCTTTGATAATAATCATTCACGAAACCATTCTCGCACGATATATGTAGACTTCTTCTAATGTACTTAAATTTTAGAAAAATGAAGATTAAATTAGTTGATTCTCGAAGAAAATTTTGATTGAGACTCAAAGTTGATTCTCTTATGAAAAGTGTGAAAGTTTAATGATGTGCTTATAATGTTTCACATCATGTTTTTTCATATAAAAGGTATTCAAGGTGGTAAATGTTAATATTATTTTTATGATTATACAATTAAACCATAATAGTAGATAAAACAATAAATACTAAATACTAAGATCTTTGGACTATATGATTTTCACAATAAATTTTAGTTCGAATAACATACCTTAAACCATAAATGTTCTTTCAAATAATGGTGTTTTATACCTTTCCTTAGAACTTAACTGAGTCTACCGATAGGAAAGAAAAGAACTACTTGAATGAATCATAGAAAAGGACCAATCCTAGGGTTCTTCATATAGACACTTCTCATGGGCCACATTGATAATAATATTATATTCAAATAAATAAAGCGGTAAAACGTTTAAATTGATAAAATATTAATTTTAAGATTTTGATGGGTAAAAACCCTAAAGTTTTAAGAAATATTTTTTTTCTAATTTTTTTATATATAGGTCGTTCCAATAGAAAATTTAATTACGTTTTCATGGTGTTAGAGGCTCAAACAACTTTGTGTTCAAAATATTTTCCACATTTTGTTTTCTTTAAATAAATTAACAAGTACTTTGTAGCCTCAAAGTTAAAAAAAAAAAAGAAGAACAAAATACACTAAGTTTAGTTCTTCAACTTCTCAAATTTGGGTTAAATAGTTATTCGATTCTTTAAATCAATATTTTATTAAAAAAAAAAAAAACAATTTGTTATCACTTTAAATAAACAGAAGAAAAATGGAATAATAATTATAATAATAAATTTGGAAGCATGAAACTTATTTAGTAATTAATCAATTGGTTGTTTGATGGTCAAAAGTTGAGTTCACAATATTAATATTTGTTGGAGTAACATAAAATAAATAAATAAATAAATAAATAAATAAATAAAAAGAAGAGAAAAGAAAATGATTTATGATATAATTTAGTAGCTGTAAAGTTAAGGTAAGATAGTGGGAGAGAGTAAGCGAAATATAATCAACAAATAGTAAGAGTGACACGTGGCGCCACGGGAGGAAGTGAAAATGGTTTCGCTTTGATTCGTGGCTTCCATCTCTCATATCAATACAATAAAAGATTGCATGCTTCTTTCTTTATTATTATTATTTCTATTTCAATCCATACATACATATATATATATATATATAAACAATTTTAAATCAAGTTGGCCACAACATGTCCAGTTTCTTCAATCTTTATCATTAGGGTTTTTAATTTTTCATTTCCTCGAAGTACATTAACTCTTTCTTTTTTATTTGGTAATATTTGATTTCTATTTACCCAATAGATGATGGCCTCTAATAATGATATTTAGGTCATTGTTATCTTAAAAATATATATCTATGACGGGTAAGTTATCTAAATTTCAACATCAATATAAATACTTTTGTAAATTTGAAGTTGGCATTTCTGTGAATACCAACATTTTATACATGTATGAACTTTATTAAACTATTTTTAACATTTTGTTTCAATTAACTTAGTGAATAAAGTAATGAATTGATTGACTATATCAAATCACAACTATTGAAACGTGTTTAAGTAACATATAAAAACAACTCTCTTACAGAATCCACTGCTTTGATTTCACTTCAATTAATAATTTTTTTTCCTAAAAAAAGTCATAAGAAGACTTATAAATGCACAACTCATTCACCCAAAAAAAGGATTGATTTTTGTTTTTTAATTTTGTAGATTTGGAAGTGATGACCAATCAATTATAATCTTGACTTTTAATTTGTATTATCGTAATGGAGCTTCCTTCTATGAAATCTTCTACGATTGTCTCGTAATCTTGAATGCCAAGTTTTTGTTTTTTGACATTTTGTTGCATTGAATCATTATTTGTTTTCAAACTTAGCTTCCTCATTCAATTATACATTAATTATTACATCACACTTTAATAATTCCATTTCTAATTTAATCAACTAATTATACTCTAATCATATTGTTTATTGATCCAAATGTTATTTGGTTCTCCCTTTCTCTCTGTTCTTAAATGCTATAAACAACTTTAAAAAAAAAATAAAAATACACAAGGCTCACTCAATGACGATGTCCAGAGAAATGTTGAAGTCCTATTTTTACAACAATGATTTATAGAAATGTGGAAAGAATGTCAATGTCAATAGAAATTTCTAAAAAGTATTTTAATTACTGACAAACAAATATTTTACCCTTTTTAAACAAGTTAAAAATTTATGAATATTGGGAAAGTTATTTGTCTGGTTGATTCGTGCATTCATCAAACTTGTTTTGAATTAATCTTTATTTTATTAAAATTATATTGTTTTTGTTTAAAAATATTGAGCAAATGAACCAAAATGGAATTAACCCAAACACTACGATGCTTGTTTGACTATTTTGGAGTCACATGTGATGAAAATTGGTAGTTGTAATCCAAAATTGCTATAGGCTAACAAGTTTATAGTAAAAAACCACTTATTTTTTCAATTCTTTATACTTTTCCTACATTCACAGAGTTCATCAATCTTGGACCAAATACCCATTTGGATTTGATGGACTCTAATACCAAATATGATAGTATTAAATTCTATAAGGTAGTGCACTTATAAATGTAAATCTCTTTAGTTTTTTCGAGGTAAGATTTTCAACATCCCAACAAATATAACTTAATTGATTAGCATATACAAACAATAATAAATGAATTTCAGTTCAATGAATTTGACACCGTGGTTGTACTTATCATAGTAAATTACAATCTAATAGTGACAAATAACATAAATTTAGAAAAATTCAAATGTCAATCACTTAATTTAATTTAATTGAGAGAAACCATTTCGTGGGCAAACATGCCGTTTTTCCATGCCTAAAAAAGTCGATCACTACCTATGGATATATATAATATCCAATCTTTGGAATGTTTGCATAAAGAAAAAATATATTTTCCTCCTTGGGTTGTATTTAGAGAAACATTTTCCATAAAATTTCAAAGGATCATGAGTAGACCTAAATCCAATCTTTACATGTGGCATTCTAAAGAAGCATGGACACGAATCTGGACAACACACCCCTATACGCTAATTATAAATAAATAAACATCTTAAGATGTTGGGATACATTATTTTATTTTCTGTTATTATCTATTTAAGATATATGTATTTTAATATACCCCTCCATAAAAAAACATGGAATGCAAGTTAATTATCAATCATAAGAGATGAAACGTTTTGGATTCAAACTTCAGTCTTTTATGTTTATGTTATATACTTGGTTAAAAAAATGGATTTGTACAAAAGTTGCAATTTTACAATCAAACCCAAAACTAGGTGTACTTTCAAAGTCAATCAGAGATTGAGTCACTAGTCAATCAGCGATTGAGTCCATCACTCATAAATCCTATTTAAGTTGCAATTTTTCTAAAATGTTCCTATGCACTTAATTATTAAAAATGCTACTCATTGCAATAATCTTAAATAAAAATAGGACATGCAACACTTACGTGTGAGGCACTATACCTAAAATAGAGTGTTTGTGCTTGATAGGTGCCACTGCATTGTGATTACAATCTTCATTGCAAAGAGGATGATAAAGCCTACCAAAAATGTCCCTAGAGAGAGTGGAGAAAGAAACAAGGGCAATATAGAGTTCCAACGACATAGCTAATTCTTGATGGGGCATTGAACAATTCTTTGATACAACAAGATTGTATGCATTAGTCAGAAGAAAACATGTACAATTGCAGACATGAAATAAGAAGTAAATATAAAGCTTGAGCTAAGCTGAGGAAATTGACACACATAACTACCCAACTATAATCTACTAAATTACATACTGACTTGCTATTTAACAGCATCAGTTAAGTATATCGAAGGTCTCATTAACACCGTCAGTTCCATAAGATCCGCATTAGTTGCTTAGCTGCAAACGTTTACAAGTTAATTAGTTGTTCAGGTTGGAAACTAGGCCTTTGAGTTTTATTTCCTTAGAGTATGTTTGGTAGAGAATCTAAAAATTGTTGGGAAATAATTGTTGATTCTATGCAAAAATTTACTTTTAGAAGCTGAGTGTAGGAAATAAATTTTGTTAACTGTGAGAATGAATGTGTGAATTCACTCACAATAAATCTTATCAAACATTCAAAGCAGTTAAGATTTTTACTTAATTACTCTTTTAAAACTCATAATAAAAGCAATTCCAAAAGCAGATTGTAATTGTACAACACATTTTATTAAGACGGATCAAAATACCAACTGAGCCGTTGACAAATCTAACCAACCATATAAGTTCGCTTTAGTCAGCCAATTTTTACTTTATCAACCATTTTCAAATTATTTATCCATTTGAAAGAGGTGGGAAAAGATCCCCAAATACAAATTGCACCTTTTTAACAGCATCTGCCATGCCAGAGGCATCTTGCACTCCTTTCCTTAGATCATCGATACGGCCTTGAATAACCCAGATCTGTTCCTCAGCCTACAGAAAATTTCAATCATAAGAAAATTTCCCAACTTTATTTGTTAAGAAATAATTACGTAGAAAGAGAACTTTAGTGGATGAGTTAATTAATAAATCTTTGTAAATCCACACATAAACTATTGGCTCAGGCCATACAGAAAAAGGCAGCACATATTGCTTTCAGAAACAAGAGTGCAATGGCCAGGTAATACATGTAACTATCGGTAGGTAGGAGAGAGCCACGTACAATTTTAGGTACAATTTTAGGTACAACTTACAAGGAAATGCACAATATACATAGTAAAATGAGTACCGCATGCAATAAAAAAAACAAAGAAATACAAGCTTAAAAGAAAGAGTGTTCAAATATATTACAATTTTGTTTTAACACGACAATTGTGAGGATGGGAGATCGAACCTTTAACCTTTAGAGAGGAAGGTCATGCCAATTATCACTAAACTAAGTTCACTTTGGTCAAATATATTGCAGTTCACGCATTATGCTTTAACAAAGCCTGAGCCTACAAGTGTACTAAAGCAAATGCATTACTAAGTCCTTTTACCTAATAGTTAGGATACATGTTTAGTGACAGAAACAACATAAATGCCTACTGGTTCGTATCAAATTCATATCATAGAAAATAATAGGCCATTGAACATAAAACTATTGTTTTGACGTGGAAAGGGGAACAATACCATTAGGTAGATTTATCAATGAAGAAAATATCAGTTAAGTTGATTTTATTTAGAAGCGTTACAATTACAAGTGTTGCTCACCGTTTTTAGCATGTCCTTCAAGTGTTGGATCTCCTCCTTCTTTGTCATGGACAGAAAATTAGAAATTTCCACAATATTGGTCCTGCATTAGAGGTTGTCATCTGTTAACTCCACCAGAGAAATTCAATCTGTAAAACCTACGGAAGCCTGACTCTGTAAGACCCTTCCCATCCCATTAAACGATGCTTAGATTCTTCATCAATACTATAAATTTAAGATTAAAAAATACTTTTAGTCCTTTAACTTTGCTGAACTTTAGTTTTTCACTACATGGGTCGTACTTTAAAATTTGTACCAATTTAGTCTATGTATTTAAAATTTATCATATTTTGGTCCCATTTATAAAATTACTGTGGAGACTTAATCACATTTTTTCATATGCAGATATATAACTGATTAGGAACCAAGTATATTTATAACCTGCCAAGAATAAATCTTATATAAGAAAAAAATTGGGACTCAAATTTGATGAGATTTGTTATTGTATAAATTTTGAAGTGCAAAGACTAAATTGTGACATATCAAAGTTAGAGAACTAAATTGTTTCAAAATTGAAAGTACAGGCCAGATTGTTACTAAGTAAAATTCAGGCACAAAATTGTTGCTTCCATAAAAGTTAAAGGATTAGAAGTGTCTTTTGAACCTATATCTAATTACAACACCAAATTTGATCAAGAAAATAACCTTGCAGCAGAAGATACCTACTTCTTTGAATACAATGGGTCTAGATCTTGCTCTTCCAAAAGTTGTTCAACATTATCAAATACAAGTCCCACCTGGATAAAGCAAAACTATTAGAATGCAAGGAAAATAGTGACACAATGGTAGTGGGAAGGTTACCTGCATATAGACACAAATGGCTAGGAATACATCACCACTTCAAACAAATCTCAACATATTAAAATTATCTGCTACAAAGTACGTGTGACACAAAGTCGGAAGTTTAGAATGTAGATAATGATTGCATAGCATAGCATGAAACATTATAGAATGCCGCAGTTCCTATCATGCTGCCAATTCACCAATTTTCACTATTTCTTACTGATCACTCATGTTTTTCTTATCTGCTTTAATTGAAGCCTGCCATCACCCCTTTGAACTCAGACATCTGACAACCGACACATCCAAACTAAGTTAAATTTTTCAAAACTGCTATATCAATAGTTACAATGAAGGCCCCCCCGTACTCATATTGAACTTATCCAAGGGGTCATGCCCATACCTTAAAATACGAATGTGTACACACATACTAAAAAAAGAAATAAGAAGACAAACCTGGGCATAATAAGTTGACAGAAACAAGAGCATTACCTGTGTTTCAACACATAATGACTCAAACTCGTCCTGTACATTTCAGATAAAGGTACTGTTATTGACCAGAAATTGCTATATGTAAAATGAGAATTAAATCAAATGCTATTCATGACCACACAACGTAAAAATAGAGAATTTTATTGTGAAATTTATTTTGAGACAAGCTTTAAGAGATTGCCCACTACAGCAATGGGCGACAGAGACTGCACTAGTAGTCTATGACAAGCACCTGGTGGATTGCTTTTAGATTTTGCCCCTACTGACAAGGCAAAGTGCACTATACCGAAAGAAAATCATAAACAATTTTTTCATATTATTAAGAAAATCTCTTTTCCCATTCCTCAACTCTTAGGGACAGAAGCAATAAAATTTATTGTTCGCATGTACAGGAATCTTCTATTTACAATATATATTATTTCTATTCTGAATTATGTGTCTAGTTATAGTCCAATATGGCCAGTAATGTGCCCCCGTCATCAGACAAGCAGCGAGCTTGTCAACTTAAACTGGACCTTACATTGTGAAAACACTAGATGAAAACTTCCAATGCTAAAAGTTAATATATAATTGGAGAAGAAAATCTAATGGGCTTAATGATGATTATTCTTGACATGATGATTGGGTAATAAGAAAAGTAATCCAAGTAGAACATCAGGAAGCCTAAGCATAAAATAAGCACAACCTCATTACGTGCCTCGTTGAGAAAAAGGATTTTTGAAAAAAACATAATCACACGTCACTAATGAGAAAATCCCAAAATGCAATTATCAGGATGGACTATGAAGAAAAACCTTGAGTAATATACCTCTATGTTTCCATGGAGAGAAGTTATAACCTGAAAGATGGATGAACACCAAAATTCATTATTGCATTGTCAAGGAGACTAGAAGCAATAAGAACATATGCAAATTCAAAAATGATGTAAAGAAAATTACATGCTGCTAACCATTGAAGACAGTATAGGGTCTGCAATGCAACAAATTTAAGAAGGATGGAGACAAGAAAACGTCCTAATTGTATTGAAAGAAACTCAATATCTCCAATTTGTCCATATGATGCTAATTCGTTTTCACCTCAGCTTTCCCAGTGAGAATGAGAGAAAACATACAAAAGCAGCACAGTAGTACCTGAATGAAAAGACGATGAAGATAATCTTGCTCTGCAGTCGTAAATCTCGAAAAGCATTTCCGAAACTCCTAAATTTTGAAACAAAAAAACACAACTACACAAATTTTAGCATCTTATAGAAGTAACCTAAAAAAGTATACATCATGACCAAATTCCCACTCAGAATGCAGATTCGAATTTCTAAGTACCAATTCCAAACCATTTCCAAAACATTATACACATAGCAGATTCTCATTTCGTGCTTACCTCCCTGGAACAGGAAGTAAGGAGAGAACGAACAGCAAGCTTGAAGGACTTCTTCAGATCGATCTGCCTGGAGCTCACCGGAGTATCAATCTCGTGCTTCTCCCCCATATTCAAAATTTTTGTACACTACGATTCCCAACCCTATCTTGCTAAAATCTGCGCTGACATTAAACTTGATAAAAATGGCGGAACAGCGACGGGAAGAAGAAATTAGAAAGCGGCTGTAAGTGGAACGAGTTGGTGAGTTGAGCCCGGTCAGTGGCGTCGATTGGCGGCGACGAATAGAGGAACGGCAAGCTGACGAAGAAATTGAAGTCCGAAAATTCTGAAGTAGTTAGCGGGAGATTTCTTGAGAGTTGAAACTTAAGCCTGGTGGCAATTATGTAATATTTCAGAAGTAAAGGGTTGATGTTACAACATTTGAAATATTTGAAAAATTAACCATAAAGAGGTGTATCCGGTCCGCAGGGTGTTTGTCGGTTGGGTTGGTTCGGTTTAGGGATATTTTAGACCAAACCCAAACCAAACCAATCCATAAATAAGAATAATAGTTCTCGTTTATATATAGAGAGAGAGAAAGAGTTGAGTTTTTTAATTTTTTATAGAGATTTTTATACCATAAATCTTTTATACACAATATATTTCGTAAATATTGGGAAATATTTCATTAGGAGATCTACCTTTAATATTTTCACAGTCATTTCAAAAATTTTGAAATATTTAATTCTTTTTCTTACTGACAGAACTTTGTTTTTATT
This sequence comes from Cucumis hystrix, assembly GCA_025688845.1. Classification (NCBI taxonomy): domain Eukaryota; kingdom Viridiplantae; phylum Streptophyta; class Magnoliopsida; order Cucurbitales; family Cucurbitaceae; genus Cucumis; species Cucumis hystrix. The sequence continues at coordinate 15,959,003 of CM046889.1, forward strand.
ATTTATTAATTTCGACTCTAAGATTTCATTTATTTTGTTTCATATTTTCAATTCAATATCAATGGTCTCTTATATTAAAAAAGGTAAAACATGCATAAGATAGAAGTACAATGACTTTTTTTTTTGGTGTGGTATAAACATATGGAAAAAATGTAAATATAAAGTTGCATGGGTAAGGCATTGGCAAATATATTTATAAAAAAGAGCAGAAAATCTTACTAAACTTGATTTCAATATTATTTCCGAGCAACTAAAGCAACCTCCACTCCAATTAATTAAGCAGGCATCCATGCTCAAGTTCTTCAATAATTAGTGTAACACCAAAGATGTAATTTTCAAAACAGCCAATTGATCTTCAGTGGACTGCTAAAGCTAAGAGCCAACAACAGCAAAATATAATTGAAAAGTTTTGCATTTCCAGTCAACTCAAACAGTGTCAAAGCTTAGCAAACCGGAGTTCATTTGTAAAAGCAGTACTCAAAACACATAAATCGCAAAAGTGGAAATGGTTTGTCTAATTATATTCAAAATTCACATAAACTACAACATTATATATTCATTGTAGTAGAATGAGTATGATAAGCCGAGAGGGTATTTCTCTACAAACATTATTTTAGAAATAACTGATTTTATCATAATTGGCAATATTGATTTTAACTTCATAACGAAGAAAATCAATTCCAAACACGAACAGTAATATATGGAAGTTGATCTTGATTTTATAATGTTTCAATCTCTTACTACAACAACAAATGCATTATTGAAATTAGACATCTCTCTAAAAACGAAAGTCATGTCAATATCACAAAACCAAACTCACTTTGACTTCTCAATCATAACTTATATTTTGTTATTCATTACAAATTTTATATATGAATTCCTCTTTTTTCAAAAAAAAAAAAAAAAGGCTTCCTTCTTTTGTCAAAAGTTACAATATTACTCTTGAAAAATTTATTGGAACAAAAATTGAGATCCTAAAATAAAAATGTAATAGTGTTATCCATCCCAACTTTCATTTTCATTCCTATAAAAAACATACCATGAAAAGCAACCTTAATTGAATAGCTAGTTTTCAAATTTATTTTCTACCAAAAGGGTTAATTTTCTTAAATTTTGGGGATACCAAAGTAATTTTAAAGTGTTATTTTCACCGAAATAAAAAATGTGAACTCGGGCAAGGGCCCTTCCAGCTGAGGCACCATCGCAGGAACATTCCAACCCGGACCTTTCTGCTGCGGGCTGCCGATCGCCGCCGTTGCCCCTGCCATTGCCGTTGCGACGCCTTTATTTTTCTCTACTCTTTTAGCTTTTTTTTCCTTTTCATTTTGGAAGTGTGGTAGATGTTCTGGATTCGTTGATTCGAACTGTTACGGCGGAGCCTACAGTTGAGCATATCGAGATGAGGATTAGAATTGCTGCGGCAACGTATACGCCGCTTTTCACCAAGTAGCACTCTCCGCCCAACCATCCCGTCGCGTACGGCTGCTGTCTGCTCATACTCGACGCCGTGCTCAGTAGCAATATCACCACGGTAAAGCTAGCCCTAGAACATCAAATCCACTCTCAATCACAGTTCAATTATATATCGATTCTTATTTTCTCTGGAAATCTTTTGAATTTCTTCGAAGATTCTGAATCAAGAATGAAATGTTATCAAATTAAATTTCATTTGAAGATGAATGAGATCAGATGATGAGCTCATGCCTATGACTGGTGATTTGGAAGAATTCTTGATGGTTGATGAATGAGTTAAAACGAGAGAAATAAAATCACACCTACCATGAAACAACAAGAAAAAATGTGGCTAAATTTGGTCTTTTAGGAGGTTGTTCACTTCTCTTCTTCTCTCTTGAATTGATACTGCAACTCGTGCAAAGTAAAATATTCCCAATAACTTGAGCCATAACCAAACAGGCCAAAGCTGCAACCCCATATCCAAATGCTTGACTTTCAGGCAAATAGCACAACTTCCCATCCAACTTGAGGTCTTTCGTCTACCAAAAACAGTGGAATGTTAGTCAAAAACCAAAATTTTATTTAACAATGAGACTTTTGAGTCTGTACCTTTGTTCTGTGCAATTCTGCAGCTACACACGAGACAAAGGCAATGAGTGCTAGTGAGACAACGATGGAGAGGCTTAAGGCGTAGCCAAAACGGTGTTTTCCCATGGCAGGCTGGGTTGTTATTAGGAGGAAGAATTTAAAACGCAGGAATGGTTAGCTTCAACGTGACTGGAGGAATTGGGAGCTTAGGTGCCTTTTTGGATGGGATTGCTTGTTGCTTTTGTGTTGGTAGTTCAAATTTTTCTTTCAAGAGGCCTTTTTCAGTTGCTTGGAAAGAGAGCTACCTGTTTGGTTTTAATTGAGAACAACTTGAACAGAAATTGGACAGAGTTGTATAAAAAAAAGTTTAGACGTAATCATCAGGTTGACCTTGTGGTCAATAAGGTCCGTGGGTATAATGGAAGACTTACAAGGATTAAGAAATGGGTTCAAAGTTTAACCCATAGAGGCCACCTACCTAGGATTAATATTCTTGGCCCCAAATGTTGTAGGGGAGGGGAGTAAGGTGACTTAGAATCGGCAATTTGGTCAATTATATTCAACAAGGGTAGGCTATTTCAATAGGGTTGTAGATAGATGTATGTGAAAACTGAAAATGAATGAAGGTAAATTACAAGTTTGGAAGGGAATTTGTAAACTAACTACTTTAAATTTCAAAAGAATTTTTATCTCAGGTTAAATTCTTGAAAGGATGATGTAGTTCAAACAGTTTTTTAATTGACTGTTCCATCATTTAGCCAAAAACCACATATATTACATTTGATACATATGTATATTTTTCAAGATACTAAGCTTTCTAATTTAACTCCCATCTTCATCCTTAATTGCTGAACTCTTCTTCCCAAGATATTTAGTCAAGTAAGTTCAATACATTGTAGAACTAAAAGGCCACGTCTATTGCATGTGGATTTACTTATCCTTGTTGATGAGTTTTGTTATATTTAGTGGCTTGGCCCAAAGGGAGATTTGACCTAATATTCTTTCCCTTTTTATCTCACACTATATTCTATTTATTTACCCCCGTGTATCTTTTGTGATTATGAGAAATTAATAAGAAAAGTAAGACGTAGTTTTTCTCCCGGTATTTTGGTTTCCACGTAACTTGGTGTCTCTTTACTTTATCGCATCTAATATGGTATCAGAGTGAGCTAAAGACGAAACTCTAGACACCGGTATAGGTGAAACCCAGATAGAGATAGAGGCCGTCATGGAGAAGCTAGTCCACCAACTTCAAAAGATGCTGGCAATCACAATGAACCCACCTTCGGAGTCAGCTGCACAGCACAACACCGGAAACCACTGCATGCACTCCATCTTACCCTTACGCGCCGCCGTCGAACACCTCCATAAACCAGCCAATTTTCTCCCATTTGTCATCCCAAGTCCAATCTCAATACCCTTTTGATGAGCTGCATATCCATAGTTTCGGGATCGATCGAGGGTATAACAAATTTGGATTTGAAGTTGGTGAATCCTTGGCGCAATCCAAATCAACCAACTTTTCGATGTATTCCAAGAACTCGTTAACTTCGCTCCCTAACTTGTCCTCAAATTATATAACTAGTTCGCTAGCACCATCTACATGGACTTTTCCAAGGGAGAAGCTGAATGACCAGAATTATTTTTCCTAGTCCCAATCGATCAAGATGTTTCTCGAGGGTCGGCACAATTTGGCTTTTTGACAAGGAAGATTGTCCGTCCTCCACCAGGTGATGCCTTGCAACGCTTATGGAAAGGGGAGGACTCCTTTATTCGGTCTATGCTGATTAATAGTATGGAACCATATATAGGCAGCCTCCACTTTATGCAACTACTGCAAAGGATCTATGGGTCACGACTCAAAAACTCCATTCAAAGCGTCAGAACGCTTCTCGGTTGTATACGCTGAGGAAACAAGTCCATGACTACAAGCAAGAAACCCTAGATGTAACCTCCTACTTCAGTAAGCTTTTTCTTCTCTGGCAAGAGATGAACTTGTGCAGAGAAATAGTATGGGATACTTCGATATACAATATGCTAGACTTGAAGAAGCTGATCGTATTTATGACTTCCTTGCAGGACTTAACCTCAAGTTTGATTTTGTCTGAGGTCGTATACTTGGACTGATACCCCTTCCCTCCTTAATGGAGAGAGTGTGAGTGAAGAGTCTAACTGTACATTAGAGTTTATCGAACCTACTCCTAGTACCTTATCTGATTTTGATGCTCATCCCATAGTCGTCCTACCTACAAGCCAAGTCTTCTGGAAAACATACTATTGAAGAAATCTCAAAAAGGAAATTGAGGCCCCTACTGACTAGTCGACTTTGGTCCAAGACTCTGAACCGCCCCAAGATCAAGGTATGACGAACCCTATTGAATCATGTGTTGAAAGTAAAATGAGTGAGTATGACACATTTGATGTTGTTGTTCCTGAAAATTTGAAAGAAAAGGACATTGGTGGTGAGTCTGAGGTCAGAGTAGAAACTGTTGACAATGAGGCTGAACGAGATCATTCAGGGAACCTTGATGAGTATGATCCTTCTTTGGATATCCTTATTGTGCTGAGAAAAGGTACCGGGTCTTGCACAAAATACCTTATTTGTAACTATGTTTCCTATGATAATCTCTCTTTACAGTTTAGAGCCTTCACAGCTAGCCTTGCTCTACAATGATATTGAAAAATATCCACATTGCTTTAGAGTGTCCTGAGTGGAAAAATGTTATCATGAAAGAGATGAGAGCTCTTGAAAAGAATAAGACTTGGGAGATCTGTGCTCTACCCAAGTAACATAAAACCGTGGGATGCAAATGGGTGTTCACTCTCAAATATAAAATAGATGGAACCCTTGACATACACAAGGCGGGGTTAGTTGCAAAAGGGTTTACTCAAACTATGGTGTTAATTATTCAAAAACTTTTTCCCCAGTTGTTAAACGGAATACAGTTAGAGTCCTGCTATCTGTTGCACTTTGACCATACTTTGTTTACAAAGATCTCCAAGGCTGGGAAGATTGCAGTATTCATTGTTTATATTGATGACATCATTTTATTTGGAGATGATCATGCTGAAATTATCCAACTGAAACAAAGGATAGATGATGAATTTGAAATCAAGGACTTGGGAAATCTGAAATACTTGGAATGGAAGTAGCCAAATCTAAAGAAGATATGTTTGTATCTCAGAGGAAGTATACCCTTGATTTGTTGATCAAGACAAGTATGCTAGGGTGTTGTTCTGCTGACACCCCTATTGAATTTAACTGTAAACTGGGAAATTCAGGTGATAAACCTCCAGTTGATAAAGAACAAATTAGCGCCTTGTGGATAAGTTGATTTACTTGTTCCATACTTGACCAGTGTGAGTGTTGTGAGCCTGTTCATAAAGGCTCCCTATAAGGAACACATGGAGGCCACCAACAGAATCCTGAGATACTTGAAAATGACTCCTAGTAAAAGATTGATGTTCAAAAAGACAGACAGGAAAGCTATTGAGGCCTATACTGATTTTGATTGGACAGGTTTGTGGTTGACAGAAAATCTACCTCCGGTTATTGTACCTTTGTATTGGGCAATCTTGTAACTTGGAGGAGTAAGAAGCAAGGAGTTATAGCCAGGAGCAGTGCTGAGGCCGAGTATAGGGCTATGAGTTTGAGGATATGTGAGGATGTTGAGATACCAATGAAGTTATTCTGTGATAACAAGGCAGCCATTATCACCAACAATCCAGTTCAACCTGATAGAACTAAACATGTTGAGATTGATTGATGCTTCATCAAAGAAAAGCTAGACAATGGAAGCATGTGCATTCTGTACATTCTTCAAGCCAAAAAGTTGCTGATGTTCTCTCCAAGGGGCTTCTCGGACAGAAGTTTGACTTTTTTGTTAGCAAGTTGGATCTCATTGATGTCTATGTCCCAACTTGAGGGGAGTGTTAGATTTAGTGGGCTTGGCCCAAAGGGACATTTGACCTAATATTCTTTCCTTTTCTATCCCACACTGTATTCTATTTATTTCCCTCTTGTATCATTTGTGATGATGAGAAATTAGTAAGAAAAGTAAATCGTGGTTTTTTTCCCAGTACTCAGGTTTCCACGTAACTCGGTGTCTCTTTTCTTTATTGCTTCTACTAAGTTTAACATTCTCATGCACTATATTACATCCTTAAATAGTTAAGATATCTATGGCTTTCTTTAAGGTTGAAGGTTCGATATTACTCTCTTCAAGGTTCAGCCCTTATCATGAGGAAGAGAGTGACTTTGACCTTAACCTTGGAATCAGAGACGGTTCAATGTTGAAGACCACGACCTTGCAATTGGCTCTTTGTTATCTTCAAATCTGTGTAAAAAAATATTTGTGCGTGTAAAATTAGTAATATACCTTATTTTCTTAAGTTTTAACCTTTTGTGGTATCTAATTATTTTTTGTGAATAATTGAGTTTTGTTGTATATGAGTAGAAGCGATGCTCATATTTGGAGTCCAGGTCATTCTAAAGGTTTCTAATTCCTTCCTTTGTCAATCCCTTTTGATCAAGTGATCTTGTCTTACCTCAGTGTGTACTACAACAAACTTGACCTTCGGTGGTTGTTTAAAAGAGATACAATGACGGACATGGGAAAACATTTGGAAACTTTAAAATGCAAAAAATTCAAGCTACAATGTCGGTCAATAATGTCGGTCATTGGCCTTGATTATGTGATCTATTTCATAATGTTTTTTTCCTTCGCATTTTCACTGTCTTTTTTCACCTCTTTCCTCTGTGGCATTCTATCTTTTCTTTTCTTTGTCGGTCAATGATCACCTCCATTCGTGTGTATTTGTTGTTAACCAGTGCGATTGTATTCATATTTGTCGTCGTTGTAGATGTGCAGTGGGTTTATTCTGCGGGTTTTTTTACGTTGTATAGATCTATCACCACTTACTGTCGTTTTTCGTGGGCTCCTCTTTAGTGCAACGTGGATTGCCACAATTCTTTGTTGTTTGTGGGTTTTGTTCACTATGTGTTGATAATTTGTGGTGTAGTTTTTTCGCTGCTTTGTTCTCCGCCTCCCACATGTAGTAGCTGTTCATGGCTGCCATTTCCTAGATTTGTCAAAAGCTTTATGCTAAGATTGGTCTGACATGAATTTACTTGTTATGAAAATTTGATTGTTGTATTTTTTTCACTTATTATTCTTCTAGTTTGATTGTGTGATTTTATCATGCTAGAAAAAAATTTACCATGTGAAATTGACATGTACCTATGTAGTAGTAAGTTAATTGAGGTTCTTTTAAGACTTTAATTTAGAGAAAAGGAAGGAAGCATGTTCATTAGTGTTAATGTTTAACATGTTGATCAGCATGTTAATATTTAATAATGGGTCGGTCTGTTTACAAGGCTTCCTAAGAATGTCAAGAAGTCTCAATTTGTTGTTTTCATTACTTATTCGGTTCCTCGTTTATCGAAATCTTTAGCTTATTGCTGTATATGTGAGTAGTTTTAAACCCCACCCAAAACTTTGACTTATCTTATTCTTATTGTATCTATCATTTCTAGTCCTTGCTTATTTGCAGGTGTTGTATTTTTAAGCTAGGGGAAGTGATGCCATCTTTCAGTATGTTGTGGATATTTAAAGTATGTAATGAGTACGTTGTGTATGTAGGAAGTTAGGATATGTGATGCCGTTATATGAAGTTACGTACTTAGGTTAAGTTGTGATATCTTAATAACTAAGGATTATATCTAATACCTATTGCGTCTTTGTATCTTTGTTCTAATATCTTTTGATACTAGAATCCATATCATGTTGTCGACTTTTGTCCCAACATCATGAACTTGAGTGGACAATGAACTCTTCAATTGTTCAGTTTTTCATCTTCTTTCTCAAGGACTTAGACATGACTGTGAGGGTACATCTTATGATAGTATATTTTGCACTTTTCTCGCAGATTCATAAATGGATGATTCGGGTAGCAGCAGTCAAGATGAGGGAAATGTTCTAATTCGTTATGAGGTCAAGAAGACTGCTCGACGTGGCCCAACCATTATGCCCGAGTTGTTACACATAAGAAATTCTGGGGAACGCAAAACAATTGAATATAATGATCGAGGTCAACCTGTTGGAGAAAATGCAAAGAAAATGCAAAGTTTCATTGGTGTGTGTGTTAGACAACAAATCCCACTGACTTACAATAGTTGGAAAGAAGTTCCACAGGAACTTAAAGATACAATTTTTGATTGTATACAAGTAAGAATTTTACAACATTAAGGTAACAAACTTGTGTAGTTTACTCGATTTCTAATTATTTTGAGATTTTTACTACCCAGATGTCGTTCGTGGTGGACCTTAGTTCCAAACATTTTATTCTTCAATCTGCATCAAAGAAGTTTCGAAGTTTTAAGTCCACATTAACTCAAATGTACATACTTCCATTTAAAGACGAACCATCTCGCTTGCAATATCCTCCAGAAAAATATTCACATATTGATAAGAAACAATGGGAGTCATTTGTTAAAGCAAGACTAAGTGAAGAGTGGGAGGTAGTTCTATTCTAATTTCTAAAATTGTGAATAGTTTTTTGGTAATTTAAAGTCAAAGGTTTACTATATAGGTATTTAGTTCTGCTCAAAGGGAAAGGAGGGCGAAATGCATATATAATCATCACATCTCTCGTAAGGGATATGCAAATCTTGCCCAGGAATTGGTAAGTTATGCTAATTAAATTAAATGTATTATTATAATATGGTTATGCTAATTGCATGATGTGTATGTTCATATAGGAATTGTCAAGTGATCCTTGCAATCGAGCAACTTTATGGAAAGAAGCGCGGAAAAGGAAAAATAATGGATGCTTTGATGATGCCACTAGAGAATGTGTTAAGCGAATAGTAAGATTATATATTTTTTGTTTTAATGAGGTTCAAATGATGTACTTGAATTAAGTTTCTTAGACGTGATGTGATATATATGATGGGCCAACTGAAAATTTTGTTATAGGATGAATTAGCTGCGATACGTAAGGGACAAGATATTTTGACTGAAGCACTAGGCACGCCAGAACATAGAGGGCGTATAAGGGGAGTGGGTGAGTTTGTTTCACCAGCCCTACATGTCAATGTTGCTAGAGGAAATTTGAAATTGAGTCAACAATCTCAAGACGAAGATGAGACTCAACAATCTCAACCCAAAAATGAGACTCAACAATCTCGAGAAGAAAAGGAGACTCAACAATCTCGAGAAGAAAATGAGACTCAACAATCTCGAAGTAGTGTCTTGAGGAAGAAGACAAAAGAAAAGAAGGTTCAGAAAGGAAAAAAGGTTCCAAAAGGAAAAATTGTTGTCAAAAAGCCTGAAGAAAATTTGGAGGTACAGGTTCTTCAAGAGCCTGAAAATATTTTGAAGGTACTAAGTGTGTTTTGATTTTGAAACTTAACTATAGGGCATGACCTTAATCGTGTTTTTCTTTTAAAAATCTTGAAGGGAATACCGTGTCATTTGGCTATAGGATCTCTGGACAATGTTGTTGCTATAGGCAAAATGTTTGAGTCTGATGTTCAATGTCCAACCATTCATGGAATTCCACTAGGAGCTGATAATATTAGAGTGACGGTTGATGTTATCATGGTTGAAGATGTTGAACTACCGATTCCTCTAAAGGGTGAAATAGAGACTTTAAATCAAGCGATTGGTAACTTTGTGGCTTGGCCTCGCAAACTTGTAATTGTGACCCAGGAGAAAAAGGTACGACTTTTTTCAACTTTTTTTCCCTTATCTTTTTGCAATTTGAGTGTGCAATTTTGGTTGTGGCAGGCTCTATCTATGACTGCATCTGAGAGTACTACACAATCTTCCAAATATACGGATGTCCACGTTACCATTAAGCTCCTAAATAGATACGCTATGCACACAATGCAAGTGAAGGATATGATCCAAATCAATTTGAATGAGCATATCTTTGGGAAGGAGAAAACAATTTATTTACGCCGTGACGACATCATACAATATTGTGGAATGACTGAAATTGGTTATTCGTGTATACTTACATACATTGCGTAAGTATATCTGCTTTTTTACACATCTTGATTCATGGACTATGGTTTACGTATTAATGTTTTATAGTAAATTTTATTTTACAGGTGTCTTTGGAATGTATGCGACTCTGAGATAACAAAAAGGTTTGTATTAGTTGACCAAGCAACCATTTCATCGCATATAAAATCTCAAGAAAATCGTTCTAGAAATCTAATCAACAGGTTAGAAATGGCAAACTTGGATCAACAAGTGCTCATCCCTTATAACACTGGGTAAGTAATGACAGTTTGAATTGTTTCTACTTGATTAAAGTTTCATAAATAACATTATAACGTTGATTATTACCAGTACTTGTCACTGGATATTGATTGTTATCGATCTTCGAGAAAATTGTGTTTATGTCATGGACCCCCTACGAACTAAGATTCTACCAGAATTTCAAGGAGTCATTAATAAGTAAGTGTCTTCAACTCTTATGGTTGTTAATATTTACAATTATGTTATTCTAATGTTTCAAACTGTGTAGGTCGTTGAAACATTGGCAATTTGAACATTCTCCTAAACAATATCGCTCTCGTATACGATGGAAACCTATAAAGGTAAGTTTGCTTTGATTTCTATACCATATTAAACTTGCATTATAAGTATATGACTCAAGTACATTTCTTTCTTTCAATATTTTTTTTACACGCAGTGCCCCCGTCCGTTGGGTTCTATAGAGTGTGTGTACTATGTGCAAAAGTATCTACGAGAACTAGTGAAAAACTCTAATTCCCACATAAGTGATCTTGTACGTATTATTATTTATCATTATGTTACGATTTGTATATGATTTATTCTTATGGTATGTTTATCCCTTTTTTCAGTTTAACACAATACATGCCTATGAACAAGAAGAAATCGATGCAGTCCGAGTAGAATGGGCTGAATTTGTTGCACGATTTGTGTAGGGCTACTAAAGATTTGCTAATTTTCTATACTTTCAAGTATGTAATTGATCTTTTTTTGTCTTCATGAATGAAATGAAATTACTAGTAATACATTGTATAATATGTAGAAGTGTTGAATTCTACTTAAAAGTACATTATTTGTCACTGAATTTCATGTTATTTTTTCTTATAAAAATCATCTTATTATTATTAATTTTTTCTGGAATTTCATATGATTTTCACATTTTTACTCATTTGAATTTAACCTCATTTAGTTTGAAGTCAAAGGAGCTTAAAATGTGTGAAACTATACTAAATATCTTTAGGGTAGAGTATCAATTATAGTATTATACTCAAGAGCTTGAAAGTTTTTTTGAATATGCTTTTTGTTTTTTTTTTAGTATAGTTCCAAAATAGCTTTCAATTAAAATTTTGCTAAGAAAAAGAAAATCTTTTGCATTAAAATCAAAGAAGAAAGCTCACCTGATGACTAACGTGTAAGAATTACTAGGCATACATATTTTTGTTTTCTACAACACCCTCGAGAAGTATTTGTTTTAAATAAATTTCAAAGTTCAAAGAAATTTGGAGTCAAATAAAAAATGAACAATCATTGTATTCAAGAGTTCTCCATCTCTAACTTTGATATTAGAGTCAATTTTCAATCTAAAATTTGGCATCAAGACATCTCTACGTTTAGAGATAGCTGAAAATTATCATATTTTATATTATGTATTGCTTAACAATGAAAAAAAAAAAAAGAATAGAGAATCTTACTTCATCCTTTCTTAATTGTATTTGTATCCATCACTCGACGTGACTTGAAAGTCTAATTTGTACCTTTTCTCTAACACTCAAATTTGCTAGACACTAGACGACCTCAATAGATACCTATTGTTGTTGAGTAAAGAAGAGGAAGATGAACCATTCCTTTTGCTGCCTCATTTTCCCTTCTATACTCAAATTCAAAACAAATAACCATTGAGAATCACTGCCATAATTCAAATATAAAATTCATTATCATCATTGATTAATACATAGATATATGTAACATGCTTTTAGTATTTCTTGTATACATCTAAGAATCATAAGAATGATACTCACATTTCAACAACTGTTTAAATAAGTATTTGGTCCAAAAGTTTTTAGAACTTCATACGAGAGTCATTTGGTCTTTGAAAATTGAATTTATAGAGACAAAAGTTTTCGCCTTATAGATTTTTTATTTTGTCATATACTTTTCTAATAGTGTTATAAAAATTCAAAACCAATTCTTAAAAACTACGATATCATTCAATAACTGGTTTGCCTTTAGTTTAAATAGTTTTGACATTTATACTTATTTTTATCTGATTTTCATACTGTGATTTTCACATTTTTTAACACACTTCAATATAATTCTTAGTTAAATTTCAAAATAAAATTAAATAAGTCATTTGAAAACTATTTTTTTTCTTTCTAGTTTCTCAATTTTTGTTTGGTTTTTAAAAATATTTATTGAAAGTAGGTAAGAAACTTGTAGCTACCTCAAAGCATAATAATTGAAAAATTGAGCCGACTGAACCGAACAGAAGATAGCGGATTGAAAACAAGAAGGGATTCAGTCGACATCAGTTTGAAAGAAATTCAAATTGACTTTTCCAAACTTTTTTTTTTGGGAATTAAACCAACCAAAATCGTTTCACAAACGGTTTGTACTTCTTGACAGTTGAAGTTGGTTTGAACATTTACTAAACCAATCATAGTCGTCCCTTAGAACCCCAACAAAAGGGGTCAAAGGCCAAATCGGGAGAGAAAGAAGTTCCAACTAGTAATTATCTCATTTCATGTCGGCATTGTCAGAAGCTCAATTCCTTTTCAATACCATAACTAAGAAAATGATAGAGAGACATATTCCTCGAATGACTCCTGGACTAAAGAAGGTCGAGTAGCAACAGTTCGATTTGTTCCTCTTGGTCTAGACAAGTAGCTAACCTCATTAAGATACGGGGTGACGTTCGAAGCAAGTATAATCACTATATTTGAAAACAAAGATTCCCTATGTCACAAACTATGATAATAGAAGAATGAAAAAGAAGACCGACGAGTCAGAATACGTATCCATTCTTTCTTATATGCCAAACTCTCTTTACCTTCAATTTTCATGTCGAGAAAGAAGAATCTCAACCAATAGTAAGCTAAACATTGGAATAGGATAAGAAACCTTAACTAGAACCAAAAACCTAAGGAGATGCTTCTTGTCTTTCTTAACTTAGAAGCAAACACAGTCTTATTGGTTCGAAAGCCCTACGAAAAACTGTGTGAAAACCAACACCAACCAACCAATTTGCACCCCTAACATGAAGTAGCAAGTATTCCTCAACTTTAAAAATGATATTTATTTAGTCTAATATAACTTTAAAAAAGAAAAACAGAAGGGGTGCAATAATAGAATAGCTTCCTAAGGCTTCAATAGTTCCTCCAAAGCTTCCAACAATTGGGAAGGAATTATGAGTGCAAGTTTGGTATTTTACTTTCCAATAAGAAAGATTCTTAGTTCAATTATACCATCTCTCTAAATTCTGGTATCCCAACAGCATTCTTCATTTTTTAAATTTAAAATTTAAAATTTTCAATTTTCAAATTCAACTTTTTTTTTTTTTTTGAGTTCATAACTCTAATGCTTTAGAAGCAGGAAAGGTAGAGATACCAAAACCATCTCTTTCAAATTCAAGTTTGTAATTCTTCAAACCAAAAATCTCAATTCAAAAGCCCACTCAAATTAACTCTCAATTTTCAAAACAATATTTCAATCTCCACCGCCGGATGTGGACCGCCCCCGCCCAATGCCACCCAAACTAATCTCCGACGCAAAGCGCCACACTAATCCCTTCGTTTGGCTCGCTGCCTTACTCTGTACCGTTGTTTCAATCGCCGTCATCATCGGAGGCATCGTCGTCTTCATCGGTTACCTAGTCATCCACCCTAGGATTCCCACCATCTCCATTCTCGACGCTCATCTCGACAACTTCCAAATTGACATCGCCGGCCGCCTCGAAGTTCAGTTAACGATCATCATTGAAGCGAAGAATGATAACGCGAAAGCTCACGCTAGTTTCTCGGATTCAAGTTTCTTCCTCCATTTCTTAGGGATCAAGATCGCACAACTTGTGGCGGATCCATTCGAAGTGAGGAAGAACAGTTCAGTGAAATTCCCTTACGCTGTTGTTTCGAATTCAATTCCTCTGAATCCAGAGCAAATGGAGAGCGTTGATTCTGATTTGAAGGCAGATCTGAGTCGATTTGATTTGATAGGGAATACGAGAGTTCAATGGCGAGTTGGATTGCTTGGATCTGTGAAGTATGAATGTCATCTTCATTGTGGGCTTAAATTTCATCCTTCTAATGGAACTTATTTGAGTTCTCCATGCAGTTCCAGAGTTAAATGATTTCTTCTCTGTTCTTTAGAATCATTTTTTTTTTCTTCTTCTTCTTCTTAAACCAATTTCGATTAGTCAAAATAAAATTTGAAATCCTTAAATAATTTCATCACAATTTTTTTTCCCTTTCTGTATTACACAACTCTTTCATGAGATATAACAACTCCTTTTCATTCTCATTACATATTTCTATTTTTTTTTTCCCGTATATTTAATTAAGATGTTGGATGTTTGAATATTAACTTGCTATAAATAAAAGGTATTTAGATATTTTAAAAAAGTAGTAAGATCGAAACATTGGACGATGTTTTAATTTAGTTAGTTAGTTTAGTTGATTTTAGTCATGGAAGCCAGTATGAATCAATAGCAATTAATGTGCCTTCCTTTGAGTATGGCTAAATGTTTGAAGTTAAAATTGGTCAATAGACTTATTGATGGATTTATGCAAAATTTAAAAGGAAGTGGTCAAAGTCTTAAGATCTAATTGGTTGAAATAGATAAGAAATGACTTTAATCTACATGTGAATAACATATTAACCTCAAGTTCAACTTACTTAAAATTTGAGGTCAAAAGTTCGTATGAAATAAATAAATAACATATAGAAAATATCCTTCTAGTAACGATGTCAAACCCACCTGTTTATAGTTCAATTCAAATTCCTACTTCAATATGTTTCGTAGTTGTAATATCAAGATTTTGAGATCGATTAAATAGCAAACCATAGTAAAAAAAAAAATAGAGTAAAGATTGGGTAAGGTTATTTAAATTGAGTAGGGTCATTTGAGGTTCTATCTTAATCAAGTAAAAGGACTCATTATCACACAAAACATATCCAACTCATAAAAAATAATAAACATCAACACATCTCATTATCTTTTTATTCAATTTCAACCCCACCATTCAATAATAAGTGGACTTCTTTTTTCTTTTTTCCCTTTTTTGTACTTTTCAATATTCAAAATAAAATAAAAGAACAATATTGATTTGACGTCTGATTGGTTATATCTCAATTGTTAAAAACAAATATACTTCAATTAACATATAACAAGATGCCTACAATTTAGATCCTTCATGCTTATTTACTAAAAAAAAAATCGATGCTTTCTATATAAAAATGTAAAACAAAAGTTTTAATATATTAGGTTGCGTCCGACTCAACAGTAATTGATATGTATTTTTTTTTTTTTTTTATGTTGAAGTTTTTCAAATTTAGATATCTATATTCCACTTGTTCTACTAATCAAACAAAACAAAATTTCAATCATTTAACGGAGTTATAAAGACTAAATGTTACAAAATCAGTTTCGATCTTTCTACATATTATGGTATTAACCGATTGACACCAACTATGGGTTTGTGACAAATTTTGAAAGGAAACGAAAGCTTAGTTTGAGGTATGGGAGTACTTGTACTTTTATATTAAAAATCTAATACTAATGCTTCTTTAATTTTAAATAACTAACTTAGAAATTTCTATGCCACTTTTAATTATCTAACTAAACACTAGGTTAAAATTTAAAAGTATTTATATATAGATATATATAGATAGATATATACACACACAAAGCTCACTATATACAAGCATAATCTAAAATCTATAGTTGAATTTTTTTACTATGACACCATATTTGAAAATGTAGAACTAAACTAATATTTAAACAATAGAAATCATGTCTATTTAAAATTTAATGGAAGGACTGACATTATTTTAACACGTTTGAAGTGATTTTAAGATAATGAAAAGCATTGTAAAAACACATTATGAACATGGTTTAACGTTTGATTTTATACTTTTAAATGTAATTTTCGTACAATCAAAATTAATTTTAATTATTAAGGGTGTGTTTGGTATAACGTTTTCAATGTCTAATTTTGAAAATTCTTTTTTAAGAATTTCAATCCACTTAAAATAACTTTTAAAACGCATTTAAATTTTATTTTAAGAGGTGTTTTATCGAAAGTATTAAATAAAAATTACTCTTTTTTAAAGCCAATTTTTTTTCTCTTAGTCTAAATGGATCCCACAACTATGTTTTAGAATAATTTTGAACACGATAAAAGTGATTTTAACACCTGTCTTTGGCCACACAAAAATAATTTTCGTTTTAATATTTGCCACTTGCCCCTAGGCCAAGATGAATTGAAGCACAAAAGTAAAAGTGTATGATGTGTGTTTTAATTACTCAATGGGAAACAATAACTTCTTAGGGACCCTTTTATTTATTTATTTGACAAAGAAAATCACCAAACTTTCATCCACAAAATGATTTTGGTTTCAATTTACAAATTCCAAATTGGAATCAAATAAAGTTTTGAGCATGGGATGAGGACCAAAACTTTCACTTTAATTATAACCAAAGGAGGCTTATTTTCTGATATAAATGTGAAAACGGTTACTAAATTGAAATAGTTGATGTTACTATATGGCGGTTTTGTTGTCGAAAGCTCTTAAGTTTTTGTATTCAGCATATGTATTTATTTATATATCATTATTTACGATTTTGACTCTAGGGTTTAGAGAGGTACAATATAATATATTCTCTAATCTAGTGATGTCGTTTGTATTTTGAAAACATTTGTTCTAACCACATATTTCTATGTGTCAAATAGTAATAGTAATAATCTAAAGAGGGATAAAATAAAATATGTTAGCCACTTAGATGAGATTTTTTTTTCTTTTGTTCCACACTTGATAAGGTTCTTATATACAAAGTTTAGTACTTAAAATTAATCTAAGTGGTGTTAGGTAACTATATTTTGCAAAATAGAAAATTTCATATATTTTAGGATTATATATGATAATGATGATGATGAACTTTTTTTTTCTAGGAGGCATAAAAAATAGCTCTAAAGTAAAATAAAAGAGAGGTTCAAAAAATGAGTTAAATATAAAATGGGAAAGAAGACTGGAAAAGGTGAAGTTTGGTTAAACGTTGGGTCTCCAGTTTTGTGAAGAAAGCGTTTAGGATTGGAATGAAAAGTGGAAACAGTTGGAAGCTTTGTGTCAATTTCATGGCCCAACTATTGCTTCAAACTCCCATGTTCCTTTCTCTTCACTTCTTCGTAAATAAATTTGGCTGCCTCTTTCAAAACCATTAAATATAAACAAACCAATATCACCCCATACCTTATCACAATTGTTTGGTTTTTAGTTTTTTTCTTTTCTTTTAATTTTGTTAACATGGTGGTTTATCTTTTCCTAAAAGAAAAATAATAAAACATTTGAACGTATAGAAAAATAATATATGGTAGATTATACAAAATATCAATGTAGATTTTAGTTATATGCTGTTTGTCACTCTTGCCAACTTTTCTAGTAGAATAATAAAATGAAAAGTACATGTGTGTGGTGTGGCTTGTAAAATAGTGATACATGTGACAAATATAGAATGCTTAGTTACAACTCTTATCATTTCAAAAGTTCCGTTTTCATTTTATATAACTTAGGGGGTAAGGAAACTAATTGATTTTATTAGAATAGTTTTTTCTTAATCAAGCTCTCTCAATCAATTTTTTTAAAGGAAATAAAAATTATTAAGATGCCAAAATTTGGACAACAAAAGAATTGGACCTTGAGTCCCCTCTCAACTTTATGCTTTTTATTTTAAACTAAAATAGTGTCAATATCATTATTGGCCGTTGTTTTTCAATCCCTCTAAACTTATGTTGAAGTCTCACTTCTTACATTTTGGATTTGTCACTAGTAGTAGCAATTGTAATTTTTTTCAGACAGAAGAAGAACATACCATGCATATAGTGTTGCTTGACCTCACACACTTCAATGTTTAAGTTAGAGAGTATGAAAACTTTAGGATTTTAAGAGTAAAAATTAATTATTTTATCTAAAGCTACAGTGATCTCTTAATTAAAGAAATAAATAACCTAGGTTATCCTCCACATAGAGTTTTGAAGCTACACATGGACAAACATTTATCTCCTTGAGTTGAGTATGCGAGAATGTTTTATTAGTTGTTTTACACGGCTCAACCTCTATTAATTAAGCACCTCTCCTAACCCACTTTGGTCCTACCACAATATTTTTGGGTTTGGGTGGGACATGCAACATAGACACACATTAGTCACTTTGTCAAGCGTTGAACACATTGACTTGGGCCAAGCCTCAAACCAACTCTCTTTCCCAAATACCTTTTGATGCTTAGTCAAATTGTAGTGATTGCAAACTAATTAGGAAAGTAATTTTTGTGTGTAGTTCCACCTACTTTCTTTTTGTAAGATCAATAGTTAAAACAATTGTATGCATACAATACAATCCAGACCCACCTTAATGAAAAAAGAAATGAAACCTAACGCGACTCGAAATTAAAAATAATTCAAGTAAACTCTTGCCAATAATTGGAGATTGAAGAGACCAATAAAGTTATATTTAATGATAGAAAAAACATAATTAAAAGAGATTTGCAATAAGATTTTGGAGTTGTGAAGTGAAGAAGCTTAGAGATGAGGTCAGTGTAGCTCTCCGCTGTCACATGATATAGTGTAGAGACGATCATGGAGTGCCTGTGGACCCCTAATTTTCATCCTATAGCACCCGTTGGATCGATGCGCCTTTCTTGGCCACGATGCCACGTGTTCTCATCTTCTTCCATTCTAGTTGCTATAAATACTCCTGAACCGGCTTATTTTCTTCTCGCACTTCATAGGGCTTAATCTACGTCATTTCTCGCAGCTTACCGTCGCTTGCCGCCGCCGCGGGAACCTTTACTCAAAATTTCACCGCCTTGTTTCTTTTAGGTTACAACACCGGCGGTCTCTAATTCGCTTGGTGCAGGTCGGGAACCGCTTCGCTCAGCCTACGGTTTACGTTTGTCGTTGGCCGCTCCTTCTTCATCTTCCTTTTTTGTTCTTCTCTGCTTTTGTTTTTTTTGCTTAATTTATTTGCCGCTGTGCGGTGTTATCTTGTTGGGAAAATGTGTGGGCGAATTGGATCCCGCCTTGCATCAACTGAATCGGAAACCGTGGTGAAGATTGCTTGGGTTTTTGCCTTCCTCCAGATCTCAGGTACGGAGTTTCTCTAACTTTCGAGAAAGAGCTAGTTAATTTAATTGTTGTGTTTTTTTATGATCGTTGTTGTAGATTTTCCTTGCTAGTTTCTATTTATCTACATGTACGACATCAATCAATCTGAAAACTGCTCAATCGATCTGCTTCTCTGTGTATCCGAATCTTGATTTTTGTTCTCCTCTGTCGAAGACAAAGGAGCATAAGCTTGATTCTCAGTTGAGTTTAATGATTTTTTGTTTCATAAAGCCAATTGATAGTCATTGAAGTTAATTGGTTTCCGTTTGGTTGCTTCGGTCAATAGAAAGATAATAGCTCCAGTTTTGACATAAAGCTCCGATTCCAATCCATATAGGAACGGAACTGCTAGAACTTTTGTCAACAAGAAAATTTGAACCTAAAGAATTTGTTTCTAATTTATACTCTGCTGCTCTGCTAAAACACCATAACGTAAAAAAGAGAGATGAACAATTTCCTGGTAAAATTTTGAGGAATGTAATAAGAACATTACAAATGAAATAGAGAAAAAAGTATGGAGCTGCTGTTAGTTTTATTCCTCTGTTAATTCTCATATTTCTTTATATGGTCTCAACAGCAGAACTAAGAATAATGGAAGTTGTTTCTTAAAAATGGGGGGAGTTTGTCTCCATTTGTTGAATCACTCCACGGTAGTATCCCATGGAAATAGAGACAATCCGATTCTTTGTGTTCTGAAAAAGAAAACATGAGTGATGATTTTGATTCTATTCGTAGTAGAAAATAGCTTATAGTCTTTTTCTCTCTTCCTCAGTTTGGTAGTCTTTCGATTTTTAGGGATTTTTTTCCCTAAAAAAAGAAAAATTAAACCCTAAACAACTAGGTGTGTCTTTAAAATGAAATCCAGTTTTTGAAGTGTATAATAAATCAAGTGATTTTGTGTATGACAGACCTTCAGAATTTTAAATTTTGTATGTGGTGAAGGTGAATCATTATTTTTTCTTTAAAAAAAAATCTCAATAGATCAATTCTCAAATAATTTTTTAAAAAGTTCTAAATATCTCAAGGACTTCACTCATGAAAGTTTAACTAAGTCGAAACTGTCCATAAACTCTAGGACTGAGATTATAATTTAACTCACAAAAAAATTACTTAAATTACAAATCTTTAAAGTATTGTTCAATGCCTTGATTTTCATTTGTTAAAGAATAAACAAGCAACAAATACATACAAAACTACCAAACATAATAAACCACGAAAGTTAAAAGAGAAAAAAGATTCAACCAAGATGCTATGGACGTTAATGGACAAGAGAGTTTATATCACCCTTGGTTGTTATCTCTTCAAGAATCCTAACCTCAGTGTATAGAGGAAGTCCTCTTAAAGCATCCCAATTGACCACAACTTAAACGTTTTAAAAGATGTATGTGTTTTTGTGTTTCTCTTGTGATTTTATTCTTATTCTTTAAAAATTACAACTTTGACGCTTATACATCGAAGGTGCAATAGTTTATGTTTGGAGAAACTCATTAAAAACCAAACAGATGTCTTGTTAAGTAAACCGAAAAACTTGGTGGATGGATTTTCTGTTTTCCCTTCTTTCAGTTTCGAATCTTTTTGAGCCAATAAAGTGAAAGAGAGAAAAATAGAAGAGTCTTGTGACACATGTCATTAGATAATATATTTTATGGATTCTTCATCATTCTTAATACCGATCATGAACGATGGATGGAGACACAGTATGTTGTGGTGTCTCGCATTGAAAGAATGAAAGATTTTGATTTTCTAGAAGTGGCTGAAAAAAAATTAATTTGCCAAAAAAGAACATTTGTTAATATATGGGCTTGGATTAGAGTTTTCAAATTGAGGTCGTGGTGGAAGTAGAAAATTTTCTCATGTGGGTTGTTACCTGGTCCGATTGTTCGAGTAACTTCGCTTGCATATAGAAAAATATCTTCATTGCAACTTTTCTTTTTAAATTTTTATCAAGTGACTATTGAAATTGATCTCAGATCTAAAATTTTTCCTTTCTTCAATCTATATTTTGTCATATGATTTTGAAAAATACAGAATACAAAATAGCTTTTTTGTTCTGTCTTGTATTGATGATTTTTTCTTTTGATTTCAACCCTTCTTCGATGAGTGTACATTCAAGATAAGATGTTTGTGATAATCTTGGAGAGCATATGGTTCACAAGGATTTAGTATTGAGGGCATGTCGTTTTTTGATGTTCTATATTTGGTCTTATGGAAGCTACTAACCTTAATACTAATCATATTCTTGCCTATGTTAAGGGAGGGATTGAATGAGAAAAAATTATACATAATTAAGATGGAAAATATGAGGAAAGCTCGAGTAAGTTAAGGAAGAAATGACGAAAAATGAAAGGAAGAACGGATGACATAATACTTAAAGCTACAATTTGATAGCACTCATCAATGAAAGAAAAGTTAGAAATATATATATATATATATATATATATATATATATATATTTATCCTAAAGGAGAAAGAAAGTTTACCACATAGCATATTTCCTTTCTTTGAAGAATTAAAAAAATAATGATAGAATTTTTTTTAAAAATCGGTTTCTGATATCACAATGGACAATTTAAATATGAATAATTGGGGCAACTAACTTGATTTGGTTCGATTTTCCATGTTGAGTGTACCAAAACAATAAACTTTCAATCAGTTGATAGTTTGATCTCTCTGAATAACATAGCTTTAATGTTTTTAAATCACAATGATATGCATATGACAGATGTTGCTGCCTTATTAAAATGAAAAGAAAAGCATAGTGATTAGTATAAAAGCTTATCTCGTGAAAAGAAAATTTGAATAATTGATTCTTACTAACTTATGTCTTGTCATGTAAAGTAGTAAAATATTGTGAGTTGGAGTTGTTTTAACTTTTCCAAGCATATTTGCCTAATTGTCAAATGTTACTTTTTTTTTTGTTTTTGATTTTCTTATCCCTCAGCTTTACACATAGCTACCACTTTGCTTAAAGGAATGGATTTTGGACTTTTGGTTTATTGATAACTTTAGTGATAACCTTTAAGGCTCTAGGTTTTTATGCAATTAGGGGGTTTATTCATTTTTTAAAACCTTTTTTTTTTCTCTCTCTCTAAAGCCAAGGCTACGCAAGTTCATCCTGATTTGACATAAAAATTATTTGTTTTCTGCTTTTCAGAACAATAATTTACACATTTAGGAACCTCCATTATAAAACTAAATGTTTTCGCGACAGATTAGGTAATAAAAGAGATTGATGCAATAAATAAGAAAGAACGAGAAGAAAAAACATGATATTCTTATCTGCACTAATAAATAAAATAAACATTTTCAAATATAACAAATAAATTTAGAAATATATTTCACTAATTTTGCCATTTTCAATAATTTAGAAAGCAAATGGAAGCTCCTAGCTATATTTGATGTTATTGTTGTCCTATTAAAAGAAAATAGAGAACACAATCGCAAACAAATTTGAATTTTTTTTTTCTAAATCGATGGGGAAGAATTAAAATATTTTAAATTCACTACATTTTTTTTTATTTTTTTTTTTTGCGTCGGATTTCAAATCATCCTTCCAAACCATGGAAACCATACAGGGGTAAAAGGTTCAACAGGTTTCTGAGTTTTCAATAAAACTTACCCATAGTTCCAATCGAATTGAATAAATTCATACATTTTCAATTGTCCAAAATGGGTTCAAGATTTCTAAAAATTCAAGCATGTCAATAATCTAGTGGACAAATAAAAGCTCTACAAGCAAAACTTGCAATTTAATCTAATACCTTTCATATTTTTAAAAAGTAAAAAATTGATTATCGATTCTAAATAACCTTATTTATATAAAAAAAAAATGTAAACATTATATCACTTTTAGTTCAATTTTAAACAAGAAAACATCAATTCCAAGAAGTTATACTAGTCTTATTTGTCAATTTTTCAATAATCATGTCAACGAATTGAAATGCATTTGGAAAATCCAACAATAAAATCCAAGAATCCATTGAAAAAGATTGTTTCAACTTATTTAAAAAAAAAAAGAAATATATATATATATATATAAGAGCAACCCTTTGCCCACTCAATAAAATTCTCCCTAGAACTAATGAATAATATTAATTAGGGCAGAGCACACCATTAGAGTATTAAGAAATGAAAGTTACCTGAGAGATTGATGGGTAGGCTGTTAAATGCTGACGTGGCATATCACGACAATGGGTTTGGGAATGAGGAATGTTAGGTCAAAAATGGTAAAAGTTCTAAAACAAAAATCATGCTATTTCTCTACTACCTTTTTGCCATTGATTGGGATGAAGCTTTCCCTAATCATGAGAGTGAACCATTAGACTTAAAGCAATAGCACGCCCAAGCTTTAGCCTGGAGCTTTCTACCACATCTTAGACTTCCAATAACCGAGACTTGCAACCAACCACTAAACCGTCCACCCAGCTTCATCTGGGTAAAGTCATATAAGTCTTATGGCCTTACAACAGCGGCTGCCGGCCCCGAGTCTCAGTTGCTAGAAAATCTTCATCTTACAAAGCATTTTGGACGTTCTTTAGGGAAGATTCATTCCAACACAAGGCAAGGAGAAAGAAGAGATAGCTATAGCTTATGTCTTTGTTTTCTTTTCAAACTCTTACTACCATAAACTATGTCAATTATCTAACTCCTTGCCACAATTTAAAGAAAATGATAAGTAAGGAAGTCTACAACATCCTTTAACGATCTAGTCATCAATCTGTTATATCATAATGACCAAATGTGTTCAATATGAAGACTGTATAGAACCTTTTTCCAAAGTATAGAAACAAAGGTATTCCTTTCGAAGTCTAAATACCTAATGATACACTGACAAATTTTAGCGTACAAAATATTAATCCTATCTAAACTGTGATCACCAAATACCATTGGCAAATTTCTTTGTACAAATCTGATTCTCTAGAATCTCCCATATAAAGCACAGCCATGGATACATCTTGACACTGGTCTAAATGAAATATATACGCCCCAACTACATTGGCATGTCGCTGTGCCCATATTTGTGCTTAAATTCTCTCCTTTTGAGTGACTGCCCAAAAACTTCTAGACATAGAAGATGAATGCATCAACCTCCGAAGCAATGTTCTTTTTCTTTTTTTTGTTAAATTGCAGAAAATATCCTAAGCTTTTAAGAATTTCATTAAAAACTTCCAAAAATAAAATTCGGAAACACTATTACCGTCAATTTTTCATGGAAACCATAATTGTACATTAGTAAAGGAATGTGAGTTATTGATTCAACTTTAGAAAGTTGTGGTATTTTAAAAACGAGGTACTAAACGGTTTTCCAAACAAAAAACCAAACATTTAATGCATGTTTAATAATTTAGGGTTTGAAAAACACGGGTCTAAATGAAATATATATGCCCTCACTACATAGTCTCAAGTTACTTTTAAACAAAATGTAAAGGAAAGGGCATTTTCGATAATTTAGGGTTTGAATTGACTTTAAAAGGTGTTTTTCAAAAAAACTCATTTTTATTTGAACTCTTTTAATAAAAACGGTTAAAAATACTTCAAAAGCTATTTTATTTTAAGTGCTTAATTCAAACAATCTATTTTTTTCCAAACTGAGATTTTTTAAATTAAGCTTAAAAGGATGTATTTCAAACACATCTATAAACTAGTTTTTTTTTTTAAGGATAAAGTCATGGAGGAAAGGAAAATTTAGGTCCACAATAACTTCCATCAGAGTGAGGGGCATCAAAAAGAAAAAGTTGAGGGGTTATGTTCTTTCTTTTGTTGGACAAAGACGTATGGGTAGAAGATTTGAAACCATGATACATATTTTAAACCAACTGAATTTTCCCAGTTGAACAGTCACTAACAAACTCTAACAGGTAAATTCAAAGCTAGCAATTCGAAACGCATAGAAGATACAATTTACAATCACTATGCTCTTCTACAAGAGACAACAACAATTTACCTGATCGTGCCTAGAACGATGGCCGATTTGAAATCAATGTAGAGGTGAGAATTTTCCACTTCAACTGGGTACCATATCGCCTTCTATCTCCCCTGAAAAAGATTGTTAAGATGGCACCAGAGAAACAAATATTATGACTTCCAAGTTTCTTCAAAGTTTGTTAAGTGACAATTATGTTAATGATATACGATATCTCTTCTTTTTCCCCCCTCCAATTTGTGCTTGTGTTTTGCTTATTTGAATATGAATGAAGAAGTACACTATCAGTCGATTCAATGGTTAAATAGGCATCCTTGAACTTAATACGAAAATCTTTCTTTCCCTCTAAAACACAACTGAAAAGAATATATAAGAGCACGACAGTGCAGAAATCCCATCACTCGGGATCAAATTTGGACTTGAAACAAGTCGCATAGGTTGGTAAAGGGACTGTCACTATTACACAGGGAAGAGCTATTATTGTAGAATAACATATCCAAAAATAATTATAATACGTGAAATACTAGTTACAGTAATGGTCTTTATCATACGAGAGTAAGATAAATCAATCAACTACTACTGAAAAAATAGGTAAGGTAACAAGCAAATTACCACTATCGGTTATTAGTGTATGTTTAAATAGTATAGTTGCTACTAATCTTCAACGGTTACTGTAAAAGACAAACCTACACACCAAATGATTTCGTGATTTGAAAAAACAGGACAAGGGGCTGTTTGGGTAGTACTAGAAAGAACTATCCATTAAGGGCTGTCTATATGTGTGTATTATATCATAACTGTATGCAAGTATTGACATATCCATTAATAATCTCTAGATGCAACAATCCATTACCGTAAAACAAAGATGAGCAAATTAGATACTTACCATGCATGCACTTAATGAAGTAGTCCAACTCTGGAAAGCAAACCGCTCCTTGAATCAAAGCAGAAGGCTGACGATACGCAAAGAAAGAGAAATGATGGCGATCAGGGTCACTCCTTGGTTTTGCCATATCGATGATTCTCATGTATCCATCCCTATCATAGCACGAAAGAGAATTTTCACCAGCTACAGTCAAGCCTCGATCCCAGGCTAAATTTAATATCTGTAGATGAGGCATGGAGATTTCCCTTTAAAGCCATTGATAAAGACAGAAGGAAAACATTATAGAGAATTGAAACAGTTATATTACAACCTGCTGTTAAAGGACAAGGACATTGAACATACCAGATATCGAGAAAAAAGGAAATTTGTTATGAGAACTGTTATGTCAATTTATTATATTGAAATCTATCACATTTAACAAATTTGAGATGTTGAAAAATATTTAAATATGTTTTTGTAGGATTTATATTAAAAAAAATCAAAAACTGTATTTTTCTAGAACTCATTCAAACACAAAAGTTTTCCATGAGGTCACCACAATGTGGTTCGTTTCCTAATAACCACTGAGTGGAAATTCTCCTTCCAAATAATTTCCCAGATAAGCTGTCCGAAAACCTATTTTGAAATAGATCAAATTTGTTTCTCTATAAATAAACAAATAAATTATATTTGAGAACTGTGATAAAAGAATGTGTAAAAACATATGTTGTTGCACATATGTAAATTGACAAATTTATTTACAATTCTAAAAGGAAAGAAAGAAAAAATAAATAGTAAAAGAAAACTAAAAAAGAAGAGAGAAGAAACAACTTAAACACATTTGTCAAAGTGATAAGCCCAGCAATACTTAGCATATACTCCCTCCCTAGTCCCTAGGTTGGAGATTCAAATCACCCCACCCCATTTGTTGTAAAAATTATAAAATAATTTAACACAATTTTGTTTAGAAAACATAGGAAAACCGCCCACATTAAGGCATTAATAAAAAATATCATAGCCACCACCCATAGAAGCTCAATGGTGTAAAGAAAAAGAAAAAGATATTTAAAAATCCTCCACCTGCCAACTCAAACTTTCTGGATCAGCCAGCGCATCATCTACTTCCTGACCAGTAACTGGCATGCCGCAGCAGACGAGTTTGACTATTACAGAGTGTTTCTTCAAAACATCAAAAACAGGGGAATAACCATCTTGATTAGAGGAGTTATAAAACCCAGAGGTGAGCTCTGCTGCATGACTAGATGTCTTGTACCACCAATAAACTGCAGGAATCTGTGTTATCAAAAACATACATTTAAGAACTGATTCCGCAATAAGTTCATGACCAGATGCAATAGGACTGCTTGATGAACACCAAATATTTAAGGAATTGAACTCAGAAGATTCAACCCAAAGTTGGCAAATAAGTAATATGGCATTCGGATTGTCTTAGAGAAGTTGTATCTATGATTGAAGATTAACTAAGCAAGTAGGAAATCCATATACCACTTGTATATTATATACATCTTACAACCAGTGTTGTATAGCTACGAGAGAGAAGACAGAGCCACATATGATTACAATATTGTTGAAAAATAATTTCAGAATGGGAATGTGACTGTCCAGAACTCGAGGCCTAGTGATACTAAAACTAATTTCATGAAGAATTAATCACCCGAAGACAAAAAGAACAATTTTATGAAAAACCAATCTGTATATCTATGACAAGTCATTAGCAGTGGAAAAACTATAGCGTAAATATAAAGATTGATCAGTGAGATGACTCATACCTTAACAATAAATTTTGTCTCCTCAAAGACAAGGCTTGCAAGAGATAATACATTATCTACATGATATATCAGTGTCTGGGCATACCATTGGAGAAAAAAGCGGCCGTAGTAGCTATCATAGTCACCTCGTTCACAAAAGAACCCTGATTCATGTGGCCTAGAATTGTATTGGCCGGCATTATCAGGTCCCCTGGCCCAGAATGAGTGACCACGCAGGCCAGCAGCCTTGCGCAGACTCTGTTGTAGATACTTATCATAGCACTGCACATAATTTACATGAAATAAGAAAGTCAATCAGATATTTAGGTCCCAAACCATAACATCCAATGATTACAAATTAGTCTGCTTGATGTTAACGGTGATTGGGTTTTGAGGTACATTTTTATGAGTAGGCTCTTTCCACTGAGACTTTGAAATGTAGCCTAAAACTTTCAAATCAATATAAAGCACAATATTTGTTGTCCAACCTGATAGGATTTTCATGAGATACGAAAAAATACTTGGACTGCCAATAAATCTGAAGAACAGGGGATTAACGATATGATGAAGGGATAATATTTAATAAATACCTGAAACTCACCGATGCCAGGATACCTCCATCCCATTCTTTCTGAGAAAGAAGGATATTTTAGCTCTCCAGAAGCACCCAGTCCTACTTCAATTGCAGAGACGAGACCCTCAGCAAATAAATCATTGAACTCCGTATGAAAGCTTCTCATAAAGTCAAAGTAGACCTGCAAATAATTGAGATTAAATCAGGCACATAAAGCCAGGTTTTAATTGGGTAAAAATGGAAAAGAAGCTCATGGTGAAAAGTTGAAAACCAAAAAGTGGAAAGAAAAATGCATCATAGACAATGTTTATTCAGTGGAACTATAAGCACACAAAATCAAACAAAAGTTTAGAAAGTTATCACAGTTTGACATCCTATACACTGGACCTATAAGCACACAAAATACTTCATTACCTCAATCCCGGTTCTTCCTCTTAAAACTCGCTCTTTGTCAATGCCCCAAGATAGACAATCTTTATTCCTCCTTCCTTCACGATCTGTAAAGAATATATCTGGGTTCTCCTTCCCTATCTCCAGCACCCATTGTGGGAGCTTGATAAATGCATCCCCTGATTCAGTTCCTCCAGATGCATGGAATGCCATCACGACCTATTGAATCCAGACATAACTTGAGAATGGTTAGAAATTAAAATTTTTATGACTACTAACCATGGTAGACTTGTGAGGTTCAGATAATAATCATTATTCACAATGCTCCCTAGAGCAAGCTACCCATTCTAACAAGCAAGATCATGCCTCAAAGAAAGACCTCTAAAACTGAAGGTGCTGATTCTTATTTTAAATCCAAAATTCAAAAACCGAAGTTTGAGGAGCAGCAAAGATCTAAAGGTGACAAGAGTGGAAATGGGTGCCTGAGATATTAGAATACACAAACGGTCCCTAAATAGAACAAGATTTTGATCATTTAATTATTTATAGAATTAGAAAATTCATACAATCTCATAAAGATCAATAGATCAGGGCCTCTGGCAGCATAAGTTATGAAAATATTTTTGTGTTGGTAATAAAATTAAAGGAAACTACCTGCATTTATCAATAGCATAGTTACTGATGGGGTTTCTACTTTCTAATTTAAATAGATTTCATATGATCTGACGAAAGTACAAAGAGTCGTGTATTTGACGCATTATGTGGGAAACTACCTGCACTTTCAGCTTGAATTCACGTATGATGTTAAAAAGGTCTCTGTAACCAGACCACACATACTTTTGTGGGTTCCAAGCTTCAACGATACCCCACCAACAATCCACAATAACACCATCGACATTTAGTGATTGCAAATGACTTAACTCCTGTCTGACGCCATCGGGATCAATCAATTGACAGAAGTTGCTTATGAAACCAGTCTGGCACAAAGAAAAAATTAACAACCATAAGTTTGACGAAGTAAACAGACATAGAAGGTAAATCTGGAAAAATAAATGGAGTAAGAAATCATTAACACACTTACAGCAAGCATTACATAAACAGGGACATAAGGAGTGCCTCTGAACTGACTCTCATTCTCTCTACAGCGAATATCTTGTATAAGCTGAACAAAGTAACCAAAAAATTACTTTCTCAGATGTGAAAGCTTCAAAAGAAACCGGGTAAGCAGACAAATAGGATGGAATATGCTTAATACATCACAAGATGTTGATACTACTCCGAAAATTTCGTAATACTCCCTATAA
Organism: Cucumis hystrix; assembly: GCA_025688845.1. Classification (NCBI taxonomy): domain Eukaryota; kingdom Viridiplantae; phylum Streptophyta; class Magnoliopsida; order Cucurbitales; family Cucurbitaceae; genus Cucumis; species Cucumis hystrix. The sequence goes on from CM046889.1 coordinate 15,989,269, forward strand.
TAATTAGCTCATTTTATTCCATTAATTATAGTATAGAATTACAAGATGTATATTAGACTTAGACCACACTTATCAATCTGAAAGGGAATTAAACTCGGGATAACAAAGTCATAATGCATTGCTTTCCTAAGAAATTAAACTCGGGACAATGAAGTTGGACGGAAAAAAACTAACTAGTGGAAAACTTCACCTGATCTTCCAGGCAGTGAGCAGAGTTAAGAGGGCTCAAAGCTGTATACTTCTCATTCTTTGCATCTCTCTCCGTGATCACAACTGAATCTAAAGATGCTGGAGACAAACTCTCATCAATTCGGAGAACAGATGGCTGACAATCTAATGCTGCTTTAATAGAGCAACCCTTAAAAGAACCGGATGAGATAGGGCTTTCACCTGACCTTACAGGAAATGCTGCCTGTGAAGTATTTTCAACCAACAGTGACCAAGGCATTAGAAAGAATGGATAGTACAAAGGATATAGTAATAAAAAAAACTGGCCCGATCAAATTTAATCATGTTTATCAAATGATGACATATTTTATACTCTACAACCCTCATTGCAAGAGGAATAGAGGAATAAATGTTCTGCCTTTAGCATCTTCCCCAAGTTAAGACTCTAGCATCATCTACATGTCCGTACACGAAGGTTTTTCAAGGACAGTGGAAAGCTGTGAAATATTGCCAGATGTCCAGAACTAAAATACAGCATAAGTGTTGAACTACACATTTATCTTCCCTATTTCCTTTTACAGCATTCACTATTAGTCATTACAGAGTAACGATCTTTTCGTGTTCCATTATTCGTTGATTTTCGATTCTTTTAGAGGCATCAGAAATCAATCAATCATCATTTTTAAAAAAATCCATAAAGATACCTAAGTACGAAAAGATTAGCGTCACATTGACTCTTGAATTGAACATTTAAAATGCACAAAGAGTTGAATAAAAATGCCAACCCCTTGGGACTGAGAAGGCGGAGTGGACTGCCTGTAGGTGGTGCCATCAGCCTCGACAACCCAGCCAGCTTCCCTAGCAAGTGCAGCCAGCACATCGTTCATATCCGCGCGAGCAGGGAGTGGGAAGTTACCGTACTGGCGAAGTCCCGCCAGTATCCGACTAGTAATGGCTCGGCGATGGCGCTCGCGAAGCTTGGTCCGTTCTTTTTCTTTCTCTCTCTCTCTCTTTGCCTTACCGCCGGTAGTAGCAGCTGTGGTAGTTGTCGGTCCCATAGCAGCAGCAGCGGTGGCGGCAAAACCACGAGGACGACGAGGCGGCGGGGGAGGTTGAAGCTGATGCGATAAGTAGTCGGAGGCATGATTAGCTTGGGATTGAAGATCCTGATGGAAAGTATCGTCGTTTAAGCTGCCGCTCATCTTCGTCGAATAATTGGAGGTAACAAAGAATTGGGAATTACATTGATTCGTTTGAATCAGCAGCCCTTAAGAATTCGGATTGGTGCAGTCCTGTGTATTTGTTCCGGCAAGACGAGGGGCCATCCCATCGTACTCATAGCTGATGCTACCAAACAAACAAATCTCTCCCTTTCCGATACTGATAATAAAATAATAAAAGAATAAAAAGAAAACTATATTAAATATAGAAGCCTTAGAAGGGTTAAAAATATGACGGAAATGTCTAAATAAATACATTTTTTTATTTTTAAACACGATGTTAATTATTTGATATCGTTTTGCATAAGTAATCAAAAAAACGAGATAAAGAGTTTAGGTTGAGTTGTTAAAGTAAAGTAACATATTTGTTTTAAGTAACTTTTACAACTGAACTCAAAATAATGTGTTGGTGATCGAATATCTCAATAATTATAAAAAATTCTATTAATTAATATTTTTACTCCTTCCCTTTTAAATTAATACATATAGTATATCATATTACAATGTCAATTCATTTTTATTAAATCAAAAGAAAGTATGTGTTATAAATTATATGAATAAAATAACAATTTTACAAAAAAAAAATTATCCTCTGTTATTTTTATAAATTAATTAATAATAGTTGATATTTTTTTCTCAAGAGAATATAATAGTTATCATTTTAAGTATTTTAAATTTTCAAATCGCCTTGTATAATTTGTTTTTAATTAATAGAATCTTTATTTTAAAATTGCTTACGGAACAACACCTAATTTATCATTCTCACCAAATAGCCTAAAGTATCAATATATATATATATATATATATTAGTGGAGAAATTAGGGTTCATTTCTTAACTTCATTTATAAAGGATCACTTGGAAATAAGAAAACAAAATTTGGGGGGAAAGGGATTTTCATTACCTTATTCATACCCTTGAACAAGAGAGGAAGAGAAAAGCTAAATATATTTCTCTGTGGAAACAATTTTCTCAACTGATTGAATCCATTCTCATTAAAACACTCTAGCAAGTTGATTCTTATAAAAGGCACCACAAACTATAGAACAAAAACCTGAATTTCACCATCCTTTTCAAACCCATCATCTTTCCCCTTAAACTTTTCTAGCTACCATACCAACCATCGCTCAAGATTTCTAAGGATATACAGAAGACAGCATCTTTGGGGAATGAATTGCTTTCACTTGACATCGTCTGACAACGCATCAGATCTGCTGCATATGTCTCCTCGACAAAGTGGACATACCCTGCATAATAACGCAGATAAGCGAGTGAGATCGATTGAGATCTTCAGTAACATTAGAAACATACACATCGACGAGTCAACAGTAAGATTCATTTATTCAGCGTGTCACTCGTGGCATAATGTATCTAATGCTTGAGAAATGTGAAGTCAGGCCCCACCCAATGATATGATATCTTTGAAAGACTGTAGGATGTGTACTAGACATGTTCCAAAAATACCAGAAAATGGGAGCATTCCTCTTATGTATGCTAATTTGTTAACAATTCAAGAAGCAGAAAAGGGTACATGGACCCAATAATACCTGTGAATCTCCTTCAGCCATTTGTCGACACATGTGGTGTGAAACTCATGATGGCAAGGCAAGACTCTCATGCTATCTCCTTCCTCGTACTCGACCAGGCATATGTAGCATCTGTAGATTTATGCGAAACAGTTACAAAAGAACACATCAGACAAACGTAGGACTAAACATGAAAGACTTTGTGAAAAAAAGGAAAAAAAAAGAGGTGGAATAAGATTCATATTAAAACTCTCGTTTGAAGATGAGCCTTAAATGAATTTAAGTGGTAAGAATGTGCTAAACAAGAAAGAGAATTTATTGTGTTGAAAATAGAAGTAAACGTAAATGCTTACTGGGCAGCTTCCTCGCTTTGATGCTTTTGCAACTTGGAATGAAATTTAACAGGCAAAGAATCTACAACATCGTTCGGTGCAGGTAGAGAGCCAATAGAAGATGCAGGGCGGGAGGATAAAACTACAGATTGCTGGTGAATTTCATCCAGAACCTAATTAAAATAAGTACAGAGATTCAACTAGTATAGATAAAATTTGAGGAAACTAAGCAGAGAAGGCGATCATATATTAATTTACCTCAAATAAGGCTTCAGCTAACATTACAATTCTTGATATACTGGCTCTAGCACTGGTGTTATCATTTATATTTGTGTCACGATTGTTGATACGACAAGTACAATGACCGGTTCTATGCTGACCGGATAATATACATGATCTCTCATGCCCAGATAGGTTCTCAAAGCGACTTCCCAGCCGCTGTAGGGCACGAACCTGCATGAGAGTGAATTTAAGAGAGAAAAAGTAAGATACCCAGCATAATTTTGTACTCGCCCCTATTATGAAATATAACCAACATTACATTAATTGTATACTATTGCCCCTACCATGAGATTCATAACATAAAAATGAACTCCATCAAGAACAATTACAAACCTGGGACCGTATTCTTCTTCTTCGTTCAAGGAAATTTGATCTGTGTTCCAGCAAATCGTGATATCTAGCTTCTCTAGGTCGGGTAGTATCCACTTCAAAATCTTGGCTGCTGAAAATGGAACTGGATAGACTAGAAGCTTGAAAACCTGATGTTGTTGGTGAGCTCATAACATTATCTTCAGATGCCAAACCCCTTGTTTCAGCAGTCCATACATGTTGGTCATCGCCACTATGACTTGCATCTCTCTCATCTCCCTCTTGTTGAGGAGGACAAAATGTGAAGTCAGATAACGATGATCTCCGAAGAACTCTATCACGGAGTCTTCCAACACTAAGTGTCCGACTAAAACGAAAATTCCGCTCAACCGGTTCTCTAGATCCAGTCCGCCTGTCAGATTGTCTAATCTCACTGCTTTCGTTTTCAGGTAGAGTTCGAGGATGGGAAAGGCTTCCTGACCCTACTCCAAAATTATCACAAGCACCAGCCATGTCATGGGTAGAAGAAACTGACTGATTCCCTTGTAAGTTATCAGAAAGACCAGAAGGTTGTGTATTTAACCTAAAACTAGCAGGACTGTCTCCATAACATTGAGTATGAGTTTCACTAGCTACTGATGCAGGAAGCAAGTCCCTACCTTGTTGAGTTTCATCTTGACCATCCAAGCCTCTAGCAGGTCTGTCTGATAGATGAGGCTCGTTTTCATCATTCAACATCGAGAGATTTGTTGAAGACACAGGATAAGATCTAGATGATCCTAAGCTGCTTGCTCTACTAAGTCTAAAGCTTACATTACCAGGAATGAAACTAAAGCGAGAAAGGAAGTTACTTGAAGTGTTCAACGATTGCAGGGAAGATACACGAGCAGAGGTGCTTCCAGCTCTGGGGGCTGTAACAGCAACACCTGCTTGATCCCATCCATTAAGTGTAGCATTCGATGATATGCAAGGCATTTCAACAGATTCCTCAGCTTTTACCCTTCTGTAGCCCTCAACTTTCATCTGATCTAATGCTTGAGCAGTCTGATTTGTAGATGAATAATCATGAGCATTCTTTTTGTTCTCACTTTCAGAATCCTGCAGAATAACCCAAAAACAAGGAAAACTTAATTACATAGTGTACCAGCCCACAATGTTGGTCATACAGATGAAGACTGCACATCAGAAAATCAAAAAGCAAAATACGGACGAACACTTAGTCCTCAGTAATCGATAATTTAAATGGGAAAACATTGTTTCTTTCGATATATAAACAATAAAATTAACATGAATCAAAACACAACATACAATGCAAAGTTGAAATACCACGGACTCAAACTCAGACTCGAATGTAAATTTATAACCTGGACAGCATAAGAGAAATTTCAAATTTGTCTGCAAATAGGAAGTCCCCTTTTCGTACCTTGGAATCACAAACAGTAAAAATGAAGCTGTTGACTTCTTCATTGACAAATACTTCAAACTAATTCAGAAAGCTTATGAAAATGCTTCACTAATACGAAGTACAATGAAGCAAAGTTCTGTCTCTTTATGATTCAGCACTCATGATCACAAAATCTCATGCAAGCCACTAGTCAAATAAACCAACAGCTAAAACAAAAACAAAAACCCACAAAGATGATGTAATTCAAACCTCAAAAATCATTACCCAGCCACATGAAATCAACAACAACAACAAAAGAAAACTGCTACCCATCTCAAAGAAAAAGAGGGAAATCACGTACATTATCGTCATTGTCGCTATGGTGCGATCCAGAGGAGGTACCAAGGCAAGCAGACTGAAAAACTCTCCGGCCTTTGGATCTCCCCCTCCGGATTCTCCCAGAACAGGAGAGAGTCTCCGGCGCCGGCAGCGAACTACTCGACGATTTACTTCCACTGGATCCCATCCTTCGGAAGGAAGACCGATTGTTAGTCCATGAAAAATGAGAAAAAGGGGGGGAAGATTGAAACAACCCAGATCTAGGAGGAGTCCATTATAGGGAGATTTGAGATCAATGTAAGATTAAAGGGAAAGAATAAGAAGAATTGGGAAAGTAAGAAAAAGGGGAAAGCGTGGGATTGGGAGGCACATAGTGATGAGTAGATGAGAGAAAGAGACAAAGTAACTTGCAGAGCAGAGATGTGGAAATGGAAATGGAGTCCCTTTCTTGTTGTTGAATAGATTATTTGATTATCCAAATGCAAAGCAAAGCAAATGAAAGGAACCCAAGTAGAGAGAAAATTTGAGTGTGGAATTTAAGAATGAATTAATGAATATTGAATTTGTTGAGATTGAAAAACGAAGAACATGGCGTTTTCTCTGCCTCCGTTTGGGGGAAAAATTCAAACACCTGACCCGACCCCCTTCGAAATTTGCACCACCGGGCCCAAGAATTGGGCCTTCCCTTTTGCTTCTTCACTCCCATTTTCCTTTTTCTTTTTTAATCGTACCAAAAAATTATATCAACTTATTTTAAATAATAAAATCGTTTAAAGTATAACTTTTTCTTCAAAAATATAAAATTTTCGCAAACTATTTACGTTCTACAGAGGAAAAAATTGACAAAATTTATTAGGTTTGATTTTTTTATAAAATAAAAATATTTTGTAAGTTGTTCTATTTTTTTTGACAATTTTTCTATTGAAAAATATAGTATAATTTACATAAAATAAGTGAAATTTAAATTCATAACGTAAATATAACCAAAGTTAAACACCACACAATGTAATTATATCTATTGAAAGTGAATGAATAATAGCAGCTAATCAAAGTTCATCAATGATTGTTGTTAATTCATTGGTTGGTGTATCATTTATTAAAGTTAATCAACTTGTTAGTTATGCCAATAATTATAGTTGATATATATATAATATATATATATAAATTTCTGATATATGCTTGTGGAAGTAAAATTTTAAATTTCTGATATGTTTAATGAAAAAATATATATGTTTCAATCTTTTTTTAGTGTACATTTTAGTTGGTCAAGTGAGACATTAATGAATATAGATATATTGGTTATAACTTTTTTTTTCTGAAAATTTATTTGAGTAATTGGTTAATTAATGTGTGGGCAAAGATATAGTAATGTTATTAAATTGATTAATACATAGTTATAATATCTTATACTGTAGTATTTGCATTGCATGTTATACAAATACATATATACCATAGATTTGCTTACTTAATTTTGTAAAGCAAAAAGTTGGGTAAATATTTAAAAAAGATTTCTTTACTATAATTCAAAAATATGTTAAAGTCATTTCTTGACCACTAGAAGATGACCTTGAAACTTTCGAGTTTCAATTATATTTGTGATCTATAGAATTATTATTTGTTGTTTGTTGTTTTTTTTATAGTGTTGGAAATGACTTGTGTGTTTAGGCTCATAAGCGAAGTACATTGTTTTTGTGAAGAATTTTGAAATGCCAAGAGGATATAAATAGCAAGGCATGTTAGATGTGAAACTGAAACGTATTGGTGGTGATAACATAAACCTATCACCACACGAATCGTCTGGTTGGGCAAATGGTGGGTTGGGTAATTGCAAAAAACAAATAAGTTTAATTTTATTGTAATTCATATTTGGCAATTAAACGTTTTTTTTTTTTGTAACTAATATTTTTCTCGTTTTCTACTATTGGAAAACCCTTGCTGACCGTTTTCTTTTCTTCATCTTTATCTATCATCTTCTTAATCTATATATGGGTATTCGAAAGCGATCTGCTTGCTCTGTTATTTAATTTTGTTCTAAGCTTGTTCATGATATTGATTCTATTCCTTATTCCAACAAATGCACGACGAAATAGGAAAAAGTTGTGTTAATCTTGGGAAGAACCAATATCTCAATTGGTACCACAGTTGTGCCAAAATTGCTTTAAGGGACAACAAATTTACAGCACTACAACTCCTTTTAACATCTTATTAACAACAACATATAGAAATCATCGAATCAAAACTATGGTGAGAGTTTATTTAATTAAAAAAAAACAACTGTTTCAAATGTGTTTCTAATAATTATATCTTTAATTACAATCAAAATAATAAATTAAGAACCCTCTAAAACAAGTAGGAAAAGGTCCCTTAATTAAGTGTTTTTCTTTTAATACTGCCACTAGAATTTAATCATTGTCCACCTGTTTAGTGAAGCAAATGTATTCAAAAAGAGGAATTATGTGAAAATGGAACTATAATTCAAACACCTATCATACAAACATCAAATCTTTTGAGGATTTTTATAAAGATATGATTTATAGTTATATGAAAACATATAGTTTTAAAATGAATTAAAATAGGAAAGAAAAATGTTAGTGTGTTTAATGTATAAATTCATAAGAAGAAGAAATGTGAAATAAATAAATGAAAAGAATGAAACTTTTTGGCACATGGATAGAATCTTTATCCATGAGAGCCAATCTTCAAATTTTAGTGAAATGATTGTGTATTTCTTATAAACTCTTTTTTGGGTCACATGAAATATCATTTGGATATTTGACCTTTTTCTTCCATCTTCTCTTTTTCAACTCATTGTTTTGCTTTTTTTTTTCTTTAGAAAAAAGAAAAGTTTATTTTTATTGGCAGGTTGTAAATTTGAAGTGTACCCATGATTATATTGATTAATACTTAAAATTGATACAACTTGAGAAATTTGATATTTAGATAGATTAAAAGGGTTCTTTAAAAAAAATATAACAAACCAATAAAATATTTAGTATAGAGTAATTTTGAAAACGGAAAAAGCTCACAAACCCATAATGACAAATACAAAAAATACCCTAGTCAACATGTGATTAATAGGTTACACGGGTGTATGAGTAATCTTTTTCTAAACGATTATCTACGATCATTTAAATTATGATACATAATTGTATAGTTCTTTTTAAACGATGGCGATGGGAAAATATTTCAAATTTATGCGTTGATTATGGTAAATGATTGTCTGGATCATGATATCGTATAGTTCTTTTTAAACCATGGAAAAAAGACTTCAAATTTAAATGATCTTGATATTTTTAATAGGAGGAAGATGAAGAATAATATTGAAACAATCGTGAAATAGCTTCAAAGAATCTTGCTGAAAATAGAAATATTTAAACATAAGAATAGATCATTAAAAAATAGGAGATGAAAAAATCACAAAAAAAGAAAAAGGAAAAAAAGTGACAAAATGTCGATCAATTCAAAGACAAATATGAAATTTATGAAAATACAATAATGATGGCTTCATGATTTTTTATTTTTTTTTATACACGTAAATATTTTTTGGTTTTGTTATATTCATGTAAATTATCTTATATTAAATTTGATATAAGTCAATAATATTTGTTTTGAAAGAAAAACAAGCACGATGTTTCTTTTTATTATAAAAAGAACCGATAAATGGAAATGGAAGAAATGAAAAGAAAAATGCAATACTAAATCTAAATGAGCCGTTGGTTAGGAGATAGGAGAGGAAGTTTTGAAAAAATAGCATTTTCTTTTTCTTCTTTTTTCTGTCTTAAAGAAATGCTTGAAAAATATTTGGTTGCTCATGTGCACAAACACGAACACAATACTATATTGGATTTTCTTCACCAATCTTTTTCCATTCCATCAAACCATCTTTATCTAAAGCAAATTCAATACGAGAAGAAAGATTTCTTCTGCAAAAGAAAGAAACTTGACTTTGACATCATTTTCACTTTTGGAAAAGAAGAATGAGGGATGCCCTCAAGCTACACACTTTGACTCCTTTTCACCATATGATATTAACCTTTTGAAATAAGCTACATATAATCACTCTTTCCTCTGAATCAGTTTTCTTCGAAAAAACTATGAGTATTATTTATATGGAAATAAAATTCCCTTTTTAAGTATTATTTAAACTTTGATTACATAATAGACTCCGCAGCTTGACTTTCGAACGATTATTTCCTTGAAAGTACTTTGCCTGTACTGCTTCATAGATTCTTTTCCCAATTAACGGTCACAACTTACAAGATGCTAATCAAATTAGTGGTAGTTTCATACATAAACAACTTCAAGATATGGATTAATAATATAATTGCTAAAATTACGTTTTCTAAATACACTATAATGATACAAACACGAGTATAATTCAATTGGTTGAGACATATGTTTTCAATCAAAAAAGTCAAATGTTCAATTTTTAACTAAAAACAAAAAATACTTTTCTTCTCAAAAACGTCTAATAAAATAATATTGCCAAAAACTTATCTTGAGCAGCAAGCTCCCCATAAATCAATTAAGACATTGCAACCACAGCACTAGAGAAAGAAGTTGAACCTAATTTCTTTTGACCTTCCTGCTTGGCATAATAGATAACTTATAGAACAAAAGATTATATATTATATATTATATAATCTAAATGCCAGACAAAGAAAATGGAATCACAATAAATAAAATTCAAATCGTTACATGGACATCTACACTGCAACTTTGATCCTATTTAACATTTGAAAATTATATTAGATAACACTCATAGCAGTCCTATATTTTTCTAATAGCTTAAAGAAAAAAATTTGCATCATGGTAGGAAGAACTCTGGTGCTTTCTACAGCAGCTAGACAATGGGTCAAGGACTAGTCATTTTTTCCTATAAGAAAGATTTGTAATTCATTCATGCAAGGTTTTACTTCAAGGCAACTATAAATTTTTCCTGGCTAATACCCACGATAATTGATCGGCTGCTGCCATCGCCCGAGATGCTGCTGCGATTGAACCATCATACCTATAAAGATTAAGATAACTTTTAAAAAATGAAAGAAAAAAAGAAATAGTAATAACACATAAGGATCTTCAGGCTGAAGATACTACGAATTCTGTCGATTCTCTACTGTGCAAGAAAACTTAACAAATAGCTGGATAAGTGGAAAAAACAAAGCAGTTTGAGAAGTAAACTATACTTACATAGCAATCAAAATAAATGCCGTTGTTTGCACTATAATAACACCTTCACCAGCATGCTTTATAGTGTTCATGCACCTTGCACAAAACCAATTCTCATGAACTGATGTCATTATGTCTGAAATAAAGTTCCATCAAGGTAAGATTCGCCCAGATCAAAACTAAACTATATATATAGATTTAAACAATACAGCATGAATTACAGGAAGCAATTGCAAAGCTAATTTTTGTTATACAGTTTCTTTTTGTAAAAGCCCTTTCGTCCATTATGTGTGGTTGCTATTTCACAAGAATATTATATTAAAAGAACCCATCCCAACTTTAAAGGTAAAGATAGAAAAGCAGAGTCGATATTAGAAATGTTCTGGTGTTCTTGGTTTATAATCTTTTATCTCTAGAGTATCCACACTTCCCTATAGGCTTTATTCTTCTGTAATCCAAACTCACTTTGAGGTTTTTCTTTCTTTTTTCTTTTTGCAATTCCTTTTGACTTAACAGAGAATATTTTATCCTGCCCTCGTCCTTAAGATATTATTATTATTACACTTTCTTTTTTCTGAAAAGAATTTATACCTTTATACATACGAGCCTATGGCATTGGCCGTTTTTCAAGGATGACATCAACTAACATAATGTAACCTTAACTAATCTTAAATTACCTTGCTTTATGAAAATAACAATGAGCTATTTTCAAACATAGTAGAATGAACCAAGATATTTACAAAATATAGCAAAATATCACAATCTATCTGTGATTGTGATAGTTTGCTATATTTGTAAATATTTTTAGAAGTTTTGTCATTTAAAATAATTTTCCTAAATGAAAAATATAAAAGAAGTTCCCAATGAGAGTTTCATTCTAGAAAATAAAACAGCTAAACAAAAAATTGTTACAGGACAACAATCACAATATTTTGAAGCAAACAGGTCGATTTGACTGCTGGCCCTAATTTTTTTATTTTTTCTTTTAAATTTTGTTGCCTTTAAGAATGCTTACATTGATTTAAGCCAATGCTGAAACTCTCATTTTGGGGTTTGTCACGTTTGATGAAATCGACAAACTGATTCAGTTCTATGGGATTAAGCAATATTCCTTCTTGTTCTGCACTGAAGGCCAAACAATAAACATTCAACAAACACTTGAGCTTCCAAAACAGGTTATAATGAAAAAAAAAGACACAGAGAAAATAACAGCCACAAGATTCATTTTTCTAAGATAGCGGTCGGATTAGGGAAAAACAGAGATAATTTAACTTATAACCACCTTGAGGATTAAAATAGTTTAAACAAATAAATGCATCCTGAAAAAACATAGAGAAGAATGATTGAAAGTAAAAGCTTAGACACAAGAACACTAATGCAAAATGACCCCATCAACCTAAATAGGGATGCTTCAGGTTCATGTTCACAGTGTTCATTAAAGCTCAAGAAGCAATGAAAGCACAATCGTCTTCTAGGGCTTATGCACAAGACGTGAAAAAAAGTGTGGGTCTTTTTTTGTGAGGGGCACTATGCATACAAGTACTACATTAAAAAGAGAAAACATAGTTGAAGTGGAAGTATGAAAAAGGACCCCTAAACACAAGAAATGTTGCATTTAGGCTTAGTAAATTTGATTTTTTAGTTAATAAATAAGTACAATCCCTAATTATTACTACTTCTAAAAATAATGAAAAAGCCCCAAGGCGTAGGGCTTTGAGCCTTGGTGCTTTACAAAAGGCGGGCGCCTTGGGCATGCCTTATTTTGTTCGTGAGCCTCTCGCCTTGAACTAATTATTAATATTTTTAATAAAAACAAAAAAGCCCCAAGGCATAGGGCTTTGAGCCTTGGGGCTTCACGAAAGGCGAGCACCTTAGGCGTGCCTTATTTGTGAGGCGCCAAACCTGGGCCTTCAGCCTCCTACACGCACATTTAAGCGAGCAGATTTTGAGAAGAGGCCAAAAGTGGGAAACAAAAAACATTAAATGTTAAGTTAAGCCCCATTTGATAACTTTTTCTTGGGGTTTTTTGTTTTTAGAAATTACAATTATTTACCAATATTTTTCTCTATTTCCAATCTATTTTTCAAATAATACGAATGGAGGAATCTTAATCGTGTCATATGAACTTGAAGATAAGCCGATATCCAAATTTACAATAAAAAGAAGTTGCATTTTAGGAACAAAGACTTCAAGCAGGACTTCATAACTCTTGGATGGTTACAAATTTGTGGTTCGTTGATTAAAAGACAAAAGAATTTCGAATTTATGGTGTTTATCAAATGTATTTTCAGTTTTAAGTCATTTTCTTTGCCTTTTTATGTTATATTTAAATCATGGCTAATTATAGTCACAAAGTGCGAGGGCTACAGCTCTTGAAATGGGCCATAGCATATCTGAAGTTTAATTTTGATGCTATATAAAGCTTTATGTCAATATGTTATTGTGATAGTATGCATAGATATTTGGAGCATTCAAGTGAGAATGGATCTATCTTACTTATGGGGTGCTTTGAAGATCAAGAATTGAAGAGAGTTTCAAGCTTTATCCAAGCCTTGGTTCATTTGATTAACTAAATAATCTAGTCAATCTTAGGGGTTGAGATCAAATTGGTTTTGGAGCTGTTGTGGTTGAGTTCTAAGTCTTATTGTTAAACACGTCCTTCATTTTTCAAAGCTAAAGAAAAAGGTATATTACGCAAATTCGGAGTTTTTATAAGCTTCAATTTCCCAAGACAGAAAACCTAAAACAAACTCATTATTAAAATGGATGTGATTAATAATTAACCAGACTAATATCCAAACATCCAACTTCCAGAAAAATGTGTCTCTTGTGAATCTTGTCCTCCATAAACTAGTAGTGAAAGTGAAGGTGAACTGGAAACTAAATATACGATTATAGAACAGTCACAACAAGCTTAACAGTTAATACACAACCAAATCCAAAAAATTATAGCTCAAATAATCCATTTCTAGCCCGTCAGAAAGTTCCTGCCCTAACCTATGATCCGAAATCTGCACTTGAACAACTACGCGACTAGAACTTGTAAAACTATGAAACACATTAGAATGAGCATAATAAATCTAACTTAGGGAACGATGAGCTGCTTGGAAATAAATAAATAAATAATTCATTGCAAAATATGCAACTTAAATTTGACGATTGTTTAATCTGAATAAAACAAAAAATTCGAAAGTGAATTGTACAGTAATATCAATCGCCAAGAACCCTACACATTCAAGAATGAACAAATGAAATTGCAAGCAATGAGCATATTCAAAAGGAGAACGAAGAGAGCTTACATGGTTGAAAGCAAGCGGGAAGGCCCAGTTGGGTCATAATTAATCAACAGAGCAGCTTTCAATGGCTGACCTACGACAAACAAACAAATATCCATTGAAATCGTTTTTGAGGATATGGACAAATTGAAAATGGTGGTGGGTCGGCGTTAGTTACCGAAGGTGCCAATGCTGCCGGAAGCCCATTTGTCCCAAGCTTTGTGGACGAATGCCCAGTCCATTTAAGCAAAACCTAATAGGTGTCTAAGCTTCCATGGAAATGAACCAGTGAACTGAGCTCTAGCAAAGAACTTGCAAGTCGTAAATAGCTGAATAGCGAAAACTTCTAAATTCAACTTTTAAATAGCTATAAACTTTTGATTGTTTGGTGGATTTACATTTGTTAGCTTTCAATCTTGTGTCTACCAAATTTATTTCCATTATTAAATATAATCTTTTTTTTTTTTTTTTTATTTATTCAAGTGTTCAAATGGTTGAATTTGTAATTTAATAGATAGAAATTTCTAAATTCATAAACCAAAAGCTTATATTTAGGAGATTTTTTGGTAGTATTGCCTATTTAATGTTTAATTTTAAAATGTTTAGAGGTTGAATTTTACATTTTTTTTTTTGGAAATTTTTACAAGCAGTAGATTTTACAAAATATTTAACATATAGCAAATTCTATCCATGATAGTCATCGATATACTATAGTGATAGAAAACTATAAGTGATATAATCCAAAATTTTACTATAGCTTATAAATATTTTAATTTATTTTGCTATTTTTAAAAATGCCACAAAAAATTATCATGATAACTAAAACTTTTTATGAGCTAATGATATTTTTAACCAGGAAGATAACTAGGTAGGTATCCTTCATTCCATATTAATCATGAAATGTCATTAACATGAGCATAACTTTCATTACAAGAAATGAACATAACACAAGTAGAATAAACTTGTTCTATCAACATCAAGGTTTGATATTCCACTTCCAACATTGTGAAAGTACATTCGTCCCTTACCTCAAGCTTCAAATTTTAATATTTGCAGTCCATGTACTTTGGCTTATAAAGGTTTTAAGATTATGAGGTCAAATTTTAAATGCTCAAACGATTGAAAGAAAATCATCAGATATCAAGTGATATTAATCTTGGTATAATAGAAATCTACAAAGGGTAAAAGATATTATTACAATATAAGGCAATAGATTTCCGAAGGGAAATATACATTAAATGGATGTATGTTCAATTTTCAACATTAAGGTAAATGATAAGCCAATAGCGAATTTAAACAATGGTAAAAGAAGACACACCCTGCGGTTGGTGCAGCAATGGCCTTCGTTTCTTATTTCCAAGCACTTGGATGAATAATGATTCCCCTCTACATTTTTCTCATAAATTGCATTCAAATTACTATATTTTTTCAATCGTAAAATATAACATAACTGTGGTGATATACTAAACCCCTCATTCAAGGTGGTCTTTTGCTTCGAAGATGCGGTTGTGGCAAGTCGGGTTGCACGGGTAAGGACAGTCGATCTTCTGGAACGGAGCCCTATCGAAAAACCAGTCTCCAACTGCCTTTGCAATGGGCTGCGTTTTCAGATTTGAGAAGAGAGTTAGTACTTTGAAGAACCAAGGAAACCACATTCATGTTTCCTGTAATAACTTAAGATGTGATTGATTGACAACCGATGTGTGCTTACCGTCTTACTCAGCACGGGAGAGTCCGTTCGTAACCACGTCTCCTGCATTTCGGTTTGGCAATGGGCATAGCAAGAATCTATGAACAATCCTCTTGATAAAGAACTTCCAACCCCATTCAATGCACTCAAAAACTGAACCCTGAAGTCTAAATCAAAACAAGGAAGATTAGAATACAGCACTTTCCAACAGTATGAAGACTGCAGAGTTTGAATCTCTTACCTTGCATAGTACGAAGCTGAATTGGTGAGCAGTTTTTGATGTCGAGCTTGCATTCGTGCCAAGTACCGTGAGGATCAGCAACACCAGGTGCCAGTATATTCTTTATCTGGATGGATTCAGTAACATGACAACTCAGAAAACTATTGATTTCAAAATTTGAAAGCTTTACATTTTTTTAGATGGGCTAGAATTAAGGAAGTGCTGATTTTTCTAACCTGCCATGAATCATAAGCTGCATTTACAAGAAATATTGGAGTCTGAATGAGCTGAACCACATTTTGAGGAAAGAAACACTGCAGAAATTTGCTTGAGAAGCATTAATACATATCCCGGAATGCCGAAGGGAGTGCTTGAGAAGCAATGAAATCGAGAACTTGTACAACTTACCATCTCAGGTTTCATTTTTGACGTGCATGATATAGGCAAATTCTTGGCAGAACCCTGAACAATTTTGAAAAAACATGGCAATATTTTTGCTCATAAGAAAATTCATTGTCGACAAAATATGAACTAAATGTACTTGTATCCATGTAAAAATGTGAGAGAGATAGTTGAGAGAAGCATACGTGGGTGGTAACTACATCGCTGTAGAAGCCTTCGATGTGTTGTGCTCCAGAGACGTCTTTCCTGGTTTTTATCATTATTACATTAGATCAACAGAGGAAAGATGTACCGACAGGAACGTAGAAAGCTGAGATAAAACAAACGATTTGAGCTTACGCGTTGATGAAGTATCCTGCATCTGAGAGGCACTTCACCTTAGTAGTAGGAGGAAGTAGAGATTTAAAGTTATCGCAATGCAAAATGGAACTTAATCCACCCGCTGAGCAACCCGAGAGAATAGCCTGCATTAGCAACATCGGGTTAGATCTGTGGGAGGGGTATCTATATAGATTATGATGCGTAGTAACAAAAAAGAAACTTCAGTTCGTTCATACGTTTTTTGCATTCTTCATTCCCTTGGCGAGTAGGTTATCGATGATGGCACGAAAAACTCTTGCTCCTCTGAAATGCAGATTGGTAGCCTGATCCAAGGTATCATCACTTTTCAGAAACGCAAAGGAATGATGGAGTTCATTTATTCTAATCATATTGGTCAGTAAAGGAATCTAAACTTTCAAATCTTAAAACAATTGGGACTTACAGGATCAACGGCTTCAACGTCTCCAGTAAAAGAAGATCCATCACAGTATCGAACCTTGATTCTGTTCCAGTTATAGAAATCTGTGGCATGAAAGTATTGTAGTTATAGTTATTCATTAAACACCAAACGGCGTTCATTTGAAATAGAAGCGAACAAATAAAATCATATTGTTCATCCAAAGCCATACCTGGATTGAATTGCGGTTTATTGCTCAAAATTCCCGAGAACGCAAGCTGGGTTACCATTTTCTTAGACGATCCTAAACGAGTGTCCCTGCGTTGGAGGCAAGTTGTGACATTGTTGCACCAGCCTCCTCCCTATGAATGATATGACGTTAGAATTAGCATAACAAACAATCAGTCGATTAGTATTTACTATATTTTTTAACCGAATTTATCGAAACCTGTTTCAACTACACTTGCCAAAGAATTCAAAGTTAAAGGCTTATTATAACTTCATTCAAATGTTTTGTTTTACGAAAAACTTGCACAAAGTTTCTCCTGTTTCTTCCAATATGGCAATTAATTCAGTTCATTTTACTTCTACAGAGGGCTTCATTACTTCATGTGTAAGAGAAAGAACAAACCTCCAGTTGAATCAACCAATTATTGATCCCAGAGCCAAACCCGTCGCTGAAGTGATAAGCTGGAGGACTTCCATCCAAACAAACTGCACGGTTGTTCATAAATCACAAAACTAAATCTCCTCAAGATTTTCTTACTGAAATTAAAAGTGAATTCAAGAGAAGCACTTGATTTAAATCACTAAATCAAACATTCGAGTCAGTCGAGATGCTCGAGTTTCTTACCAGCTCCTTTGATAACAGCATCTTGAACATAAGTAATGCCTACATTAATACACTGTGCTTTAAGGAAAAACTGTACAGAAGCAACAAAAAATAGCCATAGCCCAAACTTTTCACTCCCCATCTTCTTCCTGCATACATAAAACGAATAGCCATTCACAAACAAAAACAGGTAAGCAATAACAGTTACAATCAAAAGTCCACAAAATTGTTAACTAGCAAAAACATGACACCATTTTTAATGGAAAATTTGAAATCTAAAAATAGATTCAACTTGTTTGCTTAATTAACAAGCAACCCAAATGGACTAAAACAACAAGAAGCAAGAAATCTCTTGAAAAATCAATAAATTACAATCACGCAAAGCACAGACGAAGAAACAAGAAAGAGGAGAAACCATAAGACACAACATAATCACATACTAAATTCACAAAAGGAACTTACATATATTTAAGACAACACAAGAGATAGCTTAACAAATAAGAAGAAAAAGAGAGAGAGAGAGAGAGAGCCCAAGAAAGAAAACCCACATGTGTAAGGAAAAATAGTGACTGGAAACAAGAAGAACCGAGCAGCATTTATCAAAAGAAGAAGAAAAAAGAAAAGGGGAGCAGAAGAGGAAAAGTTTGCTAAAAATACCTCAAGCAGAAAGTGAAGATGAAAAGTTAGCTATGGGGAATGAAATGGGTTTTATTTTTTCTTGGTTTTGAAGGATCTTCGAACGTAAAAGGGGAAAATGGGGGCCGATTCGTTTGTTGGTTCTGATAAATTGAAATGTGTGTTAAGTTTTATATAGGAGACTACAGTGATTGTTAATGACGGCATTTTCATATTTAGACAGCATTAGGATTTTGAGCATCGGACCCGAGATTCGACACTTATTCCAAGTCCAAGAGCCCAATTAACAAATCAAATTAAAATAAACAGTTGTTAATTAAAAAAAATACTAAAAAATTACTAAAGCAACTAATCAAACATAGTTCTACTAAAAAAATTTGCTAAATGAAGCATAGTTCTACATAAGTCAAAGCAATATGACTCCATTAACATCTGTGCAATTACTGAAGACAATCTAGAGGTTTGACAAAAAAAAAAAACACAATATATATTATATTTTTTATATATATAATTTAAGGAAGAAAAAGAAAAGTTGAAAAGAGGGGTTAGATATAAAAGAAGACAGGTTTTTATGACCCGAACCGACCCGAGGGGTAACAACTGACAATAAATGGAATGACGAATCTTGTCGTAGTGGGCCCTACTGCGTGAAATGTTTTAAAAATTAAATAGTACGAGAAGTTATTCGGTGGATGGATGCCCACCCTTTAGCTTATGCACTGCCTTTTCTTCTTTTCTAAATTTAAAAATTAAATACTAAAAGCTGTTTAACTTCATCAAATTTTATATATACAATTTCATGAATTCAAATTTAAGAAGATTGGAAAAAGGAAAAACCAAAAGGTCAGTCTTTTTATTTTAAAGGATGGAGGGGACAATTGGTTTTATTTATTAGAGAAATAACCCACTCATCACTCCAAATACTTATTTATTGGACAATTTTAATGCTTAGTGTTCAATTACTTGAAAAAAAACTAATTTTGTAAACATTGACGGATTTAGTATAGGTCTAGGGATCGAGCATCTTGACTTTATTTTCTTTATATCATATATATATATATATATATATAAATTATTCAATTCTTAATAATATATAGAAAAAAACTATTTATTTTTTAATATTTATAGTTAATTTAGTGGTTACTGTGCTTATCAATCCTTCTTTTTATTTATTCTTGTTATAATGTTATGTTATTGTATATTTAATTTGAAATCTAAATTGAAAAATATTTTAAAATAAAATTGACGGAGTTAAACTCCTTTAAAGAAAAGTAATAATAGTTATGAGAGGTAGTCTATATATTGTTTTTTTTACTAAACTATAAAGCTCCTGTCAATAAATTTTCTGGATCCGCCACAGTTTGCAAAAATGAAAAATATGGAAAAGAATTTATAGTTATTTAAATTATTCAATCAAATACTATTTGTAAAAAGTTAGTAAGACTATGCTAACTCTAAACACTCAAATATAGTATTCGATAATACTCCTTCGGAAAAGAAGTGAATCCATCTTCTACATATTTTCAATTACAAAGAGAACAAGATAATATTAAGTGCATTGATGCATCTAAATATTTTTCACTATAATTTACGTAACATTCTCTAATGTAAACAACCAGAAATAAACGAGTGTCCATCTTATATTGATGCTATTTTAATATTGTTTTTTTTTTAATTACTATTAGGAAATTAGTATTTATATATTTTGTGATTTTTACAGAAAAAAATGTCAATGTTTCACTTAATTATTCTAAACAATCCTTACATTCAAAGCATATAGATTAAAAAAAAAATTGTTTGACTAGAAGAATAGACAAATTAACATATATGTAGATATAACACATTCAAATAAAAAGATAAATAAAAAAAACCTACAACAACAACAAAATTAAAAATTAAAAAAGAATAACAAAATTAGTGAAGAAGAAAAGTCATGGTGCATTATATAAAAATACACTTACCTTTCACCGTTGTTGAAGCTCGTGAATGACTATGTGAATAAATTGTATATTTTATAGTTGTGGGAAATAAATGCTTTAAAAAAATTGGAAATTGTATAATTGAAACTTAAATTATCTAAAATAAATGTGTTTTATATAGAAGCATGCAAAAGCAATCTTAATGAAATTATTATTTAGGTCCACGCTATTATTCTAATACCATGTAATTTCTTACACTTCAATTTTTAGGGACCTGCAATTATTAATTCACTGTTAAATAATGTTTGTTTTCTAGCACAGTAGGGGATGAATAATAAACCATTGATTAATGTTAAATAATTAGTTTGAATCATAAATTTTAATAATCAAACCATATATTATATACTAAAGGAAATACATTGGGTTGATCAGTGAAAAGTAAATGATTATAATATAATTCAATTCAAATAAAAATATATCTTAATTTATACTCCAACCTAAATACATATCTATATAATCCCACGTTTATATAATTTCAATATTTGTTCAATCCAAATCTGTGAGCTAAATATATATAGTATGTTTGTAAGTGAAATTTGTATTTTATTAATTTGTAATCGTTTATAAATAGAGAATTGGTAATATTTTAATTAATCATAAGCTATAATAATTGAAATTATAATGAGTTATATACTATTTTATTATCAAAATTTAGTTATTTTTTAACTTATATAGGAAAAAGGAAATCAAATTAAAAATAGTATAATAATTGACATGTAAAATAACATTTTTACTTTTCCCTTTTAGTTTGTTTGAAAGATCTTTCCCTTTTCAAATCATCCATTGATTGATAATTGAACCTAAAAAGAAAAATAATTATAATTTGTCAATTTCATATTTACTGTTAGAAAACTATAATTAATAAGCATATCCCACAAATATATATTGCTATATAAAAATAGATCAACCACATCAAAATAAATAGGAACTTCACATATTAATACAAAGCTGATTTTCATTGAAAAAAAAAAAAAAAAAGAACTAAATCCTATCCATGGGAATGAAGTATTAATACTTTTTTTTTTTTTGTTTGTTTGAACAAAATTAATTGTTTTTAATTCATAGAGGAGGACCATGAAAACTGATGGATCATTGGCCAATTTATTGAAGCAAATGAAAAAGATTTCCAAAATTTGTAAATGGAATTGACAGGCTATAAGAGATTGGGAGCAGTAGAGTAGGCTACTGGGTTTGTCTACTAACCTTCTTACCAAGTTTAGTAACCTTTTTTTTCTCTTAAATGAAGCATTTAAATTTTATATGTTATGTTCTAGATTTTTTATTAATATATTTAAAATTCAAGTTGGTTTTGCAAAACTAAAATAATTGGTTTAATAAAAACATTGATTAAAGAAAGATCAAAACTATAATAAGAAAATAATTAATGATTAATGATTAAATGGACATTAACTAGATATTATAACACTAAAACGCACTAATAAAATATCTAATAATGATTTTTTTTTCTATTTTGTGAGATTTTTCAGACTAGAAGCTTTAATGGATACACCCAGTCAAAATTGATTTTTCTCATAATTTGTAATGAATTGATATTAACCTTAATTTTAAATTTAGGTTTTAATCTTTAAAATTACGCGTGACTATGGATCTTAAATATGATGCGGGAGGAATGTGGTGCATTACAATATGGTGTGCACAAACGTGGAGGGTAGTGATTTGGGGAGACGAAAGTGGACGGCGGTGATAAGTGATGAAGGAGAGATAGTGAGTGACGGTGATCAGGAGGAGAGGGACCCATAGGTGGAGGCTTTTGTTGTTAATTTAAAATTCGCCGCAGACAATTCCTGCCGCTAAACATCAACTTCGAAAAGCTGTTGTCCAATAAAAACGCGTCTATTTTTGCTCCCCACTCCCTTTCTTTATTTATTCAGAGATCCCTGGATTCATGCATTATAATACAAATACCCTATTCATAGTTATTTGTTTTTTTCCTTCTTATTTATAAAATTCAACTATATACACAATTATTATTAAAATTCAAATTAATATACCAACCAAATAGGTCAATTAGTGTAAGAAATGGAGATAAATTATGTTTAGTTTTCGTTTTTCCAAATGAAATGATTACTCAGCAATAGAAGTGACTATGGTAGATCGAAAAATCGAGCCAACCGACTAAACTGAAGTCGATCGGGCATAAAACAAAAAGGATCGATTACAAAAAATTTCAAATCCGACTGACCGATCGACCTTTACTCATCAACGTCAAGGTCGGTTTGGAGTTCGATTTTTGTTAAAAAAAAATCAACTCCGACTGACCGATGATCACCCTTATCCAACAATAGTTGATTTTTGGTTTTTACAAACTTGCATAATCAAATATAGCAAAAAATAAATTATTTACAAACAAAACAAAGTCGACAAATTCTCTATAGCATATTTAAAATAGTTATTGAAAAATAGTTTTGTTATTATAATTTGGCTAATAATTATAGGGACTTGTAAAAATAGCAAAAAAAAAATTATTTAAATCATCAATCAAATCATACTTAAATAATTATGAAAGGAAGTCTAAGGTATAACCTAAAGCACAAATGTGTCCATATGATACTTTTATTCTGTCTGTTAGTGAGCATTTGAGTCTAGTATACTATATGTCAAACATAGTAATAAATAATTGGACCCTATTTCAAATTAAATAATATATTACACATAAGGTTGAACTTTCAATTCAAGAAATTAAATATAAATAGGCAGTGGGTTGTATGTGTGAGTAGAAGTCAAAAGGCAAGGTTTTAAAGAAAACAGTGTACATATTGATTATATAAAATATAAGGGATGGTGGTCATGATGATAGAGGAAAGTTCCTACTCATAGTCTTATGGACTGTGAAGGATTAGGAAACGTGTCCCATCCCACCCACGTGGTTAGCAAACTACTATGCCTTACTTCCTTGTCTTAATTGGATACTAAACCATTTTTTTTCAATTGGTCTCTAATCAGAACTAAATATTAATTTAGCATTTACAAAAAAATAAAAAACAAGAGATTTACCAAATAACTTCTGTTTAAATGCTAATTTCTATATTACCTATTCAATTAGTTTCGAATTAATTAGCATCTCATTAAACGGATATCTTAGGTAATACGTAGAACGTGATGTTATTTATATGACGAGTTTAACAAATTGCAAAGACTAAATACATCAATAACTTTACTTTATTCTACCATCCAACTTTTCACTTATTTTGAACCTAAAACATTGTCGGTGTGTGTATATAACATTTTTCTAAATCACTTTCTTACAAGAAAAAAAATCATATAAATGCTTTTCTGTCAAAGCACTTTACTTTTACACATTTTTAGAACTTTCGAAATCAAATTTATTTACGCTTTTACCTGTGTAAAGATAATATTTAAAACTCCCAATCATGGATAAGTTTAAAAGATTAAACTAATTAATAAATTATAATAATGTGTAGGATTGTATGTATGTATGTTTGTTTGCCACAAATTTTTAATGATAATTTACTAATAACTGTCACGAATTCTTTGTCTATAGACAGATCGATATCAAACAACAAATATTGCTTCATTCAAATATAATAATTATTCAATCACACTATAACTTTAACTAATCATTGTACTAATATCAAAAACTAAAATGAATTTGAAAATAATTCCTCAATCTAACTTTATTATAAAATACACTCTAAGTTAAGTTAAAAATAATTGTAAATAATAAAGGCGGATGAAAAATTTACAAAATGTAACATAATTTTATTAATATTAATAAAATCTAATTTTTTTTTTTATATTTTATAAATTTGTTCAATTTATTTTATTATATTTAACAATGTTCCAAAATTACATATGTCCTAAGGTTATTATTGTCTAAAGGAAAATTAAGGGTTTATTAATTTAAAATTTGTTATAATTAAGTTGTCTGAATTAATTAAAGTAGTTGAGCGGTCACTAATTAATTAAAAAGGGTTGAGCATCACCAATATTTTGGTTGGCCAAACCACATGCATGCAACATTTTTCTTTCATGTGATTATGAATATATTAATGATGACTACAATAATAATTTATAAAAAGAAAAGAACACAGCAATAATGAATTTGTGTAATTAATTTCAATCTTGTGGATGTAGCCGGAATTGTGCATTAATTTTCAGTTTTCACATTTATTTTCTAAGTTTTCATTGATTTTGTCACAGTACACATTAATGGTAATGTCACAATAAATTTAAGTTACTGGATATAAATTCAATTCTTTTCTTAAATTTTATTTAGTTGGCAACTATGTTTTAAGAAAATAATCGATTTTTATAGTTATGTTTAATGTTATATAACAACAAAGTGTGTTTATCCCCGAGTATAAATAATTGCATTCTAAACCAATTTTTTATTTGAAAAATTGTTGTGGGTAGTAAAAAAAATAAAACTAGACTATAGTAAAAAAAATTAGGCATGAAATAAAAAATCAAAACTACTCCGAGTTGATTTGAAATTTGATTGCTATCTGATTACCTTATATCTTTTCTCAATTAGTTAACCTCCTATATTCATTTGATTACCTTTTTATTTTCATTTAACTATTTATTTTTAATTAAAAATGTCTTCGTTAATTTACTGACCATATGAAAGTTGATTGCTATTTCATTGTTATATGGTTTTTATTTGATATTAATTGATATACAACTATTAATGATACAAATTGCTATTTGATTACTATATGATCGTTTATATTAGTTGCCATTTTTGTTTTGTTATATTGTCATTTGATTGACATATGATTACCTCTATTTATTCTTTTACATGATTAGTAATTTATAATCGTAGATTTTTATATTGACATATATGATTACCTTTTTATTGTCACCACTAGTTTATACGAAATTTTGTTATATCATATACTTGTACATAGTTTGCCATTCCATATTTGAATTTGATTGTTGTATGATTGCTATCAAATTCATGCTGATTTGCATCTTGAAGCTTTAGGTCACCAATTTCGTAGAAACCATCTTCATAAGAAAATTCGTCCATTAGGTCATCAAAGCTGAAGATCGAAATCAAATTGAGAAAAATCAGACTAATGGACTCTTTTTTCGGCGTTCGTAGAACATTGATGTCAAGTAGAAGGGAGGATGAAGAGTTGAGACTGACACACATGCAAAAATGAAAGAAGGATAATTTTGGTATTTTAAAAATTAATGAGATTAATTTGATTAACAAATTAGTCAAATTAGTCAAATTTATTATTAAAGACTTAGACATAAAATGTGGTCACACATACTAAAGTTTTCAAAATCATTTTGTTACATGCATATGGTTTCAATTTACTAAATTGAAACATTTTCTCCCACCATTAAACATAAAATGAAAATTTTAAAAGAAACTATAATATCAGTTATGATCAAAGAATAATATTACAAAATTTGTTAAAAAAAAATAGGTGTCATTTTGTATAAGTAAAGGTTGATGTTATATGCTTGGTTGTATGGCACTAAACCACTTTCATAAATGTGAGGAAATTGCAAGTCCTTGTCACTGCGTGAGTGCATGCACCATTTGTGATTTTCCTTCTCTTTTATAAAAACCATAAATGCTTTATGATTGCTACACACTCAATATTATCAATTCTTATAAAGACGATAATCATCCAAAATCAAATAAAAACACCATTCTAGATGACATTTTTCTTTCTTCTAAAATCTAGAAAATTATTTCTTTCGATATTTTCAAAATAACAAAATATTAAAACTATTTGTAAATAACTCTCTATACTTTATTTACGTTTTTTTTTTATATTTTATAAATAATTGTTAATATTTTAGTATTTCATAACAAATTATTAGTTCAACAAACCGTGAACATTGTAATTAACTAATCATTTTTCACTTTTCAACCTAAATTAAAAATATTTTAAGATTAATTTTCTTTTTACAGTATCTATCTGGAATAATTACCTAATATTTTTTATTTTTAATATATAATTATTCTTGACCGTTGATGTTTTTTAAAATCAATTCAAGAAATGAACGATGAAACGTGTATTAAAATATAAAATTTTTCACATTTAGACGATACGTGACAATGGTTCACACCTTAATATTACGTTTGAAAAATAAATTAATAAAACACGAGAAAATATTAAAGTATTTAAATAAATATGGAGATCAAATTAATGGTTAAAAACATTATTCAACCTCAATTTTTTCAGTAGGTATTTATAACAAGATTTATTTTTGTACAAATAAAAGAAAGGAAAATTTAAATGATAGATCTATTAATTAGAGACATAAAATATGAGAGTTGTCACAATAGAAAAAGAAAAGAAAAGTTAAAGATAAAAAAGAAAGGAATATTTAAAAAAGAAAAGATTTAAAAAGAGTGAATTAAATGAGAATTTTTTGGGTAGAATTCAAATAAATAAATTTATAGTGGAGAGAGATGAAAGGATAAAGGAAAGGCATCTTTTCCTTCACATGAGTTGGACGGCAATGAACTTGATCTGAACTTGATCTTCATCTACCTACATACTTCAATCAATACTCCCCTACTTTTTTCCTTCTTCAAAATTCAAACGCATATACGTAATTATATTTTTAAAGAAAATTCATAAAAGAGACCATATCTGTGTGTTATATAAACTGCGTTTTTAGTTAACGTCGAGGAAGCTTCAACTCTCCAACTGCCACAATATTAAACCCACTAATTAGTTTTATGATAAAGTTTGGATATGTCACAATTATATACTTGATTTCAAAGGTTACGGTGTTATATATATATATATATATATGACGTTCACACATATAAATGTTAAAACAATGTTAAAGTTAATAAAAGGTTAATTAGTTGTAAAATAATATAAATAGTAATGATTAAGTTTAATAATAAAAACAAAATGTTGGTTAAGAGGAATATTGCTCTAACTTCGGATTAAAAACTTTCGTTAAAGTACCTGAAACCAACTTACCAATTTACTTTCTAAAATTTGGTACGTATCAATTTTAATTCTTTTAACAATTTATTTTTTACCACCAACAATTGTACCAACAAAATTAATAATAATAATTATTATTATATATATATTTTTGTAAAAGTAACTTTTGGTGTTTGTTATTTACGATAGTTTGACCAAATATAATTAATAATATAATCTGTGAAAATTACAAGAAATACAATCTTCTTTTTATATCCTTAAATTAAAAGAAGATTTTGATATCCTTCAATAACTAAAAGATAAACCTCTTTTCTTTTGACATTATATACATATCTCTTTCTCTTCAAATTGTATTATATAATTATCGTATAATTAATCAAGCAGTGTCTCAATTTGATATCTATACACAATTTTCTAAAAGCTACCATTTGGTGCTCCGTATAATTTGCAAAAACTTTTAATTTATGAGGTGAACACCTACGTCCAAACTAGTTAAAATTAAGCAAGGTTTTCTATTTTAACAAAATTATACTATAGATGATCGTCGATATCATATAGTAAATACAGATTTAATATGAACAAGATTAAAATTATTTTTCTTTACTATCTTTAAAACAACCCAACGTAAACATGTTTTAAATATGAGAATTTTGTAAGATGGATGTTGAAGTTGGAGGAGACATCCATTCTAAACAAAAATGTATGGTTCTCAAAATTATGAAAAAATATTAAAATTTCAAATTCATTTGTAGGATCTATATACCTAATTGGTTTTCTTGCTTTCAGTTTTCAATTGAAATGGAATCAAGAAAACAATAATTAATATAGTAAAATAGACATGCTATTACTCGTACAATTGCTTGAATTTCATATAACTCAATGATGATGGTTGGTACAATGCCTCATCAGTTACCAATTGCAAATTCAATTGGCTGAAAATAAGTATTAATATAATCCTTATCTCATTTCTTGTGGATAAGAATGATCATCTCTATACATTCAACAATATCTTAATAATTTGAATTTTTCTTTTGTCCATTCTTCAAATCACCATTGATAATTTGTCAAAGTCATTTTCAAACTTTTATAAGTTGATTTAAACCATTTATTTTTTAATTAATTTTTTTTTTCATTTTTAAAGTCGGAAGTTCAAATTTCTTTATTAATCTTTCATACTTACAAAGTTCAAAAATCTCCTAATAATTAATAATTAAAGTATAAACATAACTTGGGTTATATTATTTTTAAACCAACCACAACTCAATTATTGTAACATTATTTTTATCCAAAAATTTAATACAACAATGGAATAATGTAGATGTGATGTAGAAAGAAAAGAAAGTGTATCAACATCTCTATAATTATTCCAATAATTTATGTGAGTTAATTAAAAGTTAGGAGATAAACTTCATAATTATATTAACTTTGCAATCTTTTTAGGTTAACACAAAGTCATTTTTAGTGGTTGGTTAGAGTTTGTTCAAATTTTAATCCATATACTTTTAAACATGATAATAACTTTCATGTATGAAAACACATACCAAATTCTAGAAAAAATGTAAAAAAAAAATCAATAAAAAAGTAATAATGAAGAATAAATATATGCTTTATTGAAAATACGTAGACAAAATTATATCTCCACCCTTGTGGGAATATATGTTATTTTTGCATTGTGACAGACTTAGTATAAGTACAGTAAATTTAAAATACAACTAAAGTTTTAAAACAAGTATAACTCAACTAGTATATCATGAAATTGGTGGTCAGAAATTAGAATATGTAATTGGACTTCCAAATATTGAAATGAACCCAACTCACACATGTGGGCTAAGATGTGCTGGGCTTCCAATATGATCTGGCCCAGATATATTTCACATCTTTACTTACACTTTAAAAAATATATTATAATCTTTTGATCAAAATAATCCAATGGGTAAACATTTTTAGAAATTCTCTTTTAATGTTTTAATTTATAAATAGTGGTTTTTTCATAATAAAAAAAATTTATTTATTAATAAGGGATTGGTTGAAAATATTTTTTTGTACAAACATTTGTATGTTTTGGGTTTTGCACTTTTAAAATTGATTATATATACAATCAAAATTAAAAGTGTTTTTCAATGATTTGAGGATATATATAAGATTGACTTTTGGAATTGGTTTTTACTCCCAAAATTTATACTATGCTATCCACGTCTCTTAATTAAAAGAAAAAACATTTGAATTCTTAGTAAGAACATAAATAAGTTTTTGAAAACTAGTTTTTTAATTCTCATAATTTGAATACATTTGTAGAAATTGTATATTAAAAGAATCAAGTTCATAAGCTTAATATTAAAAAAACAAAAAGCTATCGAAATTATTTTGATTTTTAAAAAAAATTAAACATATTTTCTCTTTCTTTCGTACCATAATTTACATATTTTAAGTACAATTGCTGAGTCTTTGGCCAAATTCTAAAAATAAATTAAATTTTCAAAAGTTTCTTTTTGTTTTTCAGTTTTTCAGTTTTTTTTTAACTACTCGTAAAACATTGATAATAAAATTAAAGAAGAAATTTGGAGATGGAAATAGGGTCTATATGGTTAATCTTCAAATACAAAAACAAAAAATCAAATGACTATTAAACGAATTACGGAACCTAAATGATTATTTAGAAAACGATTATTCCAACGTACATATTTACTACATAGCTATCCCCACGACACCCATTTAGAAAACGGTGGCTAAATTTCAAATCTTGAATTAAAAATAGTTTTTAATTTATTTTAAAACTAATGTCTTATTTTACCCATCATTACACCAATGTTTGAAGCAATGATCTCATAAAATAAATGGAATAATATTCAATTAATTAGACTATATATTGATGGAAACTTCTCAGCTTAAGAAAATGAGAAATTATTACAATTTCTCAAAATCTATCATAGCTTAGTCTTCGAATAAAGATTTTTTTAAAAAAACATCGATTAAATTCATTTTTTCTTGGGATCATATCTTGAACTTCCAAAGATGTGATTCTTAACCTTAAGAAATTTAGAAAATCGGACTCCCAAATTTCTTAGATTTCATCGTAGGATTTTATTTAAAGAAAATGGTTAAGTTATTAAAAAAGATCCATTTAAGAAACTTTATGACATTATATATTAAATTTTGAAAGTTTAAAAGCATTAAAAAAAATTATAACATTATAGATAAAATTTGCTAAATGATTAACAAAGAGTTTTTTTTTAAAAAAAAAACATAGAGACTTTTAAATTGGAATAATTTTAAAACATTGAAAATTTTAAAATACAAAAAAAAAAAAAACTTTTTTAAATGCATATAACAATAATTATTATGATAGTAACGTGAATAAGTAAGAGAAAGGAAAACATAATCAAGTAAATAAAATAAGGAAAGAAAAAAAATAGTGATACAAAGAAATATATATATAAAGTAATAATAATAAGATAATTAATAGAGAATAAATAGTAATATAAAAAGAATATCAACGACAATAACAAAGTATAGTAATAATAGAAATAAAACACTAATAAATATAAAATATGAGTACAATAATAATACATAATTCTCTATTGCTCATTCCTTCTCTCCATATTTTTAGAGAGAAGAAAATAAAGATCCAGAGTTTAAAAAAAATTTATGCCTTTTTCTTTTTCTCTATTATTTAGGGAGAAGAAAAAGACTAATGTTTTTTTTTTTATAAAAATAACAATAAAAGTAAAAGAAAGCCAAAATATATATATATATATATATATATATATACCATTTTTTCTTTCTCTCTATCTTTAAAGAAAAAAAGAAGAGAAAAAAGATCAAATCCCAAAGAAAATTACTCGTCGATGAGGTGCGGATCCTTGGGAGTAAAACCCTACCACATGCAACCTCTAACAAAGTCTATTTCAACACGAGAATTGATTTGGTAAAGATAAATAATAAAAAAAAACCGAAACAAAAAAAAAGTAAAGCAAAATGAATAAAAAAAACATACCTTTGGGATAAACTTTTCTTCTAATCCAATTCCCATAGATTCTCCAAAAAAAATTTCTCTAACAACTTTTCTCTAAAGATTTTTTTTTGTAAGAACTTTTTTCCTCCATTTTCCAAATGACAAAGGTCTAGACCCGGGTGTACCATAAATTAGGAAAAAATAATAAGAATAAAATCAAAATTTGATATTATGTTAATATAGTAAATTTCATTTTCCTAAAATAAATAAATTAAATTCAATGAGATATTTTGAGATTTTGTGAAAAATTAATTAATAAATTAAATGGATATTAAAAGATTTTTTTGTTTAAAATTGATTTTCTTTTTCTTTTTCCTAAAATGATATAAAATAAGTCAAAGATTTTATTAATTTATTTTTTTCCTAAAATGAGTAGAAATAAGTTTTTTTTTAAATTTTTTTTTATTTAAAACTAAATAATTTCTTTGATGTTAAAATAAATGGATTTATTTTTATTTCCTAAAACGATAAAAATGAGATATTATGTTATTACTAATTTTCTTACTTTTTTTCAAAAATAAACAAATAAAAGTTGAGCCATTATTACTAATATTATTTTTTTAAAAAAATATTGGTAGGATAAAAATAGGTGGCTACATATATAAGGGACCTTTTTAAAAATAACAAAATAAATTTAAATATTTACAAGCTATAGTAAAATTTTGGATTTTATCACTGATAGTCTTCTATCATTATAGCATATCAATGACTATCCGTGATAAAATTTGTTATAGGTTGTAAATATTTTGTAAAATCTACTATTTTTAAAAATTTTCCAATATATAATTGTTAAACGATAGACTTGTTTGGTTTTTAGTTTTTAAAAATTAAGATATATAAATTTTATTTTTACATGTAAATGTTTTGCTTTGTTGTTTACCTTAATAATATTAATTTCAATTTAGTAAAAGTTTAATTCCTAATTTTTAAAATTATAACTAATATATATTTAATTTTTCAAAAGTCGATTAGATCTATCTTACATATATATAAACTTTTAATTTATAATTTAAAATTCTTATAATATAAATAATGTTTAGAAATTAAAGACAAATATTATATTTTTAAATTTACAACTAATAATTACATTATTTTTATGAAAAAAATGTATGGTACAAATTATTAGACAAACCAATCGAGATGTTATACGATACAAATTTAAACTTATATAAAGTTGTGCTCCAAATATAAAATTCTAGATCCGCCATTATTCGGATGCTAACTAGTTATGTTCGCTTTAGCAATACTAATGATTTGGATATCATATCGATACGTTTAAAATTATATCTATTTGAATTTGTTTCCCTCACATAAAATCTTGGATTTGCCACTATAGCGAACAATAAAATTTATAAAAGATTAATTTTTTTAAATAAAAAAGCATAAAAGTGTTAGATTTATTTTAAATATAATAATATTATTAATGTTGTTCATGTGCATAATATGCTATTTTATTTTTTTCGCACCTATTATTTTATAACTAAAAAGATAATGTCCTAATTAAACTGATGAGTGGTGTCTATAAATAGACTCTTAGTGCCTTATTCAACTGCCTTTGAGTTCATTCCCTATAAAAAAATCTAATTAAGTTTTAAAGGAAAGGTCACGTGAGAAAAAACACAATGTTTTAAAACACCATTCATGAATTAAGATATGTTAGTCTTTAACTAAATTTAATTTGTGAAAATCATCTATTTTAAATTTTTTTATATTTATTATTTTATACAATGTGAAAGTTTGTCAAAGTTTATTATGTAATGATGAAAATAATACTTAGAAAAAGGAGGAGGAGGAAAGGATGGAGAGTGTAGATGGTAGTGGTTTGGTGGTGGCGAGCACAAAGGGAAGTGCTCAATGAAAGAGGAGAAAAAGAGAGGTGAAAGGATTGAGAAATGCCACTCCTAAACTATATAATGTCGTGGGTTTTATAAATCCCCAAATCCTATTTATATTCTCCTTTTATTAATAAAAAAAACCAAAAGAAATGGAAAGAGCAAACAAATGTGTATTACTGTTATTATAAATATATATATTTAAAGGTTTAGTATCATCGTTAATTTTAAATTTTAGTTTAATAGTAATTGACACGACATGTTTCAAGTTCTTAGAAATTTGATCTCTCCTTGCTACTGGTTCTTGTACTAAAAAAAATAATTTCATTAATTTAAAAATAAACAGTAACTTTAAAACCAAATGAAATTGTTTATGTGATAACATTGTCTGTTTAATATTGAATAAGGTTTACTCTATGCGTTAAAAGTAGTCTTAGAAAATAAATTTAGAAATTTTTAACATTAAAAAATCCATCATCAAAAGGTCTTTGTTTTATTTAATTAAAATAACAATACAATGATTTTTTTTTTTTTTTTTTTTTTTTTTTTTTTTTTTTTTTTTTTTGCATATATACAAATAAGCATATTGAAAAAGAAGGAAGGAAGTTTATCTCCTTAAAAAAGGAAAATAAATTTTAAAAAAAATGAGGAAGAAAGAGAGAGAAAAAAAGATAAAGTAAAAAAAAAAAAAAATCTTTTCTTATATCAATTCATTGATAAGGTTGAAGTTAGAATCTAAACAAAGAAAAGAACATGACTTGCAAAACAATGAAAAATCTGCACACTGGTATTGTACTTGCTATAAACATGGATACTTAATCAAAAGTGTGGAAAATTGGAAATTTGAGAGTTAAAATATTTAATTATTTTCCTTGGAGCTATAATGATGTATTTGTAGGAATAGATGACCTATGTTATCATCTAGAGAGAGTTCTGAAATTACACTAATACAAGCCTTTGTCTCCTCGAGCCGGTAAATGCCTCATTGACCGCATAGATCTTTCTAGGCTCAAGTTCATGTCAACACCAAAGGTGAACCAATTTTGGTCACAGGACGATGTTCTTGGGTCAGGGCTTATGCAACCATAGTCTGTTAGACATTTTGTTAGGCTCAACCTGATCACCGTATATATTCTCAGTCCGATTTTCGTCTTAGAGTCCTATTTTTTGTTTAACTTGTTTTTTCTTTTACAATTGTTGCTTATAGTCCCATTTTATGTCGATTATGTCTACAACCCAAAATCCTCTATAGAAGATGATATTGATAGCACGTTGACCATATTCTATATATACTTTTCACCTATAAGCATTTGCATTATTGAAAAAAAAATAATAATAAAAACAAAGGCAATCACATTCTTAAGACAATCTTGAACCATCACGTGTAAATCCACGTATATCTTTCTCTCGGAAATGTCTCCAATAACTTGCAATTGCGCGTGCCATAATGGAGAAAGAATAGCCAAATTGTCAGTTGAATTCTAGCTTTAAGAGAACACTACATACCATGGTATGATGAGAGAGACATAGACTTTTGTATTTTGAAATAGGGTTTTCCCACTACAAATCTTTTTGCGACAAATATCAATATGTGTATGGTTTAATTGTTTATACATATAACATTGTGATTAGATTTTGATGATGAAGTTCATGATCTAAGATAAGGTTATTATTCTATCTTTTACTAGAAGAGCTGATTGAAATATGTTAGTGGGATAAGATATGTAACGTTTAAGTTGATAATAATGTTGTTAAAATTACACCACTCAAATTAATTTGATTCAACCCATTAGCTTAAATATTTGTGAACCCCACCCTACTTAAGCCCACTCAAACATGCTCATCTATCCATCAAATAAAAATACAATAAAGTTAGTAAAAAAAACTATATATGTTTTGGTTGTTTTTAAAATTTTAATTACATCATGTTTTTTGGGTAAAAAAAATAGTATGTTAGATTTCTGTTTAATTTACTTAAGAGAAATGTAGTAAATATAACAAACAGAAGTGTACAAATTATAATACAATTCAAATGTATAAATAGATTATAAGATAGTGGAAGAAACTCATCCATCCAACATTATTAGTGTTCTACTACGTGCATTTCACTTGAATATTTCAAAATCTAAATTATAATATTTGAATATTTACTTAAATTTTATTCAATATATATATATATGATTTTAACATTTTAATTTAAATTTAGTTTTTTATGTTTCAACGATGTTCACTTATTTATTTGGACTATCAACACTATAATTCCTTGTTTATCAAAGAATTTGTGGAACTTAATTATTCTAGAGATGTAACCATTCTGAGATTGATTATTATTCAGACAGTTTTAAAAACCCTATAATTTTTCGTTTATCAAAGAATTTGTGAAATTTTAATATCGCAGAAATGTAACTACTATGAAGATTGAATTATTTATACAATTTTAGAAAACATATATTAAAAAAAAAACCTTGTTTGACAACCGTTTATAGAAGTTTTAAAAGATTAAATTTGTGAGAGAGTTAAAGGAGTTTTGCTGATTTACAATTGACATGAACTTAGATTTCCATCATAAACGTCACGATTCAATTCTACATCCACAATTGTTACACTAAAAAAATATTAAATGAAAGTAAAAGTTGGTAGGATGAAAGTAAATTTACCTTCAAATTAAATATAAATTTATTTATTAATTTAAAAAACTAATCATTAACAATTTATTTTCGAGAGTCATCTAAAAGTTAGGTTTGTTTATTTTATTTTATTATAAGCTAATTATATCTTAAAGAACCTTTTTTCGTTCCTAAAAGTAATAATTAGATTGCATAAGATATAATTTAATTTCCTCTAGAGTTTGAATTAGATATTAAGTATATAGACTAATTTGTTGTTAACCTCTCAATAATATAACCCAAATTATTTCACAGCAAAGTAGAAAGAGAATTCTATTCAAAAAAATAAAAATAAAAAATGGAAGCAATACAATGAAAATTAGCCAAATTATAAGACACCAAAAGATGTGCTGAACCAGAAAAAATCACATAATATATTTGAACAAAAATTCATGTATGCGTCTTACTTTGTAATTGTCGTAACTCTCTTTTGATTATTTTGCTACTTTTCAATTATATATATATCTTATCTTTGTAGCATATCTCGACTGTATAAACTACAATTCTATCGAACACCACGACTGTATAAATGAATTGTTTTTGAAGATCTTGTGAGAAAGAAGGTTTGATTGAATGGAGAAAATGAAATTATTAAAACTAAAACAAAATAAGAGAGAAAATGGATAAATAATATATATATATATATATATATATATATATATATTTTTTTTTTTTTTTATCAATCGTTACCCTAAACTTAACTTGGTCTCTATTTTTTTGTGGTCGACAGATGGAGTATCCACCTTGTTTATATATGTCTAGAGGAAGAAAAGGGGAAGAGACTTATTTGGTTTAATTTTTGTTTTTCTACAATGAGAATTGTAAAAAATAGCAAATTTGACCAAACATTTACAACATATAGCAAAATTTTCAGATTCTATTAATAATAGACATTGATAATCACTGATATGCTTTTGTCAATGATATTGATTGACAGTGATAGAAGCCTATCAGTGACTATCATTGATAGAATCCAAAATTTTGTTATAATTCGTAAATATTTTAATTTATTTTACTATTTTTAAAAATGTTCACTTCTATAATGTATATTTAGCACAATATTTAATTTTACCTAACGATTATATTGTGTAATCTTTTGATTTTCAAAACCATTTAAAAACATCAATTGTATTTGAATTAATAACATTTTTTTTAGCTACCGTTTTTCTCAATTTAAATTTAATTTAACATTAATATATGATGGAGGGTGCAGTGTTTATAGGATTATTTATTGCATAAAGCAGAATTATATAATTGAAAATATGGTTAATGCATGACATAATCGGAATTAAACAAAATTAAGAAGGATATTTTTGTAAAAAATATTCGCTTTTTAAATAGTAATATAATATATATAGTATAGGTTTGCATATGGTTGTTATTAACTTCATGACTTTTTTAAAAAAAATCTAAAATTATTGTTATATATATAATTCTTATATACATATAAGTATTTGTTTTTGGTTTCTACTTAAAAATTTATAGCACGAAATTATTGGAGTAGTCTTTGAATGTTGTTTGTTGGGTGTTTGAATTATTTACTTTTGTATTTACACAATTTTATGTTAAAATTTTGAAATTCGTTACTATATATCAAATTTGTCTTTAATCATTAGTTTAAATTTTTTGTATCTAAAGTGCAGAGAGGTCTAATTGAAAAAAAAAAAAAAAAAAAAAAGGAGAGAATTAGAGAGAATTTTCTAAATTTTAATATTTAAGACCATGGATTAAGAAATTAATTAAACACTTAAAAATACTTGACCAACTAAATTTATAATTTAACCTATAAAGAGTGAAAAAAGAAAGTAGAATTGGTAATATCCCAACTTAGAATTATGCACAAGAATATGAAGATTGAAGATTTCCATTTGAGAAAACATATGATTAGCATTCCAACTAGTTAAAGTATGCTCCAACTCATATGACAAAAGGAATGTATAAATTATATGATGTGGGCACACAGTAATGGGTAAGTCAGCTCGATCAAATCAAAAGTGGAAAGTGGAAAGTAGCGAGAAGCTACCATAACTGCATCTCTTTCAAAATCTTCATCCTCAAATTGCCTAATTCATCTTCAAGCTGTAATGGAACTCATTTCAATCCAACCCAAACTCCATGTTACATTCACCAACAAATCCATCGTCAAACCCACTAACAATCCCTTCTCGGAATCGGAATCCGACTCGCCCATTTTGCATCTATCAAATCTCGATCTCCTCTCCGGCCGTTTTCCTATCACATATTTTTACTTCTATCGCCGTCCCACGACCAACTCCTCCACCGGCATCATCGACGCTCTCAAAATTTCCCTCGCAAAAACCTTAAATCATTACTATCCATTTGCAGGTAAAATTGTCCAAAATCCAACAACGAACGAACCTGAAATCATTTGCAATAACTTCGGTGCTTTGGTAGTGGAAGCAAAGGCCAATCTTCCATTAAACGATTTAAATTTTCATGATCTCAACGAATTACTCCAGGGAAAACTCGTCACTGTAAATCCAGACTTCCCTCTCCAAATTCAAATCACGAGTTACGCTTGCGGCGGAATTTCAATTACATTCACATTCGATCATGCGCTTGGTGACGCAACTGCATTTGGAAAATTCCTCCTCGCATGGTCAGAAATCTCTAGAGGAAAACCAATTTCCACCATACCAGATCATCGGAGAAACATTCTCCCTCGTTCTCCGCCGACTTACCATCCAGATTTGAACAATACGATGGTGAAATGCACCTTGGAAGACATAAACAATATTCCGACATTGAAGAAGCTAATCAAGAGACTCTATTACATCGATCAAACGAGCATCGATCAACTGCAGAAGCTTGGGAGTTCGAACGGAGTTAAGAGGACGAAAATCGAAGCGTTCTCTGCATATGTGTGGAAAAAAATGGTTTCCGCCATGGGAACAGAGCATACGAAGTGTAAAATGGGATGGTTAGTCGATGGGAGAAGTCGATTAGGAGGAGATCGGAACTACATGTCGGATTACATAGGGAACGTGTTGTCGGTTGTGTTTGGAGAGGCAAGTATTGAAGAATTGAAATGTAATTCCATAGCGGAGATTGCTGACGTGGTTCATGAGGCGATTTCTAAGGCGACGAACAAGGCCCAATTCTTAGACTTGGTTGATTGGATCGAGTGTCATAGGCCTGGGCTTATGCTGTCGAGGATTGTATTGGGGCTTGGTGGGCCGGGCCTTGTAGTGTCATCGGGACAGAGGTTTCCAGTTTCGGAATTAGACTTTGGATTTGGAGGGCCCGTGCTTGGAACTGTGGGGTCGACTATAGAGAGAATTGGGGTTAGCTATATGAACCAAAGGCCGAGTGCTAAAGGGGATGGATCGTGGACTGTGTCTGCCATCTTGGAGCCTGAATTGGCTGCTACTTTGGAGTTGGATTCGGTGTTTCAACCCATGACAACAACTCTTCTTCAACTTTAAGTACCTTATATGAATTTTAGAAAAATGTTGATGAAAGTATTTTGTTGAGAATATGTTGTGTTTAATATTTGCTATGTTGATAAGTCAAAACTAAGATGAGCCAAGACATGAAAATGGGTTTAAAGGAAAATATCATGGGAAGAGAAAAAATTGTCATACAAAATTTGAAACGAGACAATGCATGGAAGATTTAATTCTATCACAATGCTCGTAATAATAATAATAATAAAAGCCTAAAACCTAGATTTAGAGTGATATTAGTGAGATTAAACCTAATCAACAGATGAGCTACTAACCTAACCATTAACAATTAGTCAATATGAGCCAAATTCCAATCTGCCTAGACTAGGATCCAGTTGATAAGGACGATTCCATGTGGGTCAAGCCCAAGCAAAGTCCCTCGTTTTAGAGGGAAAGTTGCAACTAAATGATGTCTTGAGAGTTATTTTTGTAGATTGGAGAAAAAGATAACTAAATTTATATATCTTTGTAGAGTTATTTTTCTACAACACTATCTCATTCATATCATGAGAAAAACAAGTTAAATCAGAACATGTTAATAATGAATTAAATTGGAACAATTTATTATTGTTGTTTTAATTATTTTCTATATTTATGGATTAGTTAGATTCACAGTGAAGGGTCATTTCTGTTTTATCTTTTACCACTTAGTATTGCATAGCTTGTAGGGTATTTTCATCTTTTGCTAATTAATGTTTTCTATTTATAAAATTCAATTTACTATTTTTATTATTTTGAAACTTTTTTGTTATTTTCTCAAATGATTTTTTAAAGTTTGCTATTTTTCTGGTTAGCCCTCCACTGTTTACCTCAAACATTTTGAGTGTGGAAAAAAAAAAAAAAAGAAGAGGAAGGCGGTTGGGATTTTGGTAAAATTTGGCATTTTAGCAAGAATGTATATCATATTGATTTAATACAATGTATTTTTACCTGTTGCTTATGACATCCTAACCCAACTGAATGAAGAGTAAAATTTGGGATACGAGTTTTTTTCTAATTTTGAAATCTCAGACTAGATATCATATGTATTATGATTTAGCCAATTTTTTTTTGAAAATATTTAGGTTTATTTGCATAAATATAACAAAACCAACAAATATTTACAAAACAAAAAAACAAAAACTCATATTTTCCATGGAATATTGCATAAGATTCATAACTTTTATTTCTTCATATTCTTTGCAATTTATTCATCTTTTCTTCTAGATTCCTTCATCTCATTTTTCATATTTTTTTCTTATATTTTTAAACGATCTATTCTTTTGTTTAAATCTCCTATTTCATTTTTCACAATTTTCGGCAAGATTCTTTAAAGCTACTTCATCCTCTTCATATTCAAGAATATCAATATCGTTTAAATTAAATATCATTTTGATATGGTCTAAACTATCATTTACCATTGTCAACACAATCATTTCAATTTGAGGCTCTTTTTCCACCGTTTAAAAAAAGGACTACATGATCGTGTTGATGATCTAAACGATCGCTTACCATAATCAACACGATCGTTTAACATGGTCAACACGATCACTACATTTGAAGTTTTTAACGATCATTTACATTGAACGACATAATCGCTTACCATGATCAACACGATCGTTTACCATGATTAACACAATCGTTTACCATGGACAACATGATCATATAAATTTGAAGTTTTTTTCTCATTAGATTGGTTATGGTAGTCCAATGACGATGATGCCAACATTTAGTCCTGAGTATTATGATTCAAGGGTTGATACATGATATTTTGATTCATAGTCAATCCATCTTCTTCATACATGGATGCAGGTCCACCAAATTCATACATGCATGAACACGGACGGGGCTGTGGATAACATAACAAATATATATGCTATGAAGCACCTATAGATGTATCAAGTCCACAACAGTACCAACAAAAACCAAAGAATCAAGAGGAGCCAAAACAACATAAAGTTTAAAGTCGGCAACAAACAACCAACTCGAAATCGAAGACGTTCGGGTTGTGCAACACATTGATTTTCTTTTAATTTTTAAATGGATGTAAAACATTTATACAGAAATCTTAATTTTGATTTAATTTTTTCATTTACGAATCATTAAAAAAACAGTTAAACAATTATTTTTTTAATTATTAAAAGTATAATCATAAAATTTAAAAAAATTAAAGAAAATTGAAAATTTTGCTAAACATTTATTAATATGGTGTGTAGGTGGTTTTTAACCCATCACCTTTGTTGAAAAAAAAAAGAAAAAACATGTTTGGGTAGGTACTGTTAAACTCATAAAAAAAGTGCGTGAGAGAGTAGGTCATGGATTGAACCAATGGAGTGTATAGGTCATGGGTTGAACCCATGATAGAGGAAGGAGAGTGTACAAGTCATGAGTTGAATTAGGAGTGTCAACTGGTTGGGTTGGGTTGAGAGACAATTTAAACCCAACCCATATGTTCGGATTGCAACCCCAAATTAAATTTTTAGCCCAATCCAACCAAACCCGTAAGATATGGATCGAGTTGGATTTTCGGGTTTTACTGAGTGAGAACACCAAATAAGAAATGAGGAGATAGATGAACGAAGGCGCAAAATTGATTTGAGATATAAGAAGAGGTGCAGTTCAGCTGCAAATTTGAGATTTGAGAAGAGGAGGAGATGAGATGTGACGTAGATTTGAGATCTAAGATGAAGTGCGAATTTGAGATTTGAGAAGAAGAGAAGATGAGATGCGAAGCATATTTGAGATATGAGAAGAGGAGATGAGATGTGACGCATGGAAGAGAATGGAGAAAAGAGGAAAGCACGCACGGAGGCGAATGAGAGTCAAAGACAGAGGAGAGTTGGAGATGGAGGAGAGACATAGGAGATGTCAAAATGGAAAGGAAGCGGCACGAGGGAAGATTGAGAAGAGAGGAAGGTTGAATGAGGGAGGGAGGAGACCTAATTTCTTCAATTTTATTAAATTATAAATATTACTATATTAATTCCGGTTGGGTTGGATTGAATCGAAATTTTCAACATCTTTATCTTTATAATATGGATTTGGTAGTCCAAATTATTCGGGTTTAACCCATATTCTTACCCCTTAAGTTGAACCCATGATATAGGAGAGGAATACCACAAATTTTTAAATATTGTGCAAACTATCCTGTTTCTATATGTTTTTTTTTTCCAAAAGAACAATATTAATCAAAATTTTACCATTTGGTGTTTGGTAAGTTGAATACAAACCCTAGTCTAAGATATGGACCAAAGCCCAAAACTATGATAACATTGACACCATCCAACCCACAATAAACACACATTTTGGCACTCGAAAACTTAAACCACCAAAATCAGCCGCTCAATTTGTTCTCTCGTGGCCCAACTCCTGGGCTCCACGTTCTTCTCCTCCCGCCCTCTACACCCCTCCGCCTCCGACCTCGCGGCGTTTTTTTCCTTTCACCCTAGCTCAGCCTCCATCCTTTACAATCCATCTCAATATTCTTCTTCTTCCTCCTCATCTATCGAACCTCATCAATTCAATCTTCCTTAAATCTATAATCTGCAATTTTTAGTTCTTCAATGCATTTGACAAGATTTAAAATCAGTAAGACAATTCCTGTATTGTTTCCCTTCTCTCGTCGGCTGGCCTGTGTGTCTTCCA
Organism: Cucumis hystrix; assembly: GCA_025688845.1. Classification (NCBI taxonomy): domain Eukaryota; kingdom Viridiplantae; phylum Streptophyta; class Magnoliopsida; order Cucurbitales; family Cucurbitaceae; genus Cucumis; species Cucumis hystrix. Next base: position 16,032,263 of record CM046889.1, read on the forward strand.
ACCAACCGCATAAAGAACACCATCAGGATCCGCCCTGGCAGTCCCAGGATCAGTTGCATCTTTGGGTATCTTCTGTTCTTTCTTATTCATCTCTCGACTCTTCTAAATGTAGTGCTCTCTTGCCCCATTTGTCTCCTTCTCAATTTGATCAGCTCTTCTTCTCCATTGGATTGAAAGCCAACCCCATGACTTGTCTTAATTTTTTTTACTTTGCGTCTAATTCTTTCAAGTTTCGATTTACCATCCACTCTTATTGTATATTGATTCTTTTGCTTGTTCAGTCTAAGTTTATACCCCCCGCAAGACTGCTTCTGATTCGTTTGATAGACGGGAATCTCCCGGTGTTGAATTTGGATTCAAAAAAGTTTCACATTGAGATAGTTAATGCATTGTTTGGTTTAACTTCAGTTGTTGGGCGGTTTGAATGGACACAGGCATTTGATTTATTGATACATGTATACAGCACACAATTCAGAAACCTTGGCTTTAGTTGCGCTGTTGATGTGTTTTATTTGCTTGCTCGTAAGGGAACCTTTCCATCGTTACAGACTTGTAATTTTTTATTGAGCTCGTTGGTAAAGGCTAATGAATTTGAGAAGTGTTGTGAAGTATTTCGAGTGATGTCCGAATGTGTTTGTCCAGATGTTTTCTCATTTACGAACGTGATAAATGCTTTGTGCAAGGGAGGGAAGATGGAAAAAGCCATTGAGTTATTCATGAAAATGGAGAAGTTGGGTATTTCTCCCAATGTTGTTACTTATAATTGTATTATTAATGGTTTATGCCAGAATGGGAGATTAGACAATGCCTTTGAGCTCAAAGAGAAGATGACAGTGAAAGGGGTACAGCCAAATCTTAAAACTTATGGTGCGCTTATTAATGGTTTGATAAAACTAAAATTTTTTGACAAAGTGAATCATGTTTTAGATGAAATGATTGGTGCGGGTTTTAATCCAAATGTAGTTGTCTTCAATAATTTAATTGATGGATACTGCAAAATGGGAAATATCAAAGGAGCACTTAAGATCAAAGATGTGATGATATCCAAAAATATAACTCCTACTTCAGTTACTTTATATAGTCTCATGCAAGGATTTTGCAAAAGTGATCAAGTTGAGCAAGCAGAGAATGCCCTTGAGGAGATATTATCAAGTGGGCTATCTATACACCCAGCTAATTGTTATTCGGTTGTCCACTGGCTATGTAAGAAGTTTAGGTACCATTCTGCATTCCGATTTACTAAGATGATGTTATCTAGAAACTTCAGGCCTAGTGATCTACTCTTAACCATGTTGGTATGTGGGTTGTGCAAGGACGGTAAACATTTAGAAGCAACTGAACTTTGGTTTAGGTTATTGGAGAAAGGGACTCCAGCAAGTAAGGTGACCTCCAATGCTCTAATACATGGACTTAGTGGGGCTGGTAAATTGCCAGAGGCTTCTAGAATTGTCAAAGAGATGTTAGAGAGGGGTCTTCCAATGGATCGGATCACGTACAATGCACTCATCTTAGGTTTTTGCAAAGAGGGAAAAGTTGAGGGATGCTTTAGACTTAAAGAAGAGATGACCAAACGAGGAATTCAGCCAGATATCTATACTTACAATTTTCTATTGCGTGGACTGTGCAATGCAGGAAAATTGGACGATGCTATTAAACTTTGGGATGAATTCAAAGCTAGTGGGCCGATTTCTAACGTTCACACTTACGGGGTAATGATGGATGGTTATTGTAAAGCTAACAGAATCGAAGATGTTGAAAATTTATTTAATGAATTGCTATCTAAGAAAATGGAGCTGAATTCCATTGTCTACAATATAATTATCAAAGCACATTGCCAGAATGGAAATGTAGCTGCAGCTTTGCAACTTCGTGAAAATATGAAAAGCAAGGAAATTTTACCAAATTGTGCCACGTATTCTTCTCTAATACATGGCGTGTGCAACATTGGTCTTGTTGAAGATGCAAAACATCTTATTGATGAAATGAGAAAGGAAGGATTTGTGCCGAATGTTGTTTGCTATACAGCATTAATTGGTGGTTATTGTAAGCTGGGGCAAATGGATACTGCTGAATCTACTTGGCTTGAGATGATCTCTTTTAATATACACCCTAACAAATTTACCTACACTGTCATGATTGACGGCTACTGTAAATTAGGGAATATGGAAAAAGCAAATAACCTTATGATAAAAATGAAAGAAAGTGGAATCATCCCAGATGTTGTTACTTACAATGTCTTGACTAATGGATTTTGTAAGGCAAATGACATGGACAATGCTTTTAAAGTATGTGATCAAATGGCCACTGAAGGATTATCTGTAGATGAAATTACTTACACCACTCTCGTACATGGTTGGAATCCACCTACAATCACTGGCCAAGACTGATCTAATTTCTGCAGAGGTTCTTTGTTACCTCAGTATCTGTTGATATTTTCATTATTGTTTCATGTTCAATTGAACTGAAAATTATTTTTGTTTTAGCCTTGAACTTTTCATCAGTGACCAGATCCGTCAATAATGTTTCTTTATGCATTGAGGCTATTCTCCTTCTCTTGTTCCAGACTTCAAATGAAAGAGCCAAAAAGGAAGAGTCGTCCTTAGTCTCTGGAGGTTGGTAGGCTTTTTCTTTATAGTGTATTCCATTTCCACTTTGTGTATAGTATCATTAGTTTGTATGTGGTCTTACTACAAGTTAAGCATATATTTTGAAAACTTGTTATTATTCTTTAACAGATCAGGGAAGCAGAAGTGCTTAGCTCCTATTGATATAACATGATGAGAATTTGAACGTAAGATGTTCTATCGAAGATCCTCAGAGAAAAAAGATGGCAATTGATTTGATAACTAGAATGACATTGGTTCTCCGACTCAAAGCCAAGGATGAAAGCTGACAAACATATTAGGTTGGGTATGTCATTTTTAGTGTAATATATTTGGGATGGAAAGCTGGGACAGTTAAGGTTTTTTCATTACTTCAATGAGAATGTACAGTGTTGATGCAGATTTTGCAGGCTTGGATCTGCATGTAGCCGTTCTCAGGGTGCAATGTTGTATTTGAGAGTTGTTCACTGGCATATTGGAATTGGAGCATAGAAAGCACTTTCACTTTCATGGATGGGTAAGTCCGTCTACTCCATCTTGTCATCAATCTTGTACTCAGAAATGACAACAATATGCTCTTCTGTTATTGTGTTTCTTCTATAACTGAAAATGCTGTAAAGCACTATATGCATTTTTTTCTGTAACTGCGGTGTTGGGTCATTACCGCACACATCACTGACCACCAAGTATATGGAGCTTTAGGCCCGAGGTCTCTGAACTGCACATCTAAGTTCTTTCTTCTTCTTCTTCTCTTCTTGTTCATGTTCTGTTGAAATTATTGTTATTAGGAATTTGCGAATTGCACATTTAACTATTTGAGTTCCATTTAAAAAAAACTATTTAAGTTGAAGTGCTGAAAAGTAATATAATTTTGTTAAATACTTTTATTTTTGTTATAGAAAAGAAATCTGGCTTAAAGGAAAAATATATAATGAATGCCCTTAATTAACAGGCTTGGTTGTATAGGTTTATTTTTTTTCTAAAGTTGAATAATATGTAGGGTGGGAATTCAAACTTTTGATCTTTAGATCTTGACAAGTTGATGCTTATATTGGTTTTTGTTATACGGATTGATTGTACTTTGAGTTCAAAAGATAACTTGTTGGATGATACTATTTTATTTATTTAAGACCTATTTACGTCACTAGACTTGGGAAAATACTCATTTTGGTACTTGTCATTACTGTGCAGTTAAATATTGAGCAAAGGAATGGCGAACTTTGAATATGTATATTAACTCTTTGAGGTGAGTAATCATTGGAATATAACTCAGATAATTGCTCAACATATGCTTGCGTCAATTTGATATTAGGCATATTTAAAGTGATGTTATCCGTTTGTCAAATAAGTGATGGCAGTATGATACTAAAGACAAAACAATTATCAATTATTTTTTTAAGTTTTGGACCCAGTAATCAATTTGAAAGTTAAAAGAAGAGAATCAACTTAATTGGAAAATTATCAAACTGGCATCAAAATCTATATATAAGATGTTTTTTTCACCATTTAGTCATTTAGCAACCTATGAACCTACCAACTTGAATGCAACTGAACTGGTTGAAGTATGTACCCTTGACTTAAAGTCTCAAAGATTCAAATCCTCCTACAGATGCTGTTGAACTAAAACACATTACATGTGTGTATTGCAAGCATGGTCTGCTTAATTATGTAGAAGTTTTTGTTTGATGCATATCTGATCTATAGTGTAGGCATGTGTGAGTTTGTTAGGCTAATTAGTTAGGATATGTTTTATAAATATGTTTGAATTATTGGAGGGAAGGTTAGTTAGGTTTTGAGATTTTAGTTAGGAATCTGTGCACCTTTGAGAGAGAAGGTAACAAAGAGAGATTGTAATCAAATTGAGATTTCTTCAATGTGTTTTTATTATTCTTCTTTGATATTGTATTCGATTTGGTTTAATTATCAATAAAAGTTCCATTGATAGAACACAACCTTAGGGTTCCATCATATTATTATCAGAGTGGTCGATTCAGGGAAGAAAAGAATTTACAATGGTTCAGACGCGTATGGAAGAAAGATTGGAAGCGTATGATCACGAGCTGATTGACGTAAAGAAGGAACTAAGCAAGTTGCTGGCAATGGAGGAGAAGCTGACGTCCATCATGACGACATTGGAGAATTTGAGTGTGCAGTCGGACAAAAATCAGCAGATGATGATGTTGTTTATGGAAACAATGGCGAAGGAACGAACTGGCACAAGAGAGAGAAAGGCCGAGCCGAGTGTGCGCGAAACGACGATGGTGAAGGCCAAAGCAGGAGAAGGAACGTCCGACAAGGGGATCAGTGGCGAAACACCAGAAGGAAGAACTGAAAACGAAGATGGAAATACAAAACGTAACAAGTTTAAAAAAGTGGAGATGCTAGTCTTCAATGGTGAAGATCCTGATTCTTGGCTATTTTGAGCCGATAGATACTTCCAAATTCATAAACTAACTGATGCCGAGAAGGTACTGGTGGCAACGATCAGTTTTAAAGGTATTCGTGGATTAGCTGAACTTGAAGGAACGATTGCTGGTATGATTCCGATCAGTTCGCGAAGGATCTATTTGTGGCCAATTTTTTAGAATTCGGCAAGAGACTACAATAGAGGAATATCGAAAGTTGTTCGACAAACTAATGGCTCTATTATCGGATCTGCAGGATAGGGTGATTGAGGAGACATTCATGAATGGGTTGTTGCCCTGGATCAAGGCTGAGGTAGATTTTTGTCGACCAACTGGATTAGCCCAGATGATGCAATTAGCTCAGTTGGTGGAGAATCGGGAGATCGTCCGTGGGGAATCCAACCTTAAAGGATATGCTGGAGGTAAATATCCACCTTCTTTATCCACTAGTACTAAATCTGGTGGGAGCTCCAATTCAATTGATAATAAGAGTGGCTCTACAATTCCCATGAGAACTATCACTTTAAGAGGGGTGGCTGATGGAGAAGAAGAAGGAGGGGCCTACTAAGAGATTATCTGACGTGGAGTTTTGAGCTTGAAAGGAGAAGGGACTCTGTTTTCGCTGTAATGAAAAGTAATCCCATGACCATAAATGTAAGATGAGGGAGCAAAGAGAGCTTAGAATGTATGTCGTCACGGAGGGAAATGAGGAATTTGAGATTGTAGAGGATATGGAGAATGAGGAGAAAGAATTAAAAATGGTGAGGATAGATGAGGAAGACCAAGCCATTGTGGAATTATCAATTAATTCTGTGGTAGGATTATCGAACCCGGGTACTATATGAAGGTGAGAAGGGAAATTGAAGGCAAGGAAGTGGTGATCTTAGTGGACTGTGGAACTACACACAACTTTATCTCTGAAAAGTTGGTGAAGAGTTTACAGATACCGACGAAAGACACTTCTCATTATGGAGTGATCTTGGGGTCCGACACAACTATTAAAGGTAAAGGAATTTGTGAAGCCGTAGAGTTGGAAATGAATGATTGGAAGGTAGTAGCGAATTTTTTACCATTGGAGACGGGGTCTGGACGTGGTCTTGGGAGTGCTTTACTCTCTTGGCATCACTGAAGTAGATTGGCGAGATTTGACTGACTTTTATGCACCATGACAGAAAGGTAATCGGTAAGGGAGATCCTAGTTTAACTAAAACTAGAGTAAGTTTGAAGACTATGATGAAAACTTGGGAAGGCTCTGACCAAGGCTTTCTGGTGGAATGCCGAGCCATGGAGTGGGATGTATCTTCGGCCGAAGGAGGAGAATTATAAGAGGTGTTGACTGTGGAAGAATCAGTGACTGTGGTTTTGAAGAAATTCGAAGATGTCTTTACTTGGTCTGACCATTTACCACCAGAGAGGAGTATCGAACATCATATACATTTGAAACAGGGAATTGAACCAGTGAATGTAAAACTGTATAGATATGCTTTTCAGCAAAAGGTAGAAATGGTGAGATTAGTGAATGAGATGTTAGCATCAAGAATTATTCGCCCAAGTCAACCCATATTCTAGCCCTGTTCGGTTGGTTAGGAAGAAGGATGGGAGTTGGCGCTTCTGTGTGGACTACCGAGTGTTGAATAATGTTACTACACCAAACAAATTTCCAATACTAGTAATTGAGGAGCTCTTTGATGAACTGAATGGTGCTTCATGGTTTTCTAAGATTGATTTGAAAGTCGGATACCACCAAATTTGTATGTGTGGGAAAGACATTGAGAAGACATCATTTAGAACGCATGAAGGCCATTATGGGTTCATGGTTATGCCATTCAGCCTAACTATTGCACCCTCTGCATTTTAGTCACGGATGAATTCTATATTCAGACTGTATTTGCAAAAATTTGTTCTTGTGTTCTTTGATGACATCCTAATTTACAGCAAGGATTTTGAAGAACATCTATCGCATTTGGGGAAAGCTTTAGAAGTGCTACGAAAGAATGAGCTTTATGCGAACCAGAAGAAATGCAGCTTTGCACAGACACGTGTAGATTACTTGGGGCACATAATCTCGGGCCAAGGAGTTGAGGTTGATTCAGGAAAGATTAGAGCAATCCTAATGGCCTATACCTAAGAATGTTCTAGAGGTCCGAGGCATCTTGGGATTTTCAGAGTACTATAGAAAATTTGTCCAACACTATGGGTCTATAGTCGCTCTAACTCAGCTACTTAAGAGTGGCGGATTTAGGTGGAACGAGGAGTCCCTTGAAGCATTCCAGAAATTGCAAAATGCTACGATGACTCTTCCTATTTTTGCCTTGCCTGATTTTGATGCCCCATTTGAAATGGAGACTGATGCATCCAGTTATGGCATAGGAGCAGTGCTCATTCAATCCAAGCGACCTATTGCTTTCTTCAGGCACACATTGGCTACGAGAGATCGGGTTAAACCAGTGTATGAAAGGAAACTTATGGCAGTTGTCCACCCCGTGCAAAGATGGAGACCTTATTTGCTAGGAAGGAAGTTTATAGTGAAGACGGATCAACGTTTCCAAAGTTCCTATTGGGACAGAGGGTTATTCAGCCACAATACCAAAAGTGGATTGCTAAGCTTTTGGGATATTCCTTCGAAGTGGTATACAAGCCGGGATTGGAGAACGAGGCAACAAATGCTCTATCTAGCATGCCCACGGTTGTTCATCTTTGTAATATTACAGTCCCCCACCTTGATTCATTTGAAGATCATCAAGGAAGAAGTTGAAAACGATGATCGTCTGAAATTGATAATGAAGGAAATGGCAGGAGGGGAGGATGGCAAGACAAGCAAGTATTCCATTCAGCAGGGGATGTTGAGGTATAAAGATAGGTTGATTATTTCCAAGCCTTCGGCATTGATTCCAACAATTCTCCACACCTACTATGACTCCGTGTTTGGGGGACATTCCGAGTTCCTTAGAACCTATAAACGATTGGCCGGTGAGTTGTATTGGAAAGGTATGAAACTCGATGTGGAAATATTGTGAACAGGAAAAATAAAGCAATGGCGTTGTCACCTGCAGGGTTGTTACCTTTAGAAATACCTAATAGTGTGTGGAGTGACATTTCTATGGATTTCGTGGAGGAACTGCCGCAGTCTAATGGATATGAGATGATTTTCATGGTGGTAGATAGATTCAGCAAGTATGGACATTTTCTACCCTTGAAACATCCCTATACCGCCAAGTCCGTGGCTGATCTGTTTGTAAAGGAAGTAGTCAGACTACATGGATGGATAAATCCATAGTGTCATATAGAGATAAGGTTTTCTTTAGTTGTTTTTGGAAGGAGCTGTTTAGGTTGGCTGGTACCCAGTTGAAACGTAGTTCAGGCTATCATCCTCAATCAAACGGCCAAACTAAAGTGGTCAATAGAGGAGTGGAGACAACCTTCGCTGTTTTTGTGGAGAGTGGCCGAAAGAGTGGATAAAATGGTTGCATTGGGCAGAGTATTGATATAACACAACGTATCAGAGATCCTTAGGGGTAACACCCTTTCAAGCTGTCTACGGGCGTTTAAGACCTTGGTGTATTGTGGTGATCGAGACACCCCTAATTCAGCATTAGATGAGTAGCTCAAGGAGAGGGACATCATATTGGGAGCATTGAAGGAACACTTGCGGATAGCCCAAGAAAAGATGAAGAAAAACGCTGACCTAAAGAGAAGGGATGTGGAATACATGGTAGGGGATACAAGTAGGTTTTCTTGCAGAAAAGAAGAAATGAGAAGCTGTCACCGAAGTTTTTTGGTTCTTATAAGATCATAGAACAGATTGGCTCGGTTGCATACAAGTTAGAGTTGCCAAAGATATCATCCATTCATCCTGTTTTTCACGTTTCTCAATTGAAGAAGATGATGGGAAATCATCAAGTTGAACAGTTGGATATGCTCTCTATGACTGAGACTCACGAATGGCGAGCAGTGCCGGATGAGACTTATGGCTACTTGAAAAATAAGAATGGAGAATGGGATGTGCTGATCAGTTGGAAGGGCTTGCCTAGGCAGAGGCTACATGGGAAGACTATGAAGAAATGCAGCAGCTATTTCCAGAATTTCACCTTGAGGACAAGGTGAATTTGGAGAAGGAATGTCTCTATCATCCACCAATATACTAGACGGGGGAAGAAGAATTAGGGTAGGCACGTGTGAGTCTGTTAAGGTAATTAGTTAGGATATGTTTTATAAGTAGGTTTGAATTATTGGAGGGAAAGGGTAGTTAGGTTTTGAGATTTTAGTCAGGAATCTGTGCACCTTTGAGAGAGAAGGTAACAGCAAGAGATTGTAATCGAATTGAGATTTCTTCAATTCGTTTTTATTCTTCTTCTTTGATATTGTGTTCAATTTGGTTTAATTATCAATAAAAGTTCCATTGCCTTAGTGTTCCATCAATATTCTCTTATGTGGAGAAAAAAAATCTAGACAGAGTTTAATGGTTCAATAAAAACTTCTCCGTCTGGAAACTGACATGATTGGCTCATGTTGATGATTTTGCTGTGGTATTCCAATCTACCCAGTGTAGAAATCAATTTCAGCCACATGGAATTCGAGTAAGCCTGCCCTTCATTCATTCTGTCACTGGCGTTAACAATCTCTATCCATACTTAGTCACTTGAAATGTGTGCTATAAAACCCATTTGTTGATTATAGTGTCAATATATCTATTCCTTAATTTTCTTAAAACAGCTTGTCTCAGAGCAACACGGTTCTTGTTTGTAGACATCGTCAGCAAGCTTGTAAGTATAGTTGATTCTAGTTAATTATATAATAAACACAACCACAAATTTTTCGTAATATTTTTGTGCTTGTTGATTTGTGAATCTTAATATTTACCTCTAAATTGGACTTATTGAGTTTAATTGATACAATTGCTTTGAAACGGATATTGGTGACGTCATCGGTTTAACAACACTTAGCTCTGTTTGCTTTTTGTGAATTCAGAAGCAATAAGGTAATCTGGATGGAGCAACAGGCCAATGTTAAACACCCTTTTAGACGTTTTCATCGTTAAACCAGTTGACCTGGGTGTTAACTGCAGCCCCACCGCCATCGGGAATGCTGTCAAGGACCTTCTCGTGGCCTTTAGGGTAATAAATTCCAGTTCGCCCATCGAGCACCCAAGGAGTCGCTTCACCCCCCACATGGCTCTGGTTGCTCTTTAGTTCCTTGCTTTCTGTTTCAACTCTCTCCCTCATCATATCTGGAGAAGAGCTTTTCCTGTGGAAGCCCTTTCGCCCAATCGGTCTGCCAAAGAATGTAACCGAATCAGAATCAGGAAAACAAGGTAATACTCTGTCTCGTTATTCCATGTGTTGTGTTTTACATCTCACGTTAATACAAGTTTAAACAATGTACTAATTGAACCCAGCTAACAACCGTATTCTGAATGAAACCTAATTTGACTTTGGTTCCAAAACTGTCCTTTGTTTTGGTCTGCAGCCTTCTGATCATAGATCAATGTCAAGATAATGGTGAAAATAGAAGTAAATATTTCAAATCTTATTCTGATGTTCTTAAAAACTGCTTTCTTGTAGAAAAACAGAATCATAAACAAAAGAAAAGAATTAGTTGATGGCTGAGTTGAAGAAGGCTCTTACTTGAAGAACATGGAGTTCATTGTGTGAGCCCCTCTTACAAATGCTGTGGCCATACCTTCTTCCAATAAGGTAAGTGGATTGTGATGAACAATGGGATTTGGTTGGTTTTTATTTATAGGTGAAAAAAGAGGCTATCCGTTTCATCCATCCCAATGAAGATTCTGAAGAATGGGAAGAATTTGTCCTTTTACTCCTTGATACTGCCCCCCATTCCTTGGAAATGGTTTGGGAAAATGAACCTTCAAAATTCCTCTTCCCATACTTCATAAACTGTATATGTACATGAACCTAATGAGTTGGCTTTCCCGGGGAGCTATAGTATGGGCTTAGGCTTATTGGGCTTTCCAGATGAACTAAAGTGTAGATTTGGGCCTAGTGGTTCTTTGGCCCATAATGAAACCATGGATTCTCGTTGTTAGGACTATTAATACTCAAGTGGTGAATTGATGATTTTGAAATTACGTTAATGATAGAAATGATATTTTCCCCTCTTTTTGAGACTCAACACGAAAGGGATTACAGATATTACGCCACCTTAAGTTATAGTTTTTTCTTTTCGCTATACTATGGGGGTTGTCAAATAGTGCAATATATCTTAGGACGTATCAATTTTTTTTTATTTGTTATTATTACTAGAATTATGGTGACCTTAGCTTTCATAAATGCAAGAGTCTTGAACACGGTGAGATAACAATAACCAAGGAAACGGGCTTGGTAGAGTGGGGATAGAAGACTCTATTGAGCTTGACTTTAGTCCGATTTTTTGAAATGACTTGAGAGGTGTAGGATATGTGGGAGCTGAAAGACGAAAGACGAAAGTGAAATACTACTATTTTTAATATTATTGTACTTATTCCATGGAAGCGGACAGAAAAATAAATTTGTAGTCCATGTTACCTGAGTACTTTTGAGTGTGGTCTCTATTTTGAGTTGGGTACTAAAATGTTTCAACTTTGTTTTTAAAGCTTTGATTTTAATATTTCACTTATAAAATAAATTAATAGTTTTCAATACGATGTTTGAGTTTGAGTTAAGTTTTCATTTTATTTGGTTCACGAGTTTTGTGAAATATTTTTATCCTATGCTCACTTTCAATTGTTATTTTTTGTTAATTCTCAATTTAAAAGAAGTAAAGTAGTTATCAACAATCTGTCTTTTCTTTTATAAAAAAATTGATTAAAAGATTTTTTGCATCACAATTATTTTAAGTTAATTAACTGAATGATAATCCAAACTGGTTAAAACAAAAAACAAAAAAGATAAAATAGGTATTAAACCCTAAACCCTAAACTAAGATGTTTATTGTCAAAGAAACTAAACAAGAAAAATAAACAGCACAAAAGATGAAAATAGGAAGGTGAGAATGTGTAAAAAAGAATTGAACTTAATTGTTGTGTGTAAAGTATCACGTACCTCTATTTATAAAAGTATTGTGGTATAGGTTATAATGTAGAATTCAATAGAATGAATAAGAGATTTTCAAATATTTTGAGGGATCAATTTTCAACCTTACAACAACCATTTAATTTGACGTTTATGGAAAAAAAAACTTAGAAAGTTGAATTGGGTGGACAAATACATAGTCCTATCTTATTTTATACTTTATACTTTATGTAGAGTTGTTTACTATTTAAATATTCAACTTTTTGAACTTCTTTTTTCAACTATGTGAGAGAAGATTTGTTCTTTACTAATGTAATTTCTTTTAACGACAATAGAGTGAAAAAATCAAATCTCTAACTTTGAAGTTGTAGTAACAAGAATAAGCCTCATATGAGTTGAATTATTCTTATTTAACACTTTATCAATGACTAAAATAGAGATTAAAGTTGGTAAAAATTAAGGTAATACCGCATGTCAACATAAAAAAGAAACTAATATTTTAAAAACATTTTGATGACATATAAATGAATTTTACTAGTATAAATAATAAAGAATTTATAAGAAAATTTAGAGATATTTTCAAACATAAACTATATACCAAATACAAAATCTATTAAATTTTCTATGGTCAATTTTTTTTTTCTGTTAATAAGAATTAGTATTGACATAAAAATTACAATATAATTTTCTTATGAAGTTTCTAAGTTTTTGATGTAAACTGTCTTTAGTTTTGTTAAAACTACCTTAGTTAGTTACTTTGTAATCAACTACTTGTACTTTTGAAAATTAAGTTTTCTAAAGATATAAAACACACTACTTTCCTTAGGAAGTTCTTTATTTTGCTGTTAACATTTTAAGAGTGGTTATAAAATGTAAACCAAAGTTTCAAGTTTTATGTTTATTTTTTGGAATTTAGTTATTTATTCAAATGTTTCAAAAAAAAAAATGTTGAATTCGTACCAACCAAATGAGATTTTAAAATTTTCTCCGATTCAATACATACATGATTAGTATTGTAACATTTCATGCTCAAGATTTGGACTATGATGAAATTTGGAATTTAAATTGGACAATTGATAACCCCTTAAAGGCTTATTAAAGTGGCAAGTTAAATGAGTCCTTTTAGAATACTTGCTTTGTCTTCACTTATATGCATAATAGTTTTTCTTTTTTGGCATGATTTGTTCCCGCCCATATACATACTAGAAAAATTCTCAAAAGGTCACCCAAAATTGCTTAACCTAAGCACGTTTAAATTTGAAGTTCCTATGTTTGAATTACAAAGAAGAAAGGTACAACTTGTTGCTTTAGGTTGTAATTTTCAACTCTTTTAAGTTTTTCTTAACATTACTTTCATGTCCTCATGATCCATTTCATTCAAATTTGTTATCAATTTATTTATGTCCTAAACTTGGGGCACTACAAGAAATACTTACCACATATTACAATGATAGTCCTTTTTATTTTGTTATATATATAAGAGAAAACAACAATATAGTTAAAATAAGCATATGATCAATTGAAATGACGTTTCTATTATCAACTTCAAAGTAAGAAGTTTGATATCCTACCTTATATGTTATACAAAAGAAAAAAGAAAAAAAGTCACAAACGAAAGTGATGTACAAATAAATTATAACTTTTTTAATACTAAGAATTATATGATGGGAATTGTACCTCCGACCAATATATTAAGACGAAGATCATGTCAATATTAGCAGCGAAAATAACTTTTTGCCATAAATATTAATTTAAAGTTTAATAATGAATAATTTATAGTAAAACAGAAGTTCAAGTTCTTTTTGGGTGACATTAATTTATTCATCAACTCTTCAAAAGGTAGATTGACTCATTCATAATTAGTGGAAATTTCAACGTCAATATAGTTTAAAAAATTACAAATAGTTGTGAAAATTAAAATAAGAAAATCAATAACGTATTTTTTTTGTTATACATATTTATTTATTTAAAGTTGAAATACAAATATGACAAAGCTATGAAATATGAATTGTGTATCCATACACGAATTTATCTCTCACTCTCTTTATTTAAAAAATAAATTGCTTAATAATGTTTCTTGAAACATTATTAAGTTCACTTTTTTTTCTTTTCCTTTCAAAATGTTGATGTATTGGTTGGTTGAATTTATTAACGGTAAAATTTGAGTAATATACTGGACAACATGTCAATGATAAATATTGAGGCTAATTTTTCTTTACATAATTTACATATTTTGTGGATATTGTTTCTTTAGTCATATATTCAATTAATACTTATTATCCCTAAAATGTATTTCAAAGCAAGCCTTTATATGGTGTTCTTATTCATTTTAGGGTTAGTTCTTCATTAGAAGAATGTGTTGTGCTGAACGTTTTAAGCTTAGAGATTGTCTAAGTCTCAACATTTATGTATTGATATAGTGAAAATCTTTGTGCTTGTCGCTGAGATTATTGGTTCGGTAACCATTGTAGAACTCATAAGGAGTTCGATATTGATATTGTATTTTAGAAGAGCCTAAATATAGTGAATGTGAGGATCTTACTTTTAGAGGGAGCTTAAGCATATTGTATTGATGGAATCTCATACAAAGTTTGAAGAAGCATACTGTGGAATAGAGGGAAGCTCAAACTTAGGGGGAACCTAAGTTGAAATGTTGAAGAGAAAGGTATATGGAAGTCACTACAGAGAGAGTTTGTCAAACAAGTACTTTAGTTTGAATTGCTAAACTCTTTACACAACAAAGTTTTGTTCCTCTCCAAGATATAGGTGATTTTACACCAATCAATTATTGTGTCATTATTTGTTTGCATTCTTAGTCAGACCCTACTGTTTTTTCACAAACTATGTACTCTTTTCAATAATAATTAAATTGGAGATATGGAAAATAATTAACAAATATTAATCCAAGTAAATGACATACAAAGTAAGAGTAATATCATTCTATTTCTAACAAAAACTCATGTGCCACAAAATCTACTTGTGTCTCAAAACGTTGTCGACGATGGATTGTATCATAGATATATTATTAGTGACGAGTAAACAGAGATTGATAATATGCATGATACTCTTTTAATTTATTATTATTATTATTTTTTGTTAATAATCAACATTCAATGTGATGTTTGCTTGAACTTCAAATGAGTATCCAAGAGAAGCTGAAATCAGATCATTAATTATGTGAAGTTTTGTGGTTAAGGTGTTAATCTAGCAATCGTGTACATTCATGATTTTAACAACTCCATTTTTGTTAATATGTTTTCTATCCTTCCTATATTTGTCCATACTTAATTAAATAATAATTATGTTCCTTGTCAAAGAAAAAGTATTCATAATTATATAATTATATATGCTTGAGATCTTACAACAAAATCTGAGGTCTCTATCTATTGCATATGAGCAAAACATTTTTAATTTTTTTTTTGTTAAATTACATATTTACCCTTTTAATTTTGAAAATTTTGTTCATTTGGTTGATACTTTTTTTTAATTATAAATTTAATCTCTATACTTTGGAAGATTTTAAAATTTACAATTCTATTGTACATAATTGACAAAGTATTGTATTATCAACCTTAAAGTCAAAGTTCGATTTTCCTAATCTACATATTATCAAATAAATAAATAAATAAAACAAAACAAAATTTATACATTTAAAAATATAAGAAATAAAATGAGATAAAAGGTTGAAATATTTGTACCAAAACGTCATTTTAATCCAATGTTGATTGGATATTGAAATTGGTAAACTTTATTTTGTTATATACAAAGTAACTTTGGATTATATTTTAATTGTTGTTGAATTCAACCAGGTGTAGGATTAGAAATTCTAACATTTTGGACAAAAAATACCGACCTTATGTCAATTGAAATATACCAACGTTTGCTACTAGTTTCATATTTTAATAAATGAGAATTAATTAAAAACGAGAATTATATTTTTTTTATCTACTGTTTATTAAATAAATAAGAAAGTATAATTAATTGATGAAACATATGTTCTTTTATTTTAAAAAAAAAAAAAAGATACTATCTTCAATTTTGTAACATTTCTCGTTTAAATTTGATCTCAAATGTTCGAATCTCTCCCTTCAAGCTTTAATCACATCATATTTGTAAAGAGAATTGTTTTTATTCTTTATATGACATACCCTACATCTTTTCATTAATTATTTCATATTTTTATTTCATTCATCCATGGATGAAATTCACAACCTTTTTTTTCTTATTATTATTTTTAAAACTCACAACGAGATTATATAGTTAATAATTTTATTTTAACAAAAAAAAAAGTCAATATCAATTCATATATTCTTTTAGATGTGCAGATTCTTTAATCTCTAATTTACCTTTATTCATATTTCGATAAATCTACGCATATAATACATAAACTAACAACTGAAAATAATTTTGTCAAAATCTATAAATTTCACTCTAATAAATATATACGACTATGGTGCTATTCTCTAAAATTATTATACTTTTATATCATACATGTATGTTTTATAACAAGTAGTGCATAAGAGAAAAGTTTATTCAAGTGATATATTTGGAACAAGAAATTATTAGAGAGTAAAACTTATAATATGTTTAAAGATTCAAATTAAAGTTGAACCCTTAATCAAATTTATTTTATGGCAGAATTTGATGAAATTGAAAGTTTAGCGTTTAGTGTTACTCCATCTTAATAAATTTATATTTAAATTTAAGTTCCACTTTTTTTCCAAATAAAATCTCTTATCATAAAATACATATTTATGTTGCTCTTTTTTTTTTTTAGTTTATGTTTTTTTGGTAGTAATTATTTATTGGTATCAAATAAATTATTAAAATATAATTACCATCATTAGGTATCAATATTTGATAGTTGATGTTGTTTTATTTTAATTATTTTTTACTCGTTAATGTTAATAAAATAATTAGAGTAAAACTATCAAATTTTTTTTAGGTTATTAGTATTACTGTGATAATTATAAATTATATTGCCAAATTAGTTGGCAATGCATGAAATAATTTTGATTTTTGAAAGTAAACAAAGCCTTTAGATTTTCCTCTTGTGATATAATTCCATATTCTTATCAATTTTCTCTTTTCGATAGTAAAAAAGTTAAAACTTAATGGCTATATTCTTAAAGTTATGTTGACTTCTTTTATTATAATATACTTTTCATGCAAAATTACTTTTTTAACCTTAGATTTAAAAGAATGTGTGAATTTAATCCATAAATTTTAAAATTGTACTTTATTAAGATGTACTTAAGTTTTTTAAAATCAAACGTAATACTTTTATATTAAATATTTACATGACAATTAAAATTGGAAAAATAATTTCTAAAAAATCATATAGTTTATAAAACTATTTTTTTTCTAATTTTAAATATCGTATAATCATTCTTTTAAAATCAAACAAAAAAAATACCTTTGACATCTTTTATTCCTATTTTTAAAACTCAACGAGAAAGCACATATTGATCAAAACTTTGAAACTAAAAATGTTATTATTATTGTGTCTTTTTTTTTTTTTTTTTATCAAAGTAAAGTCAAAACGTTACAACAAAGAGAGAGAAAAAGTTAAAATTTATAAATAAAAAAAAATTAAAAGTGATAACTAAACTAAAGAAAGAAATTGTAAAAAGGATAACGAAGTTTCTTTCCATCAATAGATAAGTGAAGAGAGAAATAAAAGCGACGTATTCTATAAGAGACAAGAAGAGCTAATTAACCTTACTACTTTTTATTCAAAACAACTTGTTTATATATATTCCAAATTTGTTTTTAAAAGAGCTTTTTTAATTTCATTAGTCCTATTTTTATTTGGAAAAATATTGGAGATGATAAAATTGCTAAATATATTAAAAAACAAAGAAAAATATTAGAATTTTGATGACAAATTTCTGTCTTGAGAATATGTTATAGCAAATATAACACATTGTTTTAGAATTTTGCAAATATGATAAAATTTATATTTTTGAAATACTATTTCATCTTAAATTTGTTACTAGTCTCAAACTACCATTCATAACTTATATTTATTTTTTCCTTTTTAATGCTCTAATCATCCCTTATTTCTTCGCCCATTTTTTAAGGCCGTAATAATTCTTTTTGTACGGAAAAAATAATTTGTTTCTTCATTATTAAAATACGGTATTACTTCTCCCCTTTCTAAAGCCTTTTTAAGGCCCTTGTTCTTTCTTATACAAAGAAAACAATGTGTTCTTTCTTATACAGAGAAAACAATGTCTTCTTCCTATCATAATCTTGATCCTCCATCTTAATTTTGATCTTAGGATATTAATGACACATTATTTTCAATATGAAATTTAATGTTTGTTGATCAGAGTAATTTAACTTCGTTTGTGATTTTTCTATACTTTATTTGTTGTATATTTTGAATTAAATCTAATTTCAATTTTTTTTTTTACATTGGTTTTGTTTTGGTTTTACTTTGTATAGTGTTGTGATGTAATTATACTATATGTATTAGTTGGTTGATATATTTTATACGTGATTTTCATTTTTTTCAAAATTTATGTAGTTTATTATAGTATTATTAAGTATATGAATGATATAACTCAATGTATTTTTAGAAAGTATATCAACAATATGTTATTAAAGTATATCAGCATATTAGTAAAGTGAATCATTATGAGGTATTTCAATCAAGTTTACTAGTGTCCCTACAAGAAAATGGGGATCTTCCGACGCACAAAAGCGTCGAGAGAAATAGAAAAACGTCGGGAAAGAATTTTTCAATGAATAAATTCGCATCGGGATCGAAGTCAAAAAAAACATGTCGAGAGAGAATATACCAACACACGGGATATAGCGTCAGTATATCCTCTATTTTTTAAAAAATAAAATACCTTCCCATCGTCATTATCTTTCTTGCTTGGGTAACCATTCATTTCATCATCTCCCTCAACTTGCTTCTCTTTTGCAGCAGGTGTCTACAAATGAACATATGCAAAAAAATCAAATAAATTCAAACCATGAAGACACAATAAGTAGTAAGTAAACAACAAGAAAAATAAAATCATACTTTACCTTCTAAACTTAACATTGTTGCCAATAACATAAAGATCGATTACAACACATTCCAAACTTTTGAATATAACAAAAACAAAAATCAAGAAGAAATATTGGAAGAGTTAGAATATAAAAGGGGTTCAAGAACAAATTCAAAGGGGTTTATATTTAGGATTTTAAACATTGAATTACCTCCAACCAAGAGGTTGTGACAGAGACGAAAACGGATGGAGTGACGGCTATGACGACGACGCACTGGCACAAAGACGACGGCAACGGGCGGACGCTCTCTCTCTCTCTCTCGACCTCTTCCTCTTTCCCTTTCGATTTGAGTTCTGTGTTCTGTGAACACATAACTCAAATATGTAGGGGCTCTCCCGATGTCGTAAAGTAAAACGTTAGAAAAAGTGTCCTCCATTTCCAACGTTTTACTTATGGCATTGGAAATGGTTGACACCATCCCAATGTGTGTTAGCACGACGTCGAAAAAAATTAAAAAATAAAATAATAATACCTCTTTTCCTGAAGCCATGAACATTGACGTATGGGGTTAGTGGACCATTCCTTCTAACATACAACAAAAACAAACTCTCTTATTTATATTTCAAGAAAAATCAAATATCTACTTGTTATTATTCTTAAGAATTTTTGTAGCCTCTTTCTCATCTAATTTAGAATAAAATATAAACTATTATTATTTGGTTAAAATAATATTGAGTTTCATCCTTTTAAAATTTATTCAATTTCAATCGTTAACTTTCTAATATTTCATTTTAGTTTATGTATCTTTAGAAAATCTTAAATTTAGTGAAGTATAATCTTAATAATTTTCATACAAATTAACATAATACAAAAAAATCTATTTTAAATTAGTAGTAAGGACTAAATTTAAAATTTATTAAAAGTTTATAAAATAAAATGGAACATATTCTAAAATATAGGGAAAAAAATCTGTTTTTGTGATTTTTTTTTTTGAATGGTTCTATGATATGGATATTTGTTTGGCTACATCAAACACATGAGCCCATGTGGGTTCTATGTGATTTATGTGAAAAGTTCCAAAACAGCATAACTAAATCAATATTATAATATCAATCAATTAATCTTTTGAGCTAATATAGATTCTTTGTTTTCAAATAAGTACAAACTTTTAGTATAAAATTCAAGTGGGTCACTTCTTATTTAATTTTAGATTAAATATTCTTTTTTTCTTCAATTTTTTCGTTTTCTTTTAAATAATTAATTTTTAATCTTGAGTTAATTTCTCGAAATAAGATTAGTTTGATATAAATTAATTCTAAAATGATAGTTTCGAAAATTAAACTTTATTGAACCTCAATAACATTACCAGTTTTCAAATAATGCTTGAATGCCAAAGAAAATTTTAATTGCATTTAATTTGATATAGAATGCATTTTTGTGCCATGATTTTTCAAGTTTGAAATTATTTATAAATATAGAAAAATTTATAAAAAAAATCTATAATTAACTAAATATTTTGCCAATGTTTTTATTTTTGACAATTTCTAAAAAATCTATCAAATTCTGTACATTACATCTAAGTTTGTTTAGTTACAAAATACTTTCAATTTTCTTTTTTTATTTGTATTCACGACCATTTCTATGTTGTTACGTAAATTATTTTTAAATATTTATTTTTAGTTCGTTTGTCTTTTCCTTCACTTTCTTAAAGTTGAGTATGAAAATGTGGAAGGAACAAATTGTTTGAATCTATATACGTCTACAATTTGTAAATAATGGGGTTTCCAATAATTTTTTTAAAAAATAAAGATATTTTGTTATATATTGTGATAGATATAGTTTTCATTTCCCATGAACAAAATGTAAAAATAATTATGAGGAAAAAACACTAGAAATTATGGAATTTTGACCCATCTCTTTGTGGTGCCAATGTGGTTAAAGATGAAGATGAACCGTTTTATTTTTTTTAAAATAAAAAGATTTTAGATTTATTTAATATTATTTAATATGGACAATGACAATTACCTTTTGCTTTTATTATATATTTTCGTTGTCAACCTTTTCAAAGTCTAAATCTAAACACAAAAATAACTAAACATAACAAAAATCAACACTTCCTATTACTAAAAAGAACCCACCAAACATTATAAAACATATCAATTAATACAAAACACCTTGTGAAATCAACGTGAATGGCTTCAAATCTTGAAGAGAAAACAAAAATTATGACCTAACTTAAAAGACATCTTACATTTAAATTAGAGGGACAAAAAAGTTAAAATCTTCCTTCCTCAAAATTTTCTATTATTAAATTCTAGTAGATTTAATTCTTTTATTATTGATGTGGAGAACCATCCAAATAATTATAATATAATTTTTCTAATAGATTATAAGTTTGGTAATTCAACTTTCATGTTTATGGTTTAACGAAGTAGATCAACCAACATTAGTGTGTTATTGATCAAATGACTAGTGGTTTAAATCCATCGATCTTCAATTATATTAAAAAAAATTTCATGCTTATGCGTCTAAAAGAGCCATAAACTTTTAAATATTAAATTTATAGAGTCTTAATAATACTCTAACTTAACTCTCTTAGTTATAAAGTATGATATATGTTAAATAAATTTCTTCATGTAGAGTTAAATCAGTGGTAAGAACAATATTTTTTTTTGTCTCTCTAAAGTTTAATAAGAAATTAAGTATTTAAAAGTTTAAGATATTTTCAAAAAAGGTTGAGAATTAAAAAATATAAAGTGTGAAATAATGATGTAAGTTTTGGAATTTGGTTTGTATTGATTGGGAAAGAGAGTGAATATGATGACCCCACTTTGATGCAATTTGTGAATTGTATACATAAATAAAAAGAGAATTCAATTTAAACCTAACACTTTTATTTATTTCTTTTTGTTTGAAAAGGGCATTTGTTTTGTATTTTAAAAAAATAGTAATAGAAGCTAAGAGAATCAGAGAAGGAACTAACCATAACCATTAACTAACCACGTCACATCATCACGAATTAAAAGTTATGAATCTTAAAGAAAAGGAAACGAATGGCCACTACGCGAGTAGTTGAAAACTAATGGATATATAATATAAATAAATGAGGTCGCATCGTGACACACGTCGATTATAAGCCTAAATATTTCCTAATCCAAACGTATGGAGGTGAAGTCGAAAAAAAAAGAGGATTCTATCATCTCCGCCACCGTCGAGATCGGTTGCGAATTACTATCTTTGTCAATCAAAATCGAATTTTCATGGTCGACCAGTTGCATAGGTGGCTGGTTCTTGTGGCGACGATATAGATTCAAGCATTCACGACAACAACTTCAATTTCTTGGTCTACTCTTCCAAATTGAATCGGTATTAGACATTTCTCAGGTTTCTACCGTATCTTAATTTGTCTTGAAGATGTACAAGAATTTAGAATGACCAATTGTAATTAATTTGAGATAAAATAAGGTCCTCAATCTTGAGATAAAATTGGATTTATAGTTCCAATTTAAATTTGTGATAAAAAGAGGTCATATATACAAATTAATTTGACCTGGATTTTGAACCCAAATTTTAATTTTAAAGTTGGGAATAAGATCTATTTTTTTAAAACATTTAAATATTTTAATTATCTAAAAAAATAAAATCAATTAAATATTTTAATTATCTAAAAAATAAAATCAAGATTTATCCCAAAATTTAAATAACGTAAAATAAGATAAAGATAATTGGATTATTCTTTTTATTATAAAAAAAATAAATATCATTCATGATCTTTTAGGAATTAGATTTGTTGGCTTACAAATAGACCACACCTTACACGAAAAACTTCTCTTTTTCTCTCTCTTTCTTTTTTTCTTTTTTTTTTTTTTGTTGTTTTTTTTTCTTATTTTTCTAAGGGACAATCACACTTTTGCCGTCAGATGCACCCTAATAGGAGTGATCGGGCATCTCAGTTCAATTGAGCTTCTTCCTTCTTCCTTTTCTTTTTTCTTTTTTTCCTTTTTTTTTTGTTTTCTCTTTTCTTTTTGTTTCTTTCTTCTTCCGCTCCTTCCTCTTTTCTTCTTCTTTTCTTCTTCTTCTTTGTTCTTTCTTTTTTCGTTTCTTCTTTGTTCTTCTTTTCTTTCTGTTCTTCTTTTCTTCTTTCTTCTTCTCTTCTTCTTTCTTCTTCTTCTTCATCTCTGTCAATCAAGCCGAATTTTCATGGCCGGCCAGTCGCGTAAGTGGCTGGTTCTTGTGGCGACGATATGGATTCAGGCATTCACTGGCACCAACTTCGATTTCTCGGCCTACTCTTCCAAACTGAAATCGGTATTAGGCATTTCTCAGGTTCAGCTTAATTATCTCGCCACCGCCTCCGATCTCGGCAAAGTCTTCGGCTGGTCCTCTGGATTAGCTCTGCTTCATCTCCCGTTGCCGGTGGTTATGTTCATCGCTGCTTTTTTAGGATTCATCGGCTACGGCTTCCAATGGCTCCTAATCACTGATTTCATCTCCTTGCCCTATTTCCTGGTAATCTCTCTTTTTGTCTTTCTTTCTTCCAATTCGTTAAATCCTTAACTGCTTTTCTTTCCATTTGTTTGTTTCTCATAAAACAATCGGAATTCCGTTCATTGATTGGCGATGAACAATACGAATTTATTTTAATTTATTATTATTTAATTCAAGAATGACGCAAGAAATACAAACATTGTTCTTTGATTCCATTCTTCGAGAAAACAAGTTTTTGGGGATTATCAAAACTTCCTCTGTCTTAGAAAATTCTAGAACTTCTTTGAATATTTTTTTTTTCTATTCAAATTTATTTATTATTACTTTATCAACTGCTTTTTTTGGAAGAAAAAATTTGGTCAAATTTTATGACTAGAAATATCTATATACTGTTCAAAATATTTTTATATCGTCTTTTTCCATTCAAATTAGAGTTTGGGTCTTAATAAAAAACGAAAATCGATAATTTTATCAAGAAAAAATTAATTTTGCTTCTAACATACAACAAAAACAAACTCTCTTATTTATATTTCAAGAAAAATCAAATATCTACTTGTTATTATTCTTAAGAATTTTTGTAGCCTCTTTCTCATCTAATTTAGAATAAAATATAAACTATTATTATTTGGTTAAAATAATATTGAGTTTCATCCTTTTAAAATTTATTCAATTTCAATTCGTATGCTTTCTAATATTTCATTTTAGTTTTTGTATCTTTAGTAAATCTTAAATTTAGTGGAGTATAATCTTAATAATTTTGAAACAAATTAATATAATATATAAATATACTTTTAAAATGTATAGTAAAAATACTAACAAAAAAATCTATTTTAAATTAATAGTAGAAACTAAAATTAAATTTTATTAAAATATAAGCAAAAAAAATTTTCAATATATGTTTTTGCGATTTTTTTTTTGAATGGTTCTATGATATGGATATTCGTTTGGCTACATCAAACGCATGAGCCCATGTGGGTTCTATGTGATTAACACATGAGCCCATGTGGGTTCTATGTGATTTCTGTGAAAAGTTCCAAAACAGCATAATTAAACCAATATTTTGAGCTAATATAGATTCTTTGTTTTCAAATAAGTACAAACTTTTTAGTATAAAATTCAAGTGGGTCACTTCTTATTTAATTTTAGATTAAATATTCTTTTTTCTTCAAATTTTTCGTATTCTTTTAAATAATTAATTTTTAATCTGGTTAATTTATCCGAATAAGATTAGTTTGATATAAATTAACTCTATAATGATAATTTTGAAAATTAAACTTTATTGAGCCTCAATAACATTACCTGTTTTTAATGCATAAATTTAGATGATGTTAAAGAAAATTTTAATTGCTAGAATGCATGTCTGTGCATTAATTTTCCAATATAATAAAAGTTTGGAACTATTTATAAATATAAAAAAATTCATAAAAAATCTATAATTAACTAAATATTTTGTTAATTTTTATATTTTTTGACAAATTCTAAAAAATCTATCAAATTCTATATATTACATCGAAGTTTTTTTTGTTACAGAATACTTTCAATTTGTTTTTGTATTCACGACCATTTCTCTGTTTCTACGTTAATTATTTTTAAATATTTATTTTTAGTTCGTTTGTCTTTTCCTTCCCTTTTTTAAAATTGAATATGAAACTGAGGTAGGAATAAATTGTTTGAATCTGTATACGTCTACTATTTGTAAATAATGGAGTTTTCTGTAATTTTTTAAAAAATAAAGATATTTTGTTATATAGTGTGATAGATATAGTTTTCATTTCCCATGAACAAAATGTAAAAATAATTATGAGCAAAAAACACTAGAAAGTGGAAATTTGACCTATCTCTTTGTGGTGCCAATGTGAATAAAGATGAAGATGAACCGTTTTATTTTCTTTAAATAAAAAGACTTTAGATTTATTTAATATTATTTAATGTGGACAATGACAATGACAATTACCTTTTACTTTTATTGTATATTTTCGTTGCCAACCTTTTCAAAGTCTAAATCTAACTCAAAAATAACTAAACATAACCAAAATTAACCCTTCCTATTACTAAATAGAAACCCACCAAACATTATAAAATATAACAAAGGAGTATTGTTTGCATCAAAAGATATTAGGTTTATCCGTTATTAATAAGGACATTCGTGACATTTTATCTCTTGTATATGTGAGATAAATTTTGTTTTGTCATTTTTGCAAACAATAAATACGTGTGCGTACTCCGTGCTCTATAAATATTTTAATTGATTTTTGTTAAATTTGAAAACGACACCTAAAAGAGAAAGTTTAAGAATATTTTATAGAAGTTATGAATCTTAAAAAAAGAAATGAATAGCCATTATGCAAGTAGTTGAAAACTAATGGATATATAATATAAATAAATGAGGTCACATCATGATACACGTTGATTATAAAGCCCAAATACTTTCTAACCCAAACGCCGAGAGGTGAAGCCAAAAAAAAAGAGGATTTTGTCACCTCCGCCACTGCCCAGATCGGTTGCAAATTACTACCTCTGTCAATCAAGCCAAATTTTCATGGCCGACTAGTCGCGTAAGTGGCTGGTTCTTGTGATGACGATATGGATTCAGGCGTTCACCGGCACCAACTTCGATTTCATCTAAAAAAATTAAATTCGAGATTTATCACAAAATTGATGTAAAATAAGATAAGATAAATGGATTATCTTTTCTTTATTAAAAAAATAAATAACATTCCTAATCATTTTAGGAATTAGATTTGTTATAAAAAATAATTAAATATCATTCCTAATCCTTTTAGGAATTGGATTTGCTGGCCTTACAAATAGACCCACATCTTGATCATTTATTCCTCATCCAGCAATAGAAAGGTATGAAAAACTTCTCTTCTCCCTTTCTCTCTTTCTTTTTATTTTATTATTTTATTTTTGTTGTTGTTGTTGTTTTTTTTTTTTTTTTTTTTTTTAAGCTAAAGATAAGAACTTCTTCATCTTTTTCCTTTTCTTTTGACTTTGCCATCAGCAATCCAACTTCTACTAGAGGACGATCGGGTATTTGCCGTCAAATCCACCTCTCTAGTAGGAGCGATTAGGCATTTTTGTTGTCAGCGATCCAACTTCTTCTACGGGACGATTGGACTTTTGCAGTCAGATCCACCTCCCTAGTAGGAGCGATCGAGCATTTTCGTCGTCAGTGATCCACCTCCCTAATAGGAGCGATCAGACATTTTCGCCGTCAGCGATCCAACTTCTTCTAGGGGGCGATCACCCCTAGTTGGAGCGATCGAGCATTTTCGTCGTCAGCGATCAAACTTCTTTTAGGGGACGATCGAACTTTTGCTATCAGATCCACCTCCCTAGTAAGTGTGATCGGGCATTTTTGCCGTCAACAATCAAACTTCTTCTAGAGGACGATCTGTCAGATCCACATTTTTAGTAGGAGCGATCGAGCATTTTCGCGGTCAGCCATCAAACTTCTTCTAGGGGATGATCATGCTTTTGCTGTCAGATCCCTCCCTAATAGGCGCGATCAGACATTTTCACCGCGATCCAACTTCTTTTAGGGGACGATCAAACCACCACCTTAGTAGGAGCGATCGGGCATTTTTGCTTTAGCCATCCAACTTCTTCTAGGGGACGATCAGACTTTTCCAGTTAGATCCATCTCCCTAGTAGGAGCGACCGTGCATTTTCGCGGTCAGCGATCCAACTTCTTCTAGGGGACGATCGGACTTTTGTAGGTAGGAGCGATCGGGCATCTTGGATTCAGCGATTGAGCTTCTTCGTTTTTCCTTTTTGTTTTTGTTTTTGTTTTTTTGTTTTTTAACATTTTATGAAATTTTAATTATTAGTATTCCAGTGTACAAAAAAATTCAACCTAACCTAACTCAAATTTTGAAAAAGTTTGAGATCATATTTAGTTATTTCGAGTCGATAACCCAACCAACCCAAACTTTTGTATGTATCTCAAAATTTGTAGGATTGTTGATTTTGATTCCTTTTGCCGTGTCTGATAACTAATTGCCTTCTTGTTTTTTAAACAAGAAACTTGTTTTGGAAATACGAAAGAAAATTGAAAATGAAAAAAAAAGATTTTAAAAAAATATATTTAGTTTTTTAAAATCAGAAAACAAAACCACTTATCAAACATGTATATGATTTTTGTTTTTAATAAAAAAAGATTAAAATGGTTATCATACAATTATTTCATTTTTTGTGTTAACATATCATCCGAAATTTGTTAACCTTTAGTTCTTATATTTTTAAATTGTCCAAATTTATTCAATCAAGGAATACATTTCCAATTATGTAACGAAGATTCAAGTCTTAGATCTCTTAGAAAAAAGTTTATGTCAATTACGATCAAACTATTTGTTCTATTATTAATTTGGTTGATTTGAGAAATTAAGTTTAACTTGAAAATGGTTGAGTCTTTTTAAAAAAGAATATTTTATTTATTTTCAAAATTCAAATGTTGCATTCAGTATTTCATACATGAATATGTAAGTAGATTGGTTGTTGGAATATGTTATATTAAAAAATTTGAAATTGTTACACATTTCAAGACTTAATTGATTTTGGAAATTTTGATCATATATATATGTGTGTGTTTTTATAATATAGTGAAATTTAATTGTGGTCAGGTGTTCTTGTTGTGCTTGCTCGCCGGTTGTAGCATTTGTTGGTTCAACACAGTTTGTTTCGTTCTTTGCATTCGAAACTTCTCAGCAAATCGCCCATTAGCATTATCTCTCACTGTCAGCTTCAATGGCGTCAGTGCCGCTTTCTACACTCTCGCCGGCAACGCCATTAATCCCTCTTCACCTCCCATTTACCTTCTCCTCAACGCTCTCATTCCCCTTCTCATCTCCATCCTCGTCTTCCTCCCCGTCCTCCACCAACCCCCTCTTCATTCTCTTTCCCTCCCCTCCGACGCCGTCCACCGAGACTCCCTCATTTTCCTCATCTTGAACTTCCTTGCCATCATCGTCGGATTCTACCTTCTCCTCTTCGGCTCTGTCACTTCCGCTGAACCCATGATCGCACGCCTCTTCTTCATCGGAGCCATTGTTCTTCTTATCTTGCCTCTCTGTATTCCTGGTATTGTCTATGCTAATGATTGGTTCCATCGAACCGTTAATTCCAGCTTCCGTCTCGATGGATCTAACTTCATTCTCGTCCACGACGAAGATCTCGAGTTTCACAAAGAGTTGTTGCTTAGTCTTGAATCCAATGGAAGCTTCGGCAATGGCGAATCTCCGTTGTTGTCTGAATCTGCTTCGTTAATTGACGGTGAGACTGAACCATCGAAAGGCTGCTTGAGGAAATTGATTGAGATAGATCAATTAGCGATGCTTGGGGAAGAACATTCGTCGAGTCGATTGGTGAAACGCCTGGATTTTTGGCTGTATTTCATTGCTTACATTTGTGGAGGAACAATCGGACTCGTTTACAGCAACAACATAGGTCAGATTGCGCAATCCCTAGGGTTAAGTTCAAGAACCAAAGCGATCGTAACACTCTACTCCTCATTCTCCTTCTTCGGCCGATTGCTCTCCGCCGTACCAGACTACATTCGAGCGTAAGTAACAATCTAGATTCAACTCAAATTAATTCTCCTATATATTTCCCCTGCTAATTTGATTTTCTCACACCTTCAATTTCAATTTTCTCCGCAGGAAATTGTATTTTGCAAGAACAGGATGGCTTTCGATTGCTCTAATTCCAACTCCTATAGCATTCTTCCTGCTATCGGCATCATCCACCGCAATGACAGTTTACATAGGCACGGCGCTGATCGGTTTAAGCTCCGGATTCATATTCGCAGCAGCAGTTTCCATTACCGCGGAGCTGTTTGGGCCAAATAGCTTAGGCGTTAACCACAACATTCTGATCACAAACATCCCGATCGGATCTCTGCTATACGGCATGCTTGCGGCGGTGGTGTACGATTCACAGGGAAAAAGCTCGGACAACGGGGAGGCGATTGTATGCATGGGAAGAAGGTGCTATTTCTTAACATTTGTGTTTTGTGGATGCATTTCTGTGGTGGGATTGGTTTCGAGTGTGTTGTTGTTCTTGAGAACAAGACATGCTTATGATCGCTTTGAAAGCAGTAGGATTTCTAGTAGTACAAATCGATTGTATTGATTTGTGTTATCACACTTATTCATTTCATTCCTCATTTTTGTTTTGCTTTCTTTAAATTACAATATGTGGTATCCTAATCTCGTACCAATACTCATTAGTTAAGTTACACAAAAGGAAAATAAGTAATTTTGCTAACATGAACAAGGTTGTATCTTTTCGATTTAATTTAGAATGAGTTAGATATACACACTCAAGATGGTTCAATTATATATACATGATAAAGATAAAAATATGTAATCATACATTTCTAACAAATAGCCTACTATGTGTGGAATATATATTTTTATTTGTGTTTATGTTAATAAAATCAATACTTTCAATCGAAAGTCACTTATATTTATGATGTAAACAAGATAGATATGCAAAAGAATATGAGGCAACCAAATACATATTGATAGCTTATTCGAAAATTTATTATTAATGAACAATATATACTTTGCAATCATTAGTTTCAGTAGGTGAAATCAATGGACTTAAAGCTCTCTAAATTCCGAAATGGAATGTTTGATCAAAACGTAGAAATTTGGAAAAAAATCAAATTACAACTACGGATAATTACAAAATGCTTCATCTTTAATACAAAGAAATAACCTCTCATATGCCAGAGCCATTTTCCGGGCAGTGAACATGGACGTCGCATATCGCCGGCAAGCCTTCCCCCGCTGTCTCAGTCGATCTGAACCTTCCTTAGCCACCGCTTCCAGCGTCTCTACTAACGATTCCACGTTTGGAGCGAACATGAACCCGTACTCATCGTCCACAACAATAGTACCCTTTATGCTCGGAAACCTCGACGCCATTACCGACTTTCCGCTCGCCATAGCCTCCATCAGAGTTAGATCCAGGCCTTGTGGCCGAAGCGTGGGATTCACGAAGATGTCGATCGCATTGTAGAAAGCTCTGAGTTCCGACGGACTCATCGATCCTAATACCAGAACCTGAGGACCTAGATCTCTGTACCGTTGTTCCCATGGTCCTGCTCCGGCGACCACCAGGTAGACGTTTGGATGTTGCTCTGTGATGATGGAGAAAGCTTCATGAAGTAGCGGATGGCCTTTGTCTTTCACTAATCTTCCGGCGACTCCGAGGACTAGACTTGCGTTTCTAGGTATACCGATTCTGGCCTTAAACTCTTGCCCTAATTTGAAATCCTCTCGGAAATCGTCTTCATCGACGCCGTTGACGATCACATGGACTCTTCTGCTTGGAATTTGGTACATATCTCGGAGCATCTCTCCGCAACTATCGCTAATGGCGACGTGGTGAGCGTAATCTTTGAAGAATCGGATCTCATTCAGTACCTTCGGGACGTCACCTTGAATGTTCTTGTTGAAGGCTGGCGACATCGGCTCGTTCGGCCGGCGAGCTAGGTCCTGGAATATGTCCGATTGCAAGCTCTCTAAGGCAATCCCATGCCAAGAAACTGCGAGATTCGAGAGCTGTTTGGCTAACCAGTGAGGAAGTGCGACGCTCTCTGAGTGAACAACGTCGAACGGTTCTCGATGGTTTTCTTCTTCGTATTGCTCCCACGCTTTGTTGTATCGCCACCGGCCTGGTTCGCCTTCATGGAAATGGATGTACGGCGCTGAAGTTTCAGAAGAGAGGTTCTGAACGACGCCATAGTTAGACACAGGTGAGGTGAAAACATGAACGCGATGGCCACGGCGAGCCAGAGCCGTGTGAAGCGTGTGAGCATGCCGCTCCATCCCGCCCGGGATTGTTCCGATCGGCCATTTCCGAGAGAATACCGCAATTTTCAGAACAACAGGTGGCGGTTTATCTTCATCAAAAGCTAGGCGATTCCAAGAAAATTGAGCATCGCGAAGATCTCCGAACCATGAGTTCAGACGAGTGGTGGAGGCAGAGAGAGAGCAGACGGAGATGGTGGAGGTATGGAGGAGAAATAGAGTGGGAACGGTGAAGAGAACAACGAAGAAAAGAGTGGTGCAGAGATTGCAGTGGGAGGGGGAAACAGTGGGTTTCTTTGGGAATTTGGAATTGAAAGCCATGGTTGGGAATGGAGAGGAGATAGGGAGATGAGAAATGAAGAAGATGGAGTGTTTTTTTTGGAATTGAATTCCATGGAAATTGTTTTTGGAAGAAAAGTTTTAAGGAAAGTGGGGGAGTTGGGGAAGCACTGAAGCAAAGTGAAAATGAGTTTTGGGAGTTTTTTTTTAGAGTCTTTCAATCCCACAGTGCGGTTCTCGCGGCCTTTCCCATTGAAAAAGGTTGAATATTTTCCATTGCTTTTGCTTCTTCCAGTTCAAGGCTGCTGTACCACATGAAACGCAATTTGGTATGATTTTTTAAATGATAAGAGTTTAGTTCCTGCCATTAATAATAGTATTGAAAACTATAAATAAGTGTGACATGGCACTTACATGATCTGATGTGGCAGAGACTTTTCAGATTTGGAAGAAGCATAGGAAGTCAATGAAGATGGCGAGAAGGCAAAGTTACATTATATTAAGGCAGATTTTTGGGAAATTTGTATTGCAAGTATTTGATTTGGATCCATGCATCTCACATGGTGTGGCTTCTTCTTGAAGAAAAAGAGGTATTTTTCTTTGTTTCCTCTCCCAATTGTTGCTTTGATATTTCATGAAACTTCTCATTTTAGATATTTTGTTAATCTGTTCTTCGAAACAAATTTGAAGCTTTGTGATTAGGTAGCCTTGATCAGTTAAAGTATTGTACAAAAGCTTTTAAGAAACAGGCTAACAACCTAAATCCATTTTCATCAACACTTTGTTTCTTCTTGAGTTCAATGTCGAGTCATGTTCTAACTTCTAATATTTACTCATTAAGATGAGACCAATCCCATCAAAGGGGAGGAACTCTTCATTTACATATTGTAGTGCAGCAAAGCATTCGAGATTTACATGTATATTTACATAGTAGAACCTCTGCAATTGTTTGCCTAAATATATACAGACACACACAAATCATCTGTGACTCACGGCAGCCAGAGATCTTGCAAGGTTTCCGCGTCCTGTCTCTGTTTTGGCCTTTGCAGAGACACCATTTCTGGCATGTTTTTGTGAGGCAGAGGCAGACCAGTGGCCAGAAGTAACAGCCATGTCCTTGAACTGAAGAAGGTTTTCAAGAGCCTCAACAATGGCCGGCATTCTAGGCCTGTCTTTAGGATTCAAGCTGGTGCTTTGGAGGGCAAGACTTGCCATTCCCTTTGCTCCTTTCACAGAATACTGCCCACAAAGCCTCGGGTCCATTATGCAATGCAACCTGCGAGAGCTACTGAGGTATGGCTTTGCCCAATCCACAAGGTTTTGGTCATTCTTTGCTCTTGATTTGTCCATTGCTCTTCTTCCTGTTAGAAGCTCCAAAAGTACCACTCCAAAACTGTATACATCGCTTTTCGTTGTCAAATGCCCTACGATAAACATCATACCACAAACCACATGAGTGTTGTGCATGAATGAGAATAGATGTTGGACACTAGGCTTGTACAACAATCACTCTAGGTCTAAAAATACTTTTTAACCACTTAAAAAGTCATTACCAAACATGTCCAATGATACCATAATATCATGACCCTAAGTGCAGATTTAGCATGGAGAATTTGTAATTGAAAAGTAGAGAAGAAAAGAATAGAAAATTTGCCTGTGGAGATGTATTCTGGGGCTGCATAGCCATATGTACCCATTACTCTGGTGGTTACATGGGTGTCTGATCCCTCAGGTCCCATCTTTGCCAATCCAAAGTCAGACAACTTTGCTGTAAAATCCTATGATCCACCACACGTTCAACAACTTTATTAATAAAAAGAAACCCCAAGATTTTGCTATTACAGTATGTTTTGGAACATCATAGACAAGACAAACCGAGTCTAACAGAACATTGGAAGTTTTGAAGTCCCTATAAATGACAGGTTTCTCTGCCCCATGAAGGAAGTCGAGCCCCTTTGCTGCTCCAATGGCGATCTTGAGCCTCGTTGACCATGGCAACGAGACTGAAAGCCCTGCAACACAAATGAAAGAGAATACTCAGAATTTGAAAGTGATTTTTGAGGTTTTTTTTTATAGTAGATACAATGAAGAAGCTGACTTTTGAATAAGTGGTTCTCCAAGCTCCCCCTGGGCAAGAACTCATAAACAAGAAGCCTTTCTTCTTCTTCACAGCAATAACCTATCAATTTTACTAGATTTGGATGCCTCAGCTGTCCAAGAAATACAACTTCGGCCTACCAAAATAGAGAAACTTTGTTAAAATTCTTTGGTGGACTACTACTACCTTCTATTTAGTCCATGAACTTTTAGAAGGTACTAATTTTCCCTTCAACTTTATAATAAGTGTTTATATTATCCTTTTTCATAAAAAGGTTGATAGGGGTTCCTTTTAATTTATTTATAATACCTACCCACCCCATTATTGTTTCTTGCGATACTTGATATCTTTATCTTATTTTACAATTGTTATTATTATTTATGTATTTTTTATTGTTATCTTAATCTTACAAGACGTGGAATTATTGGTTAGCTAACTAAAATCTAGTGTCAACACTTCACTTTCGGCCTATCTATTGAATTTCTAAACCTTCTTCTTCCAGCTATTTGTTGAATAAAAATATTTGCAAAACATCATAGTCTATCTATGATAGACGGCAATAGACTGCTATCTATGTTTATCTGTATCACTATTATGGGAGAAGTTGAAAGTCCCACATTGGAAAAACTAAGGAGACTCCTACTCCATATAAGATAGATGGAACCTCATACTATCAAATTTAATAACTATTGACACATATTGTAGTCTATCTTAATCTATCGCATATAAATGATGATATTTTATTATATTCATTAAAATAGGGTCAAAGAAGAGATAGCAAAACATGGTGAAGTGTTTGTTATGCTTAATTACAAGCATTTCAAAGCATAAAAATAAAAACAAAATAATTAGTAATAAGCAAAGAAAAAAGGATTGAAGAAGGAAGAGTGGTAAATTTGAAAGCTTACAAGCCATTCACGGTGGCCCTGCAACCCTTGATTATCAAGAAGCTTAACAGCAACCGCCTGAGCCCTTAGCCCACTCCTAAAATTCTCATCCACATACCCTTTATGAACTCTCCCAAATCCCCCTTCTCCCAACAAGAAATTACTCGAGAAATTCTGAGTAACCGCACGCAGTTCACTCAACTGAAAATCAAACAAGTCCCCTCCAAATGATGCCGCTAGATCCTCGTTCAATCGCATCGATGATGACCGGCTTAGATCCGAGAACGACAGCCGCCTGAACGACGGCAGTGGAGTGATGTTCTTCGAGAAATCGGAGCGATTAGGGCGGCAGCGGCTGAAGTTTCCGAAGGCGGTCTGGTCGTCGGCGGAGCAGCAATTGGCGGTAAAAGGCCGCCATGGCTTGGTGGATTCCTTCATTACTAATGACGAGAAGGAATTGGGGAATTTGGGATTTGGAGGAAGGTGGAGGTTTCTTATGGGAAGTGGATTGAGGCATTGGAAATGGTGAGTTTCTTGTTGTTCTTCAACTGCTCTCTAACTACTCTACTAATGTGAGTATTTTTGTTGATGATTGGGATTGGGATTGAGATTGGGAATCTCTCTTTTTTTTTTCCTCTTACTTAAAGTGTATTTGGTTGGTTGAATTTTTGTCTCTTACTTCATTGTCTTTTGTCTTTATGCTTAAACTTATGTTTATTTTTTTTTTATTCTTAGACGAAAAAGAGTTATTTCTTACTCACAAGTTTTCAATTTCTTCTAATTCGCTCTCTTAGCTTTCTTAAGAATTTACAATCTTCATATATCAAATGTGTGAAGTTGTGTGATATGAAAATCCTATAGTTTAAAAATTAAAAAAATTTTGATCGAAGACCAAAAATTTTGATCGAAGACCAAGGGATAAGAAGAATTAGTTTCTCACTTCAAGTTCGAATACTCCAAAATCAAGGTGATCAAACTTACCTAAATATTCTTGGCATACAACTTTGAATCAAGAATTGCAAAAAGATGAAATTGGTAGAGTTTGAAAATTTAGAAACTCAAGTTAAGGCTTAAACTAATATCTAAACTAAAGGCATTCTCCTACAAGATATCGTTAGAAGTTGAACGTTGATGTTTTTTGATGTCTTGATCAATGAATAGACGATTCAGTTTGGTGCTTTGGGACCAACAATGTGACATCTAGGTTGTGTACACATTATTATCTCAAGTTCATCCATATATATAACAAAGCTCTTTCAACAATGACTATTTGAGAATGTTTTCTTAGTATATTTTTCTCTCAATTCTTAGTATATTTTTCTCTCAATGTTAACTTGCCATTGTGGAGTCAAACTATTAACTTGTTGAATAGAGTCTCTTCATATCTCAGTGAAGTCATCGTAATTGAGGCTAAGACTCATGAACATGAGTTGGACAATGTTTCCTTTCTCTTCAGGTTCATCATTTGAAAACAAAGGTGTTGGAAGATTAACTTTATTCTCCTCACCCTATTAGTTCAAGTCAAATGTTTCTCTTGATGCACTTATATTGTCGGTCTTAATGTCGATTATTTCGTTAAAAAAAAAAAGTGAAATGAATACATTTTATAAGTACACTAAAATGAACAAAAATATTTATAAGTATAGCCAAATTTCATCATTAAAATGTGATTGATTATTATCCACGTCACAATAATAGTTTATTATAGTCTTTGAAGGATATTTTGTTATATTTATAAATATTTTCAAGTGGTTGCTATGAATTTTTTAAAATTCACCTAATATATTAGAATATGTTAAACCTATCAAACACTCAAAATAAAGTCATAAGATGAAAGTAGGAAATTAAAAAAGAAAAGTGAATCCAAATTTGGAAGTGTAAAAGTACTTATTTCCGCACAACATTGTTAGTACAATTAGTATAGGCCAATTGAGTAAAAAACAAAATTCAAAAGCTTCCAAAAGAAGCCAAAAGAAGCCAAAGGATCCAAATACTGAAAGGAGAGATCGGGTAATTCAATCCATTCAAATCGTGTGACCCACGTGGTGACGAATGGCGGGTAAAGAAGTCTTGTGATTGGCTGAGAATATGGAAAAAAGAAGAGGAGCAGTTGAGTGGGGGTGATGTAACGGATGATGACAGACATCCCTTGGGGGTGCCCTTAACCCTCTTCTTTAATCTGCTCCATACCAACTCCAATTACATCAAATTCGTAACCCTATTATTAGTATGCACACACCAATTTGTACCCACTAACAACTTTATTCTTAACCAATCACAAACATACACGTATATGATTTTCCTTATAAAGCATTTCAAACTTTTTATTTATTCTTTTTTTTTTAAATCATTTGAAAACTTAAAGTGTTATTTTAAAATAATAATAATAAATTAAGTTAAATTATGAGTTCACTTCTTCACATTGGTGTTAAATACTTTTCTAAATTTAAACTGTATTTAATACTTATTTGAAGGTTTGAATTTGTATTTAAGATTTTAATTTAACATTTTGGGACTAAATTTTTAATTTTTTTTTCAAAGAATTCAATTTATTTTTAATGTTATAGGAAATCGAGAGAAAATATATTTAGTTTTAGAAAATAAGTATGTTTTTTTTTTCAAAGTTACATCATAGCCCATAGAGAGAGGGAATAGTATTAAAGAGATAATGGATTAGCTCAAGAAAAGGATTTTTAATTTGTGTTTGGTACTATGGTCAAAACTAATATATACTTTTGACACCAAAAAAATGTATATTCATACATCTATAATCCATTTTAGTAAATGATTCTAGTAAGTCTACCAAAATAATGCAAATAATTGTATTGATGACAGCAAAAAAAAATTAATTGGATAAGATTCTTATAATATTTCTAAATTGGCATTAGGACACAATACATATTTCTTTGTAATTTTCTTTCTGTTGGTTCCAAATTTTCATTAATTTAATTTTAGGACGGAAGAGAAATAAATAACGGGTTCAAATGATCCGGTTCGGTCTGGCCGGTTCAGAAGACCACTGGTTAGAAATGTGTGAGACTACAAGAAATGAATTAGCCGTTAGAAACCCATTTTGCCGACTTTTCCGCCAATCACCTTCCAATCATGGCGTCCTTGACTCAGCTCCTTCTTCTCTAAACCCTAAACACAAACCCCCCTTTTCCATTTTTCTTCTCTCTCCATCAATGGCCGATTTCTCCTTCCTCTCCGACACAGACGATTCCGCCGTCGAAGATCTTCTATCTCAAACCCAGGATCTCTGTCTTCTTGAACAAATCTCTGCCATCAACTGCTCTTCCTTCACCCACTCCGATCTTCCCTCTGACCTTGAATCCCGATTCCGCAAGCTCAAATCCTTCCCTGCTGTTAATTCGCACACCAGGTCCTGTTTTGATTCCAGGAATAGTCGATCTGTACACTCTGCCGATGAGAATTTGGGAGACGATTTTGCTGTTTTTTCTCCTTCCAAACAGAGTAAAAAGAAGGAAGTAGGGTTTAGTCCTAAATCTCAGTCCCAGCATCTTCCGGATAATTCATCAAAAATAGGAAACTCAACCTCTCCAATGGATAATCAAAATCGGAACAATGGGAGTTCCAGATCGAAATCGAAATGTAGGTACGTTTCATCTCCTTCGAATTCTTCATTTTCGTCTGGTGAAGTCGATGAAATATCTGTACCGAAGAGAGATGGCAAAATCCGCTCCAAAAGCAAGTCGGAATCGGGATATTCGGCTTCTCCGCCTCAATCACCGCCGAGAAAAACCGGTTGTTTTTGGTGTTCACCGAAGAAAACTTCAGAGAAGAAGAACAGCGGAAACAAAATTCTGGAGAATGGCCTTGGATGGGGTAAGAACAATGAATTCCTCTCAGACTTGAACATTTTTTCGGCAAAGGAGCAAGAGAAAATTCTGAAGAAGGCAATGAAAGAGGAAGAGAAGATCAATCGGGAGGCTGAGAAAATTGTGAAATGGGCGAAGCAAGCTTCTGCTAGGATGAATATTTCAGACATTGAAGACAAGCTTAGCGATGATGAAGAAACAAAAAAAAAGAGTATGAAATTTTGATGCTGTTTATGGTTAATCTTGATTCTTGTTCTTGCATATAATCAACTATATATAGTATATACACACATGACTTGAGCCTTGAAGTTTCTTCATATATATATATATAGAGAAAAAAATATATGTTTTGTTAGTACTGTGGATGAGGGGAATTTGGAGGAGATGAATCTGTAATGGCATATGCTTGTTTCTTCGAATTTCTTTGGAGTTTGGAAATGGAAAAAAATAAAAGGTATAGTTATGTTTATAGGATCATCATCGTCTTCTTTAATCACTTTGGAATTCTTTTGTTGTTCAATTAGAAATCTTATTTTGAATCGCATGCCTATTATTATTATTATTATTGGTTTTTTGTTGTAAATTTCCCCCTTTACCATGGTAAATATATTATAGGAAAATAAGTTTGAGTTAAATAAAATTGATTTGAACCGAACCGCTGACCTATTACATCTCTACTTTTTGTAGTCGTCACAACCATTTTTATTATAATTTCATTCAAAATGATTATGAATATATTCCAGCTTGTGAAATAGAAGAATTGTCGTGACAAAAAACGAACCTTCGATGAAATTGGTTCAATTTTGTAAATAATTTTAATATTTTGCTATTTTTGATAATCTTCTTAGCCTATAAAAACTAAAAAGATATGATTAATGTTATGGACATCGATTTGATATGAAATGGTATAATAGAAGTAAAATAAGACTATAAACAATGAAGTCAAGAAAGTACCACCCAGGTTCGAGGTAAAAGTAGAACCTAGGCTGAAATTTGAGCTTAGGGAAAGGAATTAATATGGGTCAAGGCCAAGGCCTAACTTAGCCTTCGCCTTTGCATCAGCCTTGGCCCAACAAAATCACTAATGGGTCAAGGCCGAAATTAACATTAGTTGATTGTTTTTTACAAAAAATTTAGAGGAAATATCTCATCTGGCTATCCTTTTATACAAA
Organism: Cucumis hystrix; assembly: GCA_025688845.1. Taxonomy (NCBI): domain Eukaryota; kingdom Viridiplantae; phylum Streptophyta; class Magnoliopsida; order Cucurbitales; family Cucurbitaceae; genus Cucumis; species Cucumis hystrix. The sequence continues at coordinate 16,071,866 of CM046889.1, forward strand.
TGTGTTAAAATCTCAATTAATTTCAGTTATAAAATTGGGCTAATTTTGTGGATCCATTTAAGTTTGTAATTAATATTAAGTATTATATATTAGCGAAAATTTATATATTTTGTTGTCATAAATATTTTATTAACTTGTTCCTTATATGAAATGACTGCTTACAAAAATAGCAAAAAAAATTATAATAATAAGAACTCTGTCATTACATTTTCTAAATTACAAAAGTAGTAAATTTGAAAGTTGATAGTCGTTTGATATCACTAATTACTTGTCATATATGTCATATTTGTAATATGCAAAAAAGAGATACATGGATGGTTCTTTTCTAAATATTTTTGTCTTTGATGCAATTTCTGTATATGAAAACTATACAGTTTATCAATTATTTAATATATATTTTTCATTAAATGTTACCTTGTTAATATGATATATATTGAATTCCATTTATAGTAATATTTCTGATCATTTTTCTCTCTTCCATTTCTTTTCCTTCCTATTCTTACGGACGAAATTTCTTTCAATCATCTCTCCGAATCTCCATTCATTCCTTTATATTATTTAGCTTAGGGCCGGCATCTCGACGCAACCTTGACTCGAAATCACATTACTGAAATCAGAAATACACCGCAACATATCTGTGAAATACCACTAAGTATCTAAGGTTGTGTAATACCCTAGATAACAATATACCTTAACAAGTATACTGAATAACGATCCTACATTACTTTTTCGAAACGGTATATTCGACGGCCAAAGTTTTACCTCTCTACCTATCCTCTTTCCCAGAAACCGTAGCTTTGTTACACAGAAAATAGAAACACAGTTGTCGATCGATTTCAAAAGAACGATGCTGCAGTTTTCGGAAGTTTCTTCAACAAAGAATTTTCTTGGACGCATGTATTTTGAAATTGAAACGGATATGGACGGTTTTCTTTTTTTCCTTATATGCGACAATTCACTTTTCTTTTCTTTTTTATTTTACTAATATTTCCTTATATGTAATTTTGTAGCCCATTACAACTTTTGTGAAATATATTGCATTGTTAGGTCAACAAGTAAATAAGCACCCTAATAGTTCAAAACCCTATTTATTATTATTATTATTATTATTATTAGCGTGAGGCAATGATTCTAACGATGTGTATATATAAATTAGAATGTGGATTAAAGGTTAAAAGTAAGATTTGTATATATATATATATAAGAAGATAATTGTTTTTTTTCTTTTCCATTTTAAAGGAAGATTTGTTTTTGTAATTTCTGTTTTCTTGGTCAACTAATTAAGTACCTATTTTTCCTTCTTGCTTGGGGGTTTCAACGTTGAACCATAATTGTCACCGTTTTCATTACATCATAATTTTCCTTTTTTATTTTTATTGACGCACTTAAATATTTTTAAATTTTTAATTATTTATTTTCAAACGATAATTTATAGCACCCCTACAAATATGAATATATATTCATGTAAATGTTTGGAATTTCCCCACTCACTAATTATAACGTACTGAAAAAACTCTCAAAATCAATTAGATCTTAGTGGTTCATGCCTCATGGTCTGTGGATAAATGACATATTTGATATACATTTATTTTTCTCTTGAAAATTTTAATTTGTTTCTATTTTTAGTTTTGAATTTCTTACCTAAATAATGTATGTCACCTTTAAGTTCAAGGATTTGATTACCTTTTATTCCTTTTTTTTCATTATCAACTTTTAATTAATTATTTCTATTATTATTAAATACGTGTTCGCTTTTTAGAAACCAACTCTCATTTGTAAATTTTTCTATTAATTAATTTATATTAGTGTGTTTAATAATAAAATGATATATAAATTAAAAGTTCTTATCCTTATTCACTATGTAATTTTATTATTGTTTCCTTTTCTTTTCAATAAAGAGATCAAACAATTTAGAATCTAACCAGACTTGGATGGTAATATTCTAAACAAGGAAAAGGCAAAAAAAAAAACCTCTCTTGTTTTAATCTAAAAGGAAATAATGCATGAGAACGTTTCCTTCTTATAATCCCATGCAAACTCTCTCTCTTCTGTTTAAAGGAAAAAATCTCTAATTAAATTACCATAATTTGTTATAAAGAGAGAAGTTTGGAAAGGTTAAAACTCATAATCCTGAAGTTTTTTCAAAACTTGAATCCATGGCTGCCATTTCAATCTTCTTCTACTTTCTCCTCTTCTTCTCCTCCAAAGCAACCGCTCGTGGCGGTGGCCACCATGGCTTCACTACCTCTCTATTCCACCGCGATTCTCCTCTCTCCCCTCTCCACAATCCATCTCTCTCCCGCTACGACAGCCTTATCGACGCCTTTCGTCGCTCCTTCTCCCGCTCCGCCACCCTCCTCACCCACCTCACTTCTGTCTCCACTGCATGCATACGTTCTCCCATCATCCCCGACAGCGGCGAGTTTCTAATGTCTATCTTTATCGGAACCCCTCCAGTGAATTTCATAGCCATTGCCGATACTGGCAGCGACCTAACGTGGACTCAATGCTTGCCATGTCGGGAATGCTTCAACCAATCACAGCCTATTTTTAATCCACGTCGGTCATCTTCCTACCGCAAAGTGTCTTGCGCATCGGATACGTGTCGCTCCCTGGAAAGTTACCATTGTGGGCCGGACCTCCGAAGCTGCAGCTATGGCTATAGCTATGGAGATCGATCGTTTACGTATGGTGACCTAGCATCTGATCAAATTACCATTGGGTCCTTCAAACTCCCTAAGACAGTCATCGGATGTGGTCACCAAAATGGTGGCACTTTCGGCGGAGTTACCTCCGGAATCATTGGACTTGGCGGTGGCTCTCTTTCTTTGGTGTCGCAAATGAGCACAATTGCCGGCGTCAAACCACAATTCTCATATTGCTTGCCAACTTTCTTTAGCAACGCAAATATCACAGGTAAAATAAGTTTTGGCCGAAAGGCTGTCGTTTCAGGACGTCAAGTCGTTTCAACCCCTCTCGTTCCGAGATCTCCCGATACTTTTTATTTCTTGACTCTTGAGGCAATCTCTGTTGGAAACAAGCGATTTGAAGCCGCAAACGACATATTGGCCATGACCAACCATGGGAATATCATTATCGATTCCGGTACGACATTGACTCTTTTACCTCGGAGTCTGTACTACGGCGTCGTTTCGACTTTGGCGAGAGTCATTAAAGCAAAGCGAGTGGATGATCCTTCGGGGATTTTGGAGCTTTGCTATTCTGCGGGGCAAGTAGACGACTTGAATATTCCAATAATCACCGCACATTTTGCAGGTGGTGCCGACGTGAAGTTGCTGCCGGTGAACACATTTGCACCGGTGGCTGATAATGTGACTTGTTTGACATTTGCGCCGGCAACGCAGGTCGCCATTTTTGGAAACTTGGCACAGATGAACTTTGAAGTTGGATATGATCTTGGGAATAAGAGATTATCGTTTGAACCTAAACTTTGTGCTTAGAGTAGACATGTCGTTTAATGTCTTACTTCTGTTTGATTATTCGTTTTTAAATTTGTTTGTTACCTCAATAATCTCTCTTTTAAACCCACATGGTTGGGTACAACCAAAATTTGTTTTAAGATTAATTTGAGGAAATTGTGAATTATTATGTATTAATTCTCTTGGGTTTAATTTTTAAGAACACGTTTGATTTAGTTAGCCCACAGGTTTTGCATATATTGTCAACAAAATGTTCATACAATCCTTCCCTTTAAATTTATTTCTGGTTCAAATCCACTTTTTTCTTTTACACAAACGATTTTGTAGTTAACTAATTGTTACAACAGTTGCATTTTTATGTTTGAATAATTGTTAAAGATAAATATTAAAATCTTCTTGGATAAAAAACAAATTGATTCAAAAACTTTTTTCATAGTTTCAACTAAACCACTACCATTTCATCGAGGGAAAAAAAATAGTCTTTCTATTCATCAGAGTTTAATATAATTTTGTTTACCAATAAGAAGAGATATTTATGCCAAACAATTTACAAGAATAAAATAGTTAAATAAAAACTTGAACCTAAATTTACCAACATATATATTATCCTTAATTCTCCCCTCAAGATGGAGAGAATGTCAATCACACCCATCTTGGACAATAATAGAACAAAAAGTAAAAGCATCTGGTTTATTGAAAGAAGTTTGATAGTTTCCATTGATAACTTTTTCTGGAATAAAATGGCAGTTTAATTCAATATGTTTCGTACCCATGAAACATAGGGTTAGACCCAATATGAAGAGCAACATCATTATCACACAAAAATAAGAGTAGGACTGTAGGAGACAAAAACATAAAGGCGAATGTTGGAGATGTACTATCTTTTAAAAATTTATCTTTTTATAATATATGTAAATTTAACATAAAATACTAAAACTTCTTCATTTTCTAAAAAATACTTAATGTTCTTCACAAAAAAAGAAGAAACATACAATACTAAATTTAACGTATCATTTTTAGAATATACATATTCATCTGGACAATTAATTTATTTCCATTCTGTACTGTCCATTTATGAATTGCAATTAATTTAGGGAATTGAGATTAGCTTTAATTTTGGTAATTAACAAACATTAAATTTTCAACGGTTGATTTTACTAATTCCTTAAACATTCAGATCATCCATCCACTACTGTGTTTGTGTGTTTCTTCCTTCAAATATGGTTCGTCGAATTTGATTTGTCTTCCCAAACATTTATTTAAATAATAATAATAATAATAATAATGAGTTTTTTCAAAAATAGAAATAAACAAACCATTATTATTTTCTAGCAATACTTTTAAAAAAAAAAAAAAAAAAAAAAAAAAACTATTTACATAGCAAAATAACCTATCAAATTTTCTAGTCTATTTAAGTTTTGTTTTTATATGTCTAAATCAATTTGTTGCTATTCATAACAATTACTCGAATAATAATAACATTTGAAAAAATTAAAGTAAAAATAAGTCCAGATGATACATTTGAATTTTTTTCAAGTAAATATAAGGTAATTAATTGAATTATTCTTGATTTAGTTTCTCTAGTTAATATTTATAGGAGGGATAAAGTATAAACATTATTTATGCTATATTTTATTATTAATTGTACTAAAAAAAAGATAACCAATTGATGAAACTTAAATGAAATGTACTGTTCACAAAATAAAATTTAAAAAATTGCAAAAGAAAATTGAAATAAACGTCATGCTAATTAAGTTTGATAATTTGAACAATGTCATATATATATATAAAAGAGTAAGTTAGTTAATGAATTAACTCACCCTTGCAAAATACATACACTTTTTTGCTTTTCTTGAACAAAAGAAAAAAGGTTTTTCATATTCTTTCTATTCCTTTCAATAAATATATGGAAGTACGTGAACAATTATATCATACATAAATTCCATGCAAACTCTCACTAAATCCTTTATTTATAGAGAGATCAGAAAGGAAATCTATAGCTTCATCACCATCTCTAAGAACTAACCCCTTTTGAGAACACTCCAAGATCTGCAATGGTGGCTACCATTTCCATCTTCTTCCATCTAATTCTCTTCTTGATCTCCTTCTCTCAAACAACCATTATTAATGGTGATAATGGCTTCACCACATCTCTCTTCCACCGTGATTCCCTTCTTTCCCCTCTTGAATTTTCATCTCTATCTCATTATGACCGCCTCGCCAATGCCTTTCGTCGCTCATTGTTTCGCTCCGCTGCTCTCCTCAATCGCGCTGCCACTAGTGGTGCTGTTGGCCTTCAATCCTCAATTGGCCCAGGAAGTGGCGAGTATCTAATGTCCGTCTCCATTGGAACCCCACCAGTTGATTACATAGGCATTGCTGACACGGGCAGTGATCTGACATGGGCTCAATGCTTGCCATGTCAAAAATGCTACCAACAATTACGTCCCATATTCAACCCTCTCAAATCCACATCCTTCAGTCACGTGCCTTGCAATACCCAGACCTGTCACGCTGTTGATGATGGCCATTGTGGGGTTCGGGGGGTTTGCGATTACAGTTACACGTACGGAGATCGAACTTACTCAAAGGGGGATTTGGGATTTGAAAAGATAACCATTGGGTCATCTTCTGTGAAATCAGTCATCGGATGTGGCCATGCGAGTAGTGGCGGATTTGGGTTTGCTTCAGGTGTCATTGGACTTGGTGGTGGTCAACTCTCGTTGGTCTCACAAATGAGCCAAACCTCCGGTATCAGCCGTCGATTCTCTTATTGCTTACCAACGTTACTCAGTCACGCAAATGGCAAAATAAACTTTGGCCCAAACGCTGTGGTTTCTGGCCCTGGAGTCGTTTCAACGCCACTAATCTCCAAAAACACCGGCACTTACTATTACATCACTTTGGAAGCCATTTCCATCGGCAACGAACGTCACATGGCCTCTGCCAAACAAGGCAATGTGATTATCGACAGTGGGACGACATTAACGATTCTTCCAAAGGAATTGTATGATGGTGTCGTTTCGTCGCTACTCAAGGTTGTTAAAGCAAAGCAAGTGAAGGATCCCCGTGGTTCTTTGGATCTATGCTTTGAGGATGGCATCAACGCCGCTGCCTCCTTGGGTATTCCAGTTATCACTGCGCATTTTTCCGGTGGCGCTAACGTGAATTTGTTGCCAGTGAATACGTTTCGGAAGGTGGCAAATAATGTGAATTGCTTGACATTAAAAGCTGCATCGCCGACAGTCGAATTTGGGATAATTGGAAATTTGGCGCAGGCCAATTTCTTGATCGGATATGATTTGGAGGCCAAGACATTGTCATTCAAGCCAACCGTTTGTACCTAAAACTCGAATCTTTATTATAAACTCTCGATCTACATACATTATTATTATTTGTTTTCTTAGTTTATAACTTTATATAGAACCACCTGTTGCAAAAAAAACAAATGTTTATAATTAATACACAAATATCTTAGGTATAGATATATATATGAAATCTTGAATATTTGGAATCACTTATTTTCTAATCATTTTAACTTCTTAATTTTACTAGTGATTATTATAAAGTTGATGATTGGATTATATTATCACTGCACTGATCTGATCTAAATGTGTGGTCGAGAGAAATCTGTTTTATATCACTTAATTTTGAAGTTTCAATTACGATTCCAAACTAACAATCTTACTCACTTAAATAAAAAAAAAAACAGGAATAATTTGAACAATTTACTTGTGGAATCATATACCATTTTTTCTACTCAATCCTATTTAAAAATCAATTCAAAATAACTAAAATAAAATTATTAACTCAAAATTTTCTAAAATAGCCCAATATTTTATTCTTGAATATGTATGAAAAAAGAAGAAGAAGAAGATTTAGATGATAACATGAAAAACCACTCATCCTTCCCATCAACCTACTTTTTTAAATCTACTAAAAAAAACATACTATTTAAAATAGGGGAAAATATACTAAGTTCATTGTGACATCCGCCACTATTATTTATGAATAGATGAAGTATTGTTCTAGGAGTACAATGTTCTAACTAAGAAAACTGTAAAAATGGAAAATTATCTAGTAACATAGGAGCATCGTCATGCTCTCCTTTATAGATTTGCCTTTTGTGTGAACTCTAAATGAATATAGTAAATTTCAATTTATTTTTAAAAGCATGTTTCTGTGACACAGTCAAGTAATATCAAATAAAAGTGGTAGAACAATATTAAAAAAAAAATTCTAATTAAATAACCATAATTTGTTATAAAGAGAGGAGTTTGGAAGGTTAAAACTCATAAAATCCTGAAGTTTATTCAAAATAAACTTGAATCCTTGGGCGCTGCCATATTTTAATCTTCTTCTACTTCCTCCTCCAAAGCAACCATTCATGGCCGTAGCCACCATGGCTTCAGATTAGCTTTGAAGTTGGATAAGATCTTGGGAATATGAGATTTTCGTTTAAACCTAAACTTTGTGCTTAGAGTCTACATTTCTGGCTCAAATTCCTTTTTTTCTTTTACACAAATTATTTTGAAGTTAACTATTTACGATAGTTGTATTTAATTTATGTCTGAAGGGTCAAAATTTAAAATTTAAAACCTCTTTGGTAAAATATAAATTGAAAAAAAAAAACTTAAGTCTTTCTATTATTACTTCATTCACATCGAATAAGAATGAGTTGAATTTTATTTATCAATGAGAAGAGATATATATGCCAAACAAATTATAAGAATAAAATAAGACACAAATACGACATGACACGAGACACGTTGGAGATACACTATTTTCTAAAATTAATCTTTTTTATAATATATGTAAATTTAACATAAAATACTAAATATTATTTGTTTACTCGACAAGAAGAAAAAAATGCTAAATGTTCTTCCACTGAAAAAAAGAAGAAGCATAAAATAATAAATTTAACAGATCATAGTTGTTGATGACGACGACATATGTCTTTAACCACAATAAGTTGGTTAAGAGATACGAAGTGCTATGTGTGTTGAACAAGTTGAATTGTTTTTGGAAATTAAAATTTTTCTACCTTGACCTATCAAATAAGAGAAAATCTTTAGAAGTGAAAAAAGAAAAAACCCACACTCATTTTTGCATTTGAATCTTCCTAGAAATAGGTATTCAGTCAATATATTTTTTTCTAAAAAAATATCTCATACTATTTTTAAAAAAAAGTTATTCCCAAATAGGAAGTTATATTGTTTTTGGAACAGTAGATACCGTTTTTAGACTATACAGATTCTTCGTGATAATGAATTTATTTTCATTCTGTACTGTCAATTTATGAATTGCAATTAATTGAGGGAATTGAGATTAGCTTTAATTTTGGTCATTAACAAAAATTAAATTTCCAACCGTTGATTTTCCTACTTCCTTAAATATTCAGACCATCCATCCATTACTCTGTGTTTCTTCCTTCAACTATGGTTCCTCGAATTTGATTTGTCTTCCCAAATATTTATTTATAATAACAACAACAATAATAATAATTAGGGTTTTTAAAAAAATAGAAAAAAAAACAAACTATTATAATTTTCTAGCAAAAAAAAGTTTCAATGACATTTTAAAATATAGCAACAAAAGAACATATTTATATAGTAAAACCTATCCAATTTTCTAGTCATTGTTTTTGTATGTGTAAATAATTTCAATTTGTTGCTATTCATAACAATTACTCTAATAATAATAACATTTTGAAAAATTAAATTAAAGTAAACTTAAGTCTATCATGATAAATTTGAATTTCTTTCTAGGTAAACAAGGTAATTAATTGAATTATTCTTGATTTAGTCTCTCTAGTTAATATTTATAGGAGGGATAAAGTATAAACATTGTTCATGCTGTATTTTTTTTGTATAAATTTTAATTGTACTCAACAAAAAAAAAAAAAAAAAGATAACCAATTTGATCAAACTTAAATCAAATGTACTGTTCACAAAATACAATTTTAAAAAGTAATTAAAAAAATTGCAAATGAAAATTGAAATAAACGTCATGCTAATTAAGTTTGATAATTCAAACAATGACATATATATACAAAAAAAAAAAAAAAAAAAAGTTAAGTGTGTTAATTAATTAACTCCTCATTAAATTATCCTTGCAAAATACATACACTTTTTTGCTTTTCTTGAACCAAAGAAAAAAGGTTTTTCATATTCCTTCTATTCGTTTCAATAAAAATATTCATTTCACCTTGTAATATTTAATCGTCTTCTTTAATATATATGGGAAGTACGTGAAAATTTATATCATACACAAATTCCATGCAAACTATCACTAAGTCCTTTATATATAGAGAGATCAGAAAGGAAATCTATAGCTTCATCACCATCTCTAAGAACTAACCCCTTTTGAGAACACTCCAATATCTGCAATGGTGGCTACCATTTCCATCTTCTTCCATCTAATTCTCTTCTTGATCTCCTTCTCTCAAACAACCATTATTAATGGTGATAATGGCTTCACCACCTCTCTCTTCCACCGTGATTCCCTTCTTTCCCCTCTTGAATTTTCTTCTCTATCTCATTACGACCGCCTCACCAATGCCTTTCGTCGCTCATTGTCTCGCTCCGCTGCTCTCCTCAATCGCGCTGCCACTAGTGGTGCTGTTGGCCTCCAATCCCCACTTGCCCCAGGAAGTGGCGAGTATCTAATGTCTGTCTCTATTGGAACCCCACCAGTTGATTACATAGGCATGGCTGACACAGGCAGTGATCTGATGTGGGTTCAATGCTTGCCATGTCTGAAATGCTACAAACAATCACGTCCCATTTTCGAGCCTCTCAAATCCACATCCTTCAGTCACGTGCCATGCAATTCCCAGAATTGTAAAGCTATTGATGATGCCCATTGTGGGGCTCAGGGGGTTTGCGATTACAGTTACACGTACGGAGATCAAACTTACACTAAGGGGGATTTGGGATTGGAAAAGATAACCATTGGGTCATCTTCTGTGAAATCAGTCATCGGATGTGGCCATGAGAGTGGTGGCGGATTTGGGTTTGCTTCAGGTGTCATTGGACTTGGTGGTGGTCAACTCTCGTTGGTCTCACAAATGAGCCAAACCTCCGGTATCAGTCGTCGATTCTCTTATTGCTTACCAACGTTACTCAGTCACGCAAATGGCAAAATAAACTTTGGCCAAAACGCTGTGGTTTCTGGCCCTGGAGTCGTTTCAACGCCACTAATCTCCAAAAACCCCGTCACTTACTATTATGTCACTTTGGAAGCCATTTTCATTGGCAACGAACGTCACATGGCCTCTGCCAAACAAGGCAATGTGATTATCGACAGTGGGACGACATTAACGTTTCTTCCAAAGGAGTTGTATGATGGTGTGGTTTCGTCGCTACTCAAGGTTGTTAAAGCAAAGCGAGTGAAGGATCCCGGTAATTTTTGGGATCTATGCTTTGATGATGGCATCAACGTCGCCACCTCCTCTGGTATTCCGATTATCACTGTACAATTTTCCGGTGGCGCTAACGTGAATTTGTTGCCAGTGAATACGTTTCAGAAGGTGGCAAATAATGTGAATTGCTTAACATTAACTCCTGCATCACCGACAGACGAATTTGGGATAATTGGAAATTTGGCGCTGGCCAATTTTTTGATCGGATATGATTTGGAGGCGAAGATATTGTCATTCAAGCCAGCCGTTTGTACCTAGAGCTCGAATCTTTATGAGAAACTCTCGATCTTAGACATACATTATTATTATTTGCTTTCTTAGTTTATAAAGAACCACATGTTGCTAAAAAAAACAAATGTTTACGATTAATATACAAATATCTAAATTATGTATATATAAAATTTTGAATATTTGGAAGCACTTATTTTCTAATCATTTTAACTTCTTAATTTTACTACTGATAATTATGCGGTAAATGATTGGATTATCACTGCTATGATGTGATCTAAATATTGTTGAGAAAAATCTGTTTATATCACCTGAAGTTTCAATTAATTCGAACTAACAATATTACTCACTTAAATAAAAAAAAACAGTATTAATTTTAGACCATCCATTTTTGGAATCATACACCATTTTTTCTACTCTAATAAAATTAATAACTCAATTTTTTTTCTAAAACAGCCCAATATTTTAGTAATTCATGGTTGAATATGTTTGAAAAAAAATAGATTTAGTTGAAAATATGAAAAATCACTTATCTTTTTCATGGACCTACTTTTTTTTAAATCTATTAAAAAACATACTATTTAAAATATATACGGACATGAGTGTGAGATCAGTTAGATGAAGGATTGTTATAAAAGTGTCATCTTTCAATAAAAAAGCAATACTCTCATAAATTCTAATTTATTTTTACAAAATAAAAGTAATACAACAATATAAAAAAAAAGAAGTGGAAATGGGATGCCATGTGAGCATATAGGAAAAGGAAGAGGATCGGATCACATGAGGATGATGAGAGATGAGATGAGAGTATTGAGTGGGCATTGGCTCTCAACTCTCAAGGCTGAAGCCAACAGCAGGGAGAAAATGGGGGCAGGGCGGGGCGGGCAGGGGCAGGGCAGTAGTGTAGTAGTTAGTAGTCGGTCACACGCTTGAAAACATCCCTCTTCGCACGTGCTCCCACAGCTCCCTTCCTCTTCATCATCACTCTCACTCCAATCGCCTCTCTGTCGAATATTCCACATGCTTTCTCTCTCTACAACCAAACCTCCAAACTCAGCCTCTCCCCTCACACGCAGATAGATAGATAGATAGATTTCCCTCCCCCCAAAAACCTCTCACGAACCCACCATTCTCACAATCCTCTCTCTTACTCCCCTCCATTTCTCTCAATTTGGATCTAAGATCGTCTTCCAGGTCCCTGCATGTTCTACTTTCTTTTCACTTTTCATCACTTGCTTTCTCTCTTTTTTTTTAAACGCTTGATTTTGTTTTTGTTTTTGTGAGTTGATTAGCTATTTTGGACTGGACTGGATTGAATTGGATTCGATTGGATTGTTGTTATCATTGTTCAATGTGTCTGCACTTCTCGTGGTTTTTTGTTCTCAAATGTTGTGGAATTTCAGTGTGAGATTGTGTTGTTTTGAGTATTTTGGGTTTAGGTTCTGTTTTGTTTTTTATGGTTTTGAATTGTTACGTGTGCTGGTGAGTGGTTGTACTTCTCCTACGCTACTGCATCTGTTGAATACTATGATTTTTTAACTTTTGCTTGGCTCAGGAAGAGTCGTTACATGGTTTGAGGTTCTAGTTACTTTGTAATGAAGTATTAATTTGTTGATTTTAACACTTGTGCTTCCTGCAATATAGTGCGGCTAACTAACTATTCTATTGAATTTTTTTTATTGTTTTCCATGATGAAGATTTTGAGAAACAATGATGATGGAATTCAATTCTTGCATTTATGAGGATACGCCACTCGATTTTTTCCTATTTTCTTTAATGAAGTCCATCAATATCATTGTTTGTGGATTTTCCTCTCCATCAAATTTATGGAAAACCTCTCTTTGATAATTCACAATCTGAAGTTTTGTTATGAATCTTTCCATTTAGCCACTATCGTGTTCCCCTGTTGGAAGTGAGAGGTTTTCTGGCCCATTGCTTGTCGGGCATTTGCGAAATGAGCCATGACATGAATTGGCATTAGTCATTGTGGGGAAGAATGAATATTTTTCTTTAGTTACTAATGTAGGTTTTTTGTTCTTTTTAACTTGATCAGAAATTAGAGTAAGAATGTTTCGCTTTAGTCACTGATATTTATTCATTACTTAGATGCAGGTATCTTTTTCATTGTTGTTCTATTGATTTGTACATTGTTCAAGTCTTCAAGGCATCGTTTTTTTTCTTCATCTTCTTCTTCTCTTATTCCTTTTTTGAGGAAAAAAATTGAATATGTGTCTGTCTGAAACAGCTCGCCTTCAACCAGAGTGCCACATGTCCAAGGAAACCATTGGTCAGCTTGTTCTGTCAGATGATTTATTGTAGACATTACACTCTTGACCAGAGCCACCATGGGCATCTGTCTGGTCAAATGTTCTGGCTTGTTGATTCTTCACGTTCTACTTCTTTGTATGGCAATGAATAAAAGCACTGGCCTCACACCTGATGGTAATTTTTGTACTTTATACAAGATTGTGGCATTTCTTGTTTTTCGTATGAACTCAACCATTGTCCATACATTTAAGGATAAACTATGTCCCACTCTACCACTTTGTGGTTTTCTTATTTTTTTAACGGTTTCTTATCACTTGACTTGTTTAACATCATCATTTGACTATCAAATTTGGGATTAACAGTTATCTTCGAATTTACATTTGAATTGAAAATTTAATGGTAGATAAAATGTGCACTTATTATATGATTATACATTTAATTTTCTTTCTTTCATGTTGGTTTTATCCAAAAAAATTCTATTTCCTATTGGTAACTTGCACAATCTTATCTTTGATCTTTAGGTGCGGCACTTCTAAGCTTTAGGATGGCAGTTGCCAGTTCTGATGGAGTCATCTTTCAGTGGAGACCAGAGGATCCAAACCCTTGTAACTGGACAGGAGTGGTCTGCGATCCAAAAACGAAGAGAGTAATCTCATTGTGAGTTTCAAAAAGTAGAAGAAACCATTTTGAAAAAGCTTAATTCACCTCTATGAAGGTCTAAAGTTTACTATGGAGTTTTGCTGAAAAGAAACGGAACTTTTTTCAAGATTCTCATTGGAGTTTTCTAAATCTTTTATATACTTCACATATTATGATGCCATGTCGGAACTTTTGTAACTGTCATCTTCATGATTATCATTATTGGAGGGAAACTTATAAGCCCTGTTTGAGGCTGGAAACTGGGAAGATCTCTTCCCACTGATCTCTTTTTCCAGTTCCTTGTAAAGAAACATAGAAGCTTGATACGAGAATGTTGTGTGGAAAAAATGTATAAACCAAACAAATACATTCATAAATGCCTAGTTTTAGTTGCAGGTGCAAAGGCTACAAGCATGCAACTTAACTGCATCTGAATTTGTTTAAAGTGGAGATATAACATTTTTTTATTTTTAGTTTGAAGAATCACAAATTCATTACAGTGCTGAATTTATATTTCCAGCTAGATTTTGGCTCCCCATGCTATAAAAGTTCTTGACCAGAAGATTTAGTTTTATTTTTAAACTTTTTGTCAAATGTTCTTGCCTCATTAAGAAGCATTCTTTTCATACTAAAAGAGAGGCAAACGTTGAAGTCTGATTTGATGCTAAAGTTTATTTTAACACGATACGTTTTGCCTTTTTGTTCTTTTAGTAAGAAATGTTTGTTCATTTGATGACACCGCTTTTGTTTTTATGCTCCCAGGAAACTTGCAAGTCAGAAACTGAGTGGGTTCATTGCTCCTGAACTTGGGAAGCTAGACCAATTGAAGACCCTGTATGTTTTATGAAGATTTCTTTTATAAATATATCTATGAGGTTGCTGATGCATGCTTATATTACCAAAAGCTAAATATGAATTGCTGAGAATCTGTAGGATTCATCTTATTTCAGGATTCTTTCAGACAACAATTTATATGGAACAATACCATCAGAACTGGGAAATTGCTCGCAGTTGCAGGGAATGTATGTGTCTGCTTCTTTTGTGTTCCTCCCTTGAATTAATGTTGTTAAATTATCTTTTCACCTTCTCTTTGTGACTGTCATGTGGAGATGGAAAACAGTGTGGTGGTAAAGCATTTTAACCTGAACGTTCTCTGAATGTGAGAATGAAACTACAAGTTGTACCTTTCACATTTAAATGCTGTAACGTTTTGATTAAATGTTATTCATTTTTATGTATTACCATCAAAGTGTGATGAGAGTCCGAGCTTTTGCATTCATTGACCAGTAGCTATTTTAAAGTCCACTAATGTTATACTCTCTTTAGAAGAATTAAAAAAAAAAAGAAAAACTTTTTGGAGAGTTCCTTTTCCATCCTCCCTTTCGTGAGAAGGGTTGATTTCACTCACTTGGGTTTGCGGTATTTTGGGGTGAGAGGAATACTCGTGTGTTTAGAGGGTTGGATAGGAATCCTAGTGAAGCATGGTCTTCAGATTTTATATTTTCCTTTGGCTTCAATTTCAGAGACCTTTTGTAATTATCCTGTAGATTCTATTTTGTATTGGAGCCCTTCCTATAATTGGGCTCTTTTCGGTGCGCTGGTTCTTTGTCTGCCCATGTATGCTTTCTTTTTTATTTCAATGTAAGTTGTTTTCATTAAAAAAAAAAGATGTTTAGAATAGTCATTTATTCATTTCATACTATTACTAGTAGATTGCTGTTCTAACTTTTTCTTTTGATCTTCTTCAATTTTCCAATTTCATGTCAATGTTGCCATGTTTTAAGGATACTTTAGGTAAATAATCTGTCTGCCACAGGTTCTTGCAAAGAAACTACCTAAGCGGAGTAATTCCCTATGAGCTGGGAAACGTTTTAGAGTTGGAAATGTTGTAAGTTGCTTATCTCATGTTTCTATGATCTTTCAATTTTTGTTTTGTTCATGGCTTGAAGGAATAATTTTGACCTAAAGGAGCCCGACAGTTTCTATTTCTTAATCCAGAAGTACTAATAGAGATTCTCCAAAACTAAGAATTGGTATTTGGGGATTTTGAGACTCTAATTTGTCATCAGTTTGATCATTATCATGCAAGACAATAGTTAGGATACCTTTGGCTCTGCAATGGTCTCCAATAATATGATACTTGATTGAAAAGAAAAACATTCTAAATGAAGAGCTTGGATAGGAGACACAGTGGTAAATCATTTTCAAGAATATGTACAATTATGATATCTAGCTTAGAAAATAATCATATCCAATTATTTAGTGCTACTTTACCATTACTGCGTTACTAAAATATAAATTTGGGAATTGTTACACCCAGACAAAATAGACACAAAAGCAATGAGAATTTCACTTTTTGCTAGAGAACATGGTTGTAATGTTCTTTTTCCTATTGATGTTGTAGAGACGTTTCTAGCAACTCACTTAGTGGAAATATCCCAACGTCCCTTGGGAATTTGGATAAGCTGGCTATCCTGTAAGTGGCCTTACATTGTAATGTTTGTTGTTGTGTTTAATAATAGGTACTTAAGATTTATTTTCCATTATGTGACATTACATCTGGCATGCATTCTTGTACAGCAATGTGTCTTCAAATTTTTTGATTGGACCAGTACCTTCTGATGGTGTTCTTTCCAAGTTTTCAGAGACCTCGTAAGTACTGCATATTTAAAGCCTTATGAGTAAACCTTTACTTGAGCACACATCCTATCTTGTTAAGGCATTATTGCAATAACGGATTGATTCCTCTTGATGACCTGCAAATACAATAACCACCTTACAAGAAAGTACATTGATTTGCAGCTTTGTCGGAAATCGTGGTTTGTGTGGGAAACAAGTTAATGTCGTTTGCAAAGACGATAATAACGAAGCTGGAACAAATTCTGAGTCCACAAGCTCAGGTGATAATTATGATAATCGGCCATTTTGGATTTGGATAGTTCGCGAGATTGTAAATCATTTAATTTCCATTATCACTATGCCTCTTTTCATTTTTTGCCTGTCTGTCTTAAATGCTCTCAACTTGAATATAATACAAATGAGAGCTTTGAAATTCATTCTTTGAATTTGGTTCATAGCTTATGTCATTAAGTCCTTAGCATCCTATTTTTCTTTTTCTGTAGGCCAAAATCAAATGAGAAGGAAGTATTCTGGCCGGCTGCTCATAAGTGCATCAGCTACAGTGGGGGCACTACTACTTGTTGCTCTTATGTGTTTCTGGGGTTGCTTTCTTTACAAACGATTTGGCAAAAATGACAAGAAAGGTCTTGCGAAGGATGTTGGTGGAGGTACTGTTCTTTACAATTTTATGGTTTTATATTCAGTTGTCTATTTGTTGTGTCTTGTTGTATATGGCAATAGTATTCATAGTTTCTTCGTATTAGCATATCTATGACCATAGCCTGACTTCTACAGGTGCATCTGTTGTGATGTTTCATGGAGACTTGCCATACTCTTCAAAAGACATCATGAAGAAGTTGGAAACCTTGAATGAGGAACACATAATCGGCTCTGGGGGTTTTGGAACAGTTTACAGGCTTGCAATGGATGATGGCAATGTATTTGCTTTGAAAAATATTGTAAAGATAAATGAGGGGTTTGATCACTTTTTTGAGAGGGAACTTGAAATTCTTGGAAGTTTGAAGCATCGCTACCTTGTTAATTTGAGAGGATATTGCAACTCTCCCACATCAAAACTGTTGATTTATGATTATCTATCTGGGGGAAGCCTTGATGAGGCCCTTCATGGTGAGACTTTCTTCCTCACATCATCAAGTTTTCTTTAAAAGAGGCATGCAGTCGATAACTATGCATTTATCCGTTAATTTAGATGATGTATCTACTTGAATTCATGTTTGGTAAATTTTCTTTTCAGTATGTCATTTAAATATATCTCATGCATATAACATTACAGAAAGATCTGAGCAATTAGATTGGGACACACGCTTGAATATTATATTGGGAGCAGCAAAAGGGCTTGCCTATTTGCACCACGATTGTTCACCCAGAATCATACATCGGGATATCAAGTCAAGCAACATTTTACTTGATGGTAATCTGGATGCTCGAGTTTCTGACTTTGGACTTGCAAAGCTTCTGGATGATGATAAATCTCACATTACAACCATTGTTGCTGGAACATTTGGTTATTTGGCCCCTGGTAAGCAGTCTTTAGAATTTCTTGAGTTTGGGAAACAATTTCTTTTTGTGTTGAAACAATGATTACCAATGGCTGCTCCGCCATTTTTCCAATTGACTTTTTGGCCTTCAATTCATGCTAAGAGTTCTGTCATTTAATAGTATTCTTCAGCATCTACAATTTGCATAGTCAGAGATTTCAACTTCATAACCTTGCCCCTGGGATGAATTTGCACTAATATTAATGGTCTTCTTCGATACTGGCAATAAAACATTATTGCAATTATCTTTTACTTTTTATTCTTTATGAGTGGAGCCACAATTTGTGATTTTTGTGCCTTTTATTTGATGCCCTTCTTTCTGTTTAGTCCATGTTTTTATCCTTCTTTAACATTTTAATCTCTCACCTGTTGAAATTTTGGTTCTGACAGAATATATGCAAAGTGGTAGGGCAACGGAAAAGACTGATGTATATAGTTTTGGAGTTCTGGTACTTGAAGTACTGAGTGGAAAACGTCCTACGGATGCATCATTTATTGAAAAAGGCCTGAACATTGTTGGCTGGGTATGCAATTTCCCCCATAGCTACTCTTATACTCTTAATATCTTCTTGGAGACAATTTATTTATCCATTTGTAAGTTATAACTAGCTTTTCGTAGTATCCACTTGTATTAGTGTCGTGTCACTGAGTGATGTTTTAGGCTATGCTAACATAGCAGCTCTCAAGTCTGTCCTCGATCAAACTTTGGAACTTCATAGCCCTGTCAATCCTCACTTGAATTCTGTCTGTCAAAATTGTCTTTAAAACCATATGGGTTGATCTAGACATTAAAGAGCTTAGAAGGAAAGGCTTAGTCGTTGCTGTAGAACTCATAGTGGCAACCTACTTGGAATTTAATATCTTATCAGTTTTCTTGGAATTTAATATCTTATCAGTTTTCTGGAAGACTAAATGTAGTAGGGTTAGGTGATCAAGTTATGAGAATAGTCGTGCAAACCCACTAAAGAAAGTAAAAGAAAGCTCTTACTTGTGATAGCCTTGTCCTTGAGTGGATAGCTTTTTATTGCAATTCCACTCTCTACAAGGACATTAGAGAGATTGTCGTATTTTCGTCTTATTGTGTGATATCAGATAGAGGTTTACATATTCCATGAGATCATTTTAGGGGCTCAATTTTAGAGAGTGTCTCGCTGCTTTCAGAATTTAAACCAGATTCTCGGTAGGAAAACTGTGGGAGAGTAAAGAGTATCGAAGGAGAAAATTGTGAAATCTAATCAACGGTAACACTTTAGGAACTTCCCTAGGTCAGAACACAAACAAAAAAAATCGACTCACACAACCAAGGAAGGAAAGAAAAAAGTAATCCAACTAGAAAAAAAAAAGAAAATAAAATCTGACCCTTGGTCGAAGAAGGTTGAAATGAGGAGCACATGCTCGGAGTCTTGAGCGTTCATGTATAATACTAAAATTTAAAGAGGTTTGACCTCGAGAGTAACAAAGAAATGTAGGTTGAGGGAAAGAAAAGAGAATTACCCTTACAAAACAATAAAGCAAGGAGGGAGGTTGTGTAGTAGGCGATGGGAAATAAAGATGCCCTTTTTGAATAGATAGGTCGTATAGGCCGAGGGAAAAGAATATTGGGAGAGCCACTATTCCAATGGTTCAAAATGGAACGTGAATTCCATCTTCTCAAGAAGACGTACACGTCAAGTTCAAAATATGGAAGGCTGTGAGAGTTTCTATGGGTTCATGAATTCTTCTTTATTTGCAATTGATTCTTCCGCCCTCGTTGAGTGACACCATACTTGCTCACAAATCACAACTACATGATGTCACCACTTGTTTGACTCTAATGAAAAGAATATATACCCAACCGATTCTCGTGGAACAATTTAGAAATGACCTCCCTCTCAACCAAGATGAGACCACCACTTTCCCTCAACTCATTCTCACAAAAAGTTCATCCTATTCCTTTAGTACTTGGAATATTTTGACTCAGGAACTTTGAACAGAGATGAGAAATAGTGGAATGGCACTTCTAAATATAAACAGGAATAGAATCTAACATTCTATAATGAAAATATGCCTAACACAATTTTGATCTTCCTTCTGTAATCCTCATTCTTCAACTTTGTTAACTCTTTGTCCCTCTCTAAAGTTGTCAAAAAGTACAATGCTTTGATAAGTTGTAGACATGCTTGTATGGTTATATCTGACAAAATCAATCAAGGTGGTGTTCGACAACTTATGCGATTTCTAATAATAAAATTATTGTGTATCTAGCAGCAAGCGTTTGTTGGTTGTAAGAGATCTATATTTTGATGATTAGGCAAATCTTTCTGCAAGTGATATTAGCTTACACGAGATCAATTTTTTGTTGCATCATTGATCCCGCTCTCTTCTTTACAGCTAAACTTTCTTGTCACGGAGAATAGGCAACGAGAAATAGTTGATCCACAATGTGAAGGAGTACAATCGGAAACACTTGACTCATTGCTAAGGCTTGCTATTCAGTGTGTTTCTTCTAGTCCAGATGATCGACCAACCATGCACCGAGTAGTCCAGTTCTTTGAATCCGAGGTTATGACGCCATGCCCAAGTGACTTCGATGATTCCAATTCCGATTAACAGCATAGGAAGAAGCATAAAGCATGATGGAGTTTGATGTCAGGCGTAGAGAATCGTCTCTCAATTTTACGCATTTTCCGCCTGCAATTCATTAAAAATTTGGAAGCTGCCGTCTACCATTGCCATCCATTTGTTCCTCTCTTATGGGTAGTTTCATTGAATCCTTAATGGTATCTCTAAGGTTCCTCTTTTACTATTTAATGATATGCTTTTATTGTGCATGATTCTTACTTAAGAGAAAGTTCCACTTGTAATTTCCACTTTTGCCTCAATTGTAATTCCCTTTTTTTTTTTCTCTTTTGGGCATTGGTTGAACATGAGCAACTGTACAAATCAAATTGCTCCTGAAGTTGTTGGTTACTTTCCTTTTATTGTTATTGTTATTGTTATTGTTTTCTTTTTGTAAAGTGTGATTTTTGTCTAATGAATCAGCAAATTGAATATATTCATCTTTTGGATCCTTCATTTATTTGTTTTTGTCTAATCATCTTTCATTGTTTATTGGCTAAATTTAGAAATCAGCTTCTTTTAGATCATTTACAAATACACTTCTACTCAATTGAATTGAGAATGTTACTATGGTTTATATTACACACAATGTGGCATATTTATTCAATATGTTGGGTATAATTAGGTACATACAACAATTGGCATATTTGTTATGTTAGGGATAAAATTTAGTATGGTCAATCACAATCTTCTCTTTGATCCCAATTGTTGTATGTATGTAAAGATGATATGCGCTTGATTATACTAATGTCATTATATATGTACGAGGCAATTGCAAGTATTTGTTGTAGACATAACAAACTTTAGATATAAAAAATGTGTAGATATAACAAATTTTAGGTTCGAGGTTTATTCACTATAAATTTTGTTATATTTGTATTTTTCTTAAATGTTGCTATATATTCAGCTATTATATCTAAAAATGCTACTAAATACCATTATTATTCTTTTAATTTGAGTTATTTGCATATATAGCTAAGAAATATTGTAAAAAAAATAAAACTTAAAACTAAGTGCAAAAGTATAGAACATGTCCATGAAAATGTCTAAACCAATTAAAAGAATGAATATTAAATGCATGGCTATTCGCACATAATTCTTCATTCCCTAAGTCTATCAATGATGGGT
This sequence comes from Cucumis hystrix, assembly GCA_025688845.1. NCBI lineage: Eukaryota > Viridiplantae > Streptophyta > Magnoliopsida > Cucurbitales > Cucurbitaceae > Cucumis > Cucumis hystrix. Next base: position 16,093,768 of record CM046889.1, read on the forward strand.
CACCCTCATCAAGTTCGATTCAACCTTAAAAAGTGAAAGCTCGAGTTTGATCCATGCCTAAGTTGAAGGGTCTAAAGCATTGTTTGCGTTTGGATCTGGCCAACCAACCTTCAATACTCAAGCTAATGGTTCAACCCTTGGGTTTGACTCTTTGCTTTTTGTTTATGTAGAAGTATTATAATTAGACTCTAAGTGCACACTGAGTTAGGCGTCTAGGCTAGGCTCATGTGATCAAAGGTGTTAGACTCCTACCTATGCATTGCTAACTTTAAATATGCGTCGTGTATGTACAAGTTTTTCTCTCTTTCCTAAGTATAAACAAAAATGGAGATTTCTTGAGTAAACTTGTGCCTAACACAAGGAATATTAGTATTTAAGGTTTCAATCTTGCATTCTAAAATCATGACGTATCTGTACAGTATAATTTATGGACAATATTATCTAACCTACGTATATCTATACTACGTGGATTGGAAAGACATGATGGAAATGGTGTTGGTGACTTGTGGAATGTGAACTCTGGTGTGTGTCGACAATAAAGATGCATGAATGTCGAAGTAATTAGGTAAAATGCAAGGGCAATCAATCCATGAAGGTTATACAAAGCATTTATTAACTTCATATTTAAGAGGCGAGCAACCTTTCGGTGCATTTGCCATATTTACTGGTTGTTCGAGATCCAAATGCTTAAAGTTAAGAGTTGAATTGTATTTCATCAATCTGACTAAATTATATGCAACTCATTCTATATTAAGGCGAGCAACCTCTCAATGTCTTATCGTCATACACACGCGCATTTCTGATATGTATGTCAAGGATGAATTCGGCGACAAGAATGTATTGCTATATTCTTTTCGTCACTTTTTTAGTTAAATCCAAGTCATCACTTTATCAGGTGATAACAGGTGTTACTTCATTCTTTCTCTCGAATAGCATAAGGTATTGATTGCTGCATTTAACTTAACATGACAACTAACGTAGACAGCCAGATTCTCACTACAAAAAAAGGTATCTCCCAACGCACAAAATCGTTGAGAGATAAACGAAAAAGAGTCGGAAAATGATCTCTTGACGCATAAATGCGTGTTGGGATCAGAGTCGGACAAAATGAGTTGGGAGTGGATCTCCCAACGCACAAGATTACGACATCAGAAGATGTGTGTAGGACTCCCGACGCTTAATCTTGTGCGTTGGGAGATCGTATATTTAAAAAAGAAAAAATGCATTCCATTATTAAATAGAAGAGATATTATGTATTCATGAAGAGCCTTTCCAAAAAAAAAAAAGTATTTCGGAATTAGTATTACTTTTAAATTCATTCAAAGTTAAAAATTAATGCAAAAATTGAACTCTATCCTTACAAACATCTTCTCAAAGTATAAACCTTATGTTGTTGCATTTCGCCTTGTGTCTTACTCAAGGTAAGGTATCTTGCGTAGTCAAGTCGCATACTGATTATCTCGTCAAGTGGACAAAATCGCCTAGTGATCAGAATGCAAAGCTGGAAAAACAAAGAATGGTTAAGAAATGGCTAAGTCACGGATCACACTCTCTTTAAGATGTTTCACGGCTCTCCTTTGTGCAAACAAAATTATTGTCTTGTCGTCCTCAGGATAAACAACCTTTGTTCTTCAATTGATTTTGCATAAAAATCAATCAAAATCTCACCACTTAGATAAACGATCAAAATTGCTCGGTAAACTCAAACAAGAAGTTTGAAAGAAAGTTTTCTTGCTTTAGAAAAATTTTCGCCTATCTAATGAAAGAATGAAAAAAAAAATGTATATAGAGTGTGGGGGAATTAATAGACCGTTAGAAATTAATTTTTGAAAAATTAATTTTGTAACCTTTTTATTTATGGAGAGATTATGTTGACTTGTTAAATACAAAACGATGATAAAACATTTAATTCTTTTAAATATATAATAAAGATCATGACATTAATATTTCTCATCATGCTTGACCATCTCGCCTAGGATGTCTAACACATGAGATGTTCTAACCTTTCGCGTAGCTCATGTTATCGCATAGTCATGATCAATATTACATAGTTGAAAACTAAAACACGAAAGACTCTCAAGTTTTCATTCGCATATAGCATTTGAAACATAGCTATAGCATAGTTTAGTCTTCTCGCATTTCATAAAGAATTAGCATTTAAAACATAATTATATCGCATAGCTTGGTCTTCTTGCATAAAGAACTTTTCATTCAACATCTTACCATTTTTATCCTGTAAGCTGAAGCATAATAGAACAAATCAAAGATGAATATTTACCATCTTGACTAACCGAAATCAAAATGCAGGTTCATCAAAAAATCATAAAATAAAAAACAAAGTCTACAGAGCTAAATGAAAATAAAATAAACAAATAAATCTACCCACTTGGTTAGTCGTTGCACGCTGCAAGCCACGATCGGTGACTACTATCCGACATCTTCTTTCTTTCTTCTTTCTTCTCTATGTACCATCATTCCTGACGTTAAACCCTAAACCCTAATGGTAGCACACGATGTCTTCTTCCTCTTCTTCTCAGATCTGTGAAGAAAGACAGATCAAAAGAAGAAAAACAAGGATAAAAAGGGGAAGGAGAAGGAAGAAGAGAAGAAAAGAAAAGAGAAGGGAGAGAGAAGTCGGAACGAGAAGAAAAGAGAAGAAAAGAAAGAAGGGAGTGAGAATTAACGGTCTTGGAATTTTAAAGGACAACTCATGACGTCACTCAAAATTGCGTCGGAAGTTATCCAACCATTGTTGACGCTTTAATAAAGTGTCGGCAGTTCCCCTCTATCTTTCGACACATTAAGCAATGTGTCGGGAGTTCTCTCACATCTCCTGACGCGATCTCTCTCGACTTTGTAAATCGGCGTTAGAAGATCCAGAATTTCTTGTAGTATCTCTAGTATTGATTACACCTTATGCAATTTTTCTTTTTACATAGAAACAATAGCATGAATATATAAAGAAATGGGAGAATAAAAATAGAAGAAAACTGCATTAGAAGTAAAATTTTAGGTCTTTCAACCATGATGTTCAAATTACATATATATAATATGCAAAAGTACAAAATGGAAGTAAAGGGAAAGGCATCAAGCCTCCGAGTATAATTTCTCAAACTCATTGGCTCGGGTTTTTGCCTAATACACGGAGTGGAAGCGTGGGGGAAAATTTCTCTCAACTCTGTTCTAAGCTTTCACCTAAAACACAAAAGAAAAATGAAGGATGGAGCGAGCTTGTTTTCCAAAATTTTCGCATACTTGTTCTTGAAGAGACAACCTTCTATTTTATAGGCGAGGACAAATAGGACTTAACATCGTACGTCCCTTTCGTCATTTTTTGACATTCACGCCCAACCATTTTGTCTTATAGCGATGTGAATTACCTAGCTTCATTATTCTAATTGTCTGGTGGTCACGTGTCTCCTCGCTTGACATTTGCCGCTCAGCTACTGTTCTCTTTTTCACTTAAAAACTTGCATTAAGACATAAAAATCATGATAAACAGATATAAAACTCTTTTGCTACTTGTAACGCGTAATTATTTTATTTTATCTATTTGCTACACATTTTTCTTCCATTTTCTTGTGTTGTGACTTTATTATATTCTACCTAAAATGCTATAATAACTCAAAACTAAATCAAATAATAAATACCAAAATCAAATTTGAAATTAACTCAATAAGAAAACCATTTTCATATTTTTTTTCCATATTTGTGTCATTATGAATTTCTTACCTCTTAAAATAAAACAAAAAAAAAACGACTAGAAATTAATGAGGATATTATGGAAATTTGAATTTGATTTTTATGTAATATCGTAACTTATTAGACTATTCATTAAAAAAATAGTGGATTTAAAACATTATTGTAATTTGACCTATTTAGTTACACTACTATGGTAGAAAGTCCATTATTTAATTGGTTAAACAAATTTACGTATATTTTAATTCTTTTTAATAAAATGTTATTAGAAATTCAATTTTTTTTTTGTATGTTCATTAAATTGATTTAAATTTAATGACTTATTCTAAGTAAAACTATTGATCATATCATAAAGCTTTATTTAGTATTTGACTGTCTTAAGTTACTTTATTAGATTAGATTTGAAGATGAAGGAAAAAGACCATAGAAACAAAAATCTACAAGACAAGGTAAAACAATTGTTATATTGACTTAATATACAATTACAACAACTAGAAAGAGACCCAAACCGTAATTTTATGCTGATTTTGTGTGCAGATTACAAGTTAAGAAGAACTAAAATGTATCCATGGATCATTGAATAACATACTTGAAAAGAAGCAAATAAATCTCATTTGCTCACTGATTGAAAACAATGGCTTCAAACCATGATATCCATTTCCTCTAGTGGATGGTGCCATCAACTACACTAATTCCCACTGTTATCTTAAATAGTATGATGTTGGTTGTTTCATTAACGACTTTTATGATGTCACTATTACTTTGACTTGAAGCTACCATTAACGACTTTTATAAGGGTTATTGAATTTAGAGATCTCTTGTTATTGTCCTTTAATTTAGCATCATCAATACTAATTACATGTCTCTTGTATACCGACTTCCCTTCCACATATCGATCATGCATTAGTACATTACCAATATTTTGCCATATGTGTCTTGATCTTCCTCCAACCTCTGCAACCTTCAGCACAATTTCACCTTCATCAAAACATATATGTATACTTGAAACCATCTGGTTCACCTGATCCTCTTAGATATGATATATGGTTTGTGTGTCACGCATTCAATATGATATATCCACTTATCTTCTTTACTAGCTTTATTGCATGAGACCACCACTTGGAACCGATTGAGATGGATATTCCTTCCGTTGATGAGGATGAGGAGCGATGATTCAGAAAGGCATTTTGTTTGATAATTCTTTGAGCCTTGTTCATTGAGGCCTCATAGCCAGATCCATTGAGGCAGATGAATATTGAATGAAAGCAAGGAGGCATTCAAGTCAGAAAAAGGCAAATGTGATCAGTTATGATAAGATTCAATGCATAGGAAGAAGAAGACAATGAAATATTCTTTGAACCATGCACATAGACATATATATATATATACACGTAAATCTAACTATATTTATATACATATATAAACATGTACATGTGTATACATACATGATATCTATATACATATATATACACATTGACATATATATATTCTCCAAAAATAATACATAACTCTGTAGTTCTTGGATTTGTCCTAAAGACATCAACATACATAAGGGCATAACTACCCAATAAATCACTCATTGATCTACCTTGTAAGCTCGTGATTTCTATAAGGTATCAGGCACATGTAACATTTTCAATAGATCGACACTATTATTCTGTGGCCTAACTAAGTAGTCATCCCACTAAAGTTAGAAGCATAATGACTCAAATAAATTGAAAATTCAGGCAAAAGTTTCACATTAAATTGTAAAAATCACTAATGATGTATCAATTTTTTTTTAATCTCCAATCCAAATCATTTGGTGGTTGGGTTTGGACTGCTTTTGAGCTTTAAACCCTTTGATGGGCTCTATCGATGATAGACTCAATCATTCATGAAAATCTACAATGATGATAAAGTATATCGATGGTAGATTCCAATAGAAGTTTATGGACGATATATGTTCAATAACATTTTATTTTGATTATATTTATTTATTTATTTATTAACATAAGATTATCTTGATTTATAAAAGGAAATCAACAAAGAAGAAGAAGAAGGAAGAAAAAAAAAGAGAGAATTAAAGGAAAAGGGTAATAAAGAAAAGGGAATGTGGAGGGGATAAGTTTTGTGTCTAAATTCGGTCAACTTATTTTCTTTCAATAATTATTTATTTATTTATCATTCCTAAAATAAAATAAATAAAACCAATAATTCTTGTGATCGGAATTTCTCTAGTCGGACTCAGATCCTCCGCTTCTTCTTCTTCTTCTCGGAATCTTGAACGGAGAAGATGACTCGAGGAAAGCAGAAGATCGAAGCTCAGAAACGAAATGCGGAGAAAAATCAGAAGCCCAAAGGCTCTCAGCTTGAGGCCAGAGCGGTTGCCCTTAAAGTCATCTGCCCGATTTGCAAGGTTCCTTTTTCTTTGCTTCAATCTTTCTTTCTTTCTTTCTTTCTTTCTTATAATGTATTCCGTTGGATTTTAGTGATCTTCCTCTCTTTTAATCTGTATCGTAATCGTAGTCCTGTTTTGATGTCATAATAACTGCCAACCCCATATTCAATTATCATTTTTCCGTTCTATGTATAATGCACTTGATATGGCTGTGCGTTGGTTTCAATTGATATGAAATTCGTTCGAGTTTCATTAATTTTTTGTCTTCTTTTGTCAAGGCTTGAGTACATACATTATTTTCACGGATCATTTATTCTAGGGTTTGAAAGAATTCGAAATGGTTTTGTTTACTGGAAAATTTTTAAGCCTTAATTCTAGATGATGGTGAGGTTTGAGTTATACATATAGTACAATCTATTGTGACCAACTACTTGAGATACCGATTAGAAACTATGATACATTATTTTCTATGTGTTGCTATGATATTGTCTTGAGAAGTTTTCTTGTTGCAAGAATTGCTGTATGGTTATGTGTTTTTTTGGGCGGATTAGTCAAATTGTGCTTTAGTTGAGATTGTTGGGGAAAAAAGACTCGATAGGATAGACTATAGAGGGAACCTGATGAGGATTTCTCTTTTCATTTACTCCTTTGACAACTAAGAAACGGAGAAGTATATGCCACAAGAAAGGGAGACAACAAACTAGAGGGTAGGATTGAGGGAACCCTGCCTTAAAAAGAGGCGAAAGGTAAAAGGAAATCCTTCCCATTGTTAATAATCATTAGAAGACTAACAAAAAACGAAAAAGCGAGTGATTAAAACACCAACCAGAGGCCAAACAACTGCAGATGAGCAAAGTGGCAATGGGGAAAACAAATGATTCACATATGCACCATCTCTAAAAACAAACGACGGGGAATGAGATCCATCTTGGGTATCCATGTTGGGACGTTGATAATGTTGAGTTTGTCTTTTGTGGGTTAATCTGCTGTGTACATCATGCTCTTCATACACTAACTAGAATCAATGTCTATCAAACTCAAACTTTTCTTGTAGGATGTTGTGGATTGATTTTTCTCTTGGCATGTGGGACGAAGTCATAGAGACTCTAAATATTGAATTCAACATAGAAGAGAGTGGAATAATGATAGGAAATTAGATATGAATTTGTTTATCCTTGCTTTTGATACTTGAAAGTATATCTGTTCTTCCCCCACGACCGTGTATTTGATCATCTTTTTATTTTTATTTTAACCTCAGGTACAACTTGCAAATCAGAACCAGTTGGGTGATCATTATGGCTCCAAACATCCAAAGGAAAAGTCCCCATCAGAATCTGGTTGAATCTTCGCTTGCAATTTGAAGTATGAGTGTTGCTTTATTGAAGGCATTTCAAAGTTCACTTCTGTTCAGATCAATGAAAAAAAATTTCTGATCGTCTTCAACTTTCCTGTTCTTAAAATTATTACTTGTAAGGGTAAAAAACGATTGGTCATTCTGTCACTTGTAAAATAAAATAGACTCTAACATGCTTTTTCCAGATCCCCAATCTAATGTCTTCTCTGTGCCTAAAAAATATCGAATCCTAAGAAATGTTTTTTTTTGGGTACATTATCAACTAAATAACATGTATCAAGTGATGGAGATGGAAGGTAGTAAGATTCTTAATTCAAGCTGCACTTAGTGAAAGGGGAATTTGAAATGGCCAATGACTTCTAGAACTTAGTGAGGTTAGCTATGAACCTTGTGCAAAGAGTGGTCTGTACCTTCTATATTAGAAAGATGGAGGAAAAGAAAAGAAAAATGTGGATAAGTTTGAAATGTACATTACTACATTTTCTTCCAAGAGCTACAAATTCCTTGAAGAATATGGACTTTGTATACATACAATCATACCGAAGAAAAAAATGTGAAAATTTTATGTACTATCTGGTCACCCCAATGGGAAAAGAAAAAGAAACCTCAACCTCAACCTTACCATATTATTTTAACTATTTCTCTCGACTGCCTTGTCGTCGCATTATCTCATAAATTATTTTCGTGGTTGAGCTTGTTTAAAAGGGTTGTTAAGAGGGCATTCATTCCTTCAGCTCGGATATCTTGCCTTTCCTTTCTCTGTTCTTCCCTTTCCCTCCAAGCTTGCTCAGCCATTAATCTCTCCCTCTCAAGCTTCTCCATTGACTCACGCCATTCCTGCTCAAACATTCGACGGTTGTTGTAATGTGTCTCAACTATTTCCCTCCATTCCATCTCCATTCTCTGCTGCCATTGAAAGAAGCCCTTCAACATTTCTTGAATTTCATTACTAATTGAGCTACTAGAACTTTTAGAATCGGTTGCTCGTAAAGACTTTGCTGGGAGTTTTCTTGCAGCCTTTCTCTTCTGTACGTTGCTTTGAGTGAAAGTCACCTCCTCCTCATTTTCGTCTTCATTGAGTTCTTTGAGGTCTGAATGTTCTTCTAAACTTCTTTCCCTCCCCCTTTTCTTTGTTGAAATAGAACATGCTTCAGGTTCGAGGAGCAGTCGGTGCATAGCTTTTCCTCTTTCTGTAAAAACTGCATGGATTTCTTCAAAAAATGGGCATTGCCATCCATACTCCTTATGAGATGTCTCCTTCCCCTGCACAAATGTTGTAACATTAGGAACATAGGAACACTGTTTAATGTTATCTATGGAGGCATGAGTCGTCTTGCAAATGCATAAGAAGCTTCCTCTATTTAGATCTGTTCATTAGAATGGAGATGACCGTCCATTAGATTATGCAAGAAAGATTTAAAAGATAAGAACAGTCTACGTTCTAGATTCAAGAGAAGTAACACTCTAAAGTCATCTTATCACTTAGGTGCCTAAATTCCTGGGGAATAACCAACCAAGAAGATTGAGGATCAAAAGACTGGAAATGGAAGTTTTGACAAGTATGTATCCTGAAGTTTTGACAAGTAATATCCTGAAGTTCCATCTATCTTTTCTAAGAGCTTCCACTTACCGGCAATCACAGGAAGCTAAAGAACACTTTTCTCCATGGAAAAAATCTACAAAGCTATTCCTTATCAAAGCCAAATCTGTTTCACCAAGTTTTCAAGTGCCATACAACTTAGAAGGTTAGTTTTTAGAGTTAATTCCCTAGTCTAGTAAATTCCTCCCCTCCTTTAACACCACCCTTTCTTCTTGCAAATCAAAATCAAACATATGTTTGATTGAGTTTGACGATAATAATCTCAAAGTTAAGAGTTCAACTATGGAAAAAGAATATATATGTTTGAAGTTTGAAGTGTGAAAACAAGTCTATTTTGAACAAAGACAACAAGACTTCTTGTCCTGTTCTTTCTCAGACTGAACTTCAAGAATCTGCAATCAGAAATGGCGAATTGAAACCCCATCCATCAAATGCCAGGAGAATCAATAGAAGAAAGCAAGTAGAGTCCAAATTCAGAGGAGCCCACTTGGAGAAAGAAACTAAACTAATCTAAAATTACAGATTCGAAAAATTTCTTAATTAATACCGAATTAGAAAGTGGACCAACCTTGTAGCGGCTGAGAAGATTCTTCCACTTGCATTTGCACTGATCGGCGGTCCTCCAAAACCCTTTCTCTCGCATCCTAACACTCGCCATCTCCCACAAAGTTTTCTTCTTCGCCGCCGGAGCTTCTCCGATGGAAACCGCGGCGAGGTCCTTCTCTAGGTCGGCTCGAATACGAATGAACTCCCTCGTCTCCTCCTCGCTCCATTGGTGTTGGTGAGGAGTAGCCGCCATCGCGGTGGAGGTGATGGTTGATTGTATTGCAGGGGTCTGGGGTGGGGTTGAGTGAAGAAGGGTGACACCACCGGGGAGGTAGGAGAAGAACAATTCTAATGGCGGAAATTTGAAATTGGCAAAAGGGTCATTTCCATGATAGGCACTTTTCCGGTTTGCTTCTTTAGTGGAAGGAATCGTTGAATTTTGGCCAATCTTTTTAATTTATTTGGTTCACCTTTGACTTTTCATCCCTTCCTAACAACTTTTTCAAACCACACTTTTTCTTTTCTAAAATCACATTATTTTTTAAACTAGGGTATTTGCCAAAGTATTGTCAAGAATAGGTGAGCGAAGTCGTATACCCGATACACAACTTCGATGGACCCGATCCACGGTTTCTGGCTAGAGTTGTGGATCTGGTCCACGTTTTCTGACGTGTACTCTCCGTCAGTCAACAGTAGCGTTGATTGCCAGTTTTGTCGTGTGGTGGGAAAGTCGTGTACCCAGAACATAACATCTGTACAGTCAACCAGGGTTCACGTGAAAGCTAGCGTTCACGAGAAAGTTGCCACGTGCCATTCATGCAGTGAAGTCGTGTACGGGATACACGACTTCACTTCATTAAAAATCCTAATTTTCGACCATTTTGCCTTCATTGCAACTTCAAATCTTTCTTCTGTCTCTCTCGTTCTCCGTTATTTTCTTTGTCAAAAGCCTTCCAATTTTAAAGATCTATCTACACACTTCCATCCTACACAAAAAATCAGCAACTCCTTCCATTCTTCACACCAAAAAAATGTTCTTCCTCTCCATTTTCCTTCCAATTTCTTTGTTCTTTTCCTGCATTTTTCCTTCTGATTTCTTTGTTCTTCTCCTCCAATTTTTGTTTCGATTTTTTCGTTCTTCCCTTCAATCTTTCTTTCCAGTTTTTTTCGTCACAATGTATATTTATTTAACTAAATCGTAGTCCAGGTACACGATTTTGTTGTTAAAATTATTTAATTCTTATTTGATTTTATTATTATGTCGGTAAAATAATTTAATTTATATTGCAGTTGGCTTTCTTTAAATCCTCCCTTTTTTCCTTCGGTTTATTCTCACAAAGTATGTTAGTATACGATTTTATTGTAAAAATAATTTAATTTAGGTTTGTTATTTGTTTTTATTATTTTGTTGTAAAAATGATTTGAATTTAGTTATATTGTTTGAATTTCGATTTATTAATTGAATTCAGAATATGTAAAGGATATGTAAACTATGAAAAGGAGAGAGATGAGGGAGGGAGTGTGTTTTGATTTGTTCAAACAAGTAAAGAAGAAGACATTGTTGTGTTGGCCAAATGACTTTTTTTTTTGTTTAAGAAATTCAACCCCGAAGGAAAAGATGAAAGAAAAGATAATTGAATGGTTTCCAATAGATAACAATAACAACATGCATATCTTTGCCTAATATCTACTCTTCATATATGGACCTATCTCTTTTTTATATTTTCAATGCTGTGATTTTTTACCTACACTCTAATATTAAATAAAAGTTGGGGGCAACTAATTAATAGAGAGGAACAAAAGGAATGCTAATCATTATAGTTTTAGTTTTTGAAATTTATCTCTTTTTTTCCTCTTTAAATTCCATACTTTAGTCTTTTGACTTGTTTGAAAAAAGATTATTAAACACAAGAAATAATTTTTTTTATATAAAAAAAAAAAAAAATCTTTTTTAAGTTTGCAAATTATCAGAGGCAGGTACGTATGCTTGGGGCACTGCATGCCTTGCATGGTTGTATAGAAAATTGTGTTGAGCGAGTAATGCACGATCTTTAGAGATTGCTGGCCCATTAATATTGCTGCAAGTATGGACGTATGACAGATTCCCTATTGTGGCACCACAAATACCACTACATATGTCAGTTGGTCGACCTTTGAGTTTCAGATATTATTTTATGTATATATTGTTTTTTTTAAATAAAATTTGCAGTATCTATAACTTATTAATGATTTCATTCTCACGTTAGATGGAGTGGTGTTCTACCTTCATCAGAACTGTCAGAAAATATGTTACTACCTACCGAATGATATTTGATCGGCTGATCAACTCTCAGGTAGTAAAATATTATACGAATGTTGTCTATCGAATGATATTTGATCGGCTGATCGTCCCACATTATGGCATTGCTTCCTCATCGATGTCATAATGGTCAAGCGGTGTGGACATATGTGGGTCCTATGATTTGCTTTCATCTCGTTGAGAAGCATCAGTCAAATCGTGTGTTGCGACAATTCAGTATGTTACAAATGCCACCAGAGTTTTGATCCACAGATCAGGGCCTACACCAAATTGATTTAAGAGGCAAGCACGATCAAGATTGGAGAAGGATTCATGCGGAGCATATAGAATGTGGTATTCACGAAATGATTTTTGTGCAGAAGCAGCAACAACGCACGAGCCGACACTATCAGATAACTACTTTTTCTGGTATTCGTTGATTACCAGACGCTTCATCACACCTGATGGCGCTTTCTGATATTGCACGGTAGTAATTATAATATTATTTATAAATTTAATACAAGCATGCACATTTTTTAATTATATTATTTACAATCGTTTAGAATAATTTTGTTCAAGACGTACGTCGGATCTCCATGAAAAACAATTTTGAAATTTTCAAACCAATATGTGACGAAGTCATGGAAGATATAGAACAACTTGTTCAGCAGACTCGACGACTAAATGTTGCCGACACACATCGTAGATGCATACGACGTAGACGACGACAAGGTGATGATGTCGTAGAGGGAGATAAAGAAAATTCTTAATTTGTATAATTTAAGTGTTATATAATTTTTAAATTTTGCTAAAACTTAAATAAAGTTGTATAAATTAAAAATTGGAATTTTTAAAATTAATTATTTTAAAATGAAGCTAAATTAAATGATGTGATTTAGATGTAGGAATCTTAATAATATCAAAATAAAATATTGAGTTAAAATAAAATAAAAAGAAAAAACCTAAAGAAAATGGAGACATTAATAGTGCCAATTAATATACTCATGATTTTTTAGATTATTTTAAGTGACAAAACCAAACATCGATAAATAAACAATCTATTACACATCGTACCCAATATATTTTTTAAAAATGTTTGTTTTTATTTTTCTTTTATCACTATTATAAGGTGTGAGAATAAATAAAACCTCAAGTTAATCTTGAAGGTGATAATATGAATTTTGTGCTACATACGTTAAACGATCGATCTTCTTTTGTAAAGACAAATTCAAACGCTATCTATTTTCAATTTAATCATAAAGTTAATAAAAAAAAGTATATGTTTTGGTGATTTCATATGAGAATTGTATGCATGAAAAAATGGAAAATTCAACGACAATAAGCTACTAAAAGATTTAATTTTTATGTCTAAAAATGTTGGTGTTATTTTCATTTGAATAAAAAGTACACAACGAAAATTAAAAGAAATAGGTGACACACAACACATCACAATAAATTTTTTCTTTTTTCTTTTCTCTAAGGGTGTGTTTGGAGGAGGAAACAGTTAGGAGGTAAAATGTTATATAACAATTTCCTTGTTTGGAGAAGGGTTATAATGACTCTTTCCCAATTTTCTCAAGCACTCCTTAATTTACTCGATCCTTTCTTATTTCTTTCTTATTTCTTTTTTGATCCATCTCAATCCTTCCTTATTTAGAATTAATCAATTTAAGTTTAAATATATAATTTGTGTATTTGAGTTAGAATACGAATTTAAAAAAATAACAATAATTTATTGACACGAAACGCTTGCATAAAAAACATTGAAAATAGACATTGTATTTAAGAAAACTAATGTAACGTGTTTTATGAAAATATGACAATTTGGTAAATTAAATATACGAATAATTGTGTGTTGGATATAGAATATGAATTTTTTAAAAATAATAATAATAAATAATTTTCATAATCCTTCTCACATAATACTTCCTCCAAACACATACTATCATAACACTACTATTCATAATCCTTCCCTCAAACACATATTATCATAACACTACCAATAATAAACCTTCCTTTAAACACATTTATCATAACACTAGGATTATCATAATCATTTTCCTCAATAACTCTTTTCCTCCCCAACAACAAGAAAAAAATAGTAATAATATCAATATTAAAAAAAAAGAAAGAATCTTAAAAGTAGGAGATTACAACACAATTTTTATATAAAAAAAATTCCACTCTATTTTTTAGTTAATGTGAACGTGGTTGATTAGATTTGCCCTTTTATACATAATATTAATTTCCATCTATCATGTCACATGTCATATTTCTATTGATATTTTCACGTTTCTACGAGTTTTATATCGATATAAGGGATGAATCAATATTTTCATTATATTATAGAAAAATTCACAAACCATAAAAAATTAAGATGTCATTAATATATTAAATGAAATAAAAATGTACCAGTATAAATATAATTAAATAATTTAGGAAGATTATTGCTTTGATATAGAATTTGAAATTTTGTTTTATTTTGCTATATTTGAAAATACGCTAATAATATACGGGGTGTTTGAATACCCACAACGAAGTTGCAATGCATTGTAATGTAATGGAAAATTAATGTTTGAATTGAGCGCTTTGAACCCGAATGCAATATCAAGCTCATTGCGTCCGACAGTTTTCAATTAAACTTTATTTTTCATTGTTTTCACTACAATTTCATTTTTGTTTCGTCCACAATTTGACACACATTTCAACACTTTTTTTTTTTTTTTTTAATTTCCAGTATATTTTAGCTCTCCAAATACCCCTTACTTTTTTAGGAGGCGCTTGGTGTCACAATCGTAGTGTTTCAACCTTGAGACGGACGATTGTGCGGCACTTGTTCTAACTCGATGAACAAGTCAGCCGATCAAAATCCAAAAGTTGTGGGTAACGTCGACGTATGTCGTAACCTTCCTTAGCGTTCTTGGGAAATTTATTTATAAAACGCGGGAAAGAAAGAAATACATTGAAATAGACGTTACAATAAGCATTAAAGACTGTCAATTGCAAGGAAAAAGGGTTGCTTGCAAAGAGTACAACTAATGCTTGGGCGGGGATTCAACTGGTATGCCTCCCCTATAGTACATTTTGAACATTTTCAGCTCTGGTAGGCTTGCATATGAAAATGCCGAAACGTCACACCCAAGCTTTATGACTACAAATGAAATGCAAATGCCTAAACTAAGTATGGTGCTTAAAGATAAGATAAGTGGGAGCTAATCAGAGCATATAACCAAAGGTAAACACACTTTGGAAAAATATGTCCGTGACACTTGGCGCGCATGTTCGGAATCAAATATCTGAGAATTACATATGCTGTGTTTGAGGTGCAGGAATCGAAAATCTGGATTTTTTATGCTTGTGTTTGGGTGCTAGTTTTTAATTTTTGGATTTAGCTAATTTGTTTATTTTTTTTAAATTAATTGTACGTTTCTAAATTTATTTTGTATCAAAATTTTATTTGATTTTTTTTTTTCATATTTTGTATCCTAATTGAATTTCTTGGCTCTATTGATTTAAATGAAAATAATGTAAAAATGAGAAATCTTAATATTCGATAACAATAATTTTGATTATGGTTGCATTAATATAATGGTCTAATTAGAAATATTACAAATCATTCACAAGATATAACAAATCATGTAATCGGATGGAGTGTATAAAAATTTCAGTTAAGCAACATTAAAAAGAGTTTTAATAAGCATGACCAAAATGGTCATGTAAAAGCGAAAGTCAAGTAAAGTTACATTTAGCCATAGTTATGGTTATCTTCATATGACACGTATGCAATGTATTTTAAACCACTTCTATCGAAAAAGTTCAAATAAAAATAAGTTTTTTTTAAAAATGTTTTCTTATGTTAATCCAAATAAGTCATATTTCTTCTAGTTACAACTGACTAACGAAAACAAAAATAAAAAATGTTATTCAGCTAAAAATAAACCATGGTATGTGATATATCATTACAATTTCCACTATATTACCAATGTATCAATATTTGATTTATAATTGAGATCACAATAGATAGGTCATCAATTTTCACATTGAAAAAATATAATAAAATAAACAAAATCTCTTAAAATGAAGAAAATATGAATTTTAAATAAAGAAGAGAACATAGATAATTAAAAAAGATAAAATAATAATAATTATTATTAAAAAAATACTCTACAAGAAAAAAAAAAGAAGAATGAAAAAAATGCGTATTTTAAAAATATTATTTAATTAAATTCAAGGTGTATTTGGAACGACTCAAAAAAAATAGTTTTTCAAAAATTTATTTTTTTTAATTTTTCAAGGTTTGTAGCGGTTGCAAAAGTTGGTGGTCGAAAGTTTCTCAGCAAAGTTGTCATAAATGACACCTAGTGATCGATCGACAATAGTCACTAGGGGTGGTGTTTGGAGTTGGTCGATAAATTTTATAGATTGAATTTGAAAAAAAAAATGTAATCCATGGGCTTGAATAGTGTTTACTATTCAATCCCATGAGAAATAGTGTGGGAAGCCTCGGTGAAGACGATCGTTGATCAATAGTGAAGATGGTAACAGTCACCAATTTTAAAACGATTGGTTGGTGTCGACCATTGTGACAATTAGTCGTCAAGGGTCATGGCTATTGATTATTAACCATCACTACGATCTTTTGTTAATAGGCATGACATCGATTATTAACGATAACGATTGATTGCAATCGATCAAGATGTTCACCCCACAACAGTAGCGTCTAAAGTTGTAGGCCACCAACGATCAAGATGACTGGTCACTAATGATTAAGACAATTAATAATCAACGGTTAAGACGATCCGAAGGCGACAATTAAGATGATCCGGAGTCGACGGTTAAAACGATTAGTTGTGACAGTCGATCGATCATCGTGGTTGAACGTGAAGTTGGCTAACATTTGTTGCCAACGATCATCAATAATTATTGATAAGATGTTGAAGTGAAAATTTGTCTAAAACATATAACATTCAATAAATAAAAAAAATACATATTCCAAATTTGGAATCTTAATTCAAGAAATTTTATTCGGGATTCGTTTCAAATGCCAAACCCTTAATTCCAAACCCATGGTTCAAACAGAGAATTATAATAGACAGTAAATTTAGAGATAATAATGTAAGTGTATAACAAGCTTTTAATAAATTGCAAATATTACAAATTTTATTTGCTTTTATTGTTGTAGATTTTATTGATAGTATTTAATAGACTTTACCAGATTTGACGTTGTCTCATTGAAAAATGGTAAAACGTTTATTTACTCATTTTAAATTTTTAAAAAAATATAAATTGAAAACTCAATCGTGGATATCGTACGTTAAAGTTGAAACCATAGCTTCATTTGGGTTTTGGCATGAAGGATAAATATATATATTTTAATTACTCTTAAGAAAACCCATATATATAAACAAAATTGGGGATTGGGTGATTGTGCGTAGAAATTAGAGGGAATCCAACCAAATTGTAGTGTTCATTCCTTCCCTCGCATCAATCTCCCTCGCACATTATTTTCTTTTCGGGCTTTTCTTCCTTCCTTCTAGGGTTTGAACAATCCGGTCGACTACTGCTCTTCTCTGTCATGTTTCCTTTGAGTTCTGTCCGATTCAAATCAGGATTTCTATAATCACCACCGCCGATTTTTCCCTTCAACCATTTGTCTATTTGGAAACCGAAAATCCCCATCTCTTGTTTCTTCAAAATTTCCCTTCTGCATCATCACTCAATCCATTAGGCTTTTTCATCAATTATGATTACAATCTTTAAGCCCTTTATGACATTTATCGTAATCGTTCACAATCTTCGTGTTTTTGGTCCTGGATTGAATCCCTTTGCACCCTACTGCGTGGCTCATCATTTTGTTGCTGTTTCTCGCTAGTTCTCTTTTCTTTCAGTCTCCCCTCTCCATTCTCCTTTAATTTTGCTTTTGTTATTCCCTTTGAATCATGTAATTGTTCTGTCTTTTTGGGTTCTGGGTTTTCTTGTCATAGAAACAAGTTTTGGTTTTTTTTGTCATACAAGGGAGTTTTTGTTTCTTGTTTGTGATTTTACGAATCGAGGCTGTGTTCTAGTTGATTGACTGAAAGGGGAATTTAAGAACATGCCTCAGGAACAGAGGAGCCCGATTAGTCGAAGCCTTTCCAGAAGGCGTTCCTTCCGATATGAAGTATTCAATACGGATGATAGGGGATGGACTTCCCTCCACATTGGTGCGAGAAAGGGTGATCTTAAAGAGGTGAATTTTGTATAATTTTCTAACCCTGCTCCTTTCTTTGGATCTAATTGCTGTTTGTTTTAACCTTTTCAATGCCTTTACAATTATGTTGTCATTAATTTTATTGGAAATAGGATTGCATAAAGTCATTGAAACATTAGAGACTAATATACTTGTTTAGTTTAGCATTCTGACGTTCTCTTGTTGGAATCTGATTGTTCTACAAGGAAGGGATGGGGAGGGGAAGGTTTGCTTCCACATAAATATCATCTCCCTCCCTTTTATTATTAATTGGATTTGGAGGTTGGGTAATATTTGTCAATTGCCCCAACAAAGAGATAAGGAAGGGGTGGTTTACTCCTTGGTCATTTTTAATGAGGAAACTTGGTGTAAACTACCACATTACTCATTTTTTTTGAATGAATGAATTGATCTCCAGCTAAGGGAGATGCCTTTATTTATATAGCTAGTAGTTACATGGGTAGTTTTAGATAACAAGACTAAAACTATCTTAACAAGGAAGAAATACTTTTAACAGAAAAGTAATTGTAGAAGTAGTTATTTTGTATTACATTAAATCCACCCCCTAGGAATCAACTCGACCTCGAGTGGATTATTTGGCTAAGTGAAGTCATATGGAGCAAAATAGGGTTTGAGGTCAGCCACGTTGAAAACAAGGTTGATGTGTAGGTCCTCCAGTAGCTCAATTTGATATGCATTGTTGCCAATTGCCATATTTTGCAATAATCTTGCAAGGGCCAAGCTGTCTGTTTTTTGCTTGTTATAGGTCCTGGTTGGGAATCTAATCTTCTTTAAGGGCCAAGCTGTCTGTCTTTTAGCTTGTTATAGGTCCTGGTTGGGAATCTAATCTTCTTTAAGTGAATCACGACAAGGTCTTCTCTAAATTTCACCTTTCTTCTAGCTTTGTCTGTCCTCTTTATAAGATAGGGAAGTTGTTTGCTAATGATCATGAACTTCTTTATGTAAGCTTTTTATTCTTTCAACCATAGCTTCAGCTTCTATGCTAATATCAACGTTGGAGGGTAGGTTGGCCAAGTCAAAAGTTAAAAGTTAATTCTGCTTGTGCAAGAGCTAGATCCCACTGTTTAGGTCTAGAACTACTTAGGCAACGTATCAAATTTCCCAAAGTTCTGTTTGTCACCTCGGTTTGGTCATCTGTTTGAGGGTGTGCTGTGGTACTAAATTTCAGTGTTGTATCAAGCTTTTTTCATAGAATTCTCCAAAAATGACTCAGAAACTTCACATCTCTATCTGATACAATTGATTTAGGAATCCCATGAAGCCTAACAATCTCTCTAAAGAAGAGATTGGCAATATAGACAGCATCGTTTGTCTTTTTACATGCCAAGCAGTGTGCCATCTTGCTGAACAGATCCACAACCACCATTACAGCATCATATTTTCTCTCTGTTTTAGGTAATCCCAACAAAAAATCAATAGATAGGTCTTCCCATATGGTTGTTGGTATGGAAAAGGGGTCTATAAACCAGCATTAAAGCTAGTTCCTTTAGCACGTTGGCAGACAGGGCACCTTTTCACAAAATTGTCTGTATCCTTTTAAAGTTGTAGCCAAAGTTATCTAGAAGCCAGCAATTCAAATGTTTTATCTTGGCCAAAGTGACCAGCCAATCCTCCTGAGTGTGCTTCTTTCAATAATACTTCTCTAAGTGAAGTGTGAGGGATGCACAAACGTTGTCCTTTGAACAAGAATCCATCAACGATATGGAAGTCCCTGGCTTGGATATGATGACTACAATTGTACCATAACTTGCCGAAATCAGTATCATCTTCAAGAGATTTTGGTAGGTGTTTGAAGGCAATGATTTCGGAAAGGACAGTGAGCAATGAGGACTTCCTGCTTAAGGCATCAGCAACTTTATTCTCCTTTCCAGCTTTGTGTTTGATCACAAAGGCAATCTTTGGATGAAAGACACCCATCTGGCATGCATTTTGTTGATATTCTTCTGTGCTTTTAGGAATTGAAGGGAAAAATTATCTGTTATCAGCAAAAACTCTTTGGACAGTAGGTAGTGCTCCCACTGTTTAAGGGCTCGAACAAGTGCAAACATCTCTTGCTCATAACTGCTCCAAGCTTGCCTAGAAGTACTAAGTTTTTCACTGAAATATTCAACTGGACGTGCAAGTTGCTATAAAAAGCCCCTATACCAGTTCCACAAGCATCCACTGCTACTTCAAATGGCTGTGAGAAATCCTGTAGTTTTAAACTGGGCTGCTGCAAAGCTTTTTCTTCAAAGTATTGAAGCTTTGTTGCTGCGATATTTCCCATATAAAACTTTCTTTCTTCAAGCAATTAGTCACTGGAGCAGCAAGGGATGTGAAATTCTGAATAAATTTTCGGTAGAAGGATGCCAAACCAGTGAATGCTTGAACTTCTTTTGTACAATTGGGAATAGGCCAGCTTCTAATAGCTTCAATTTTCTTTTTGTCCATCTTGATCTGATTTTCACCAACTATTTATGAAACCCAAGAATGCAATCTCTTTGACACAAAAGATGCATTTTTTGAGGTTGATGTAAAGTTCATTAAGAGCTGAAGCTTGGAATAGTTAGTGTAAATGTTGATGATGTTCTTCAATATCCCTACTAAAAACGAAGATATCATCAAAATAAACAATAACAAATTTATTAAGGAAAGGATTTAGTACTTGATTCATGAGTCTCATGAAAGTGCTTGGGGCATTTTTGTCAACCCGAAATGCATTACAAGCCATTTGAAAAGGCCTTCATTTGTCTTAAAGGCTGTTTTCCATTCCTTTCCTTATCAGATTCTGATTTAGTGATATCCACTTTTCAAATCAATTTTAGAAAAAATTGAGGCTCCCCAGGTTGATCTAGCAAATCACCAGTTCTTGGTATAGGAAACCTGTATTTGACAGTGATTCTGTTTATTGCTATGCAGTCCACACACATCCGCCAAGTCCAATCTTTCTTTGGAGTTAATAAGGCTGGAACTGCACAAGGACTGAAGCTTGGTTGAATGTGTCCTTTTTGAAGAAGCTCTTCGATAGTTTGGTGCAAAATAGCATACTCCTTGGGACTCATTCGATAACGAGGAAGAGTGGGAAGTGTGGCACCCGGTAACAACTCAGTATTGTGCTGAATATCTCGGAAGGGAGGTAGTGTAGTTGGTTCTTGAATCAGCATGGGAAAGGTTTCAAACAGGGTGTGAACAAACAGTGGCAATTTGGCAGGATCTTCTTCTTGGGGATTGGAAACAACTAGCCCTAAAATATCTTCATCCCTTTCTTCTAAAAGTTTCTTCCCAGTGATGGTAAGAAATAAGCTGCCACTCTTCTTATTGCTCTTCTTTCCTTTTTTCTTATTCAAGGGAAGACGGATTACTTTCTTGTCCATCCATTGGAACTCATAAGTATTTTCTCGGCCTTTATGTGTAGTACGAAGATCAAATTGCCATGGTCGTTTGAGGATATGGCATACATCCATCTCTAAAACATCACAAACTATTTGATCTTTATAGCTGTTTTCAATGGTTAAAGGTACTGAACAAATCTCACTGACTTGAGTTTCTCCTTCCTTCTTGATCCACTCAATCTTATAAGGATTGGAATGTGCAACTAATTTTTGAGATTCAAGGCTGTGACTAATTTTTTAGAGACAAAATTTTCAGTACTGCCATTATCAATTATCACATCGCATACTTTCCCATGAATGGTGCATCAAGTTTTGAAGAGGCTATGGCGCTAAGGATGGGACTGTTCTTTTGGATCAATAAGAACTCTTTGTAGAACACATGATAATCTCTCTCCCTCATTGGGTTCAACAAATTCAGCTTCCTCTTCTTCAACATCATCATAAACTGACTAATTTCCTTCTTCAGCATAAGCTATTGTTTTTGTTTGAGGACAAGCATTAGAAAGGTGGCTGGTCTGCCCACATCTATAGCATGTGCCAGAAAAAGGACGATTGTAAGGAGTCCTTGTTGGTTTTGCAGCTTCAGAATTGTCCTTATTTTTCTCCTCAATCTTGTCACTTTCTTTCTCTTTCATGGATTGGGGAAGGTTCTTTGAAAAGTTTGTAGATGGAGTCTTCTTTGAAGAAGATGGATCCCATTGCATTCTTCTTGGGTTCTTTGCTTGTGAATCAATCATTTCTTCTACAGTTTCAGCAAAGCAAATGGCTTTGCAAAGCCATTGAAAGGATTGTAACTTCACCTTCTCTTTTATGTCCAGTCTTAAACCTCCAACAAATCGAGCAATTAGATGCTGCTCTCCTTCCATCAGAATGGTTCTAGCTCCTAATCGATGAAATTTTCAATTTAGTCAGCTACTTTCCATACCCCCTGTTGGCAGTTTTTGAGCATATAATGTTTGTTCATAGTTCGGTAGCAAGCAACGCTTCATCAGATTCTTCATTTTCTCCCAAGAATGTATTGGTCTCTTGCCTTGTTTTTGGCTGTTAACTTCAAGCTGATCCCACCATGCTGAGGCTCCACCTTTTAGTTTCAAAGCAACTAATTGAACCTTCTTGTGCTTGGGTGTCCCAATGTAGTTAAAAGATTTTCAGTGTTTTTGATCCAATCTCAAAAAGCTTCAATATTACGCTTACCATCATAGTTGGGGAGGTCAATCTTCATCTGATACTCATGTGATTCTTGTCTCCTTATTTCGTGGCCTTCGTTTCTTTGTCTTCTTGCATTGTCAAAAATTTTCTTCACCGGAAGAATTCCAGCTACCATGTTCTTGAAAACAATCTTGAAATTCCGGCCAATGTTCTTCATTTCTTGATTTAATTCTTGATGTTTTTGTTGAAATCCTCTTCTTCCACGTCTTCCCCAATGTTGTATGACTCTTGGTTCATCTTCTTGGCACAATGGACTTGGATTTAAAGCATCTAGCCTCTGAATTACCATATTCAATGTGTCACGAATTTCCTCCAACGAAGCTTCCACGGACGGGAGTGTCTCGAGGTGGTTCTTGGAGAGAGGATGGGAGTGTCTTCCGCCTCTTGATTTTGAGCAGGCTGCTCAACTGCCACTGGTTGTACTTGTTGGATAGCTATAGGTTTCGAGAGCGTAAATGCTCTGATACTAGAGCGTAAATTACCACAATATTCGTCCTTTTTTTGAAGGAATGAATTGATCTCCAGCTAAGGGAGATGCCTTTATTTATATAGCTAGTAATTAGAAGGGTAGTTTTAGATAACAAGACTAAAACTATCTTAACAAGAAAGAACTACTTTTAACAGAAAAGTAGTTGTAGAAGTAGTTATTTAGATTTACATCAAACTCATGTTTACTATCCTCAACCTATGCAGTCCTTTCCCATCCTGGTTGGTACTTAGGCGTTCTTTTGTTTTGTTTTCTTTCCTTTCAGGGGTTTCTTTCGATTGTACATTCCTTTGGCGATAGCTACTGGTTTTATTAATTTATTCTTGACTTTTCTTTTCCAATTATGATGGCTTGAAGTTTTTATTCCCCCCTTCTTGATCAGGTGAAACGTTTGCTCAATGATGGAATGGATGTGAATTCAATAGCATGGGGCCCCAAATCGAAGGGGTTGACCCCCCTCCACCTTGCTGCCGAGGGTGGACATCTTGAAATAATGGATGAATTGCTTGAACGTGGTGCCAACATTGATGCTAGAACCAAAGGTGCTTGTGGCTGTAAGTATCTTTATCTCTAATGGATCATTTCCCTTGGAATTGGCTAAATACAAATCTGGAATTGATTTTTATTTGTATTTTTTCGGTTTTTTTTATTCTTATTGACGAATTAGCTATTTGAAATTCTAGAAAAGAATCTCTCATGGAGAGTGATCCATTTAATTAAATTTGTAAACAGTTTTGCTAACTTGTACTATTAAATAAGAATCGAGTGACCTATGCTCAGTAGAATAGAAGCTGTAGGGAAAAAAGATTGGCAAGTTTGGAAACAAATGCAGGGGGGGGGGGGGGGGGAATTAATTTTCCATTGCCTAAATGGGGATGGGGATGGAAAAAGTCCTTTCCCCTCACCCATTCCTTGTCCTTGCCCTCATCTACTTTACATATATTGATGTAAGAAGAATAGGGGTTAATTGGACAATTAGTTAATATTCTAGTTTGGATTCCCTTTTTACCTACCACTTGTAATCCTAATAAATAGGAGCCTTCCCCTCTTGTATGAAACATATTATCATATTTCAATTAAAAGATTTACAATCTTTGTTTTTGGAGGATTCCTTGAGAAGATTACAATTTTGGTTCTTGGAGAACTACTCCTTGAGCTTACTTAGGCTACATCATGTGTGGACGAGTAATGAAATTGGGGATGGAAATGGGGGCAGGAAATGATGATCATTGCCCACCCATTCCCACCTTCTGATGTCTTATTTCCCACATTCTTTCTATTCTGCCTCTTAACTTAGTTATGTTGGGTAAATTATCATTTTCTTGCTCCTGGGCTACTCGACAGTCTTGGCTTTTGAACGTCTTGCATAATTTTGATTATAATTTCATTTTTTTGCTCCTGCACTAGTAAATATTGTGTTGGTATTGGTAACATGTTTGAGGAGCAAGGGGGTGGCACCGTTGAGACATGGACTATAGGCTTACAGTGGTGTTGGGCTTGTAAAACTCCTATATTTCCCTAAGCAATATGTCGATAAACAACCAGAATTTCTTGTACTGAAAGCACCTAAACATATTAGCAAATAGGATGGGTAAGAATATATAAAAAGTTAAGGTCCTTTGAAGATCCTAAACAACATTCATTATGTTGACAATGAACCCCAGGGACACCTCTACACAGTGCAGCTAAAGAGAGAAGGAAGGAAGCTGTGAAATTCCTTGTGATGAACGGTGCATTCTTACCAGATGACATTAATGACTGTAGATTTAATCCTCCACTCCACTATTGTCCCGGACTTGAGTGGGCATACGAGGAGATGAAGCGTCTTCATCACGATAATAGTTCGTCCGAAGAGACTTCTTGCAGCTCTGAGAGCTGAAAACCCATCCTACTCCCCACCCCCTTGGTGGTGGTGTTCTTGAGTTTGACTCTTTTCATCAGGACATCTATCTTAAATCTTTGTGTGTGTTTGGATGAGATATTATGCTTTTTTTTTTGTTTCTTTATGGAACAACTTATGAAGTGTGTTGTGAAACCATAAAAACTGTGTTGTGTGTTTGTGTAAACCTTTTCCAACCATGGATCAATTTGCATTATCTCTTATTAATCTTTGCTGCCTTTAATTGAAATCATTTAGCTAAGAAAAGAAAGATCAATAGTGTGTGATACTATTTGAAAAAATGTGTTAAGCCCTTATCCTAATATTCGAGTTAGATTGCCTATTTTTTCTCTTTTTGAGCTTGATACGATATCTAGGAGCAGGAAAATTAAAATGCTTTACCGATTAGTCGAAGATGCTTGTTTTAACCAATTGATATGTACTAAGGTTGGCACAATTTAGACTTTGGTTGAACTTCTACCGGGATAAATTCGACTTTGGTTCTAATTTTACATTTTAACAGTAGGATTAAGGGTTCATTTGGATTGAATTAAAAACAAAATATTTTTCAAGAATACTTTTCTTTTAAACACTTTCTTGAAAATGAGTTTAAATTTAAACATTCACATGTTTTGTTAGAGTTTTTTTATAAGGATTTATATGTGAATTTTGTTTAGTTTGTCATATAAAAAAAAATGTTTATACTTAACTTAAATTACCATAAAGGCTATTACCTAATTTCATAAAAATATATATATTTTAATTTTTAAAAAGAAATATGCTTTGAAATTAATGACACAATATCTTGGAACGAACTAATTGTTTTCGGTTTTAAAATTTTGAAATTAGTAAAGTTAGAATTAAAAACATTATTTTTTTCTTATTAAATTTTTTAGATAGTTTTATTTGAGGAGTAGGAGTATATTGATATTTAAATTTATAATCAAGATATATTTTTTTAAAAAAATAAATAAATAAGAAAAATAAAATTAATAATGACACCATTTATTGATTGTTTTAGTGATTATTCAAAATAAAAGAGAAAAACAGTGAGATATTTTTTAATAATAATTTATTTCTTTCAACAACCTAGTATTAATAAGATTGGAGAGGTTAGTATGGAGAATAGTTTTGTAATTTTCATAAATAATAGAAAAAATTACCAATTTTCTAGTCAATTTTCTAAACTTCATTTTCTAAAAATTTGGTTTTTAATGATTTCTCTAAAATGAATTTCTAAAAAATGCATTATTTTAATTTGCCAAACACTACAATTTTTTTCAAAATAGTTTTTTTTTGACAAAATTAAACACATCAAAATCTCAAGCAAACACACCCTAAGTTAATTACTATAGAAATTTTGTTCTATCCAACATTTTATTTTAGATAGAGAATCAAATGAGCTTCACTAAATAATTTTTCTATGTAAAAATGTAAGTTTAATTATATGTGAGATCATTCTCTGTAGGACTGCCCTCATGCCAACATTGTAACAAAAAACATTTAGAGGGATGGTTATTTGATATTTAATAATATTGGTTAAATTGTAAATTTGGTCACAATGATCATGAAAAAACTTAAATGATAAATTTCTCCAAATTGTAGAGATGAAATTCAGAGTTTAACCTTTAACCTTTATATTTTTATACTTGTGTCATTTATTATTGATACCACCCAAAAATTAAAATTAAAATTGATATGGCACACGAACTTATAAGTGTAGAAAAATATTATTAATTTGCTATAAAAGTACTTATATATGTGTGTGTGTAAAGTAGGAATCTCTATTTAAAACTCCAACCTTGGTCATTTGCTAAAATAAATAAAAAAAGAGGAACACAATGGGCATTTGAAGGGATAAAGCTTATACATGCATTTCGGAGGGAGGAACATTCTTTTGAAGATCATCTTCAAAAATAGAAAAATATCGGAACTAAATGATGTAACTTGCTAAACACAAAGTACTAGTCATGACTGCCTACCTAAACAAGGGAGAGAGGAGAGGCAACCCAAAAGTCAACAAGAAAAAAAAGGATAGAAATCGAAAAGGAAGAAAGTGAAAAGGGAAAAATCCCAAACCAGACAAGAGTCGAACCAAGAAAATCAGAAAGAGAGAAAAAACAAGAATTGCTAGAAGGAGGTGGAGGTGAGATAGGCGGTGATGAGTAGTGCTTTGGGTTTAGGAGGGTAGTACCAAAAGATATCCGTTCAAACCTAAACTATAGCAAAGTTCATTACATCTTCTCAACTTTATTTAAATTTTTTTTTTTGGTTATATTTTGTAAATAATTTTTTTTTGTTATATTTTGTAAATAATTTTTTTGATTATATTTTGTAAATAATTTTTTTCCCTGTCTATGACAATTTCCTTTTAGTTAATTGCTTTTGTTGGGTAATTTTATCAAAAAGAAATAATAAGTTTTTTTTTATTAACGTAATTATTTAAATAAGTGATATTATTTAAAGATAAAAGATTGTCCTTCATAATAGGAATCTTTTGTTTATATCTTTGCATAAAGAAGTTATAGGGCATATTATTGTGATCTTTAAATAGCTACAGATATAAACAAGCTATTGGTTTAGTTTTGTGTGCGCATTCACGGAAAATTGATTTAAGAGAAGTTCTCTCTTGAAGAATTATTATTTGGGAAGGTAGTTGAATTGCCTTCTTTATGAAAATGAATTACTGAAGTTCTGCAAGTAGTTTTTATGAAAGATGACTAAAATAGTTGAACTATGGTCAATGAATTCAGGGGAAGCTTAAGTTTATCTTTAAGAAGATTCAAACACAAATTCAAAGTGTCTTTGATTAAGTTTTTGTTATAACTTAAAGAATGTTGTTGCTTGTTCATTTGAATCTTAATAATATTTCTTATCTGAGCTAAGAAGCTTTCTAGACGTAGGTGATATTCACCGAACTGGGTTAACAAAGTCTTATATGTTATTTGTTTTTTCTGTTTCTTTAGCTATTCTCTCAATTAATTATTACTTTCAATATAGCTAGAGGATATTATTCATTGTTTCACTTATTTTCAGCTTTTTATAATTTTATATTAAACTAATCAAATTCTTATAAAAAATATAATCATAATTTGGGCTTATATTGACATGATCCTTTTAAGTACTATATATATATATCTTAGAATTAAATTAAAGGGGTGATATAATTACGATATTTTTTAAGGTGAAAGTTGAAACCTTATGAAACATGCATTATTTTTACTACTTATTAACTCTCTAATCTTCTTTTTTTCTTCTTTTCTTTTAGTTACATCTCTCCCAAATTCTCTAAAAAAAATAATAATAACATTCAATTATTCATTCCACTTATATTTTGATTCGTCAATAATATGAAAAATAATAAAAGGAAGTTGTATGAAAATTGATAAGTATATAAACTAAAACAAAAGGTCATGCATTACAAAGTTTATTGAATAAGTAAAAAAAAAAAAAAAAATTCAAACTACAAATCATGATTTACAAGAATTTCAATATCGCTGGTTTTTGTACTTTACAAATTGTGACAATAAGTCCATATCATAAAATATATATAGAACAAAATAGATATTTGGTGTGAGTTTGAAATTTATGTCTACTTGATCTCGAAAGAAACACTTTACTCCTTCGTACATTTGGTAAATATTTTTAAATGGTTTAGTCTAACTTGAAGTCAACAACGAAATGCTTATCAAACCATTATATATGCTTATCTAAGATGATGTGTGAAGTTATCTTCCACTCCCATTGATTGGAAATTTAAAAATAAAGAAAAGGTGTTTAATTCAAATATTTAAAAGCTTAAAACAATACTCTCCATATGCCCTACCCCTCGATTACCATTACCAAAAGCTTCAAGAACGTGAACTGTGGCTGAGTCCCCATTAATTACAGTACAAAAAAAGGAGCAAATTTTTTACTACTGGGTTTTCGAATATATCATATCGCCTGTCCACACACAATCTTCCACTACTTTCAATTTTTTTGGTAAAGGAATATTGAAAAGGAAATAATGTAGAGATTTCAAAATTTTTACGTTTGTGATAGTGCAGATGATAATGTTTGTGGCAGACTGTTTGCTTTTATTTGCATCATGGATTCATGGGTGAGGCTTTGGAGATCATTTTATGGTTAGCGATACTAAAATCTGGTTCGATGGAATTTCATACGCTTGGTGTTGTTGGGGGCAAGGGATTAATCCCACCATCTTCATGAAGAAAGCATAGTTAAACAACGCCATTCACTGTTCACAACACAAGCTTTTCGAACTGTATTACGGCACATGCACACTGTTGTTTTAACCTTTAAAATATTTTCAACACCTTTTCTTTACTTTTAGAATATAATTAATGCCCACGTTCTCGTATAACGGTCTAGTAATCATTCAGTTAACTTCAAGTTAAGTCAACAACCATTTAAAAGTGTTAATAAAAAAGAATTTGTTTTCAAACTTCAGAGTTTAAACCTCGAGTTTCATGAATCAAAAAGCGCATTTTTTATCTTGTAATATATTATTAATACTTGATGAAATTTCTTATAAATATAGATGGAGAAGCTGATTAAAGGTCAAGTACTTTGTTTATAAATATACTAAGTTGGTTACAAAATAAAAAGAAAATGACAATTAAATTTGATAATAGACTCTTCATGTTAGGGACTTTATCATTATAAATTTGAAAATAACATGCTAAAGTTAAACTAAGCTATTACAAATTTAAAATTACAAAAGCTAAAATGATTACAAATTAAAATTTGTGAAACTAAACTCGTTCTTGTGTGTGATAATTATGAGCAATACTTTCATTATAACTTGGGCTTAAAAAAGAAGTACTTTGTACTAGAAAGAAATTAAAAGAAGAAGAAAAGTAATTAATGGTGAAGTACAATAATTATGAAGTGGAGAAGAGAAAAGAAGAAAGAAGAAAGAAGAAAGAAGAAAGATTATTGGGGCAAAATTAAAGTATAAGAACACACAAGAAGAAGAGGATAAGGCAATTTATGGGTATTTGTTGTAACAAAAGATATGTATATTTTGTGAAGTGAAGAGGAAGAGGGCCATTCTTGCTTCTTTGTTTGTAGACAAGCTTCATTTATTGAAGCAAACTTAACCTTTGGAATCTTTATTCATCATTTTTCTCCTTAATCAATTAATTTAGGGTACAACCCCAAACCCCAATTCATCCACTTGATTTCTTTTTTCCTTTTTATATCTTATATTCATTTATTTAATTTATATTTAAATTTTATTTTTCTCGTCAAATTGTGTTTATGGTGAACTCTCGTTCTAAAAGTGATGGGAGGTTGGATCTCTCATTTCACAATTGTCGTACTAAAACAACCTCATTTTTCTTTGTTTTTCTTTTTTTCTTCTTTACTCATTTATAAGAATGATTAGTTATTTTTCAATGGTTAATATGTTTTGTTGATATAAGGCTAATATATGACTTTGTCTTTTTTTTTTAAATGAAATTTATTAGAGCTCGTTCAAGGGGAAAAAAAAAAAAACAATAAGTCGCCATCAACTCAACTCTATAAATCGTTATTAATAGACATTTTTTTTAGAATAAACACCCGACTTAACCAAAATTTATGAAACAAATATTTGGTAGACCTAATATTAACCATCTTAAAATCATAAATGACAATTAAAACAAAGTTTTCTCTAACTTTAACTTTTTTTTTATAAGTTCATGAATCAATTAAATTACTTTTAAGATAGTAACTATCACACTCCTACTTCCCCTACAATAATGGACGGAGCCAAAAACTATGTATATTTAAAAGTTTAAATAGATTAATTGACCAAATTTTACAGATTGAAATATATGTTTATTTTATTATAAGATATATATAAATGGAAAGTTAATGTGGGATTTGTAAAGTGAACTATCTATATGATCTTTTAATGGAATGATGCCTAACACACGTGTAACTGACCCAACATCTCTATAAAAATTCTAAAACATGAATGATTCACATACATATTATTCACAAAATTAATTATTAATTGAAAATGTTTGTTAATCAATTCTTTTAATTTAATTCATAATACATACCATCTCACTAAATTATTAAAATAACTATTGTCATTCATTTAAAATTAACCTTTTTCCATAATGTTTATCAAGTCAAGTACTGATCTTACCCATATATTATTTATCATTGGATCATTAAACTTTTGAATTATTGGTCTTTTAGAATATTATTAATAAAAAGGGTTGATTACATTTTCAATTTTTAAGGTTTCCTTATATATATATGTGGATATGATTTAAAATTTGAGTTAATGATGTGCAATTTTTATTTTACTAACCTAAGATATATAATGGGAAGTTTTAATTAGTTGAAAAAGATATAGATTAAATTGTGAATCATGGATGTGATATGATATGGGACTATGGGTTAATATATTACAAAAACCAATATATATGGTTAAGTTTGCCATAATGCTGAGCTAATAGGCATAGCTCATCCAAACTTTAGTTACTAATATCTCTCCCTACCTCGTTTTTTTGTTTAGGTTTTTTGAATCGCTCTTATGTATATTGCTGGTTTCAATTTTATTTTGTTCTATATATTTATTTATAAACTTTTTATTCTGCTACTTCAATTTTCAAGATGATTAGTTTACCAACTTTCGAGTTTGTTTTCATGTTATTGGTTCTATATGCTTAATTATGTAACGTCTTTAGTTTAGAAAGAGAATACATGAATGAATCGAGATCACGTTTCATTGATAGATTGATTTTGAAGATATAAAAGTGTGATCCAATCCAAGAAAGACCTAAAATAGTTGACGAAAGTTACTACATATATATATATAAAAAAGGTGCACGTTCTTGATCTTTGGTAACTCAATCAAAGAGACTCCGAAGTCAAATGTGCTTACTTGGAGTAATACTTTGTTGGGTGATCTCCTGAAAATTTTCTTGAGGATAAAACACGTTGAAAGGACCTTCTTGTTGGTTTATGAAGACAATTTTCACTCTTAGAAGTCTTCAAGATAAGTAAAGATGACATAGTTGGGTTGCAGGAAAATGTTGAGACCATAAAGTGCTGAATCCAGGTCTAAACCCTAAGCCTAGACATTACAATTTTTAATCTTGGGTGAACTTGAAAAGATAAATATTATTGTTTGCATGTAAATCTAATTTTTATTTTAATTTCAATAAAAATAAACAACATAACAACATGAATTGTAACAACTAGTAGGTGGGTCTATACACATTGGCAAATCACTCCCATTTTCTAACCAATGTAAAACTTTGTTTGAAGGTGAAGAGAGAGAGGTTAACAAGATATGGTCCGTGATTCCAAGACTAAATAAAATGAAAGACAAACATTAGACTAAAGTGAATTTAAGGTAAAAAAAGTTATTAACATAGGAATAACGTTCTATAAGCCCTAAATGATCTACAATTAAGTGTGGTATTTGAGATGAAACTTTTTGTGAGCAAAGTAATTAATTAAGCTGAAAACTGAATAGACAAAAGCAGTCAACTAGCAATTAATTAATAAATTTAAAGAAAGAGGTGATTAAGTAAATTGTTTTAATACTTAATTAGGTCTTTGTAAATAAATAAAATATATCCTTAAGAAAGTTGTTGACTTTTCCCAGGTAGTGGATTATAAATCATTACATTTGAAGTGAAGCCTTTAATGGACACTTTCATCATCACAATAACACTTCACTTTTATGCCCTCCCTCTCTCTCACATTATAATTATATCTTAACATCTTCCTTACCACCTTATTCAATTTATTTATTAATTCTCTCTTCTTTTCTCTATATATAAAATCAATTAAACCTTATTTTTATTCTCCAATCTCATCAATCTATATATATATATATATAACTCTCTCATTTAATATCACTCATCAATAACTAACCTCAAAACACCAATGGCTTCCAATATTCTACTTAACACCTTCATTCTCATCTCCATCCTCTTCTTCATCTCTTCCCTTAATTATTCAGGTATTTTTCTCTTTAATTTCCCCCTCATTTCTTAAAGTTTATAGTTTTAAAATGTTGTTTTATTTACAAATATAATACAATAAAATATACATGATTGTTTATTAGTGATTATATAAACAACGATATTTTGTTATATTTATAAACATCTTTATCAATTTTGTTGTTTAAAAAACAATTATTCCCTCGTAACTATACTATACTTATCTATGGGAGGGATAAATGTTCGCTTTAACAAAAAGAAAAAAATATATCGATTAAGATTTAAATTATTTGATCCAACAAACAATAATATGAATATTATGAACATTATGTTTCGTTAAATAATGATTACTTCTAACAATTCTATTTTAATTTCTGATGAAAATTTGAACCTAGAAAAGTAAGGAACTGATTTGATGATGATGATGATATATATATTTCATTGCAGAAGGAGTTCATGCAGGTATGAGCTTGAAGGAGGGTTTAAATGAAGAACACAATAACCCTTGTGGTCAGGTATATATAAAATAATATAATTACGTAATTAAATATTTTTCTCATTAACTATTAGTATAGTTAAATGCAAAATATTAGCTTGTGTTTAAAATTAAGTTGACTGATTATATAACTTTGCTTGTAAAATATTTGGCAGATGAGAATTGGGAGATCAAAAGGAAAAGTTATGAGAAAGATATTGGGAAATGAAGAAGAAATATTAATGGATTATAACGAACCAAGTGCTAACCCAAGTCATGAGCCAAGAAGAGGAGCCCCTGGTGGTCGACCATAAAACCTTTATTATTCCATCAAATTATACTTTAATTTTAATTAATACCAAATTAAATTCAGTTTATGTAAGCCTATGAAATTCAGTGCATTATAAATAAATTAATTAATTAATATAAGATTGTGTTCTATATATTGATTTTTTAGAGTATATATAATTCAATATTAATCGAAATATGTTCAAAGTGAACAGCGTTACAAGGTCTTCAATAATAAAAGAATCTCCAGCATTCATAACCAATGAACCAATAAATAATCAACTAAATATCACACTTAATTAACCAAATTATCTCTCCATTTAATCTATCATTTATATTGGGTTATGAAGATTTAAAATCTCAAAATGTAAAGAAAAGAGTATATATATTTCAACTGCTCGTTGAGTTGACAAGTACAAAAACAATATTTAACCGATAGGTTAAGGTAAATATCATTATTCTTTTTTAGTATGAGTCTAATTTATAATAAAGTTTATGTTAAGGATTATGACATGAAGATTGCTTTTACAAACCACCCATCACCATATCAATACTTAGATAGTGCTAAAATATAATTTAATTTGGTGTGTATTAGTGGTAATATATACCACCTTAATTAATTAAGATTTTAATTGTTCAATTTCTAAAAAAATATTATATATATTGCTTATGTTTTTGTAACTAAAAGAAAATATTGTAGTTTTAATTGGAAGAATAACAAATTTTGAAATGAACTTTTGAGATATATTGGTTGTATTTTTGTTTGAATATATTAAAGATGATATTTTAATCGATTGTAAAGATAATTTATTATTGGCTTAAATCTCTTTTACTTCTCTAGTTTATTTAATGTTATCTAATGTCAAAAGAGACCATTAACAATTTAACAAAGGGGTTTGAATTCAACTCTTTCGATCGAAATTGCTCAACTTATTATGATATATACACCGTCAACTTAAGAAGTTTAAAGGTTTCCAAACCTGTTTTTCTAACTCTTGTGAGACTAAAATAAAATTAATTGTTGGAACTAATTTCTACAAATGAGTTTTTATATAGGAGAAAGTTCATGTATAAGTACTATATATATATATATTAACCTATCACAATTAATATGTTAAACATCGTCCAGTTCTAGGCAAGGAAACAAAACCTAATATACATTGTGTGCCAACATAGAAGCATACCTTTATGTGGTTAAGATATTTAAAAGTTCAATTTTTCACTCTCATATTCTTGTTTCCAAATAATAAAATAAAACAATAACTTAAGTAAGAAATTGGTATTGCATCAGAATTACAAATTCTTTGTTTGGTCTATTCTCCATATAAGCATTAATACTTAAATATCCAAACTTAATTAGTCATCGATCCAATTTAGTGTCTTATGTATGGACTATCTTTTTTCTCTTTGTTTTACTATAATCTATATTTGTAGATTTTACCAACAAACAAATTTTTACTTTTTTATATTTTTTAAATTATTTTTTAATATAAACAGTAAGATAAAACGATGCATACAAATAGATGCACGTTAGAACAAAACTAATAACAAAATATATCATTTTCTCATCTAAATAGAGGTTGTGAATATATATATTTTAACCTCTTAACTATTATCTATTTGTCAAGTGATCTCCAAATGACAACTCAATTGATAAAGCCACAATCATCTTTCACACTTATCATTTGAGAACATGAAAAGAGAGAAAAATAAACCATTGAAAGATTAAGCTAACAACAAAATCTATTTTATTATTGTCCCACCATGAATAAGAGGATTCTAAATTAATATATATGTGTGTGTATCCTTCACATATGCACTAAAGTTATATTAATTAATTACAAGATTCATATATATAAATACGTACTTAAAAAGTACTAAAACCCTTCTTTAATTTGTGAATTAGCTCTCTCTAATTTTAATTAATTAAGGTGTGTTGTGGATCATTGATACAAACCCACATGCCCTAACCATCATTGAAGGGAATGCCAAGAATTAAAGGGAAAAATAATGGCCGTACAAACTCCACATTCAAAAAAAACTGAAAAAAGAGGAACCAAATTTGTTGTTTGAAGCTAAGGGATAAAGCTATTTTTGCATTATGAATAGGAGACATAATCATTCATTTGTTGTTTTTATTAAATTAATCAAGATTCTTTTCCTCCATGAATTCCTCTTTAACTTTTAAACACTTCTTAACTTGAATTGATCGTGTTTGGAAAAGTTTGTGTATGTGTTGTATCATGATAGGAAGTTTCATTTTAACTTATCATTTTTTAACTTTAATATGATCAATCTTCATATCTTTGAATATGTTAACAATGTGTGTAAACCTAGTTGAGATGTATGAATGTACCTATTAATTTATCGATAAATTCGTTCTGTTGTGATTTGTGTTAAAAAAAATCATCTTAATATTTTCGAAAAATGAAATAATATTACTACATTGATACTATAGATATATGTATATCGTCAGATTTCATGTTCTATGTTGATTAACCATATAATAAGAAGATACAATATTCTATTTATATCAATTTAAACTGATCCAAATACTAGTGAATTGAAAAATCAATTTAATATTCTTCATTAGTGATTATTAATTAGTTTTTTTCATTTGATTATTTAACTCAAAATCACCTAAATAGTTATGATGTTTCATAGATATTTTAGAAGACTAAGAAGTTGTCAACTCACTTATGGGAAGATATATCGTAAATCTGGCTTGGTCGCTCTTTAATTTTCATTGGTATACCAAATATGTGCGTTTTCGTAATTACAATGTCTCATATCTTGATACCTCTCAATTATTAGAAGGCTTTTCTATAGCATTTTCTTAGGTCATCATTTCTTTTTTGTCATTAAACTCGGTCTATTTCTCTTTGTATGTATCTATGTACTCTTTGTATTTTTCTCAATAAATGCAAATAAGGGTCGATGTGTGATGCAAAAGTGTGTCTATGTATGTATCAACCTCATTGAGATACGAAGGATGTACAAAGAAAAATAACTTTAAATAAAATTATTCTTTTAAACATCTCATTTGTAATTTAACCTACATATTTTTCTAAACAATAATAACTAAAACAAGAAGATTAGACCCTAAGATGAAGTGTCATTATTAGAAATTTTGAAAAAAAATGTTAAACATATATACTCTACCTAATAAGATGTTATATTCATATATATATATATATTTCTATAAATAATATTGAGAGATAATTTTACCAATATTTTATTAAAATTTTTAAAATGTGTTTGGTACACTTACTAATTCATTCTTTTCCTTTAGTGAATTGTTAAAAAAAGATTTTGATAACTTTGAATGGTAAATTAACAAATTATGAAATAAATATTTTATCTAACATTTTCATCTACACCACATTTTAAATTCTTATACTACTACGAAATATATATAGACATATGGGTTAATTTTGAATATATATGTTTGTTCTCTTATTTGACACACAACTGGAGTGAGACTAATTTGGCACAATGATGTTTTAATATGTAATAAAAAATATGAAGGAAAAAAAAAGAGTAATTTGCAATTATAGTGTGAGGAAAAATAGAAAAAAGAAAGGAAAATATATGGGGCAAAGGGAACAAATATCAAGAACAAGAGATAAGATAGAATTTTGTATTTTTGTATAGTAGAGGGGCCTTTGCTGTTAACTTTACCGACACAGAGCTTGGAGTTATAATATAAATCAAAATCTCATTTGTATAATTACAATATATTATATGCTTTAACATTTTTCTCATTCTAATATTCTTAATTATATGCTTTCATGTAGGGTTTTCTTTTTTTTTTGCTAATTAGTGAGGAGTACTAAACCCTTCAATGGAATGCTACCTAACCTACACGTGTGAATGGCCAGAAACCCATCCCTTAATAATGCTAAAACATGTGAATGATTGATACAAGTTTAATTATTTAAATATTGATTAATATAACCAAGATTTGATAAGATATATTTTTAATTCATTCCCATGTATATAATTTATCAAAAAGAGAAAGGTGAAATTTATTTTGAGATAAAGAATAATAAAATAATAAAATTTTCAAAGTTTCGAGATGATTGTATATATATAATCGCATATAGAGCAAAAAATGCATTTAAGAAATTGGAAAAAAAATACAATTAAATTTGAACTTTTGAAATTTAGAAGTTAGAAGGGAATGTAAACCTGTGTGTGTGTGTATATATATAAGTCTAGCATGAATGTGATTGATTTTTTACTCAAAATCTAACACTTGATTAAACATGTTTATATCTTACTCTAATGTTCAAACATGTAAATCTATATATAAATTGAAATACGTTTATGATTTAATTAAAGTAATTAACATTGAAGATATTAGTTCAAAAAAAAATTTGCATGCTATAATAAAAATTGATATCTTAGAAGTAAAACTATGAAAAATGTAATATTTATTTTTAAAACAATATTTAGAGTCGTCCGGTTTGAGTTGCAATCATTTTTGTGTCACATATCTAATGGTTCAATTTCAATGTCTTTATATTTTTTAAAAATATTTTTTTGTTTTATTTAAAGATGGTCAGAATAAATGATACATGTTTCGTTTAAGGATACATCCTTCTAATTTTATAATTGGCATGATTTCAAGATGTATTCTAAATTTAAAATGACTAATGAAAAAACAATCACCAAGTGTAGTGATATATCACTAATTATATTAGCATCTATGGATTGACAGACTATCTTAATAAACAATAATAATAAGAAAAACATATATTTACAGATATATATACTTTTCCATAAATATGGAGAAAAAGAAGGATTATTTAGTAGTAATCACAAATATATATATATATATATATTTTTCTTTAATAAAACATTTGTGTATGGATACTGATCAAAAGAGGTTGTGTTTAATTCCCCCAGGTAGTAGTGGATATAACAAACAGGGTACAGCTAGCATTCTAAAGAATCATTACATGAAGCTTTAATGGAGGTGGAGGCTATCATCATTACACATTTCTTAATTAAACTTAATATTTCTCTTAATTTTGGCTAGCCTAGCTCCATTATCTTTCTTTTATTAAGTTACTTTAGTTTCCTTCTTCTATATAAAACCCTAATTTGTTTCTGTTTTCTTAATTCTAACCCTAGCCACTCTCATATATCCTTCTCAAAAAATTATACCCTCCCATCCATGGCTGCCTTTATCAAAACCTTCATTTTCATCTTCCTCATCATCTTCACGTTCCCTAATTCAGGTATACTGAATATTAGATATTCGAGTTCATTTACTGATTTTTCTGTTATTTTGTTTTTTTGTTTGAAAAAAAGTGTACATCACTTCATAAGAATTAGGGTTTTGTAAAAAATTGTTGTCCTAACTTTAATTTATATCTTTTTCAATTGAGATCATCTCACAAATTACTTTAGGGTTTAGATCTCTATTCGGGTCAGTGTTCAAAATGGAAACTAGGGTTCCATAATTTTGCAATTTATTTTTTCTCCCTTATTTTTGTAGGGGACGCTGATGACCTGAGCTTGAAGAAGGGTTTGAAGCTTTCAAACCCTTGTGGGCAGGTGAGAAAAGCCCTAATCTGGATTCTTTTTCAAACATTCCAAGTGGAGATCAAACTATCAACATTTAAATTTGAACTTGATTCTATTATTTGAAACTTCAAAATTTGAAACCTAATTGTCGTTTGAGGTGCATGTTCAACTTCTTTATGTTTGAAAAATTATTAAACTTCTATTAAGAGCTTAGCTAGTTCTTAGGTTCAAATTCTCACCCATGTTTGTACTTAATTTAAAAAGTTCTTTAAAAAATATCTAAGTTTAGGGTTTGAACGATCTAGAGAAGCACTTGAGTTTGAAAATTGTAAATTGTGTATAAATTAAAAACTCTTTTTTTTATAAAGAAAATTGAGAAGCAAATAAAATTTATTTTGATTGTAATTTATCAACGTCCGTGGATTTGTCTAACAAATTAACCCTAGATGAGCAACCATGAGTTCGACTTTAAAACCTAACCTTTTCACTCCAAGCACAATTCTTAAAGCTATTGATTTGCATTTGAAATAAACTATTGACGTAATCAAGATATAAGAATATTAAGATCCACATCGAGATAACTCAAATTTAGCAATAAATCAAGAAACATATCATGCATCCATTTATATCCATGCATGAATGAACAAATTAAACCAGGTATAAAATCATTTATAATTGACCATACTCTTGAAATTACAGGTGATAGTTGAAAAGAACAACAAAGTGACAAGAAAGCTTTTGGGAGCAGAAGCATTTGCAGACTATGCAAGCCCAGATCATAACACAAGACATGAGCCAAGGTTTGGAAACCCTGGAGGTAGAGCTTAAGTGCCAATCCATAAGTGGTTGGTGAAGTTAAGGGCTTCAGAAACTTCCAAACTTAGGAGTGATATATTATATGTATATATATGATGTGTTTTTGTGAAGAGAGAAAATATCATTTCAATTCATTATGGAGTGCGTGAGATATATGTTTGTTATAGAGAGTGAGTGTATGATATTCATTGTGAAAAAGAGTGATCTTTGGTATGTAATATATATAAAAATATGACGATGAATGTGAAAATATTTTGTGTGTTTAACTTTGGTTTTAAGGTATTAATAATTGTTGTATCAAACATTTATTTTTAAATATTTGAAGTTCATATGCAATCAGAACTGTGAGAGTGTAGGGTATTTTAGATGTGTTGTTTTATTATCGTTGAGAGAGTACAATCAAAGTTGAATGAGAAGATGATTCTGAGTTAATTAACAAGGGAGAATAACTATCTTTTGTGGTAGCCATGGTGGTCTATGTTCCAACAAATTGGTATTAAAATCATATTCTTTAGTCAAATGGCCAGCTTACTCAAGTGTAATTTGGATAGATGACTACTCCATAGTTGAGTTATCGGAATGCTCAGATCACAACTAAAAAATCTTTTTGAAGATGTTTGGTTGAGATGTAGTATGTTTGGAATCCATATATTGCCTAGAAAGAAATATTTGTGCTTGGAATGCAAATTTTGTTTTTATACGAGTTTATATGTAGTGGAGTTGAGATCATATATGTTAGGTGTATAATC
This sequence comes from Cucumis hystrix, assembly GCA_025688845.1. Taxonomy (NCBI): domain Eukaryota; kingdom Viridiplantae; phylum Streptophyta; class Magnoliopsida; order Cucurbitales; family Cucurbitaceae; genus Cucumis; species Cucumis hystrix. The sequence goes on from CM046889.1 coordinate 16,134,639, forward strand.
GGGTGCAATTTTTAAAATTTTAAATAATATGTTTCTTATACCTAATTTTGTTTTTAAATTTTTTTATTCAATAATTCTACTGTCCTTAAATTAAATATGGATTGCAATTTTCATTTTTTTTATAAATTTTCTTTTTCTTTTTAGTAATGAACAACAATTAACCCACTATGTTTTTGTTTGCACTAATAGAGATACATTAATATGCAAAACGACACTTCTAATTTTTCTCCATAAATTTTATCATTTTATTTTTTTTCTTATTTGTTGCTTTGTATTTTTCCTCTCTCGTGATTTTTTTTTTATTTGAATCTCTCCAGTCATCTTAGTAGTCAATGAAATGCTATCACATTTCTTCAACAATTCCACATTCAATTTATCTAAATTTGGAGAATCATCAAATAATATATCTGCATTTTCATTAATTCTTGCTAGAAAATGTTTTTTTTTTAAATCTCTCCCATTTTACGAGTATTTTTTTTGTTATTTTTTATTTTTGTTCTTTTGTATTCCACCATTCAACACTTACTTTTTCAAATTCTTAACACTCATGTGATATATTAATTAATTAATTAATTAATTATATAATATATATATATATATATTTATACAATCAACATAAAAACCAATTCCATATTGGTTAATTAGTCCTACCAAGTAAGTATAAACAATACATCTTCATTGATTGTTTGCTTGTGGTGATGTTGTAAAGAAGCAATCAGTCTTTTGAATGCTTGTGACAAGTAAATCTATACGAATTACCTGACCATCTGACAACTTCTCAAAATCAAATTACTATAAAAGACGACTGTTAAGCATTATTATAAACTAGTAATTTCAATTATTTTGTACATAAAAAGCATTTTTGCCAACCAAGTTATTTTTCTAGTACTTAAAAGGACTTGTGTCATTTTAGTATCAAAAGTGACTTTTGTTGAAGTTTATTGTAGAGAGATAGTTGTTGCAATCCGAAAGTTGAAAGTGATTGTCGAAGTTGATTGTCAAATTAATGTGATTTGTGCAAAAGTTAGTAGTTGTAGGTTGGTTGTCGGAGACAGAAGTTGGTTGTACAAAATTGATCTTGGAAATGGTCACCAGAGTTTGTTGTCAGAGAGCTTGAAATTAATTCATCGCGCAAATGTGGTCATCCAAGTTGATTTTCATCAAAGTTTGTTTTTGGAGCCCACAATTGGTCGTTGGAGTTGGTTACCCAAAGGTGGTCGTTGGAGGTCGGAGATAGAAATCGAATTGTCAGAGGTGGTTGTCAGAGCCGGAAATCAATCGTTGAAGTTGGATGTGTGAAATTGGTAATTATTGCTAATGGTAGTTGCGATGAGTGCACACCGTTGAAAACAGTGGAAAGAAGAAGAGTTAAGGTGAGTTGTATAATATACAACTCAAGTCCACCAACAAAGTTGGTGGGCCAAAAAATGAGTTGATATATATTATTATACGAACTTAACTCATCTCATATTTAGTGTGGCAAACACCTCCTTATTAGTTGTGCCAACAAAAGCTTAGCTGACATATATGTGTATTAATAATCATGCATGAAGTTGTAGTTGGAATCCCCTTATCAAACTTGTTGTAATAAAAAAAAAAAAACTCTTATTTACTTCTATATAATTTTTTTTTTTTTGAGAATTTTTCTACTTATTAGTTGTCATATATAGAACTCTCTCTCAATTATTAATAATGCCATATATATAATTTCTTTTACAAATTAAAGATTATCAACAGTTTTTGTTTTCACCTAATTATTTACTACATAAAAAATTAATAATTACCATCTCAAAGCCAACCTAGTAAAAGTTCTAACTCATTTTCTCTCTCTATAACTTGAATAATTGACTAGTTTCAAACCTACTTTGAAAGAAATTAAAATGAAATATATATCTCGATAGTAGTTTAATTTCTAGGTAAATAGAAACAATATTATTAGTACTTAATTTGAAATTGATTGGTTTTGTGTATGTTTTTGGACTAATTGGTTTTGGTTTGGTGTAATTATAAATGGATTTTAGATAAGGACATGAATCATTGAGAGAAATTTGGTTGTTTGGTAGGTGAGAAAATATAGAGAAATTATATGGAATAATGGAATAATAATTGACAATTTTGATGCTTAAATATTAAAACAAACACAAAATCAGTTGCCTATCTAACTCTTCTTTATTTTCATTTTATTTAATTTTCTTTTATATTTACTAAAACTTTAATTTATTCTGCTCCTCAACAATTTCGAACCTTATTTAATTTAATATTAAACTTTACAAGGAATAGAATGATGTATTTCTTTCGACGATCATCTCAAACTTGATCTCCAATAAAAATAAAATAGGTTTATCAATGACTTCCTCGACTTTAATAACTCGAGTCGAGTAATTTTTATAGTTATTATAAAGTTTGTATTTAAATAAAAAAAATTTTGAGGTGCCAATTAAATTAATATATTGATTAAATATAGTTAAAAATCTTTCTCAAATTAAACCTCTCACATGATCTAATTTATCAAAAAAAAAAAAAAATCTGTGCTTAAATATTGCATTCAACAAATGCTCTTAATGTATACTTTAAAGTCTCAAAAAGTCCAAAATATAAATAATAATAATAAAAATAAAAGAGGAATAAAACATAAAAAAGAAAAAAGGTTAATAAAAGCAGAGCTCTTCCTATTAACTTTAACAAGAAAAGTATATTGATGAAATCTTGTATTTTACTCCTCTTTTATACTTTTCTAGAAATTATGTGTATGTTTGATAATATAGCTCTACTTGTACTTAGTTAAGTTTCACAATTAGAATTATTGGAAATGTAAATCATTTTATTGTTTTACATTAAATTTATAGTTTTTTTAAAAAAATTTAAGTAGGACTCCCTATCAAAAAAAAAAAAAAAAAAGTCTAAACAATTTGTAGCCAACCATGTATTTTTCATTTTACTACATATATACACGAGATTAAAAAAACAATCAAGCTAACAATAACGGCTACTGGCATTGAAGTATACAAAATTTCAAGATTAGTGATCATATCTCATCATACGGTTAAAAGAATTAATAACAATAAAAGTGATTGATAATAGTAGATTAATATTAAAGAATATTTGAATTTGACGAAAGTAATAAAAAAAAGTGAATCGTTAGTATTTGTAATACTGGGAGATTTTATTAAGAAATTACTCTACAAATTCACTACTTTTACTGTATATAACATTTAAAATGATTTGAACAACACATTCTTCAATAACCGACACATATTGTGTATTTGTTTTATAACTATTTGAACTTGAATTTTAAGCAAATGAGAAATTAATTATATTCTCCAAAATCAAGTTATATATATATATATATATATATATATATATATATATATTTGTAAAAACAACATTGTCATCCAAGAAGTTTAATCCGACTATAGACTACATAAATAAATAAACCAACAAATTGAATATTAAATTTAAAGAAATGAAATCAATTATAAGTTGAACTACATATTCAACTTTTTGACATTCAAATTATATACGTTCTAATTAGTTGAGGTACAAATAAAAATAAGCTCAAATAAACAAAAAGAAAATATTAACCTCTTTTTTAATCAATAAAAAATTATTGTAAAAACGATTAGGTATGTTTAAGTGAAAAATAAAAATTGAATGAAAGTAGAAGTTGAGAGTTGTATGTTATTTAAGATTTAAGAAATGAATTATTGAACCTCACACATTAACAATAATAACAATAATAGCAATAATAAGAGTAGTAATTTCTTTAAATAAAAAGAGTTGAAATTATGACAACGTAAAAAAGAGATTTTTTTTTACAAAAAGGCGTGAAATTACGATTGGAGCCTCGGAAGGGAAGGTAGGCTTAGCCTCCGTTGTTAGTGAAGCGGAGCGGAGCAGAGAAGACCGACAGCTTAGAGTTTGACAGCGAGGACAGTCATTGACATCTCATCTACTCTGCTCCTTCAACTTCAAACCCTCTTACTCAACCTTCTTCATTTTTCTTCCATTTTTCCCTTCTCCAATCTTTCTTCTTCATTTGGTTCAGCAAGGTGAGCTGTTTCATTCCCTTCATCCCTAATACTAACCCTCTTCAAATCCACTTCCATTTTCATTTCCCCTGTTTTTCCCTTGCTTCCGCCGCCATGCCTGGTTTGGTCTCCGTCAAAACCCCGCCGGACGCCCCCCCTCTCCGGATCTCTATCCCCGAAACACCCCCCGCATCCAATCACCGACCCCCATCTCCTCTAACCAAGAAACAACCCTCTCCTTCTCCTTCCCGATCCAAGCCTTCACCTAACGGGAAGAAGAAGCTTCAACCGGAGAGTCCCACCTCGGCCCAATTTCCGCCGGATTCTTCTCTTGACAACCCCGATCTTGGCCCTTTTCTTCTCAAGCTTGCCCGTGACACTATCGCCTCCGGTGATGGCCCCAATAAAGCCTTGGATTACGCTATCCGAGCATCGAAGTCGTTTGAGCGATGCGCTGTGGATGGTGAACCGAGCTTGGATTTGGCTATGAGTCTTCATGTTCTGGCTGCTATTTATTGTAGCTTGGGCCGGTTTGAGGAGGCGGTGCCGGTTCTTGAACAGGCGATTCAAGTTCCTGAGATTGGAAGAGGTCCGGATCATGCTCTTGCTGCTTTTTCTGGACATATGCAACTGGGTGATACGTATTCGATGCTGGGTCAGATCGAGCGGTCGATTGGTTGTTATGAAGAGGGCTTGAAGATTCAGATCGAGGCCTTGGGAGAGACGGATCCCAGAGTTGGGGAGACTTGCAGGTTTGGTTTGTTCTGTTTTGTGTATTAGATGAAGTTCAGTCTTTGAGAAATGTAGGAACTTGTGGCAGTTTTGTTGGATTTTTTGTGGATTTGGAGATTGTGCTTTATCTGCGATGTTGGGACTACTTCATTGTTAAAGAATTAACTTTTTGCTGCAATTTTTCCGCTTGGATTTCTGTGTCAAGTGGCTCTAGTTTAGTGTTAAATGTGTGTATTTTCTGTTGGCAGCCTAGTGTTTCTGTTTTCTTGATTTGTCTCTGTTGTGTGGGAGAAATGGATCTCTTTTTTGTGCTTGTATTGTCTTATAGTTGAGTTGTTAGACTTTATTTGCATTTTGATTGCTAGAGTTTCTGTCAATTGAGTGAAATTTGTTGCGAATGACTTTATATTTGTTCGAAGATAATGTTAGTTTATGGATGGAGTTAGTGTGTATGAGTATTATAAGTTGATGATCAATGACGCTCCCCTGTTAAGTCTGTTATTCATTTTGGATAGTATCACATTGTATGCAGGTATTTATCTGAGGCGCACGTTCAAGCAATGCAGTTTGATAGAGCGGAACAATTGTGCAAGAAAACTCTTGAGATTCACCATGCACATAGTGAACCTGCCTCACTTGAAGAAGCAGCTGACCGTCGTCTGATGGCACTCATTTGCGAAGCAAAAGGTGACTATGAATCAGCACTTGAGCACCTTGTGCTGGCTAGTATGGCAATGATCGCTAATGGGCAAGACAGTGAGGTTGCTGCTATTGATGTGAGTATTGGAAATATTTACATGTCTCTATGTCGTTTTGACGAGGCAGTTTTCTCATACCAAAAGGCTCTCACTGTATTCAAAGCATCTAAGGGTGACAACCATCCTTTGGTTGCCTCTGTCTTCATACGACTTGCCGACTTATATCACCGGACTGGAAAGCTCCGGGAGTCCAAATCTTATTGCGAAAATGCAATGAGGATATACTCAAAGCCTGTGCCTGGAACTTCACCCGAAGAAATAGCTGGTGGGTTGACAGAAATATCAGCAATTTACGAGTCTGTTGACGAACCGGAGGAGGCATTGAAGCTCTTGCAGAAGGCAATGAAGATGTTAGAAGATAAACCTGGACAGCAAAGCACGATTGCTGGGATAGAAGCACGGATGGGAGTGATGTTTTACATGGTTGGAAGGTACGAAGACGCAAGAAATGCTTTCGAGAGTGCGATATCGAAACTCAGAGCCACTGGGGAGAGAAAATCTGCGTTCTTTGGTGTTGTGTTGAATCAAATGGGTTTGGCCTGTGTGCAGTTGTTCAAGATAGATGAAGCTGCAGAGTTGTTTGAAGAAGCAAGAGGAATTTTAGAGCAAGAGTGTGGCAACTGTCATCAAGATACCATTGGAGTATATAGCAACCTCGCCGCAACCTATGATGCTATGGGAAGGTATTTCACATTATTTAATCTGTTTCCTTACAATCATATCATCCATATTTTGTTGCATCTGCATATCTTGCTTGGGAACTTGACTGCCTTACTCTCTCATGGATTCCTCAGTTACTTTAACTGATAGGCAATTATGGCTTTGCCCAAGTCAAAGGTCAAGTAATAAATTCAAATATCTTTGAAAGTCATAGGTTAAGTCTAGCAATTTTCATGGTAACTATGGTGTCAAAACGCTATGTTTCTTCATAATTTCTTTCGCGAGTGTTCGTATCAAATTCAATGGAGAAATGTGGGTACTGTAGCTCAGCTGATAGATGCCTTTATCTATGAAAACTATTGCAGAGTCGATGATGCTATCGAAATATTGGAATCTGTTCTTAAGTTGAGAGAAGAGAAGCTTGGAATTGCGAATCCGGATTTTGAGGATGAAAAGAGGAGACTGGCTGAACTACTGAAGGAAGCAGGCCGAACCCGAAACCGGAAAGCAAAGTCTCTGGAAAATCTCATTGACCCGAACTCAAGGAAAACAAAGAAAGAGGCAACAAAGAAGTGGTCGGGCTTGGGATTTAGAATTTGAATGGAAAAACCTCCTTGAATATCAAATCTGCTTTACTGATCCAACATTGCACATTCTGTAACATATAAGATCATGTATAGAGTTGATTTAATTTTTTCTTTTCCAATTGGAGCAAGCCCTTTTTTTTTTCTCTTTATGAACTGAACTCATTTATTGTTCTTCCTCTCTTTGTGCTGTTAATTGTTTCATTGAATGTCTGTGCCTGTAAGGCTGTTAATGGAGAAAGAAAACATTTGATCTTTTGATTGAATAAGATTATGGAAGAATGTTTTCTCATTTTTATCATTTTCGTAAGCACTTGTAAGGTTAATTCAAATAGACTCCTAACTTACATTTGGAAATCTAATTGGTTTATGAGTTTATGATCTGGTGAGTGAAATAAGTTAATTAAGTTAACATGGGATTGAAAAAATTCCTTATCTACCTCAAAGTTTGGTGATTTGACCCCTCATCTCGTGGAAAGAAAAAGTAAAATCTATAAGAAAAATAAAAAACAATATAAAGAAAAGGTCTTTTCTTTTTGGGCAAAGCAAAATAAAAAATGTTCCTACTTGCAATGGAAAAAAAGTAGATTCTTTTTTTCTTTTTCCTTTTCTTTCTTTTCAAAGTCACGGTGAATGAAAGAAAGCTATGGATATGAAAACTTAATTACCATACTTTATATATATTAAAAGTAAGATGATTAAACTTCGACAAGTTAAAATAAAATAAGCATAAAATGTTTCCTATCTTAGGTTAAAATCTATTATCTCTAGTTTTAATGTACGAGTTATGGATATAAACCTTTGATGCACCAATATGACCTAAAGAGAGAACAATATAATTTGCATAAACCAAGCTTAATGAAAAATGATAAAATAATGACATGTAAAAAATAAATTAAAAGAAAAAATCTTACATCGGTATGGTGCTTACCAAACCCACTTCAAATTGCGTTGTGTACCGAGTTTCTAATGTCTCGTCCTACTTTGTACATAAGTTTCTATGACTTATTTTATTTATTTATTTGACCTCATATTAGCCCTCCCAATACAGATCATGGTAATTAATACGCTAATTAAACATCACCAATAAAGAGACTCTTGAAATGAATAGATTAAAATAATAACGATTTACTTTTTTTTAGAATAATTATAAATAGTTTTATATTATGAGACATTTTATGAATATAGCAAAGTTACTATTTGTTCTATAGATGCACTAATAGAATCTCAAACTCTCCTATATTTTATAAATATTTTCAGTAGTTTTGTTATTTACAACAATTTACCTTATATTATTAATCATTCATAAAATATTAAATGGTAAATGTTAGGGGTAATTGATAAATGATTTTTGTGTTTCTTGTCATTGGGTTGTTGGCCTAAAAAAATTAATTTTGAAATTTCACTTCAAAATCATTTAAAATCATTTTAAATTAATGAATAGATATTTATTTCAAAATAAAAGTGAGTTTTTAGTTAAAAACGAGGTATAAACTGTGAATACTGAAATCTGAAGATTAAACTGAAGCAAAACTCAACTCAACTATGATCGTAAGGAAAAAATTTTAAAATAAAAATACTAAATAAAAACTAAACCCAAAATTTAAACAAAATACTTAAAAAGCTAAATTACACTACAAAAATTCATTGTAAAGTCAATATGGTTCAATAATTCACTAAAGACATGTGGGTTTTCAAGGTTAATTTGTAGCCTAAAAGAGTCCATAATGAAAGTGGGGATTAGGAGGTCAAATTAAGTAATTTAGGTTAAACATTTGTCTTAATCAAAGCATGTTGTCAATCATTTATAATAAATTTTTATTATAGGAAAAAAAATTAAAGTTAAATGTAGAGAACCATCCATTTAAATGATTTTATGAAAAGAAATATATAATTTTAATGAAAATTTTATAAAGGAAACCATTTTTCCCAAAAACCACTCTTTCTAAAACCACACTCTTAGATATATATTTTTAAACCTAAAAAACTCTCACCTAACACATCTTTAGACGCTTTTTAAAAGTTTGTAGATTAAATAGTCTAAAAAATATATCTTAAAGTTTAAAGATTAAATTTAAAATTTACTCTACTTAACAACACATGAGTAACACTTTTGTTCGATTAGGGTTCGGTTCCATATTATACTATGCATGCGAATATTTAGTTCTATTTATTTCTCACCTCCAAGTAGTCGGAGATTTGAAAACACGTTATAATTTCACAAGAGAATAAAAATACCGTCAATCTATTGATGTATATGTATTAGTACATCCATAAATCAAAGAGTTCATTATCGATATTAAACATTCATCGATATCTCCAACATCTTTTATAAATACCTAACTTGTAAAACACATTAAATGTCATATATATATATATATATATAGCTTAGTTCTAAAGTAAAAACAACTTAATTATTAATCTTAATTTCATGACTTATAAACATATTTGTCTACGTGGATATGTTAAAATGATATCAATATATATTGAGAATTACTAGTAGGTGTAGTTAGAGAGATAGTGTGTAAATAATTAATAATTAAGAAGAAGAGGGGAGTTTGGTTTGAAGGAATTAAGAATCTAATTAATTAAGAAAGAAAGAAAGAAAGAAAAAAGGAAAAGGAAGAGAAGATGTGATATTTATGGGGGAAAAGGGATGTTACAATTTTGAAATAAAGGGTTCCAAAAAGAGAGGGATGGGAGCTTCTAAAAATCTTGCCAAAATGAAAGCTTTTACAAATATGAAGATTTTATTCATTTAGATAGGAATTTTAGAATTTAGATTTACACCTGTGCTTTCCTCCTCATACAAAACTACCCTTTCCTCATCCTCATATGCTTTCTGGATTCTAAATTCTCTCAAATCCAACCATATATCAATCAACAACTATATTATACCATTCATTTAACGTCAAAATTAATTAAACATTATGTTTACTATATATTTAAATAATAAACATAACACATTTCTCAATTTTATACACTTCATTTCCTTTTTCTAAATTAAACTCATGTAAATTTAGATTATATGAACATAATCTTGTACTATTACACATTTAAGTTTTTGAGAAATTATTGTAAATATTTATAAATATAACAAAATTTTATTACAAATAGATTGTGATAACAAACATAGCAATGGTTTAGTTTGAATGAGTGCATTTTTTTTATAATTTTTTATAATTTTCCTGTCGTGGCTATTCAATTGCATAATTTTGATATAACAAAACCAAAGCTTGATGAACAAAAAGCAATTTTTTCTCCAAAAATATGGGTTGGAAAATTGAAAATAAACCTATATGTGATCAATAATTAGTTGAACAATAGTTTGTTTGGAATAATTTAACTAAAAATTCAAATGTTATTATTTTAGGAAATGTGAATACTCAGGGTAAGAAAATTAAAAAAAATCAAACATAAATTCAAAAAATAATAATAATAACTAGAAATTAAACAAAATAGCTATCAAACCCATTTTACAAAAATTAATATTGACCACTGAATGGATCCATAATTGGGATAGAGTATAAGGTAACATTGATGAATTCTCAAACCCATTTTACAAAAATTAATATTGACCACTGAATGGATCCATAATTGGGATAGAGTATAAGGTAACATTGATGAATTCAGTCATATTTAGAATAATTTTCATAACTCAATTCAACCAAGCTGTATGATACATGTGATTACAAATCAAAATATTGAAATCTTCTATTTTGAAGAAAGAAAATATAAAGTGGAAGACAATCTAGTACTCTTCCTAAGAGCATCTATTTTCGTTCATGGAAGTGAAAACGAACAACGAAGACTACATCACAACACAGCCTTTCAATTTAAACTATTTATAGAAAGCATCCTAATTATAAAAGTATTTAGATATTTTTGCTAAGCCCAAGTGAGTTCTAAAAAGAAGGGAAGAAGTTAGACTTGAAATTATATATTATAAAGAGCATAAAGTTGATGAGAGAGTCACCTAAGTCTATATTAAAAATTTGAGTTAATGATTGTTCATCTTTAGCCCGAGTCAAATGAAGCTTTAAACTAATAAAATTACTTCATATAATATTCTTTTTAAAGTTTAGTGATAATTGGATGGAACTTTTCATAACGTGAGGACTTAAGGTAGAAATAACATAGCAAGAAAATGTTCTAAAAGTCAACCATCAAAAAAAGGATTATTGTACCCAAAAAAAAAAAAACTAGATCTCTAAAATTAGGGTTAGGTATTGAGAATTAAGAAAACTCACTTTTGTAACTTTTGATTTAAAATTCCTCCAACCCATTCTAGAAGATTAATCAGAGAATCAATTAACTTCGAAAATATACTTTAAAATAAATAAATTAAAAGTAAAAAGACTTGAAAATATTCTTAAAAATTGTATATATTAATTTTTTTTTTGGCAATTCAATCAAGTTCATGCATGCAATAACGACGTTACAAAATAAAATATAAATTGAATCTCGTGATGTTTCATTCAATCGTAGTAGTGGAAAGGTGATTAATTCCCAATGTTAGCTTAATTTCATTAATTAATTGCTTTCTTTTTACGGTTAATCCAACTTAGCATATTAGTTATCAAATAAATTATAATATATATATATATATATATATATATTATAACATATATATATGTTGATTTGGGTTGCAATTTTATGTGTATTAAAAAGATTTTAAGGATTGTTTTTAGAAAATTTGATGGAATTTTATTTTTATAATGTGTATTAAAAAGATTATTTTAGAACATTTTAAGGAATTTTATTTTTACCATCTATATTGGCTATATTTTGAACAATCCCTCCAAATACCAAAGTGTGGTAATAATGGGAAAAATTATTTATTCACTATGTACTTTAAATCTTGGTTAAAATATAGTTATGAATATTTTAGGATTTGTTCTTTCTGTATTATTTAGTTTTATGGTTAGATTTTCTATAAAAAAATTGTGAGCTCTTTGTACCCATGAATTAAAAAATAGATAAAAAAAATAACAAATGATCAAATTTCTTAAAAAAAATATATAACGCTAATGATGACTCTTTATTGACATCAAATTTAGGTTAAATTATCAAAATATATTAGACATGGAAAAATTTATCAAACCACGTTATCACGAATATACATTTACTACGTTAACATAGATTTAATATGTGCTAAAAAATATAGATTTACCATAAAAACAATTACATCTATAAATTAATTATCTTTTGAAAAATGATGTTTGACTTTGCTCGATATTAAAATTAATTTTAGAAAAAACTAAAATCGTTTGCAAACTATTTTTTCAACCGTAAGTTGAAATATGCTTTTTGTTGAGTGGGTGACTGAGGAGGAATCACCCCCACAAAATTTGCCCCATTTTTTCTCTTATTTTAACTTTTTGACACTTCAATTTGAACCACACTATATGTTATTATTTTTTCTTTAAATAAAAAAAATGCATTTTATAAGATAACAATTTCAAAATTACTTTTACAACCAAGTAATTTACAATCACTTTAAATGTTTAAAATTTAAAACCAAATAAAAAAAAATGATGGTATTAGAAATAATTTCACCAAGTTTTGAGACTCCGTGTATAATATTAAGTTTATAAAAGTTACTTTTGTTTCCAAGTTTGTTTGTGTAGCTAATAGCTTTAAAATTGATTAATTAATAACTTTGCAAACTTGTTTTTGTTAACTATTGGATCTTTTAAAACTAATGTGAGAAATCAAAACTCAATTTTCAAAAATTCGAAACTAAAAAATAAGTGATTGTCCAGCATGAAAATGTATGATTTTAGTATTATTTAGACTTTTGTTAAAAATCTCTTATTGGATACTACTCCAAAGATTAATGGTGTGCATGAATTAATTAGTATGAATTCTAAAGTTAATTAACTTTTTCATAACATTATATTGTTCTTTTGTAGTTTAACATTACACGTTAATAATAGAAACGTGATAATTTGAATAATCAACAAAGGTGATAATTTGAACCTATCAATAACATTTGGAATAGTTTCATTTCTAAATTAATTCAACTTCTCATGGTTTTGTCGTTTCTGTTCCAATTAATAAATATCCAATAAGCTAATTATCTTTTTTTTCTTTTAAATGAAAAGAAAAAAGCAAGAGAATAATTCCTCTACACTAATAATGTAAAAGGTCTTCAAAATTTATATATATAATTATGAACACATTTCTTTCATGAATACTGTACAGATTATATATTCCCATTAAAATTAATCACTAAGAAAATAAAATAAAGGGAATATATTCATAATAATGGAGAAAAAAAGATTGACGATCGAACCTTTCAATTCCACTAAATCATGATTTATATTCCTCTCTCTTACCATGGAATTATGCTTTAGAATATCAAACTTTAATGTAACACATGTATTTGTTACTTAGTGACAGAGAAAAATAATATTATACAACCATATTAATTAATATATTAAAAATAATACCAAGATGAAAAAAAGGATTATGTTAAACTTAAAGTTAATATAACTCAATACTAATTAGAACCGAGCTTTCTCTTAAAACTAAGAGATTCAAATCATTATACCTATTTTTTTTATTTACTTGTCGTTAAATAAGCATGTAACTTAGAAAAAAAAATCGTTGATTTTCAATATCTTAAAATGAAAATTAGTATAGTTAATTATACTTGAATATTTATAATGGATAATGATCTTATATAATTTTATTAAAAGAAATTATGATGTATAGTTGTGAGATCAACAAATTATTATTTTAGTTCAAAATAAATAGAGCAATACTTGAGTATACAATTGGGGTTTCACCTATCTATTTTCATACCTTACTTAATAACAAAAGAAAAAATTATAAAATATATATTTTGTATTTTCTCATAACAAAAAAGTTTTCATGTATTACGTTATGATTTAACACTTATGTCAACTAAAAAAAACAGTATTTATAAAAATATAGTAATTAGATTTAAAGTATTAGCATATAACAATATTTTTAAAAAATTACAAATTTAATAAAATTTGTTAAAAACTATAATAACAATAAATCGATCATAAAAAGAGTATCGTTGATAATAGACTTTACTATATTTGCAGTTGTTTTAAAAAAATATTGTTATACATTTTATTATTATTTTAAAAATTATTATTTATTATATCGAAGGTAAATTAAACAATCACTTTAAAATATATATTATAAGTATTTTTTGTAATAAATATGCATGCATCATAAGAATTTGACATTGATTTGATATAAAGTAGAGATTCTTTTGATCATAACCCAATTGCTATTTGTTTAAAAGGAAGAAAGCTTTTTGAAATAAGAAATTATGGATTGTTCCAAAAATAATGAATAGATTAATGCCAATTTGGTTTTTCTTTATATATCTTTTTTCTTGAGTGCATTTTTATTTTTATTTTTTAAACCAAAGCCCAATTTGGTATTAGTGCTATATTTCCTTTGTAAATATAGAAAGTGGTATTTCAAAAGATTATTATATAACCTCATTTAATTAAAAGAATTCATATACTTTTTATTAAAACGTAGAATCGCTTACTTAGAAATATTTTTTCAACAAAAGCGTTATTCAAGATTTAAATTTTGAAAAGTATTTGAATTTGGAGGTTGAAATGTTCATACCCGTTCAAAATATATTAACTAATTTTGTAGTTACAAAATTATGTTCAAAATCCTAACAAATTTAGTTCAAAATCAAGACGTATGTGGCCTTAGTCTCTACCCATTTATATTTGTATATATATATTTAAAGTTTACTTTATAAACTTCCAATTCTTTTTTCTTTAAATTAAAAATATTTTAAGAAGTTTTTTTAACATTGGATGTGTACAATAGACTCCTAGAATTTTTAATTTTTGTTTAATAGATTTTTTATTTTATACTAATAGATTAGATCCATCACATGATCTTCGGGATAATAAAAAATAAAATTTAAAATAAATACAAACTTAAAAATTAATGGATTAAACTTGTATTTAAACAATATATATATAATAACATTTTTTAAATGAGTACTTTTATTTCATTTGAATACTAGGTTCCTACATCTCTGACATTTTAAATAAAATGTATACTTAAAATTAATCATGTTTTTTTTAAAAGTATAATAATTATGTGGATAGAAATAGAACTTTTCACTTTTAAAATAGAAAATCAGGTCAATTATTATTGAGCTAAACTCGCTTCAACAATTAATTTTATTAGTTTACATCATAATTAGTCACTAGTTGAGTTATAGTTTTAGAAAGATAAATTATATTTATATTTAACTTATAAAATTAATCATTATAAAAATAGTAAATTAATCGATTATTTAGTAAAAACAATCCAACATATTGATAAAAATCAATTTATTATAATAAAATCATAATTAATAATAATTATTGAAGTAAGTTTTATTTAGTAATATTGGCATGACTTACTAATCCAGATTGGGATGAAAGTTGACTCTTTTTTACGGAGGAAAATACAAGATTTTGCTAGGTTTTGCCTATAGAGAAATAGCAAGAAATCATGAAAAATCAGTCAAAATTATACAATTATCGTTAGATAGATAAAACCGAGAAACCATTTTATTTATTTTATAACCATGTATATATTAAAATCAATATATTAAAATGAGCATAACTCATTATATATTGGTTAAATGCAACAATTTTTATATATCTTAATTGCATTAGTTACGTTTTAATTTTTAGTCTATATATATATATATCTTAATTGCATTCAATTGTGCCCACTAATATAGTAAATATAAATTACATTAGCTAGTATTTTGTATTTTTAAACTTTTAAAATGATTGTACTCACGTATTAAGTTACCTTAATTTTTGAATATCAATTGTATAATAGATATAATACTTTTAGTTTATCAATGGACCAAAATATCATATATGGAGATAGATGAAAACTAACCAATGATATTTCGTTGATACGTGAAGTATAATTCAAACTAATACACTTTTTAGTGTGTAATATTGATATTTAAATTTATATCAATACTCAATCAAAATACATTTTAAAGCATATTATTAGTTTGTTGACATTGATTCAAAATTCATTTCAAAATATAACGTTACTGCATTATTAATAGAGTGTCAATATATATTAAAAATTAGATTAAAATACTTATGAAGTGTCTTCAAACATTTATGAAAAATTAACGATAATACTATTACTCTACAAAATAACTTTCAAAATATTTTGAAGTTATAAAGTCGTTTTTAAATATAACAAAAATGAACTAAAATATTAAAAAATTGATAAAAATGACCTTTAATAGGTTTTGTCACGTAAAAGGAGCACCTTTTAATAGAAATCATCTAAACATTTTTTTTTGTGCATCTCAGGCGAAAGACGAGATTTCCTTAAAATCTTAAAACTTTCCAATATCCATTATTTTGATTGTTTTAGATTTTTCTAATGCATCTCGATAGACACATTAGACCGAGATTCTACCATTATATCCAAATCTTCCCAAATATTACATCAAATATTAACTAATTTTGTTTATCTTTTTTTAAAAAAAATTATTCAATCTTTCCAAATCTTACTCCAAACTTTAACTAATATTTTTCATCTTTTAAAAAATATTATAGATCACAGTTCATCTCACCCAAAATTGTATTCGCCATCTCGGTTATCCGGAGCAAAATTATACCGAGAAAAACCTAAAATTTTGATAATTTTGGATACAATTTTAATCAAAATTTCTTTTATAATCATACCAATTTTATATAAAATTATTGTTGTGAATAAGATTTTTATGGTAATGATCTTGTCAACAACATAATTATCGAACACTTGAATTAAAATAAAATATTTAAGAAATTTTATAAAAAAAATTAGATGGGGAGAAAGTTATTTAAGATTCGTTATAAGGTTGAGAAAGATACTAGAAGAAAAATTACTTATATATTCAAATTTGAAAAGGTGGCATAAATCTATGTTTTCAATTTTTACATATAAAAAAAGGAAAAATTTTAAAAATGGTAGATTTTACAAAATATTTACAACCTATAACAAATTCTATCACTGATAGTCATTGATATGCTATAGTGATAGAAGACTATCATTGATAGAATCTAAAATTTTGCAATAGTTTATAAATATTTTAATTTATTTCCTATTTTAAAAAATGTCCCTACAAAAAACTAGTTAAAATGTGGGAAGATTTGAAAATATGTTAATCTCAATAAATCTCGATCACGAGGAAAATATCGGTGGTTTGATTGATCTAGTCCGAAATAGACGAGAAAGGATGTTTAAACGATTTTTCAAAAAGAGTACTAGTTCTAAGAGATAAAACTTATTCCCGACAATTTTTCCAAAATATCACAATGATATATCTATGACAAATGCAAATAGTAATCTATTGTAATCTAATATATTGCAAAAAGACTGTAATACTTTACTATATATTTAAATATTAGAAGTAGTTTATAAAATGAATTAGGCAACATTTTGGAGTAAGGTCCTTCCAAAGTGACTAAAGAATTGGTACCTTAGATCATTTGATTGAACTTCTCTTTGAATTGTACTTCTTTCTAATTCTATGTGGATAGATTGGAATTATTTTTTAGTGGGGCAATGGAACATGTACACATCTAATCTATTCTCCTTAAGAAAAGATTGATTGCATTTTCAAATTCCTCCTCCTCTCTCTATAAATCTCTCTCTATCTTCCCCTACCCTATAAGCATCCAATTAGGTAAGAAATTATTTTTGAGATTATCAAACAAAACACTACCTTCACTTTTTCTCATTCTAATTACTATTTGCGAATTTATAAATTTATTAATTTTGATTTATATTTATAATGTCTGTTTAATCTCTAAATTTTCAAATCCAATCATATCAAGTTGTAAAGTTGTTCTAAACATTTAATTTTATATTTAATAAATACATAATAAATTTAAATTTTTAAAATTT
This sequence comes from Cucumis hystrix, assembly GCA_025688845.1. Classification (NCBI taxonomy): domain Eukaryota; kingdom Viridiplantae; phylum Streptophyta; class Magnoliopsida; order Cucurbitales; family Cucurbitaceae; genus Cucumis; species Cucumis hystrix. The sequence continues at coordinate 16,152,333 of CM046889.1, forward strand.
AAATTAACTTTTTAGATATGAATTTAAATTTTGTATCTAATAGAGCTCTAAACTTTTTACGTTAATGAATTTTAAAAAATAATGAATGAATCAATGACTTATTAGACAAAAATAAAATAGAAGTACACAAGTTTAGAAACCATATACATAGGATAAAAAAATCCAAAAGTTCAACTCTGACTAAACTAAACTTATAATTATAATTTAACGTACTTTTAATAATGGTGACATGACTAAGCATGAATAAAATTAAGATTCATATAAACTATTATAGCCATGAAAAGTTATGTAGGACCCATGAAGTGGCCATGCAATGAAGATTTGAGTTTATAAAAAGCTCAAGTCTGTAAGATAGCATTTGTAGAGTCAAACTATTCAATCAAACAATTTCTCTCTTTGTTTTAGAGATATATATCTCTTCTTCTTCTTCTTCTTCTTCTTCTTCTTCTTTTAATTACAATATGGTTTCTTTGGTGCTTGCTAGAACAGTTATTGGTATCATTGGTATGTAAATTATTAAGAAAAAGGAAATTAAATCCCATTTTCTAATTTCATAATCACTTCTCTATCTTTACACCAATTGTTTTGTTTTGTGTAGGAAATATTATTGCACTTTTCTTGTTCTTATCTCCATTGTAAGTAACCTTTTTCTATTCTCCACACTTTCTCTTTTCTATATGTCTTATTATTCTCTAAATGATTATTGATTTAGAGATTGTTTGATTGATTTTTGTTGAATAGTTTCTTTTAAAAGTAGTTAGAAACATATTCTTTTAACACTGGGTTTAGGTTTTAAGTTGATTTTCTAAGTATAGGTATATTTTTAGGCCGTTCTAAAGTTAATACAATTATTCATATAGTTCTTTTAATTATTTAATCAATTAGCCTTTAAACTCAGTTTCAACTTAGGAAGTGAGAGTACAATATTATGAGAGAATTATAACATTGTCATGACTTGCTAAAACATCAAGAACCCAATTAGTTCTCGTATTTATGTAATTAATTACAATAATAAACTTATTTTTCAGGCCAACCTTTGTTACAATATGGAAGAGGGGATCGGTCGAGCAGTACTCACCAATCCCGTATCTTGCAACGCTTGTGAACTGCCTAGTTTGGGTGTTGTATGGGCTGCCAGTGGTGCATCCGGGAAGCATTCTAGTGATCACCATTAACGCGGCCGGAACCCTAATCGAGTTGGTTTACATAATCCTCTTCTTCGTGTTCTCCGATCGGAAGAAGCGGATGAAAGTTCTCCTTGTGCTGCTCATCGAGCTCGTCTTCATCACCCTTCTGACACTTCTAGTTCTGTTCATCTTTCATACTCATAGCAAGAGATCCATGGTGGTTGGAACCATTTGCATTCTCTTCAACATTGGCATGTATGCTTCGCCATTGGCAGTCATGGTTGGTTTCCCTTTCTCTTTAACTCTCTTTGTATATTAGAATATTATATAATAGTTCTGTTTGGAGTAATTTTATGCTTTTGATCTTTTTTTAGCAGAATCTTTACTGTTTTCATTGCTGTTTTTAGTGTCATTTATGTGGTTCCCAATAAATCAAAGAGGAATGTTCTTCTTCTATAACCCTTTTTCCTTTTCTTTTCAAATGAAGACATAAAAAATCATTTCACAAAAATGATCTTGAGCATGATTGTTTTTTGGATTATATGTTTAGCGATTATTAAATGTTATTAATGATTATTTTTAAAAATAGAAAAATAAATTTAAAAAAAATAGTTTTTTCTTCTTTATAATTAAGTTATTACTAGTAATTTTTTTAAAAAAAATCTACCAAAAATTGACATGTAGATATATCTTTTTTCATTTACTTTATCAGAAAATATTTAGGAGACAAATATTTGAAACCATACATAAAATAGATTTAAGTGTTGAAATATATATTTAGATTTTTGTATGAATGGTTAGTGAGAACATATTCTATTATTAATAAAGGATAAACTATGATTTCTATATAAAAATAGACTAAAATAAAACGTTAAACAATTAATTTTTAATTTTTTAGGGTTTTTTTTTTTAAAAAAAATTAAGGTTAGAGAGATTACTTTCACCCATAAATTTTCAAAATTTGAAAAACTTGATTTTGGTGATAGAATTTAACTAAGAATATAAATGTTATATATTTTTTTTATCATCAATTTTGAATTAATTAAAGGTTTGTTTTGTTTTTGTGATGCAGAAATTAGTGATTAAAACAAAGAGTGTGGAGTATATGCCTCTCTCACTCTCTGTTGCTTCTTTTGCCAATGGTGTGGCTTGGACTATTTATGCTCTCCTCCCTTTTGACCCTTATATTTTGGTATTCTCTTCTCAAACTCAATACAGTACAAATTCAACCTAATCAAATTAATATTTGTATGCATCGTTCAAACTTAGTTCGATGATAATTAGTGTTCATTACTTTCTCTTAAGACTATGATTGGAGGTTTAATCCAAACAATCACCAAGATCATTAAATCTAGTATTGATTATTATGGATTTTATCCTTTTAAAAAATATTCTCACAAATGCAAAGAGAGAGGCAACATACAAAGAAAAAGGTTTGAAATGCTTTAAACTTAAAATATGAAATTTTGGGGAAAAAGAAAGGAATAATTATCCTAATGTTTCTTTTAGGTTGATTAAAAAAAAACAATAATGGAGATGTTCTCTATATGCATATGTAATATGTAATGTTAGATCATGAATTATATCTATTGCAAATGGATATATATATATATATGATGCTGCATCAATATTTCTTTTCTACAAAAGTGTAAGGTCTAGCTTATAGAGACAAGCATCTTACACAAACAAATAATAATAATAATAATGATAATGATAATAGTTTTAATTTTATTAAAAAAAATTGTTAAATTAAAAACCTAATCCAATTGTGTTTAGTAGATGTTTGAAGTTTAAATAATAGGATTAAAATAAACTATAGATAGTCCACTTGATTATATGTTTGATATGGAAGATCAAAAGGTTTGGTTTGTGATTATATTGAATTCAATTTTTTTTCAGATTCCAAATGGGCTGGGGACACTATTTGGGCTGGCCCAATTGATACTGTATGCAAGCTTTTACAAATCAACAAAGCTCCAAAAAGAAGAGAGGGAAGGAAAAGGGCAGGTGGTTTTATCAGATCAGGTCACCAATGGAAAAGGGTGTTGGAAGAATGACAACATTGAATCTGGGAATCCTAGAGCTGAGGTCCATGGAGCTTGATGGCCTCCCCAACATCTCCACCCTCCATCTATCACTTTTGTAATATATAGATAAAATATCACCCAAAAAAAGAAAAAGAAGAAGAAGAAAAGGCCTTTCTGTTTAAAAGTGTTAGCAAATTCCTCATGTTTTAATTTGGGGGTAATAACAGACCATCATTGCATAGACCAGTGCCAAACAATTGGCAAACCTTGTAATGCCATTTGAGTCTTTTTTTTCTTTCTTTCTTTACTTCCTTGTTTTGTCCTAGCTTTGTTTTTTTGTTTTATCAATCTATGTATTTGGAGAAGCTTTACCGTTTGAGTATATCAATTGCTTTTTCTGATTCTCATGTTTTGTTTAATGATTGAAATATCAGTTATTAACAAGTTGGTTATTAACAATAAATATTTGTGTTACAAATATGAAAATCATGTCAAAATGAGTTTAGCTTAACTATATAGTTGGTAGTTTACTCTTTTTTTAGGGATAGAAGGTTTTATCTCCATATTTGCTAAAGAAATGAAAGATCAAATAAAACAACAGATAGTAAAAAGAAAGGTCCTTTGAATTTGATAAGTGCGGAGGGCATGGTTTATGTAGTCCACAAGGCTTGCATCAATCTGAATTGGAAACCTTGCCAGAGATTTTTCCTCTGAAAATAAGATAGATGCATACCTCTTCCACAATGGTGCATCTCATTCAACAAACAATATCGATACTAAATCGAATAAATGGCCTCCTAAAGATCATCAACGTCAAGAGCAGGTTGAAGAACAATTCTAGTCTACAATTGTAACAAGAGTCTAGATGTTTATATCGCCTTCCAAGTACCCAAAATGTTTCATAAACTTGAAATTCTCTCAAGTTCCTAATTTCAAACTCAACTCACAACAACCTCTGAAGATAATATTTGACGAGAAACAAAATGGTGAACTGCAAATGAGGAGAGAATCACTACAATTCACATGAAAGATTTTATACAGTTTGAGCAAAATAATATCAATACCTAGATCTAAATCTTCACTTCCTAGTACTAATACAATATATTGGGACGAGACGTCGACAAATTTTCAATATCCACAACCCGAATTCTCACTCCCCACCAGTACTCTCACAAGAACTCCCAAGATTGACATTTAAATCATGAACTGACAATCTTATGATATTGCTACCTGACGACTTTGAGATATCTACACACTCTTGTAGGTCTGCATCACACGCAATAAGAACCCATTCACGATCGTCATCCATATATTTGATATCGAACGTACCAACCTCCAGTTTCAGTCTCTTTGCCACTTCTTCTCTCAACTCCACAATACCAGACGTCAAAGGAATTCGAAATCGAATAATATCTTCCTTATAAGTGGCCTTGATAGTCATCCTCCTTGGTTCTTGCCTTAGTGATATATGAGGGACTGTGTGACAAACAGAGTCCATAGGTTGTCTCAGAGCTATATCATGATGGTTGGACCAACAAAATTCGGGTGCTTGCTCGTCAAGAACAGCATCGGCGACAGAAGCACAAAGATTTTTCAAGTCCTTAGAACTTCCTGCATCCTCAATCAGCATTCCTCCAAATGGTTCCTCAGGCTCAACCATCACAAGTGTATCCGGTATTGAACAAGGAGGCGCCGATATATTCAGTTTATCGATTGGATGGAATGCTACTTCAGGAGATTCTCTTCTTACACATTGTTCATGCTGAGGAATAGAAATCGGATTATTTGCTAGTGCACTGTCGTTTGCAGGGCTACCTTGGCATGAACCATGAGAAGTAGGTGTCCCGGCACTCTCTTCCCGTGATCCGCTTCCTGTTCTAAAATTGTTCAAACCATTTCCAAACTTTGGCAGAAATCCGTTCTGTTCGTGAATTGGTTCTTCTGGACTCAACACTCCTCTATGTAATCGATCTTCCAATCTAGTCTGTGTGTCATTTGTCTGTGCTTCTGGGGTGTTTGTTTCCTTGTATTGAGAATCAGATGGTTGAGAAGCAACAAAGTTTTGCTGGTTAGACCCTTCTGGAGTTAAAGGATGAGAACTCGAGCTAACAGTAACAGGAAGTGGACTTGTAGCCAGAGAAGATATTCCGAATGCTCCTTCAGCCCCTTGAACAGATTCAATCACACGCTTTAGCTTTGAAAGTGAACGATTGACCTTGTTGATCTTCCGAGATGGCCACCGTGAGATCCCATGTTGTCTACAGATACGCTTCATTGTTGTGGGACAAACTGTAAAGTGGAAAAGTGATATATCAAACTTTAGTTGATTCCTGTTTAGATAGATGAGCAAGCATAGCTTTTAACTTTTACAGTCTTACACTACAAAATCAACAACATACCGCCAAGGCTTTTAGCAGCATCCTTAAGACTGCCAGCAAAATATTGTTGAAGAACCTCCAGACTAATTGATTTCTCTGCCTTTCCACGCTTCCTTTCGGATGTCTTTTTTACTTCCTTATTCTGTGGACAAGGAACGGACTTGTGGCTTTCCCCGTCCCAAGCACCATTGTTTTCATCCTTCGGAGCATCATGAACCATTAAAGATTGTTGTTGCAATGTTTCTAATGCAGCTACCTCTGCTGCTTTTGGCATGGCATCAGATGCAGGTGGCAATTGCACGGGTTGCGGAATTTGAATATATTCAAATCTCGAGTCAAATCCTCCATTTCTAGATGCTTGAATGATCTCAACAAGTCCTTCCTTGTCCTCAAGGTTGATTCCAGAAGCAACTTTGAGAGTGTAGAAATGCTTCTTCATTGTTGCCATTAATGCACCCAACAAATTCTTTTGTTCCTGATAATCAACAATGCTCGGTGGCAGAAAAAATTCTAGAATGTACTCATCATCTCCAGTAAACGTGCTTCGTAAGCAGATTGAAAAACAACTCTTCAACCCAAACATAAGTGCATAGTGGACCAAAGGGTACTCGGTCTTACAGAATTGGGTGATGTCTCCACAAAAACATGAGCTGTGAGATAAAAACGCTCTCCCTGAAACCCCTTGACCCTTTTGTAAATGGTGTTCTAAACATGCGTCACGAAAACCCCACATGTGAGCATCGACAACATAGGATGCTACTTCTGTTGCGGACATACAGATCCGTCCCATGCAACTACCATCAAAGCTTGTACAGCTTTTCTTCAAACCTCCACCGTTGGCGAGCACGTTTCGGTGCCTGCATGGAACCCAGGTTTGAGCCAATGGTAAGTTATGAGTTTCGCATACAACTGTGAGTACCTCCAAAATTTCAGCCAGTGCATTCTGACGACCTTCATTGCAAATCTGGTTTGACAAGCATTGCCAAGATTGTATCTGTGAGAACGAGCGAGAAAAAACAAACTAGACAATATTCATCATCCGGGATGCAATAAAGCACCAGTTTCATACATACAACTTTTCGCCACTGACCTGATTATTCGGATGATCCAAAATCTCTGAACTTTTTAGATTGACAGCCTGCATGAAGAGAATCACAAAATTAGCAAAACGTTATATCCTCTGTCCAAGACAATCAAGAACAAGTAGCATTAACATGAGTGCACAGCACTTGTTGAGACAAAAAAAAATGAAATTCGACAAAGGGCAAGGAAACTCAAACCTCAAGAGCTTTGCAGACTTTGTCTACCTCAGGTGCATAATTGATCTTTGGTGAGGTCATGATTAGCTCAAGAACACCAAGACAAGAGTGCCCGGAAGGGTCAAAAACAGGCAAAGCCAAAGTTCCCTGAACATTGTAGTTAAGAGCGTGACTAAGTCGAGGATACTCCTTGCTTGAGTAATACTGCACATTTGGAGTCCATTCTGGCAATTTTTGTTGGAAAACACGACCAGGGAGCCCAAGATATCCATCCTGGTCGGCGTCCAAGGAAAAGGAAAACGTCAAAGAGGCCATCCTATATTGATGAAGTCCATTGCTCTGTGAATCAAGGACAAACGGTTGCCCGGAAGTTGAAAGTACAAACTTGCCACCACTTTTTACAGGCGCCCAAACTTGAGCTAAAACATGCTGGTCAGATGATTCTTTAATGTACCGAAGAGCTTGTGCCATTTTTTCTTTGATTAAGCAATACCCATCTGGATTCTCTGATGGCAGTATTCCCCATGATGAAGACGGAACTGGAAGAATCTTAAACTTTTGGTTCTCCGTCGGCTTTTGTGGTACAGAATGTGAATTGGAAGTACCTGCTCTCAGCTGTAAAGTTAAGCCATTTTAAATGGAAAAGAATCCGCCTAACTAAATCCAAGAAGACAATATCAACTACAGCTTAAAATGACAAGATAAGATTGAAACAACCCCATAAAGAATCACATATCTGAATAAGCGGATATATCTCAAAAGTAAAGCCTTAAAGTATTTTCAATCTCACAGTAATCTTTGTTCCTACTCTTCAATTTATTTAGACCCAATCTTTGAAGTACTAACAATGGCATTAGGAGACATCAAAACTACAAACACCAAGTTATTCAAAGCCTCATTGATTCATTAAAAAAGTTTTTTAAAAAATGAGAAGTCCAAAAACCACTCAAATAGTCAAAGAAGCAAGAAAATGGAATCCCACCCATCAGAAAGCCGATAGTTTATATATTCAAATCAAACCACTATTGAATCTGAAAACCATTGAACTAAATTCCAGCTCGTTCTCCCTAAAACAGAAAATCCCCAAATCCCCAGTAGAAATTCGTTCCCCTCACAAGCATCAGCTCAACTGAACTAACACCATTAAACTAAAACTAAATCAAAATCGAGAACAGAAGAAAAAAAAGACAAAAAGAGATTAAAATGAAAACAAAAATGAAATGAAAGACTGACCACGAACAGAGCAAGCATAGGCAGCAAACTTAGAATCATCATCATCATCAGCTTCAGAGAAGGCCCAAAGAGGGGAAGCAAGATGATCGGAGGTGGAAAGGAGAAAAGGGGACATGGGATTAGAACCAAAAGAAGGGATTTGATCCAAAGGCCAAGGAATGTCCAAGTCGAGATCGAAATCCATAATTGAGGTACGGTCGTCGGAAGAAGAACGGTGGTTAGATTTGGGGAAAAGGGGAGATGGGTGATCGGAATCCGGCTCGGTCATGACGAGGGGATTGTTGAATAAGATTTTTACAGTGGATTTTGTGTCTCAAAAGATTGATGGGGAAGAAGAAGAAGAAAGGGTGAAGAATAGGTGGTGGTTGATTGGGGAGTGTGATTCCATCGAATCCAACAACGAGTTGTACAACTTGGTTTTTGTGAGAAATTTGTTTTTGGATAAAATAAACAGATTTGATTCCGTGTTGCAACCCACTACCACAATCGATACTCCGCAGACTTTTTGTCTCCATTCTCCATTCTCCATTCTCCATCTTCTATTTCTACCACTGCAATTAATTACATTAACATATTCTCTTTGTGTTTATAGTCAATAATGGAGAATATAATCATGGCGAGTAAAACTCACTTTTAAATTCTTGTATTTCTTTTGTTTTCTTTAAAAGATTTTATATACATTTGGTCAACTACTCATTTGGGTATATAACTTAAATGCAAAAAAGTAATTTACAAAACTCCTTGAATATTGAAAAACAAACACATACATATATTTGAGTTGAGAAGTAGATATCTTGTTTTATTTTAAAAGATTCAAGCTCTTTGCAATGTGTAAGTATTTCTTCGTAATTTATATCAACAATGAGTGTAATATATGATTTGTCTCTATTAGGACACATTAACTCAATTGAAAACATTTGTCATGCTTTAGAAATTGAGTTTAAGAGAAATATAACCTTACTTATTGGTCTTCATATGTGTCATGCCCCACTCCGCACGCGTCCCAAACTTTGCAATGCGACACACGACGCGACTTAAGCGGTTTTGATGTAAACGTCAAGATGCTCAACTTAAATTCTTGAACTTAAGCTTAATTGCCTAGTTTCAGTTTAATTAACTTAATACTTAGTCATTAGACGATAAGAGAATAAATGATGCTAGACATTAGTAACAAAGACTTCTTATAGTATGTGATCCAAATACACATGTTACATGCTTCCTTAAATACATAAACTATGAAGTAAAACTTAAAACGCATTGCTTAGCTTCCATGCGTAACAACTCGCCTTCCTTATCCAAACTTGGCCTTAATGCTTGAAAACCTGGGGGAGGAAAAACTTAAAACATAAGTCAAAGCTTAGTGAGTGATAGTTTTGGAAACCTTTTTGGCATACAACATATGAAATCATTTTTATAAACATGATTTTCATCGCCTCATTTCATAAATCTGAAATCACACATTAGTTTTTCAGTGTTCTTTCTTCCAAGAACATGAATCATTTCCATGCATAGACTACTATGATGTCCTTTTCATCAACAACATCCCTAGGAGAATTTCCTAGTTCACTTCTCGTTGCTCAGGTTGCTAAGCTCAATACGCTCCTTTGACGCATTGGTCAACTTCACTCCACCCTGCAGTCTTTTTCTACATGATTACCTTTATTACTTATGTTGCACATAATAATTAACTTCGTTGATAGGAATAAAACTAATGATTTACAAATAAACATAGCATACAAAACAATCGTTAAACATAATAGAAGCTTTCTTTTTTAAATCATTCTTTATAAATATTAACATATGAACATTATTACAAATCAACAAGGAATTTAGAAGAAAGCTTTAAATCTTTAAACACTTTTGGAAAATCACTCACTACACTAAGTCTTTCCTTCAAAACACCTAGCTGTAGGTCTCTTCTTCTAACCTAACGCTTCTTTTCAGCAGAGCAACTTTTTAGAATTTTCAACTTAATCCTCATTTCTACTAACCTTTCTCCTATATATGAATCTCAAATTGGATTAGTCATCCTTAAATACTCAACTGAAAGTTTGAAACGTTGTATGCATGATGAGTACTCAATTGAAGGTTTGAAACGTATTGTATGCACTATGAATGAATCATCGTAATGCTTTTGTTCAATACTTTGTGAGATATATAATTAATTAACACGACAACTAATGTAGTAATTGTTATGTTTGTTAGTAAAACAAATAGGTGTCGGGAGGATTGAAACATACAACTTTAAGAGATGCATTACATGCCAAGTATCACTTAGTCCGAAGATAAAAATAAATAAACATCAAGAAACCTATCATTTATGTCATGGATTATACACATATGTATATTCCTAAATAGATCAAAGACATAATTCTTTACAAATTTCGATACAATAAGACTTCTATGACATAATTGAAAAATGTAAATCAACAAAATAATAAAAATACTCATGATCATTTCAAAATAATATATATAACAAAGGACAAACAAACTTCCAATATGAAAATTATTCTTTTTATTAAATAATAAATAAAAAAAATTGTAAAATATATAATCATAGGTTAAAATAGAGTAAATTTAAGATCCAAAATCAACGTGAGATTCAAAAAGACAAAAAAACCTCAATTTAATTAAAGTAGTTATCATCACTTATATGCTCATAATTGTTCTTTAATCTCCTTAATGTGAGATTAATTTTAATCACATTTTTTACAGCAAAGTTACTACATGTCACCTTTAACTATAATAGAACAAAAATTAACTAACATATTACATTATCCAAAGGTCAACAAACTTGAATTCCCCAAAGCTTAATGGTTTTTCTGTCCTTAATTAATATATAAATAACTTTTGTACTTCCATTTTCTCTAATAATAATAACAACAACAATAATAAATATGGATAATTCCAATAATTAAGCATGTGGGTTAGTGAAGTAGTCTACTCAAAAATTAAAATAAAATACAATGGCATAGAATGTGGATCCAATGTCATACAGCATTTACATAAAAGCTATTTAAACTTTTACATTTTCTTCTTTTTTAGCTAATTGGACTTATATCTTACATCATCATTTTTTTTCATTTTTTATTTTTACTTTTTTGTTATTATATATACAAGTAAAAGCCAAGGCAAAAACAACAACAATTAGTTGGTTTATATTCATTTCTTTTTTCTATAGACAAATTTTGTTTTATTGGAAAAGTTGTTAGCATTAGCAATAATAATAAAGATAAGCTTCAGATTTGTAGATTTTAATTATTTTTCTTAATTGACTTTTAATAACTGAGTTTAATTAATCCATTTTTGATTGGGGGCACTACCCATTATTTATTGCCAATGATGGTGCTTTGTGTTAAATAATATTTTCCTCTCTTTTTTTTTTCTATTAATGAAGACAAAGGTATTTGATTATCAAATTAATAAAGCTGCCTACCCCATTATTTTCCTCTTATTTTTATTTTAAAGTAATAATAAATATACTTTACTCTTATTCTTTTTTTTTAAGGAAAAAAAAATATATTTTACTATTGGAATAAAGGTAAGTGTTTAATTTATTAATTAGTGACATTGGCATATTAATTAAGTAATGATATAATGAAAGCATAAAATTTTAAGAAATCTGCAGAGGAAGTGAAAATTTTGATCTCTCCAAGATTTTTATGCTGCTTAGATAGTGACTGATTTAATACTTTATTGAAGGCTTTTATTTTTTTTTTCTTTTTGGTATGAATATTTAGACATAAATTCCATGCAAACTTATAAAATATTTTAAATAAATTTGGGAAGTTTAGATGTTTTTTATACTTTCTTATCATCTATCATTATACAGAGAAAAAAATAGTTTAAAATATAGTTTTCAAGAATGTTACGTGATAATTTATAATTGAACAATTTGGTGGACAACCAAATGCCTTGAATGCATCAAATTTTTCTTTATAAATTATAGCTTTTAAAATCTTTTGAAATTACTATTCAACTGTAGTTGGTTTTTGTACTTTTAAATCAATGAAGAACTAGAGTAATATACAACTGCATATTGTTTATTTATATGTCCGTAATAAATTATTATTATTAACAAGGTTTCATTCAACAATGATTCAATTTTATTACTTCTTGATGAAATTTTAGCTTATAAATATTATTTACATATCTATCATTAATTTTTTTTATACACTTTCACTCCTTGTGCTCTAAGAAATCAAACCAAATTTTGAAAAGAAAAAAAGAAAAAAAAACTTTCTTTTTTTCTTTAAATTGGACTAAAATAACTTAAGTATTTTTTCTTTTTAAAAAAATGAGAATCTATTCAAAAGAAAAATAAACAGAAAAAATAAATCATAAAATGATTGCCAAATCAACCATATAAATAACAAAAAAAAAATGGGTTATTTTACAAGTTTGTAGTTGTATAATAACAAAAATAAACAAATAAAAAAACTTTCCAAAATTTTAGAATCTTTTAACACTTGGAAAATTGTTTTTAAACATCCATCACTTTTTTCAAAGTCATATTTTGTTCTTAATAATTAGGAGTTAAAATAAGACAAAGATATCTTCAAGGTTTTATAAAGAGAATATTTTTAAGTCACAGCTAAAGAATTTAAATGATAGACCTCTTAATCGTACGTAGATTCTTATATCTGTTGAATTAAAATAGTTTGCTTAGTAAGATAATACTCGAGTGCATTTTTTTTCTACTCCTTTTTATCACTCATATTTGAATTAAAAAATGTAAAATTTGTCACCAATTATAATTGAACAATTGAATGAAATAGAAAAACATAATTAATGTTGGTCGAGATATATATTTAAATATTTTGGATGTGGGAGTGTATGAAAGATATATTGGTTTTTCTTAATTGCTTTCTTTGTCTCATTTAAGAGTGAGAAAGGGATTCTTTCTCTCATAGGCTATTGCCCACTTGTGTTTTCTTCAACTTGAATGGTACTTTTCTTTGTTGCTATCATTTATTTTTTTTCTTTATTATTTATATAATTTTTCTTTTGACTCTATTTTTTAAAATTGTTCTCTTTTTATAATTTCCTATGCTTTTGGAAGGCTCCAATGAGGTGTGGCTGTCAATTCTTCTAAGAGTGCATCCATATCCTCAATGGAAAACTATTGTTTTGTTTCAGTTTGAGAAAAATGTAAACAGAGAAAAGGGTGATGTAAGATTTATTATATTAAATTAAATTTGTTTTCCAACATGAGTTAATATTATTTAGATTTTTTTTTGAAAAAATATATATATTCGAAAAGATAAATATCTAATAAGTATAAGACTAAGTCCTCTAAAGGTTAATTATTATTTAGTGACTATATTATATATAAAGAAGAAAGTCAAAAAGAAAAAGAAAATATGTTCTCTTATTTTTCTCAAGAGTGGCTTTTATGATATTTTTTAAAATTTAGAATTATTGCAAGCAAAGAAGAATTTTTATTTGCCAATTAACATTAAAAAGAAAGATCATTTCCACCGATGAAGTTTTTAAAAAAATATAATAATATGCAAAGTTATAATAGTCGGTTCAAAAATGAAATGCAATATAATTCTAAGTTTGAATACTTTTTTTTCATTTACTTCAACACCATTATCGTATTAGTTAATAATTACATTTCTATTTTTCAAATTAAAACCAAATTAATAGTAAGACATTAGTATAAATTTGAACATAAACCGGTGAACACCACACATAATCTCTCAAACAAAAGTTCATAAATTCAAATTCACAATAAAACCTATGTTGAAGAAGGAAAAAACAAGAAGATTATTGATAATAAAAATTTGAATAATAAATATCCTGTTGGAGGTTAGAGATGTAAATTTGTTATATATTCTCCATGAATTCTATGTATATTATATAAATCAAATGATTGGGAGAAGAATTTGAATGAAGGAGAAGCAGGATGGAAATTTTTCCAAAGGAATAAATTTGAAAAAAAGAAAGAAAAAAAAGTATTAAAGGCTAATTAAGCAAATATATTTAGTGTATGATTAGACATATGGCTTAAAGGCTATGACTTTCTTTTTCTCTTTGTGAAATTAAAGGGTAAGACTTTTTCTCCCCACAAAAAAGGAATCCAATATGTATGGAAAAGATTCTTGCTAAGTAAGTAGAAGGAATATTCTAATAGATTATGGCATAGAATCTATATCTATGTATATATATTTGGAGAACCAATTCTATATAAATAATATAATGATATTCATAATGTTGTAAAATATAGCAATAATAATAATAATAATAATAATATAGCAATATATTGTAATGATAACAATAATGATTTTTACTATGATTAAAAGTATTTTAGAATTTTTAGCTAAAATTAAAAAAAATGAAAATTAAAGCTACTATTTTACTTTTGACTTAGGAATTTTAAAAAATATCTGTAGAATTTTCTTTTAAAATTAAACAGAAAATAAATAGCAATCAAAAACTCCTTTTTCCTAAAGCCAATAAAAGTACTAAAAACAAAATGGTTGTTTTCTTTTAAAAAGAATGGGTACTTTATTTATATTTTTAATATTTGGTTAGTACTTTAGTAAATTTATTTTCTATCTTGGTTTAATCTATGGTAAATATATCACTTGAAGTGAATTGATATTTGATAAGGAATATATGATCTTTGTTCGAATACCCTAAAATTGAGAACGAAAGTTGATCCTAATATCTAGCAATTTCGTATAAAGCGATAATCAACTTTAATATATATTATTTGTCAATTATACAATATAATTGAATTAGCTACCACATGAATAACATTATATTGATATTATTAAAAAAATGGAGAGAGAGAAATCAAAGCATAGAGAAGACCGGTTTCCTAAAGAAAATTGGTTGCATTCAAATCATCTAGTTGGTTTGTTGCATCGATCGACATCGGACATATAACATTTAAAAAGAAGATTGAACTAAAAAAAATAATAATGATTCAAATTTTGGAAAAACTTACAAAATTGTATAGTTGACATACATCAATTGGTCAACCATTGAGAAAGTAGACATTTGTAATAGAACTTGAGAAAAAGAAATATACATCTATTTTACTATTTCATAACTTTAATTAAAATTATTAATCAATGAAATTAGTCAAATATTGCAACATGTAATTAATAGAAATATATTTGGATGGAAAATGGCATATTAGTTATATGAATATATATATTATCAACTCCTCTCTACTGGTTTAGTTTTATATCATTAAATATTAACACATCAACCCTCTTTCATTTCATATTATTATAAGTTTTAGGAGTTCATATCAATCAACCAATCTTTTCATAAATGTTTTTGTTTGATTAATTAACATAAATTTGTCAACCTAACATCATTTTCAGTATTTCCATAAGGAACCAGCCTAAATAAGGTGAGGTAGGTTCAAGTGTTGTGTTGGTGATAAATACAACATTAAATAGTGAATAAATTGACCATTTCAAAATAATACAATTTTATATATATTTATATATAGAAAAAGAATAACAATAATTAAGATAAAAATAAATAAAAAGTTACAATTAGAAGCGTCATATAGATAATTAAAGAATAGAAAAGTAAAGTTAGAGGTCGGCAACAATCACAATAATAATATTAATTGTTTACAATTTAAAAACACATTATGGTTATTTTTCAAAAGGCTTTAATAAATTTAATGAGTAGTAAAATACAAATACACTTTTTTAGTTCTTGAAATTCAAAGTAATTGTAGACTAATTAACAAAATCAATATTTCAACAAGCGCTTTTGGATAATTTAATTTATTGAGTAATCACGCATATAGTTGAAGTTATGGGATCCAAATTTGGGTACATATAGTTGAAGCAAATCTTGGGATAAATTAGATTAAAGTATCAAATAATATTGGTTCACTTTTTCACTTCTTTTTCAATTAAATTCAATGTTATTGAAACCATGGGAAGTGGGGGTAGGGGTGGGAGTGGATGCTCCATTTTTTTAAAGGATGACATCAATTTTACCTACTAACTTTATTTATATATATATAATATGTTAACATTATTATATAGAATTACAGAAGAGGGCAATCTTTCGCTATTTAAATTTATTATGATTTGAAAAAAAAAAGGTGTTTGCAAAAATAGTAAAAGAATTTATGATAATATGGCTCATGTCACTACATTTTCTAAATTACAAAAATAGCAAATTTAAAAGTTGATAATCCTATGCTAGCCCTCCGATAGTCCTCTAATAGTTGTCTGATAGTTGTCTGATATTATTAATTACTTGTTATATTTTTCATATTTGTAATATGCAAAAAAGTGGTGTCATGAAACTGTTTTTTTTTTCTATAAATGTTTTTGTTATCTTATGCAATTTTCCTTGAAAAAATATATATCTTATCGTAGATTTTGAATTCATGTCTTTGATTTTTTTTAGTATACCCACTTTCATGATAAAAACAATGAACTCTTTTTCTTTTCTTTATTCTTAACAAAAAAAAAAAAATTAATAGTTCGTCGCTCCCTAAGTGAGCTCATCTCTCAGACACCTAATCTTGTTGGTTAGATTGTTTAATGTGGCTTTTAATGTTTATATTTGTAATGACACTCTTGTACGTATGTGTGTCATCTCTTTCATTTTGTGGTTTTAAAAGTGTTTTAGGTTAATTTTGATCCATTTTGGTCCAAACCCATGAGGCTTCCATGTATTTGCTAGATCGTAATATTCGAGAATTTTTTGGTGTTAGAGAGTTAAGTTTTGATGATTAGCTAGGCTCAAAGATGTTGATTTTAATGTTTTGTACGACTTGAGTTATAGATTTTGTGATACTTTAATTCATTGTGTTTAGGGTTTTTTCTTTTCAGATTTCTTTCTCCTTGCTTCTCAACTTTTAGAATGAAGCAAACATTAAAAAAAATAGATTAAATTGTCGTCTTAATGTCGTGCTTGTACATTTGTTCATCCATATCGTGTATACTTATGATATTGCATGTTTAATTTGAGAAGCAATATATTGATTTCATGGCTAGGTCTAAATAAATGACATAACCATGTTTTTCATCATATTGTTCATAACAAACCTAAGTAATAATAAGAAAAAAAAAAGCAATAAAATTGAAACCTAGCAATTTTATTTATCCTGGTTAACTTAGAATGAATTGGATTATTCATGTCTAAGCCCATTAGGTTGTAAATTAGATCATCTTTCTTAATCATTTGATAAATGAACGAACCAATCCGCACGTAAATATTCCAATAATCTCTTAATCAGCTTGGTAATCTCCTGCTAATTCTCTCTTGCGACGTTATCTTACTTTCACACACTTTATTTTTGCACGTTTAGTTTACCAAATAACCTAAACCCTTTCCCCCTCTTTGCTACTAATTATAGATAAATTGACTCTACATAAATTAAACACAAGACTCCTTATCAGAGTAGTTTCTACTTTCTAGAGCGATGGTTTATAAATGAATTTGATTTCGAAAACTCTAGAAAAGTTGTTTCCATCAACGTTCGGATTCAAAATTTTCTATACCAAATTAATATCAAGTATGCAATCTATCTGTAATCATGATATTAAAGTATTAAACACAAGCACATATAAGAATAATATGTTGCAATATAGAAAATTTCATAATCAAATTGAGAATAATTAATTAAATACATCCCACCAATATAATAAAGCATTCAAGATAGTTAAATGCTAATTAATCCAAATTAATAACTAAACAAATAATGTTGGCTAGCATACACTAATTATACGTTAATTACTTCGTTTTTCATCTATATTTTCTCTTATAATTTCACTTCTTCGATTCTATTTACTAAAACTCGATAATTCTGGCCCCAAATGCTCCTATTAATTATACATAAAAACGAACTAAATTATAACTAAAACCTAAAATGTAAAAAGAAAAAATAGCACAGTAAATGCATTATTATGAGAAGAATAAAAGAAGGAATTGGAAAAATAGAGAGATTATATGAATGAATGAAAAAGGGGAGCATAGGAAAATGAGAATTTTATTTTAGTGGGAAAGAATTGAAATAAAAGGCATAAGAAAGATCCAAATGCCAAAAGAAAGAAAAAAAATTGTAAGGCACAGAGTAAGAGAGATGGTTTGAAATATTATTCGAAGTTGACAACGAAGGCCACAAGTTGTACGGATAGAGACATCTTCTTCTGAACCTTCCAGACTCGTGGGGGCCGCCGCGACTCGGCGCACCGCCGTCACTTCCACCGCCGTCGCCCTTACCGCCAACCAACAGTTTTGCACTTCATTTATTATTTTTCTTTTAATCAATATAATATTATTCGTTGTTAAATCTTATCTACTTCTTCTTCTTTTTTTTTTTTTTTTTTTTTTTTTTTTTGAAGACTCACCTCTTTGATTTAACAATGATTTTGTTTTGTTTTGTTTAATTTTAATCAATCTTTGTTTGAATGTTTTTATAATATCTCGTTTGACTTTCTTTTTCATTTTAATGAAATCCCAAATTTCATTAATTTGAATAAAAGATTACAAATGGATAATAGAATAGTAAAGGAGAAAAGTACAGTACATGAGGAATTTGGTACTTTTGAACAACTTGAGGAAACCGTGTCTTTAAATCATTTCAAGTGTTCGTTTGTTATCTTTTCAAAAGAATAAAAGGTGATTTGTTCACCACTTTATTAATACCATAAATGATGGAAATTCTATCAATATATATATAATATGTTTTAAAAAAGCAAAATTTACAATTATTTTTAGGATAATAAAAGATGAGAAATTTCAAATCAACTTTTAAGTTGCTAAATTATTTTTAGTTTGATTTATTGAGAATGATTGAGAAATATATCAGCTAGAAGTAGAGCACTTCTCACTTAGTTATTTTTAGTTCCATTTATTAAAATCTATCCATTTGTTTTTTTGTTTTTAACTTTCTAAAATTCTACTTGCTTACTCATAATTTCTCAATCAAAATTTTCATATATCACAGCCAAATTCCAGTAGATTTAATGTAACAGTAAACAGTGAAAAAGTGACTAATTTTGGAAGGAAAAAAAAAGTACCATCATGATGAAAACAGTACACAAAAAAATGATGATAGTCCATTGAGATATGGAATGCTGCAAGTGAATATATGTGACAAAAAATGAATCCTACTTGATTGTTTAACCAATCAGTAGGCATGAGAAAGAGAAACAAAGGCAGAGTTTTCAAACAGTATATTTTCTTCTATTTTAAAAACTTAGACTTGGATTCTAAAGACACTACTAATATAAAACATAACATAGAAACTAATAGGTAGAAGTGTATTATACGTAATTTTAAAAAACCCAAAACCAAATTGTTATAAGAAGAAGGGTTAATATCATTCTCACAAGTTTATCAAGGCTATGTACACTGAAGAAGTGGGTAGTATAGGAATGTGAATTAACAAACTCATTTAATAAACTAGAGTTTCAAAGTATAGATTGAAACCATTTTTTAAAATCAAGATCCCAAATCATAGGAATAATCAAACAACGCATTCCTTGTCATTTGAATATTAATTAATAGATTGCGAAGATGTGTAATTGTAAACAAACACTTAGAAGACAGATGCAACAACAATCATCTCATGATGATGAAAATACCAAGATAAGTTCACAAAATCTGACCCGATGTCACCAAAAATAATAATTTTGTATGGAAGAATCTCATAATGATCATAAGATGGGGGAGGGGGATAACCATAAACCTTGGCATGTTGTAAAATCAGCAGATGAGAATCATGAGAAACTGCTAGCTTTTTTCATACAATTCGCTCCAACTCTCTTGCGTAACTGAGTGTTTGGTTGATAAGTTGAAGGGATGGTATTTCCTTGCATGGTCCAGATTCTTTCGCCTTCTGGAAATATACTTTGCCATTCGTTATCTCCCACTCAGGATGCTCCTGCATTGGAACAACAGATTTTCATCAACATGCGCAATAAACATGGAAAGAAGAAAACATGGAATAACTGGTGCGAACTCTCTTTTGGAAACTTACTCCTAATCCTGACCCTCATAAAGGTATATGTTTCCCAATTCAGTGAATAGTAAAATCAAATGCAACATTTTTTTTTCTGAACGAATAAGAAAATGTTACGAAGTGATTTTTGAACATCACAAGGATAATTTTAACTATTTCAAAATCACTTTCAAACCTCAAACCTCATAAATACATCTAACAGACTTCAAGAGCATACCTCTTTGACGTAGTCCAAAAGTTCCTGGTCAGAGGAAAACAACAGCATTTGGCATGCATCATTTATTGAAAGATAATCATATGCCTTCTCACTGCAACCGGCTATTTCATCTCTGGAAATGGCAGAAAAGGCATAAAGTATGAATGAAAACTAAGAGCAAAATATAACTGCCACTCATCAGTGACCCCAAGGAAGAGAGAGTTTGCCCACACTTAGAATGCGGTGGGATTTATCAACTATCATTACTTCAGTTAGCGGCCATATTTAACAAGTTACCTTACAGTCTTTGCAAGGAGGTCCATGAAATAACCATAAGTTTCATGTGGCACAGTCTGTCGAGCACTCAACACACGGTTGTAAGCCCCTTCCATGAAGGATTGTTCCAGCTCCACAGCATGTTTAATGCATGGGTTCTCCAAAGCAGAGGGGGAAAGAAGTTCAAGTTCCGTATGGAATTCAGCAATTCTGTTCTGGACAAGAAGCCTCAAAAGGTTGAGACCCAAGATGGGATACTCCTGAGGGGATGGAGGAAGGCGGTTACTGCTCCAAGAAAACAAACTTTCATGAGAAAAAATTGTACCCAAAAGTTTAAAACTCATATGTAACATCAAGTAATCTCAATGTGGCAATTCTGGTAAAATGCAAGATAACCACAGGAAGCTCAAGCCTAAATTATATACATCAGTTTTGATCCTCAAGAGAACTCATAGAAGATGTTCTCCTGATAAGTTAGGCTCCATTTGTTACTCTGCTGCAATTTGTAGACATTCAACCATCTCGCAAAGGCAGTTCAGTTGAATTAAATTAACTCATTAACACGAAAGAAGAAAGATAACATATTGCAATAGCACCGAATACTGAAGAACTAAAAGGATTGTAATGGCAAATAATATCGATATATAGCTTTTGTTATTGAAGATACTTCACTTGAAGTCTATACTATTTTCCTCTTTATCTTACTACACCATTCCACAGATTCTTTTTCTTTCACAAAAAAGACAATACATGATTTAAGTAAAAGGAGCAACCAGATCGTAAAGAAATATTATTGTCCGTTTCTTCATTCTTGAGCATGAAAATTTATGGAACTTTTTTCAAAACAAAGGCAAAGACACCAATGGACCAAAGTATTTTCTCCCGAGCTTTAATGGGCCTTCAATGAGTTGAAGAAAAACAAACCAAAGGAACTAACTGAAGAATATAAAATACTACAAATTTTCACAACCCTCCCCCCACCCACACACACACAATTTTTTTTTAAAATTAAAAAATAAAAAACTTAAATGAAGAAGGCAATATATTATGATTATAAATAACTTTAATAATTTAGATAGACTAGGAATTCAAATTTCACTGTCATTCAGAAAAAGAAACATACTGAGCATCAGTATAGTAAGGCTTCAATTGGAAGAAATCTCTTTCAAATGCACCTTGATCCTCAACCTTCACACTAAGCAACACAGCATGCTCATATATATCCCCTGAAGACCGCAAGTAAACAAAAAAAATAAACGTATAAGATTTAGATTTAGAAAATGACCATACAGGAAAGGGGAAAAAAAAACAGAAGTCCCATGCAGATAAAAGCTCTTTTGTACAGAAGATTCTGCATCAGAATATACAATTGTTTTTCCCATGATAGTGGTGCAACCTAGGACAAGAGGAACCATTAATTCACAAAAAATAAAAAAATAAAAAACTTATTTTTGCTTTTAGAATGACTAAAAATTCAAACGTTTTTTCAAGAAATGTGAAAACTACCGTAAGTAAATTAGAAGGAAACAAGCATAAATTCCAAAGACATAAACTAAAAATGATATCCTTAGGCCAAAATTATTTACTCATGACCAAGTAGAGTAGTGTATTTCTTGTGTGAGAACAACCTTTATTTTCTAAAGATAAGGTTTCTCCAACTTTATAAGATAGTTAATCAGTTTTGTGAAATTCATATACCATATTTCGCGCTCATTATTCCTGAGTAAAATTGGTCCAAAAGCTCAATAAAATGTTAACCAAGTTTTCATAAAGTATGATATTTGGCATCTCACTTCTACGTTGGGGAAATGGTACCACAGCTCCATTATAATCTAATCAGTGAAGATAAAAGATTTTCTTTTTTTTTTTAAAAAAAAAAAAAGTCCAATTCAACTTAACCTAATAGCTTAAAGTTTTAGTTCCTGTGGTAGCTTAGCACTCACAAATCATGAAACTGAATAACAATTAGCAAGTTCCACACAAATATAATTATACGAGTGTTAATCTGTTACTATGAACTATAAAGATTACATAAACCATATTATGACATTCACTTCAGCTGAGAAATTTCAAGATCCAGGAGACAGCAAATTTATAGACCAGTAAATAAAAGCTACAAAATTATGGCATAGAGTATGGCGTGACATTCTTACTAGCTATCGTCAATTCATCGACAGCATTGGGCGTATCTTCAAACAATGGTGGAAGACTTCTGAATCCAGTCAAAAAGACCTACAGAAGGAAAATGGAAAAAAAAAATCAAAAAACCTTAACTACTCAATAAAAGAAGAAAACGGATTGAGGTAGTGAAGAGAGGAATAATTGGGAGAAAGATTAGGGTTCTGAAATAAAATGGTATTACCTTGAGCTGAGAGAGGAGATTGTCACAAGAATCATAATCGTGTCTAACAAGAGCAGCTTTGAAGCGCTCGAAGTGCTGAGAGACCTCAGTTAGCTTCGGATCCATGGCGGTCTTCTTCTTCAATTTCTTCCTCAGAATCTCTTTGCTGAAATTGGAAATGGTCACCTTTGTTGCACTCTTTACTTGTTCTTCAAGAAGGAATTTCACTTTCCTTAGGGCTCCAATTTGGGCCTGATCCGACCCAATTCCAATACCCGCCGCGGCCCATTATACTTTTTTTATATTGATAGACCTTTTAAAATGTTTTTATATAATTAATTATTTTTAATCTAATTATTCTATTTACAACTATTTTTTATTATTATTTAACGATGGTGAGGAAGTGGATTCAATCTCTCACTCGAAAAAAATTAATATTATTTCTATTTTAAAATTTTAGACATGGGATATACAGTCGATCTACTCTTGGTTTGGTCGATTCGATTTTTCGATATATCATGTCCACCTCTATTTTAAGCTAAGTTTTTTAATTAAGTTAAATTGTATGTTTCTTTAAGTACAAAATTTAATTTAGTACACAATTGAATTGAATGTTACGAGAATTTACTTCAAACAAAATTAGTTTTGAAAGATAAAATTTTAGGTGGTGTCATATTTTTTTCTAAAAAACAAGCACAACTAAAAAGAAATAAGAGATCAAACTCCCATAAGAAAATAACAAGTTTAGCATTTTTAATATTTATCTAGATTTGAGTTGCCTTTCAATGAAATAGATTTTTTTTATTAAAATTATACTTCATAAATTATTGGTTAACATAAATTGTCATTTGGGGTAAATGTAATGTGTTTAACGAGACCATCCAGTACACTCTACTCTCCACTCGTCTTTATTTAGACTTGTAAGCTTCGTTTATGTAACAATTTATATCTCAATTGATAGAATATAAAGGGTGTATAATATGTTTTGAAGTTGTGGTTGACTGAATTTTTTTTATTTAAAAAAAAATAATAATAACAAAATTTATTTTAAATAACAAAATTTCTAAAAGTATTTACAAATATAAAAAAAAAATTATAATCTATATGTGATAAACCAAGTACTATATGTATCTATCATGACATAGTTAGACATAGACATTATTCTCACCTTTAACTTTATTTATTTGTTATCTACCTTCTCCAATAATTTAAAAAAACTAATCCAAAACTTAAAAACTAAAATAAAAGTAACTTTGAAAGAGTAGCTCACCAAAAACAAAAATTATAGATTAAACTTCAACCTATGCTATTTAATGTAGTGAACTTTTTTTAAAAAATTATATTCGGGTGAGAAATTAGTATTTAGATAGTTAAAGTTTGCAACATTTTTTAAATTTTAAGGTTAAAAATTGAACACTTATGTAGTTTAAGTTGTAATTTAATTTCTTTTGTTATAATTTATACAACTTTAAGAAGTTAAAATTAATTTTATCAATTTCATATGTTACGTAAATTTCCTAGTTTAAAAGAAGATATTTTTTAAAGGAAAATTTACAAAAATTTAAAGTCTTTTTTCATAAATTTTATATTTGTCCTTTATTTTTTACTTTATTTTTTTTTAATGATTTATTCATTTTTTTCATCATATTATTACTTCTCCTTCGTATTCTTATTTTTTTTCTTGTTCTCAATTTGATCTTCATTTTTTCTTTCAGAGTTTTTTTTTTTTCTGGTACATGATCTAAACGATTGTATACGACCAATATCTTGATATATACAAGATCGTGTACCAAAATCATTTATATTTGATATAAGATCATGTACTATAATTATTTTACCATAAGATCGAAATGATCGTGTATCAATATCTAAACAATCATGTATCAAGCTTTTCACGCGCATGTATAGCTAATTAATCATGGAGTATTTTTTGTTATTTCACATTGTGAACTTATGAGTCTTTTATTTTCAAAATTATTCTGTATACTGAGTAACCGAAAATGTTTTGAAAAAAACAAAAATTTTAATTATTATATTCAAATTCTAATATGGTATCAGAGCCAATGACAATTATAATATAATTCAATGACATGATACCATGAAAGAATCTCAATATAATAATAGAAATTACTATTAAGCAATATGTGTGTTAATTAATCAAGCTACCAAACTTCCACTTTTCTCGGTGTGGGATACCATTTATCTCTCACTTCAAATGCTAAGGCAGGTGGGGGAAAAGTCCATAAAAGTAAATTTATGTCATTAAGGTGGTTAATTATGCATTTGATTTTTTGTTTTGTTTAAATTAAACTTATTTCTTCCCTATCTAAATTATTATATTCAAGTTGTATCAAAACATAACATTTAAAAATCTGTATTTAGTTCGTTAACTCTGATACCATGAAACAATCTCAATATGATATAATGAGGCATGAACTACAAATTCAAAATATTTCAATTTTTTCAACGTGGGATGGAAACATGACCCTATTATTTACCTTTCATTTATAATGCCAAGGTAGGAGAACCATAAAATGTAGTTTAGATAATTATGGTCCTTTAATGATTTTCTTTTTCTTTTGGTTTATTAATTTTTGAAAATTAAATGTATTTCTTTACTATAAATCTATTTTTTTTCTAAATTTAAAAAACGTTTGAAAACATTAAGTACACTTAATAAAAAAAATTTAGAGGTAGAAGAGATATTTATAATCTTGGTTTTTTAAAGGTTATATATATATATAACATTTTAAAACTTTGTAGTTTGGGTAAAAAAAAAATGCATCTAAACTTTTAAAAGTTTAAAAAATGACTTTAAATTTTCAAGGAGGGTTCAACAATACCGTTATAGTTAGTTTTGGATAGAAATCGTCAAAACTTTGTTTAAAAAATAACCAAAAGTTTCATAAATATACCTTTAAACTAAAAAAAAAAAAGCTCTTATTGATCTAATTTGTACCCTTAATTTCTTAGTATCCAAAAAATATATATAAAAAAATAAAACATAAAATTTAAAGTCCAAAATAAAAATTTCTCCCTAAAACATATTTAAACAATAATTAGTCAAATAAAAAAATGTAATTGACTATTAATGGCCAGTTTGGTAACGTTCTCGTTCCATGTTCCCTGTTTCTTCTTTCTTGTTCCCCGGTTCCCTGTTTCTTGTTTCTTGTTCCTCTGTTCCCTGTTTCTTGTTTCTTTTTTTAAAAACAAGAAACATGAATGTGTTTGATAAATGTTTATTGTTTCCTGATTTTCTTTTAAATTTATTTTTTATTTTATTCACATTTAATTCAATTAAATATCAAACAAAAATATATGTCATCCATTAAACATACACGACAAAGAGGAAGACAAAAACTCATGGCTAAAACATAGATTTGACAAAAACCCACAGCAAAAACACAATTTATGCAAAGATGAAGAGGAAAAACTCAGATCCAGCGAAGAGAAATGCGTCGTGTAGAGGAAGGCGATGAGAGGCGAAGAAGAAGACATCAAAGATGATGAGAGGAAAAGAAAGATGATGGTTGTTTGTGAAAGACGATGAAGATAAGTGGAAGAAAAAGGAAACCACGTGGATAGTGGTTATTTGGGAGAAGAAGATGGAAATAAGAGGTAGAAAAAAGAAATCACAAGAGGAAACTCGAAAAGGAATATTTTATGTTTAATGGAATAATTAATGGAAGTTAATGAAATCAAAATCGAAAGACTTAAGCTTCTAACTCAAGATATATTTCTTATAAATCCTAAGATAAATTCAAAATTCTAACTTTCTTTATTTTTACACTTCAAATCTCTAATGACCTAATCGAGACATCGTTTAACATTACAAATGCTATCATTGTATTACATTTAAGATTTCAGAACACATGCAAAAATGCAAAAAACAAAGAGCAAAGAAGCAAAGCAAGGAAGAGGGAAATGAAAGTAATTTTGGGTGGCACTTTCCCTCCATCGTTCCTAAACACCATGGCCTCATAAAGAGGCCAACAATTGATCATCACAAATCCAGTTAACAATATTTGAAGGAAGAGTTGTTCCCACTCGCCGCCCAACGATCTCCAAATTCCAATGACTCCGGCGATGAAATTGACAATGGACGCCGTGGTCATCGGCACAAACATGGGGGATGGGGTTCCGAAATCGAACAATCCCTGGCAGTACCTCTTGCTCTGTTCTTCATCAATAACTTTACTAGTGACGTTAAAATTTAAGGCAGAAATTTTAAAAGATCTTAAAAAGAACTCAATGATTCCAAAAAAGTATCCAGATAGAGCTCTTATGCTCCATATTCTTTGATCATTCCACCATTTATGAAATGTGTCTCCCTCTAGTATGAATTCAAGAAGCTCTTGTCCATAAGCCCCCAAGAATAGAAACGCATACAATGCAAACCATGGATCCCAAACCTATGAAACATTTCATCAACCATGAAAAAAACACAAAGTGAGTATCTTTTCTAAATTTAATTAACTAAGAGACTTGATAATTAGATTACCTTTGGAAAGATGGGGATGCCATTGATGAGAGCCAACTGGGGAAGGAGGGCATAAAGGATGACCGAAATGGGTGTAAGGGCCCAAGATTGATTGTGGGTATAAGAAAGACCCATGAGAAGGCCCAAATTCCTTACGCCGAATGTGAATCCGTTGTATTTTGAGAAAGCGACTTCCAAAAGCCCAATAACCCATCTCTTCACTTGATTCATTCCGTCTAGGAGAGTTATGGGCGCATCCCCGTAGAAAGCCGCCCTCTTTGGATTACAGAATAAACTTTTCCACCCCTCCGATTGCAGAAGATACCCTGTGAAATAGTCCTCCACCAAAGACCCATATCTAAACCCCATCTGCAAAATACAAACCCACCTTAGTTCCTTCAATCATTAATCATACTTGATTGGTTATTGTTTATGATCATATACTAACCCTAACCCATACCTTGGAACCCCATTTGGTGTTGTTTTCATAGTCACAACCTGCAACCACATGGGCCAAGTCTAAGACTTCTTCAGAATAAATGACACTTTTCACAACATGATTCGGGTCGAGTTCAGGGAGTTCGGGTGGCTCAAATGATGATGGACCTCCAAATAAAGATCGTCGAACAAAAAAACACCCCGTGCCAACATAAGCAGGGCCTAGTAATCCATCCATACCAATTGGATTAAATATAAACAATCGCTTAAACTCATTAGCATAGATGTCATTTTTGTTAACTCCATGAAAGCGTTGAGGGAATTGAATATAACTTAAATTCGTAGCAAGTTTTGAGTCCAAGAAGTAACATAAGACTCGATTTAGGGTTTGTGGATCATTTGAATACACGTCACAATCCAAAGTGAGAATAAGTGGTGCATTGGTCATTGTAGCCGATACTCGAACCTATTGCAATACAAATAATAGAGTTAGATCGAGGAGAGAAAAAGGAGGATATATAGATAATTCTAAATTTGATTGAAAAAGAAAGAAACAAAGTAAAAAGAGTTGTTTATAGTGTTAATTACCAGATTATTGAGGGCACCAGCCTTAAAATGGTGATGAGAAGATACACTTTTTTGCCTTGAAACGTAGATGAGATTTGGCAATGACTCTCCAACAATGTCTTTGTTTTTTCCACTCTCCAATAATACCTAAAGTCACACATAAAAGTAACATGAAATTCTATTATATTTTTTTAATAAAAAAAAACATTAAAAACAAAAAATTCCATTCTTCTAATTCTAAAATTAGTTTACATTTTTAGTTGATTACTTGTAAGTTAATGTTTGAACGTGATTTTTGACTCTTGAAAATCATTTTTGTCACTATTAAACTTTTGTAAACTAAGAGAGTGTTTGACTCATTTAAGTTGAGTTAACAAGTTTAAGGTCAATATATGATGGAGTTAGTAAGTTTGTGTTTTGGGTATAAAATTGTTTGATTGTGTTTCTTGTTAATTGGAAAAAGTATAATTGAAAAATTGGTAACGGTCAAGGGAATTAGATTGAATTTAGGTTAAATTTTACCCCAAAATAGTAAAGTGGGCTCAATTTGATTACTTTTATTGCTGTTTACTTGTGTTATGTCATTGTACTAAGATCTGGGGCCACTTCCAATTTTGTAATAAACAAATGCAAATTGATTATTAAGGAATTAAATTATGTTCAATCCAATCACAATTAATAATTACATCATATCATATTGCTTTTAATGTCGAGTTGAAACCATATGTACTCGCAAAGATAAAGATAAATGCATCGACAAGAACTTCTCCCGACATGGATATGATGATGTGTTTTGGACTTTGGTTTATTTTTTTTCATCGATAAAAGTGAAAATTCTTGTAGTGGGTAACGGTAACTATAAATTTTTCATCTTTATTGTTATGGTTGTCATTAATACTTAACCATCAAATGTAGATTTAGAGGTAAAGATAATGACAATAGTATTTATAATTTTAAATAAACACAAGGAAACAATTCAATTACATTTATGCAATTCAAGTTCATTGTAATTAATTTATCAATGAAATGTCATGACAATTTAATAAACACTGTCTTGTTATTCTTGTTATTAAACGTAAAAAAGTATAAAAGAAATGAAAATATAAAGTTATTCGATAAATGTGACACTTATCAATAAAGTTGAATGGTTTACGCGAACTGATTGAGTTAGAAAGTCAGTAGACAAAATGATTAATTTTTTATATTTTACAACAATGATCATATATGGCAGAATGACGTACCTCAATTATGGCAGGATGACTGTGAGAGGTGAAAGATTTTGTCCATTTATGAAAAGCCAAATGTTCTTCATTTCCATTATTGATGAACTCATTTCCAACCTCCCCTTTCTCCATGACATTTTCCACTCCAATTTTCATTTTCTCATACGTTATCTGTACATCCAAACGCATTATTTCAAACCTTAATTTCTTCTCTTAATAATTCCTGAACTCCTAAATTTTAGAATATTCATTGTTGAATAACATAATTGAATCTAAAATTTGATTATGATCATGAAAATATATACCTTAATCTTCTCCATCTCAGGATTGCAATAATAATCCTTATTAGAAGCAAAGAATGCATCGGGGTTTCTCTCAACCACGTCGTTTTTCTTACAAAACGGCAACCACACGGCCGCGAATTTAGCCGCTTCCATGAAAGCAAAGAGCGTCAAAGCAGAGCCGCCGTCATCGGAAACGTAAACTGAAATCTTCGACGTCGGATAATCATAAGCCATGACGGACAAAGCCGTGTTGACCACGTTCATGGGTGGCTCCTTATAAGGATCCGCCGTGCAAATGAACACATCCAACGCCGGAAAATCAGAAACATTCTTGAGCAACAGTTTCAAGTTTCCAAGAAACTCGCGACGGCGGAGAGGATTCATCCGGTTGGTTTGACAAGCGACCCATTGGAATGCTAAAACGAGGTCGGAGATAAACAGAGAAAGGGAAATGAAGAAGGAAGTAAAAGAGAGGGGATTGAGAAGTGAAGAGAAATGGTAATAAAAGAGAGCAAAAATGGCGAGGGAGTAAAGGGCAGCGAAGAGGCGGTTGAAGGTGGTGGCACGGGGAGAGATGTGTTGGGTATGGGAGTTAAGTGGGAATGGGTTGGCAGCGGCAGCAGCTGCAGCCGCGGCGCGTGCTCTGTATTCCTCCATGAATGATTTGAAGTGTTTGAAATATTGGGTGGTCGATGGTTTATGGTGTTGTAAGGTTGTAGATGAAACGTGAGAGTGATATTTTATGTCATCTTCGTAAAAGTTCCAAATACTGTGGGGTTTAGGAATGAGTGATGCCCCTAAGCTTTTTATTTGGATAATAATAATAAATAGCAATAGATTTTTTTTTACTTCTACAAGAATATACTCTTCAATTCTTTCAATTCTTTCAATTATACTCTTCTAATAATTAACATAACTTTCTATCTTGATAAAAATTAGTTCATTTACAATTCTCTAAGATTATTGTTGTACTGAAAAGAAAAGTTAGTTTTTAAATATATTAAAATAAATCAATTTATTTGTATAAATAATCAAATGTCAATGTGTGTCGGAAACCAAAGACGTGTATTTTAGCCTATAATTTTCTTGAACTCTTCTGATATATGAAACAATTGCATTTTTAGTATTTTATCAATTGAGTTATGTTTCATTTTGGTAATTATAATAATATGAAAATAAATAGATAAAATAATAGGAAAAAAATAATGGGACCCATTCTTTTACTAGTGGGACAAGACTGTAGAAACGTGGCAACATTATCAAACGTGTCAAATAAGTCCGACTTATTCCATGTTTGATAGGAGTTTGAGTCCTATATTATATGCTAATTAAATTAAAATTGAATTTTGGAGTCTTATCGGTCATAAAGCAAAATTTAGCCAAAGTGAGTTTGACTCAATGATATTGTTCTAACTTTTGTGCATATAAGTTGAACGTTTAATCTCTTGTTCTGCAGTTATACTAAAAAAACAAAAAAAAGATTATAATGTATCAATTACTTTTTAAATTTTCAAATGTATTGCGAATCTATTAGATTGCAACATTAAGACTTCATTAAACATGTTATATGTTTTAAAAATTTAGATATCTTTTAAATACAAACTTAAAAATTGAAGGAATGAAAAAACCTCACACCACATTTGATTGTCATTTGGAAGTTTTAGAAACACCAATTTCATCACTAAATTTCTTGTTTTATTTTCTACTTTCTATCCACATTATGGTAAAAAAAACAAAAATTAAATTTAAAAATTAAAAAAGAACGTTTGTTATTATTATTAATTATCATTTTAGAATTAAAAATTTGACTTCAAATTCAACACTTTTAGTTAGGATAGATTAATACTATTATAAGAGATTTGAGAGAGAAGATAAATTTAATGTAAAAAAATCAAAAACTAAATAATTAATTACTAAACAAAACCTAAAATTTTAAGTTTAAGATTAAAGCTTTGGGAATTAGTTTGGAAAGATAGAAATAGCATTTGTGAGAGCCAATTGGGGAGGAACGCATAAATGGCGATTGGAAAGTATGTGATGGAGCCGTAATTTGAGAAACCCATTTCCAAAAGCATAACTACACTTCTTCTTTCAACTTGATTCAACCTGTCTATAAGCCATTAGGTTAATTTCTAAACGAATCTTCGTTGAAAGTTGTTCAGTTTGAATTACAAAAATATACTTTTCCACCATTAACTCCGGGATATAATCTTCAACCAGATATCCATATCCAAACCCAACCGCAAAATAGAAAGTATAATTTAATTTTATGATAAGTCGAGTTCTAGACATTCTCAACTGAAAATATTTTTCTAGTGAAAAAAAGAAGCAAAATAACAAAGAAGTAAAGCAAGAGAGATAGAAAAGAAAGTAAGTTTGGGTGGCAACTTCCCTTCATCATTCCTCAAAGCCATGGCTTCATAAATTGGCCAACAATTCACCACACCAAATCCAGCCACTAACATCTGAACAAACAAATGTTCCCACGCCCCCCCTGATTTCCAAATTCTGATCAACCCACAGACAAAACTGGCTAAGTTGACAATGGCAGCAGTGGTAATGGGAACGAACATTGGCGAGAAAACTCCGAACTCGAACAACTCTTGCTTGTACCTCTTCCTTTGTTCTTCATTCATTGCTTTGCTGGTGAGGTTGAAACCAAAATTGGGATTAATCCCAAGAGACTTCAATGTGAACTCTATGCATCCAAACAAGAAACTAGATACAGATCTTATCATCCACATTCTTTGATCATTCCACCATTTTTTGAATGTTCCTTCAGCATGGATGAACTCTACAAGGTCCTGACCATAAGCTCCAAGGAACAAAAATATGTATACTACAAACCATGCATCCCAAACCTGCAAAAACGTCCATATTAAAAATTATGTGTTCACCAGTCAACTTGCGCATATTCTCTAGTGATATTTTACTCTATGTTTTTACTAGGATGTCTTATTTAATAGCCATTTTGACTCTTGAGAAAATTTTGTTTACAACAGCTCTCTATTTTTTCGATATAACATTTGAATTCTTTGTTGAAGTTCAATAATTAAAAAAATGTTTTAAGAACCTTCTCTTTTTGTCTACATAACGTGCGTACGTATGGATTTCGAATATATTATTGCTGATGTATAGACAACAAACAGGAAAAGAAAATTATACCAGTGAAGTAGTAGTGTTTAGAAGTTAAATGATTATAAAATAGGAGCGGAAGAGTGAGACAAGTATTAAAATATAACCTGTGGGAAGATTTGAATGCCATTGATGAGAGCCAACTGAGGGAGGAAGGCGTAGACAGTGACCGGAATGGACCAAGCGAGCCAAAATGCATAATGGGTGTAACAAAGCCCCATGAGAAGGCCCATGGATCTTACACCATATGTGATTGGGTTGTACTTTGAGAAAGCGACTTCAAAAAACCCAATACTCCATCTTTTGATTTGATTCAACCCGTCAAGAAGGTTGATCGGCACATCACCATAAAAAGCAACCCTTTTTGGGTTGCAGAATACACTCCTCCACCCCTCAGATTGCAAACAATATCCTGTGATAAAGTCCTCCACCAATGACCCATATCTAAACCCCAACTGCTAAACATTAACATACAAATTTAACCAGTGGTATATTGGAAAAGATAGCAATTATAAATTATTTGAATTTTAACGACCATACCTTACAACCCCATTCGGTATTATTCTCATAATCACAACTTGCAACCAAATGAGCCAAGTCCAAGACCTCTTGAGACTCAATGGACCTTTCAACAACATGATTTGGACTATGTTTGGAGAGATCAAATGACTCAAATGATGATGGGCCTCCAAAGAATACCCGTCGAATAAAGAAAGTGCCTGTGCCAGCGTAATTTGTGCCTAATAGCCCATTAAAACCAACTGGATTCATCATAAATACGTGTTTTAATTCTCCTCCATATATATCATTTTTGCTAACTCCACTGAACCTTTGAGGAAACTGAACATAACCTAAGTTTTTTTCAAGTTTTGGATCCAAGAAATAGCACAAAGCACGAGCAGGTGTTTGAGGATCATTGGAATACATGTCACAATCCAAAGTTAGAATAATGGGTGTATTGGTCATGATAGATGATACCCGAAGCTATTTCAAAAAAAAAAAAAGAAAAAAAAAAGAGAGAAAAAAAAGAAAATTATAAATTAAAGTTTGATTTTAAAATTAAACAAACAAGACAAAAAGAGTTATTAAAGTTGATTACCAGAGTGTTAAGAGCACCAGCCTTGAAATGGTGATGAGAAGTTAAACTTTTTTGTCTTGAAACATAGATGAGATTTGGTAATGCCTCTCCACTGATGTCTTTGTTTTTACTGCTCTCCAATAGTACCTAAACTTCCCACAAAATTTACCATCAATTCCTATTTTAATCCTTTTAGGATTGTCCAAGAAAGACAATAATGAGTTATCTATTAGATTTTATTTTAAACCAAGATCTACCATTTCATATATTTTAATAAGAACTTAATGAGAAAAATAAAATGTTTGTTGAATAGAAATGACAAAGTAAATATAATACCTGAATAACAGCTGGATGATGTTTAGGAGTAAAGGATTTGGTCCTCCATTGGTTGAAAGCCATACACTCTTCTTTTACATTCAACAATTCTTCGATTCCTTTCTCACAAATGTTTTCTATTTCTATTTTCATTTTCTCGTACATTATCTGAGAAATTCAATACAATCCGCAAGCATTCAACACAACTTAAAAAAAGATATGTTTTTTTTTTAATGTTTTGTTTGTACAAGTGAAAACACATGAATTTGAATTAAAAGGTAGTGTAGGAGAATATTTTATTGATAAATATTCTGTATGTATTACATAAAAATAAACTGTGCATAAATAGAGAACCTATACAAAGTAAATAAGGGAAGAAATATAATCATGCCTAAAATGTATAATTTATATTAATACCCTCCCTCAAACTCAAGATGGTAGAGTGACGGTCAACTTGAGTTCGGTAAGTAACTGATGGAAGTGATTTCGGTAAAGCTTTGGTGAAGATATCTGCGGGTTGCTCAGTAGCGGAAACAAAGCGTAAAAGGAGGCCGCTGTTGCTCATGAGATGGTGACGAACAAAGTGACAGTCATTTTCGATGTGCTTTGTACGCTCAGACATCATTGTGAGAAATCTGAATGGCACTACGATTGTCACAATGAAGGAGGGTGAGACTCTATTGAGGGGCACCCATATCACCAAAGAGCCAACGAAGCCGTAGGAGTTCAGCGGTAGCATTATCAAGAGCATGATATTCGGATTCAGTACTGGAACTAGAGACAACAATTTGTTTCTTCCTACAACCCGAAATGAGAGAATCACCTAAGTAGAAACAGTAACCCGTGGTAGATCGTCGATCAGTGGGATCCCTAGTCTAATCGGCATTAGAATAGCTAGATAACACAAGGAAAGATTGAGAAGAGAACTGAAGACCATGCCCCAAAGGTCCCTTGACACAACGGAGGATGCGCAGAACAACTGTAAAGTGGATGGTTTGAGGAGTAGCCATATCTGACTAACAATATGAACAACATATACAATGTCTGGACGAGTCATTGTTAGATAGATGAGACTGCCAACAAGTTGCCGATATAAACTCACATCTTCAAGAGAAACACCATAAAAAGGAGTTAGATGAACATTGGGATCTAACGGTGTTGATTGCTGTGTTGGAGTCAGTAATTTCGGAGCGGGCTAAAACATAAGAGGCATATTTTGCTTGAGACAAAAAATAATCATCAGAGCGTCAAAAGACTTCAAGGTCAAGAAAATAGTTGAGAGATCCAAGGTCTTTCATCTCAAAATGTTGACCAAGATAATGTTGTAGGTCAGATATGGCCTACGGATCATTAACAGTAATAATCATATCATCAATATAAAAAAGAAGAAGAACAATACCATGAGGTGTCTGTCGTGTAAAGAGCGCATTGTCATGAGAGTTGGAGGTAAATCCAAGTTGAGTAATGGTGGAGCTAAATGTGCCAAACCAAGCTCATGGAGCCTGTTTTAGACCATATAATGCACGACGAAGAAGGCACACCTTGTTAGGAGGAGGAGAAGTGCCAAGTGGTGGCTTCATATAAACTTCTTTAGAAAGGGTCCCATAATTAAGGAAGACATTCCTTGACATCCATCTGAAGAAGAGGCCACTGCTTGGCAGCAGTAACAACTAATAGAGTGCGAACATATGTCATTCAAGCTACATGAGCAAATGTTTCTTCATAGTCAATTCCATATTCTTGCGAGTACCCTTTCGCAACAAGACAAGTTTTATAGTGCTCAATAGTTCCATCAGAGTGAGTTTTGATTTTGTAAATTCACTTGCATCCAACGGGTCTTTTATTGGGAGGTAAATCAACATAGTCCCAAGTGTGAGTCTTTTCAAAAGCTTGTAATTTATCATCCATTGCTTTTTGCCATGAAGGGCCAGTATTGGCCTCTTGATAAGAGGTGGGTTCAACAAGGGAAACAATGGTGGAAAAACAATGGTAATCAGTGAGGTGGATGGGAGGTTCTCTTACCCAAGTAGAACGACAAAGAGGAGTATCTGAAGTAGATTCAGGAACATCATTGGAGACAGACAACTAGTTTGGATTTCCAGGAGCAGGTGCAGATTGAGCAAGCTCAGTATCCAGAGTGGGTTCAGAAAGAGGAAAAAGTTCAATAGATGTATCAATGAAGAAAGGATGAGGATTGGAGAAGGAGGTGTGGCAGGAGGACAAACGAGAGAACATAGATACTCCCAAAAGGAGACATGTTGAGATATTCAGAGTCTTTTAGAAAGAGGATCCCAACAACGAAAACCTTTATGTTCGGTGCCATAGCCAAGAAAGGAACAGGGGCGGGCATGTGACTCAAGTTTAGTGTGTTCATGAGGGATGCAAAAGAACAAAGTAGACACAACAAAAAACTTTAAGGTTAGAGTAGTTGGGAGAAGTACCATATAGTCTTTCGAATGTGGAGGTGTTTTGAAGAACAGAAGAAGGAAGACGATTGATGACATATACGAATGTAAGCACCCGAGAATTTTTTAGGCCAAGAGGCAGAAAGAAGGAGGGCACACGCTGAGTTAAGAATGTGGCGATGTTTGCGCTCAACACACCCATTTTGTTGAGAGGTATGAGGGCAGGAGCACTGAACAAGAGTGCCCCTGTTGGGAGAGAAAGGAAAGAAGAGTGGAGTCTTTATACTCCAAAGCATTATCAATGTGAAGAGTTTTGATA
Organism: Cucumis hystrix; assembly: GCA_025688845.1. Taxonomy (NCBI): domain Eukaryota; kingdom Viridiplantae; phylum Streptophyta; class Magnoliopsida; order Cucurbitales; family Cucurbitaceae; genus Cucumis; species Cucumis hystrix. Next base: position 16,189,376 of record CM046889.1, read on the forward strand.
GGAGAAGAGAATTAAGTACGAATCATGTTAGCAAACTCAGTATATGTGCGGGATGATTCAAAATGATGTTTAAGAAAATAAATCCATGTAAATCGAGAGTAATCATCAATGAATAGAACATAATAGCGATAACCATGAACAGTAGTAGTAGGGGCAGGACCCCAAATGTCAGAATGCACTAAATCAAATGATTTATCATATATATAAGTGGATGGAGAAAAAGACAAAGATAGTTGTTTAGCAAGTTTGCAATTTAAGCCATTAAAAGTAATAAACTTAGTAAGATTACTCAAATTGTTAACAGAAATTAAATGACTGAGTTTTTCAGAAGAAGCATGACCAAGACGAAGATGCCACTAATATGTGTCAGAATCAGTGACAGAATCAGAGATGGAGGAAAGGAGAAGGAAACTGAAGTGATATGAGCTCAAACAATCTTTTCACTTTACAACTCGTACCAATCGTCAGTCCAGTCTGCGGATCTTGAACCTAACAACCATCGGGAGAAAAAGAAACAGTTAAGCCAAGATCACATAATTGTCCAATAGATACTAGATTAAAGGTCAAGTTTGGGACACAATAAGTATAGGAAAGATGCAGACTGGGAGTATCAATGGTACCAGTATGAGAGATGTTCATACATTTACCATCAGCAGCATAAATAGAAAGTAAGGATTTTGCAGGGCTAGAAGTAGTCATAAGAGAAAAGTCAGAGGTCATATGGTTACAACAAGAAGAGTCAAGAAGCCATGAATTACCTGATGAGACACAAAGAGTAGAGGATGATGAAATTAACTGATTCAATAGGCTCTGATGATCACATATCTGAAGGGGGAGGTGGAATCATCTGAGGTAGCAACAACAACAGAGGAGGTACCAAGTTTAGTAAAGTTCTTTTATTTGGTAGAAGAATCAGGAGGTCGAGGTGATCTTGTAGGACAATTATCCAGAATATGACTATGCTTATGACAGTATCTGCACTCTATTTTAGGACAATCAATAAATTTATAATCAGAGAGCTTACAATTCTTACAAAAGGTGTTTGATGTTCTGTTGGGTGGATAAGTGCTTGCAAGGACAACGTCAGATTATTTAGTGAAATTAATGCCAAAGACGCTTTTCTTCAAACAAAATTTCTTGGATAGCTGCATCCAATGAGGGCAAGGGACTGTGGTGAAGTAAGGCAGCGCTAACAGATTCATATTCTGAACGTAATCCCATAAGAACCTTAGTAAGACGAAGATGATCTTTGCTGGTTCTTGATCAGGCTAAGTCCAGATGGGTTGAAGAACTGCCAAATATTCTTAAAAGATTGACCAATATCTTGATGGAGATTGACAAGTGTACTGTTCAGTTGATAGTAATGAACTCATCCAATAGATTTAAAGTTGTGGACAAAAAATCCCATAACTCTTTAGCATCGTCAAAAGCATCAAATTGTGCATATATAGCAGGAATAGAAGTGTTGCGAAGCCAGGTGATAATCTGATGATTCTTACTGTCTCAATCTTTGATGCGTTCAATAAATTTGTTATCTTCTTCCTTGTCCTGTTTAGTTGGTTTGGTAATGTTGTCAACTACAATGTGCCATAGTTTTCGCCCAATTAGAAAACTTTCATTTGATTTGTCCAAGTGATATAATTTGTTCCATCAAGTATTCTGCTAATCAGTCGAATAATATGATCTCTCCCCATTGAATCTGAATTTTTTTTGGAAAACACACGAGCAACAACTAAGTAGTAGGAGCAACTGAGTCAGACACAAATGGTGGTTCACGCAAATAAACAAAGACTGTGGCGTTGAATGGAGACAACATATGTCGTTGGCGTATTTTGCGGTGGCCGAATGAGCGAACAGTGGTCTGAACGGGACGACGTACGAAGATGAAGCGACAACCACAAAAACGTGGCAATGAGAGGAGCTTCTCGGACGGCAGATGAAACCGAAATTCTTCGGCTGGGCTTCGTGGGATCTGGAGCGCTGCGAAGAGCCTGGGCTAGATTTGCAATGATCTGAACAGATTGACGCGCGAAACAAAGTGCGAGATCTGTTCTTCAGATCTAAACGGAGGATGAACAAAGATCTGCGAACAGAGGAAGACGACGAACGGAGAAGGAGATGCTTGAATGGATCTGATAGAAGCTTACCTGAGAAACGTGGAGGACTTCGTCGTCAGCGGGTTTCACAGCAGTGGGAGCTACGACGACTGGTATAGTAAACCTAGGTTAAAGCTTTAGGCTCTGATACCATGTGGGAGAATATTTTATTGATAAATATTATATGCATGTATTACATAAAAATAAACCGTGCATAAATAGATAACCTAAACAAGGTAAATAAGGAAAGAAACATAAAAATATAATTATGCCTAGAATTTACATTAATAGATATAGTATATGTCAATTATGTTGCAAGATCATAAAGAAATTACTTTTATATAGGAAACGGGTGTGTCATCGTTATCAATATTCAATTATTGATATCAAAGTTGGTCCTCTTTTATCTTCTTTTCCTTGTGCAAGAAAGTCGGTCCTCTCAATTTTTTGTGTTTGTTTGTTTCTTGAATGAGAAATTTTATTAGCCAAATTTGTACTCAATTATTTTCCTCTCTTTTTGATTTCATCTAAGATTTTCGTCTTCTACTCCACAATCGATTGCCTTGTTTTTTTTCCCCAATAATAATTGTAATAAAAATAATAAAGTGATATAATATATTTTGTCGGTTTTATGAATTTTTTATTATTTTAATCAATAATAACAAAATAATAAAAAAAAAGTATAAGATTTGAGAAAAATAGGTGGATGGAGTACACCATGTATTATTTATTTGATTTTTAAATGACGTTGTTTGAACTAATTATTTACTTGATATATATAATAGTTTTGTTCCAAACGTAGGACAATATTTAATGAACAAAATTTAGTAGAACAAAGGAAAGGCAATGTGTGGGTGATGGTGAATAGAATAGGGCTTCACAACATACGTGTTTGCCGTAGACACCAATTATAACAATTCTACGCATTGAACCTAATGAGTTAAATTCCAATTTCTCCTACACATTTAGTAGAGTTCAAAAGGAGATATTGCATTAGGTTTTCGTTATCAATTCGTGTATAATGCACCCCAAGAATTTTCCTATATTATCTTACATCTAAATATTGATGATGTGATTCAACCTTAACAATATTTTGACAATGGATTTTTTAAATTTGTTTTTTTTGGTGTATTTGGATTAGTTTTAAGTGTTTAGTTTAAAAAAATTCTCTCTCAAAATCAAAATAATTTTTTAAAAATGTATTTTAAACATTTTTTAAATTTTTTTAGGAAAATGAGTTTAAACAAAAATGAGTTTCTGAAAAAACATTTTTTTTTCTTAATTCAATTTAAACGGACCTTTTGTGGGTAACTTGTAACTTAGGTGAACTAGGGGAATTGGATTTTGTAACAAAATCTGGGGACTCAGTTGAAATTATAGCAAAAAAAAAAAACTGAATTAATAAGTTTTATAGTAAAATCCGTGACCCGCACATTTGTTGTTCCCACTTTTTGCTTGATTATATGGTATGTTATGTTTTTTAATTTTAAATGTATCATAGTATAAAAGAATTTTGAGTAGTTTAGAGAAACTTTCATATATTTAAAATATAAAAGAATTTTTTCAATCCATCTAATTTTGACTAGTTTGGAAATTGTCATATTTCTTAAATAAAATTCAAACTCTTATCAAAATGTTTATTTTTTTTTTTCATTTTTATAATTGAAAAATGTAAGCAGAAGAGAGAGAAAATTGTGATCACCATGATTTTGCATAAAACAGCGAAAAAAAGCATTTCCTAACGTTCTAGACAGAAGAGAAGAGAAAGCTTTTCAAACCGTGATTTTGCAGAAAACAACAAATAACAAAGAGGCTACTAGTTTTGATGGAGATTGACATTGATCCTCAATAAAGATGAAGAAGATGGAACGATTTGGAAAGAAATTTAGAGTTTTGAGTGTTTGTTTGTAGTTTTGGATTTTGTTTTTGAGAAAGAATAAAAATGTTTTGATTTGATGTTGTTTTGAGATGTGTCTATTGACTTATTTCTGAAAACAATTGTATTTTAGAATGTGTCCTACTAGAGTAGGATCGTTTAAATTCTATTTGTAATAATTTATTATTCCATTTTTTCTATTTATCCAATAAATAAATATGTATTTTCATACCTTAATCTCTTCGATCTCGGAGTTCAAATGGTGGATGGAAGTAAAGAAGACATCAGGATTCCTATCTACGACGTCGTTTTTCCTACAAAACGGCAGCCACGCGGCAGCAAACCTCGCCGCCTCCATAAAAGCAAACAGCGTCAAGGCGGAGCCACCGTCATCGGACACATAGACGGAGATCTTACTTGTCGGGTAATCGTATGCCATGACCGACAGGGCCGTGTTGACGACGTTCATCGGCGGCTCTTTGTACGGATCCGCAGTGCAAATAAACACATCCAACGCTGGAAAATCCGAGTCCTTTTCCAGTAACTCTTTCAAGTTGGCTGGGAATTCACGGCGCCGGAGTGGATTCATCCGAAAGGCTTGAGCAGTGGCCCACATAAAGGCCAAAACGGCGTCGGAGATGAAGAGGGAAACAGAGAGGAAGAAGGAACCCAAAGAAGTGGAATTGAGAAGTGAAGTAATGTGGTAGTAAAACAAAGCCAAAAGAACAGCGCCGTAAATGGCAGCAAAGAAGCGGTTAAAGGTGATGGCGCGTAGAGATATGTGTTGAGAGTTTAGCAGCAAGGCCTTGGCGGCGGCGCGTGCTCTCATGTCCTCCATTAATGGAGATGATAGATAGGAGGTTTTTAGATTCAAGAACACTTTAATATAGACACTAAAATTTGAGCACATGAACCCAACTTTTACTTTTTATTTTTGAATCTCAAACTTTGTTGGTGTTATGTTCATTTTGATCAATTTTATTTTAAATTAATCAAAATTCCTTACTAAACTTATTCCACAATTACATTTTAACTATAGACTCTATATTTAATTATTAGAATTTAATTTGGTCCTATTATTTTATTTTGTTTGTATTATTGGTACCCAAATATCTTTCTTGACAAAATTTTGTAATGGTTCTATATATATATATATATATGTTGCAATCAACAATTTTATATTTGACACTAATTTGTTTATATTTGAATTTCGGTTCTTAATCTTGGTATCTTTTTCTATTTTAGTCTTTATCGAAATAACAATCTGATTTCTATATTTGGATGGTTCAACTATCGATCCATCATATAACTTAAATTGATACATAACCAAGAAACCTTGTTAATTTATTCTATAAATCTAATTTTATGACAACAAAAAATACATAGTGTCAACACATTTACTAAATAAACTCAAAAACGATTTTTTTCCTCCAAAACTCATATCTCTCCCATACCTTTTGACTCCACCACCCTTTATTATTATTATTATTTTCAAATTGAAATCTTGAAGCAAATAAAAACATTGAGTGGAAAGAAAAATAGAATTGACATGTTGATATTAACATCCGTGACAAACTAAAAATAAATACAACTGTTGTTTATTTAATAAACTCTATTAAATTTCAGCTAAATATTCACATAATAAATCACCCCATCACAAAAGAAAAATAAAAGAAAGAAAGAATTGGAAGAAAGAGAAAAAAAAACTCAATGAATCACAAAATATTTCAAATTCGTATGTGGGTGAAATTTGCATCTAACATGAGTTGAAAAAATGAAGTAGAACGACAATGCACAAAAATGGTGACAATCAAAATCTTGAAGGTAAAACGACTTTTTTTTAGTTCTTCGATAAAACATCAATTTATTTACCTCCAATTAAAAATTAAAACCTCTAAATTTTAAGAATGATTCTCTTAATTATTTGGCAACCTAATCAGCTATATATAGAAGTCATTTCATCACTCTGTCAAAGGGTTATATGATAATTAAAGATTTTATAGATGTATGATAATAAAAGATACCTGAAAATGTAATGCCCATAATTTAATACTTAATCATCATGTTTATATAATTAATTAAGTTATCATTAGAAATTTCAATTTCAATTAAATAATATAAGAAAGTATATTTTAAAACAATATATTATATAAAAAGTGCAAAAATGAGATAGGAGTATGATATATTAATAAAAGAAATATTATATGATTTTAAGGAAGGAAGATTTTTACAAAATATTTACAACCTATAACAAATTCTATCACTAATAATTATTGATATGCTATAGTGATAAAAGACTATCGCTGATAGAATCCAAAATTTTGCTATAGCTTGTAAATATTTTAGTTTATTTTGTTATTTTTAAAAATGCCCCATAAATTTAAGTAAGTATTTTAATAGGTTATTATTGATTTATTCAAATAAACACTCTATATTAAATTTTTTAAATTAGTATTAATTAATTTTAGTTCAAATGAAATTATATACAGAATAAGAAACAGATATAGAGATTGAGAAAAAGGAAACTCACTTTTTTGGATGGGAATAAAAAGTTATTGTGTGGAAAATTAAGGATGCATAAGAATAACTTATTTTCATAATCAAAATAAAATAAGTTTAGAGTTGAAATAAGATTAACAATAATTACTACTCTAATTACTAATTTGTTACCATGTTCATATTTATTTTTCCTTCATGTACAACAAATAATTATGTTTTCACCCCAATTATATATTTCGTCCTTAATCTCATTAGCAAGCAACATTTGAATGATTTTTAATTCTTAAATGTTTTGGTTTGCCGATATGAATAAACTTAATTCACAATAAGAATATTACGATATTTAGGATAGTTTACATAAATATAACGAAACAGAAAAATATTTACAATTCATGTAACAAAAAAAACGCATAAAGTCAGTAAAATATTTTCATAATTTCCAATTTGTCCTTGAATATTGAGGATGATTCCTCACTTCTTTTTCTTCTTCTTTCTTTGTGATTTCTTCTCTTCCAGATTTTTTCATCTCCTCTTTCTGATTTTATTTCTTCTATTTTTAAACAACTTATTCTTTTGTTTAAATCTTCTATTTATTCTTCATCATTTTCAGCAAGATTCTTTGCTATTTCACGATTGTTTCAATATTCTTTTTCATCTTTCTCATATTAGAGAATATTAAAATTGTTTAAATATCATTTTACATGATCAACACGATTGTTTACCATGACCATATTATCAGCACGATCGTTTACCTTAGTTAACAAAATCGTTTAATTTTAAAACTTTTTTTTTTTATCTTTTAAAATCATGTGTTGACATGATCTAAATGATCGTTTATCATAATCAACACGATCGTTTAGCATAGTTAACAGGATCGTTAGATTTGAAGTTTTTAATGATAATTTACATTGGACTACACAATCGCTTATCATAATCAACACAATCATTTTTCATGATCAACACAATCGTTTAGCATGGTCAAGACGATCGTTTAAATTTGAAGCTTTTTTCTTCATCGCTAAAAAAAACTACACAATCGTATATCATGACGTAAACGATCGTAAATCATTCATTTAGACTGTAGTACACGATCGTTTAGAAGAAGATTACTCGCATGCATATGTGGTCAATTAATCTCATGTGACTAGGATATTTTTTGTGTTAATTTCATTGCGGGCATGTGGACTTTTTCCTTAAACTAATTTTTCCATATTTTCAAGAGCCCCATATAATAATCTCTTAAACTTTAATACAATATAATATTCTCTTACTTTTTAATATAATATAATAATTTCTTATAATACGATATAATAATCTTTTACTTTTTAATACAATGCAACATTTTCTTACTTTTTAATACAATATATTACTTGTTAATACAATATAGATAATCTCTTACTTTTTAATACAATATAATAATCTTTTACTCAATACAATGTTCTCTTACTTTTTAATACAATATAGATAAGCTCTTCTTTTTAATAAACAATATATTACTTTTTATTTTTTTAATACAATACAATGTTCTCTTACTTTTCAATACACAATATATTACAAGTTTTTTGATTCGATATGAAAATTAAGATCCAAAGTAAAAGTAAAGATAACTCATTTCTAAGATTAATTTGATCACTCTAGTAAGTAGTTTGGTTAATATGCTACATGATCAATAATTCTAGCTAAAATTTAAACGTTACACATATATACAAACAACGTTACTTGTAGCTTTGTAGGTATTTAAAAGACTTCATTTTCCTTAACATATTGTAAAAAACCAACCTCCTTTTTTTTAAAAAAACGTTTTACCCTCAGGAACATGAGATGAAATATCCAACCACATGAAAATTAAAAGAATAAATTTTGAAAAAACTACATTATAAAATACTGTAGCTCAAAAAATAATTCACATCTTGATGAAGGTTAGAATGTCTTAAATTCATCATGTGGCTTTACGAACAACCCAGTATGGGAGTCTCGCTATTAGATTTGGTGCATTTATAATTATTTACGATTTTGATCATAGGGTCTAGAGAAGTACATATATATATATATAAACTTGCTAACCTAATAGTGTTGTATTATATTCTGAAAACATTCACTTTAATAATCTTTATTTGTCTTTTGCTCGTGGATGCAACTAAACACACCGTTATTGAATCACATATATGTGTATATTATTGTCAATCTTTCATAATGTTTTGTAAAATCGTACAAATAAATCTTAGAGTGAGTAAAAGTATATTTCTATTAATTCACATTTTGATTAGAATTAATTAATTTGTGTTAGCTTCAACTTTAATACTGTAGATGTCGTCCACGTGTAGGGTCAAGAAATAGCCAAAAAGTTATTTTACTTTTCAAAATTTCTTCTTATCTCTTTGCATGTGAAATTGGTAGAATAAACTTTCCTTTTCCCTTTTGGACAGAAGAAAGTTTTACAGCTCTTTTGCTTTGTGTTTGTTTGGTTTTTATGGTGAGATGATGAAGATAAAGAGAAGAAGAAGAATCAACACGAGAGAATTTTTAAAGTGGTTCGATTGTCAAAACTTATATCTATTGTGCTTTGTGAGCAAGAATATTATTCAAAAGTGTTTTTTTTTTTTTACAATTGACACTTTTTTACAAGTAGATAAATAAAATAAACCAACTGATCATTTGAATTTCCACAAATACAACTCAAGTTTTTAATTTACTTAAATCTGTCGTAAATGAAGCTTTGTGCATATGCAACACTTTGTATTAGAAATCTTCTTCGCATAAAACAAAATAAGCACTATTGAAAAGTGTGTTTGTGGATAATATTCACATGAATTATACTTCAAAATGCACTACAACAAAAGTGACATACCATGACAGTTGTATATATCTCAAATTGAATTGAGGAAAGAAAAAACTGTCATAAATGCCAAAATCCGCGTTTTTGGCTGAAAAAGACGGAAAATTTTTGGATTTTGAGAATTTATGGCAGTTTTTTTTAACTGTCATGAAATATAAATAATAAAAAAATATTTATTTTAAATTAAAAGAAAAATAATGAAAAAAAAGGGGGAACCTTGCCGTAGAACCACTTTTCTTTTTTCAATTTTCTAAAAAAAAAGAGTTTTTCCTTTTTTTCCCCAAATTTTCATTTCCCCCAATTTCACCAAAAAAAACCCTTCTTCTTTCTTTTTCTTCCCCTTCCAATCGCACGATTTCCCTTCTCCACCACATGTCGTTAATTCCCCACGATGGTCTCGCACAGGTCGTCGATTCCCCTTCTCCACCAAGCTCCTCCGCTCGGTGATAGCTCAAGGTGCTTATTGCGGTGAATGCTCCTCCGTGCAATTTTGCCCACAGTGAAGGCTTCTCCATATGATGCTTCTTCGCAACGTTCTTTTCTTCACAACTGTCTCATTCATATCAAAACCGGCCTCCTCCGTCGCCGTCGTCGTGCCCTCTCTCACTCACTGCCCTCTCACTCTTCAGAACGCCGGCCATTTCCTACCTTCATCGTCCGTGGCGGTCTCTCAGGTATTTATGGATCTAATCTTTACTCCCATGGTCGAAATTTAAGAAGAATCGAGTTCTTGCTCCTATCGATTTTTTCAATTAAACTTGAAACTCAATTCTCAACATTGCATCTAAGATATGTTCTTCACAAATTTTTGTATTTATTCCTTAAATTTTCTTGTTTTCTGGCTGCCACTAAGTAAATAAATATACTTTTGTGTTGCCCACCAATTGTTTGATGAAATGCCCATAGTATCTCTTGCCAAGGTGTCAATCAATTTTCTTCTATATCCTGTATTTTACTGAAACGGCTCTCGCTGTTTCCTCTTGTTTATCTCAACTCATTTTGAATATTGTAATGCCTAAGATTGTTTTCATTTTTTTTTCTTTTTATCCTGATTTTCCATAGGACATATCATAATTATAATTTAGTCAGTTGCCTACGGTAAGTTATAGATACCAAAATATTCTAGCGTTCTAATTCCTGCCTTGGATTTTGTGGCTTTGCAACTTTCTGAATTCTGTTGTCGTTCTTATTGTTTTTAACCAAACAAGGACTTTATTTTTTGTTTATTTTTTTTAAAGTTATGTAGCTCTAGCTGAATAGGTCTAAGCAACATCATGCCAAAAGTTTGTGTTCTTGACAATTATTCATTGTGGTGAGCCTACTGTAGGAGGAAAAGTACGAACCATCCCAACAAGAACAAGATCATGCTATTTTGTTGCAGCTTCTTTTCTGGTTCAAACAGTCATTCAAGTACTTGCTTTGTATAACTTTATTGGATAGATTATTAAACTCCGATCATTTTCGGAGTCCATGGTATTCTTTTAAGTTGTAATCCTTGGTCAATATGTTTCGATAGTTGATAGTTCTTACTGATATGATTTGAATCTTGTGATGTATTTAGTCCCCTTATGTGTTAAACATAATTGGTCAATAATTGGTCGATTAAACTCTTGCTTTTATTTATTATTGTGAAGTTGGGTTAATGCACCAACTTGGAGATACAACAACATTTCAAGATATGGGCGATCCACTTCCTTCAAAACTTCAATTTGGTGGTTCCCGAGTTGAATTATATTGGCATGTGCAATGGACTCTTTTGGTTAGACTTATCTTCTAGATTTGACATTCTATATTGCTTGAACTCTTCTCAGTTATGTTCATGTGCAGTATATTTTTTTCCAAATTACATAAAGAATAAGGTCTAAACGAATTGTTTATAATTTTTTCCTGCTACCTTTGTGATTACTTTCTCTACCATCTAACGTTCCGCCTATATTATTTGATTGAATAATGTGTTATGTGACATTTTTTATTACCATCATGTTATTCTTGGACAACTACTAATAGTTTTCTTCTGTTAAATAAATAGCCATGAAGATGAATTTGGTTTATTTTAATTCTCACATTTCTTTATAAAATATACATTTTGTGTTTTTAAATCAAATAAATAATTATTATATATATAAAAAAAAGAATCCCAACTTGGTATTAACCAGGCGTGGAAAACGTAACACTTATTATTATTATTGTAGTTTAACTTATTTAATTACAAATGCAAAAGAACTTTTTTTGTACACCTATACGTGTTTGGATTTTTACTTTTTTATTTCATTATCAATGAAATTTGTTTTTCTTTTCTAGAAAGATGGTCTGAACTGGGTTCCATTTCAAAATGTAAATAGTTTTTGGACAGCGGTAAATTAGGCGTAGGCATAGAGTTTTAGTTTGAGGTTTTGGTGTCTTGGTGAATGGTAGAAATAAAATAAATGTATTTCATATTCTTCCCTCATTCCTCTCTACTCTTCTACTTCTCTCTCTTCTCTCTCTTTTTATACTTCTAGCAGTAAGTCATGCCAAAAGGTTACCTGTTTCCCACGTTTCAACGATCCAATAAAGGTACTCAATTTTCTTTATGTAATCAAGAACTCTTATATAATTAAATAGTTTTCAATTTCATTCCCTCTTGGCATGCAGCTTACTGAACAAGGAGGGGACGCTGTGGAGAATGGGCCAATTGCTTTACATTCTACTGTCGTGTTTTTGGTTATGAATCTCAATTGGTGAGTTACCTCATGATCAAATTTGGG